>CM051236.1:298473015-299073015 GCA_027917425.1 Gastrophryne carolinensis
TATTAACCCTCCCGTCTTGAGAAATAATAACAATAAAGTACAACTATCATTAAACACTCATGAAATTAATTGTTATTATACGATAGACTACAAAAATATTATTTATCTGTTCATATACCATAGCTTTCAAGCCCACGCCTAAATATGAAGCAGGAATACTCACCTGATTCCTGCGCCATCACTGTGCATGTATCCAGTGTGACAATAGCGCATGCTATTTGGAGCGCCAAGTCGTGCTCGAGCTTCCGTCTGATTCACGATCATCAAAATGGGACGTGCTTTTGTTTTAGCGTCATATTGTTCACCATTTTTGCACACCAAACTGTCTCTGGCCCCTATGGTATGTTTAGAGGGCAGAAAAAACCTGCGCAAATGTGAAGCGTGAATTTCCTCCAGCAAATAGGTGGAGCAAACTGCCAATTCCAATGAGTAACAGGCTTATTTCATTCCAAAAACACATTCCGGCAGCGCCCTGCATGTTTTTGAACAATGAAAGTGTCTCTTTTTTTGTTTTTGTTGGAAAAAAATGATAAAAAGTTGTCAAAAACCCCAACAATCCTTTCTTAGGGGTTGCCTTTGCTGGCTTCACTATTTTTAAGTGAGACCCACCTGTGATTACATATTCTTTAGGGTTGGTTCATATTCCAGCTCTTTTAACATTATACTTTTCCTGGGGGTAGGCGCTTCCCAAGTTTTTTGTGGCTTTTGGAATATGATCATACCTCACTGAATCTTTAAAAAATTGCATTTTATTAAATATTCCATAAAAAGAGAACAACGCTCAGCACATGTACATATTTGGTATCCAAGAGATATACATGTTATGATATATAACATCTGATTTTATAATTTCAAATTGTCACTACATTACTTCATTCCAATCCTTTGTTTTGTTTCAATGCTAAGGGCAGACATGTTTCACCCAATCAGGCTTTTTCAATGCCCTGTATGCAAGAAAGATCACATTAAAGATACATCCTACTGCATGTGGTTGCACTGAAGAAGATAGATACCTCTGAAAGACTTATTTTCACAGATGATTAGATACATTTCATATGTTGTTCCCAAAAGGAGAGGTGATGGTGTGCCCATCCTACTTTTGTCTCCGGCCCTTTAAGATAAGTTGATGGAACATGTGTGTATAATTGTGAAATCGGGCTATAGAGTTCTTAAAGTCAAATCCCCAACAATACTTAAACCGGACCTTCAGCGTGATTTAATGAAAAGCCCAAACTCTTAAAAAATGGTTCCCCAGCATCTAAAATTAATATATGTTACGTTTTTAGTCACTAAGTTATTATTCTTTCCATCACTGGTCTGCAACTCTGTTCAGGACTTTAGGATATGGGCGCCGCCATCTTGACTCAGAAGCATCACACTTACTGAGGAGAGGAGAGTGGGATAAGGTACAGGGGGGCGGGTTATAGCTGTGCTTTGCTCAGACAGAGCAGAGCTGGGGTCAGGTAATGGTCAGCAGTCCCAGAATGCAGAGCAGCACAGTCAGGAGGCACTTCCTGTTTGCAGGCTGCCTGATAAGATGGCGGCTTCCATAAGCCGCCATCTTGGATGTTTAAAGGCTCATAACATGCAGTAGATGCAGGTAGGATGATTTTTAATGTGGGCAATCTGTATGTACAGGGTGTGGGAAACATATAAGATAGGCTCTTATTCAGAGTGAAGGTCCACTTTAAGGTCGAAACAACAAAAATCGTCTGAATGTAAGACGTCCGCATACATACAAGTCGTAGGTTTGTTTGCTGGCTCAGCGAACATTTGATTAATCTGTTCATGGAAATGGGCCGCTATAAACAGGCCTGCCCTATGTGTGTGCGCAGAGTCCCTATGCTTTGCTCCTGCTAAATCCTGTGTCCCTTATCTGTACCTACACAAACCTGGTGTCAAGTCCCACTGGATCCATTATAGATAAACTGTCTTCGAAAGGCAATACAACCATTGGTAGAGGAAGAGACCTTCCATTAGCCCCCGAGGTAAATCCTCCATGGCATGACACCTAGTCCTCGATTCAATAAGAATTTTTCAGGGTAGGAAAAATGTCATTTCATGAGATAAAAGCATGAGAATGTCACTGAATCACTAGATAAAAAGACAATGAAAGTTAATGGTGTCTATTACTACAGTGTAAAAAGTAGTAGAAAGTTTTCTACGTTTCTAAGGGGAAAAAAGTACCATTGACTTTCATTGTTTTCCTAGATGCTGATTCAGTAACAGTGAACTTTTTTCTCATAAAGTGAATGTTTTACAACCATGAGAATTTTTTTTCAATCCTTCTTGAATCGAGGCCACTGTCTCAGACTACAAACCTTAATTTTCCATAGCTGCTTAAATGTCACCTTTGTGAAACGATTGAATGAAGTGGACCAATTATCAGGATTTCAACTATTCTGGTAATTAATCCTTGCCCCGGGAGCATCTCGATGTAGGATGCCCCCCTGTGTGAAACCCCCCAGATGGCCCACTTTCACTCACCTTTCCCCATTCCCACAGCGCATGCGTGAGTGCTAGTCCAATCATCACTTTATGCCGTGCTTACTAATGCGGATTTAAACTTTGCATCGGCATAGGGGTGCTCACGGTTGCACCCCCTGCTCCCCTGTGGATCTGAATGGCTGGGCACGGGCACAGCTGCAGAGAAGCTGCGGATGTGGCCGCCTTTGACAGCGTCAGTGGAGTGCCAGGATCAGGTAAGATTACCAGTGCCGCGGGGGAGCCTCACACAACGGGGAACCCGACAAAGAATGCCCTGGGGGCAGGCTACCAGTCGGTCCTGGAGTCTTTTAAATTATAAAAGTCCCTGTCATTTTTTGGTTCACATTTTAAATCATGTTTTTTTTTTTTTAAAACACTTTCTATGAAGTTTTTATTATATTTAAATCATAATCACATTTTGTAGTGGATAACACTTTTGCCCAGTACATGTCTTTGTAAATGTATATATAGACAATTTAAATACAAAATGCACATATAGTTATAGAAACAAAAAGCAACATTTCCAAACACTGGCTTGAAATCTTCATTGCAAATCTTTCCGATACCTTTGTAGTGACTGTGTGGAGCGGTATCTGAGTATTGTATTTGGAATGTTTGTGCTCTTCAGTTGAGTTCTTCTAATAACAGCTCCACAGAGCTTTTCCTATTACACCATTCATCTGCTGCGTAGAACTTCCCTATATAACTCCCAACTATCTAACTGCAATTTCTGAGGCATGGCCATGTATCATAACCACTTCCTTTCTCTGTTATTCTGTAACCCAGTTTCCACTGATCATATCCTAAAGAGGAAACATCTGTGCAACGTGCTAACGACAAAAGATAAAAGATGCTTGTTTTCTTTTCAAATTTTAGACAAATACTATTAAAGTTTATCAGTGTACAACAATGCTAAAACAATGGGCCTTCATACCTCTCTTGGCCTGTAGCTATAATGATCCAGAGCACACATCTGACACAACGTATCATTGGGGAGATTAGTAAAGTAAACCTCTTGAGATCTGAGTCTATTTCTGGACCCAATACAGGTATGCCCTAAAGTACTGTAGTAATATACATCCTATAACAGTAGGTAACATAGGTAACTACAGAGACCATGAAGGGGAAGCTGCAGAATACAATGTGTCCTAAATCAAATGAAAGGGGGGAGGGGGGGGGGGGGGCTGGACAGTATATAAGCACTGACATTCTGCACCTGAAAGTGAATGGAAACCCATTTAGGCTTCCTCCGCTCATCCCCTGACCAGCCGGGCGCTGCTGGCTCAGCAGTTTTTCCACTGCCAAAGCCACGCCCAGCTGAACTTTTGAGATTGCGGATTGGCAGATGTCAAAGCTGCTGCAGCAATGTGAACCAGCCAGCTGACCCACTGGAAAAGGTGAGTTTACCGACGAACTGGGGGTGTCAACATAGATTGCCCTGGGGGAGGTTAGCGGCTGGCCCTTGAGTCTTTTAAGTCCAGGGCCATGCTGATCGGGTTTTCAGCCACTTTAATGTGAGGCAATAAAAACTATACTCACCTTTTATCCCCTGCATGTATATGATATAAAGGTATAGCAGGGATGTGGTCGCAGCCCTGAGATGTGGTGTGGGATTGGTGGAAAGGTGAGCGAACCAGGTGAACACTGGGGTCTCACACAGCAGAACTTCCCAACTCAAGATGCCCCATAAAGAGGGAGTCCAGAGCCCCTGGAGACTTAGAGAGCACAGTCGCTTATCTCTAATTATGTTATATTATAGTTCTGTTTGTGAGTGTGCAGATCTCTGTATTTAGTGTATTCAGACCCCTCTAGCGTCTTTCATAGTTGGTTTCTACTGTAGTTACAATTGCACAATATTATTAATATGGTTTATTTATAACGCGCCATCACCTACCATGGCGCTGTCCCTCAGGGGCATATGGAGAGGGGCGATAATCAAATAAATTAAGTCTATATTAATTGAATATGCATAGAAAAATTGTAGCATACAATTCATAATGTAAAACACACATTTCGTACAACAGAGCTTATAAATAGCATAGTGATAAGTTCTGTTATACATGGGATATAGCACCAGAATACTACACATCAATAATAAATAAAGTAAACTTTTGAGTGAAAATGTATCCATGTATTTAAACTGGACCAACAGTGTGGCATAGTTGGAAAAGAAATGTAGCAGCCATTTTGGAGCTTCCTCTCCCAACTGACATAACTGACAATGCACAGTAACAGGAAGCCAGCAGCATTTCCTGTTTGCAGGTGGCCTGCAAATGCATGAGCCGCCATCGTGTTTTTAAATTTACCTCAGCATGAGTTAGAAAATGGTAAATTAATTTCTATGTGCAGCAATCTAAATTGTCCTGGGGAGGGGTGAATATGAGCACTGTTTGCTGTGTTGGCCTGGTTTAAGTAATTTTTGACTGCTGGTCTGACTAACAGCCTGGCACAGTTGGAAAATAAAGATAGCGGCCATTTTGGAGCTTCCTCTCCCAGCATCTCAGCCATGCTGCTGCCTGGAATCAACTGACATAGTAACATAACATAGTAACATAGTATGTAAGGCTGAATAAAGACTTTAGTCCATCCAGTTCAGCCTGTTTAACTCCTCCCAGTGTTCTAGTAGCCATAGCTGGAAATGTTATTACATGCCAGGAAGGCATCAAGGCCACATTTGAACGTTTTTACTGTATTGTTGTGACATAACTGACAATACACAGTAACAGGAAGCCCAGCAGCACTTCCTGTTTGCAGGAAGCCTTCAAATGCATGAGCTGCCATCTTGTTTTTAAAACTTACCTCAGCATAAGGTAGAAAAAGGTGGGGAGGGATGCATGTGAGCACTGTTTGTTGTGTTGGTCTGGTTTTGGTCATTTTTAACTGCTGGTCTGCTTTTAAGTAATAATTTAAGTAACATGGTGCTAAACATATCCAATGCATAACTACTCTATCACCCATCTTGCAGCAAAGTAGCCCTTACCAGCATAGTAGCAATGTATGTACAGGATTGGGCACAACCGCCCACACAATATTGTTACAACAATGTTATTTGCAAACAGTAAATCAACACCAGTACTCCATTTACATAAGTAAGACACAAAAGATTGCTGCAACACAAAACAGCCTAACAGCATGAAAACAAACATTACCAATGCGCCCAGATTGCAATGCTTCAAGGCACCCCGCCCCCGCCAAGCGAGCGTCATATGGAGAGGGCAGGGGCAGACTGGGGCTAAAAAACGGCCCAAGACTTTTTGGGGCACACCGGCCCTGCTGCACTGTTCTTAATGTCACTATATACACACCTTATTTTTGTTCCATAAGATGCACCCAGGGTTTAAAGGACTAAAATAAGAAAGAAAATATTCTGAACCAAATGGTGTGCTTAAATTCCCCCATTCAGTGCGCAGAATCACCCCATTACAATAAAGGCAGTGGGGGCATCCCTCAGTACAGCCAGTGGGGCATCCCTCAGTACAGCCAGTGGGGGCATCCCTCAGTACAGCCAGTGGGGCATCCCTCAGTACAGCCAGTGAGGGCATCCCTCAGTACAGCCAGTGGGGGCATCCCTCAGTACAGCCAGTGGGGGCATCCCTCAGTACAGCCAGTGGGGGCATCCCTCAGTACAGCCAGTAGGGGCATCCCTCAGTACAGCCAGTGGGGCATTGTTTTCATTGGACGCTGGCCATATGGGGCACGCCCACCGACCAGCGCGCAACAGCCGGGAGGTGCCGGTAAGCATGTATGTGTATTATTGTGTGTGTGTGTGAGAGCGGCGGCGCCGGCAGGAACCGCAGGGCTGGGCAGGCGGCCGGCTGCTCCCCCAGCCTCCAGCATCTTTTCCATGGGGTCGCGGCCCTCCCTGGCACCGGCGTACCGGGATTTTGCCCGGTATGCCCTATGGCCAGCCAGCCCCTGGGAGAGGGGCTAAATGGTTTTGCTAGTGAGGTTTAGCATTTTCCATTTGTGGTAGAAGCACTTTCCAGTTGCGTCCCCCATCTAGAAAGATATGGCACAACATCTGCTTGTAACCATCTGACCTCATTGAGGTAAAAGCATGGATTGTATGTATTCTCATTCTAAAAATAATACAAATGGTTGAAACTAAAACTTTTTGCCTGAGCTTGTGAAATTTTGCTGGCAATCCCAGCATGCATCACCGATTCTTGGTTTTAGACAGTTACGATTCATTTACTGTTAGAACTCTCCCACAGTATTTCACAACAGGGAAATTCTGTATATCGAACGGTTCCTGCAGACGTGTGCAAGCACAAAAACAGTAATGGTGCAAGAACTTTCTTCCTGATTTTACTGTGTATTAGTTATGGAAGAAAAATCTACAGTATATATATTAAGATTCTTTATTTAAAGAGGAACAACCTCACTCTCCCGAGTGTTGCTCCCCCCCAGGTGAGGAATCCTGATTCGCCAACAGCGCTGAGATGCAGCGAGGGCTCCGGGAAGGAAATCAGGTTACCCGGAGGGTTTCCTACAGCAGGGCATCCCAGAGAGTGGAACTTTTGATGACAGGGCCTCTGATATTCCTCTTTAACCACTTTCAAATGAGAAAAATACAGAAAAGTATGAGTAAGAGCACAATATAGTAAATAAATGATACAGACAGGGTAAATCTTTGATGAGTTAGTTGTGATGCGTCACAAGTAATTTGTGTACCCACTGGAAGTATTTATCCCAAAACTTTGTGATTTTGGGACAAAGCCATATGGCAGTTATTTAAAATGTGTTCAAATCAAACCTGCCATAAAGCCAGGGGTGGTCAGTTTAAAATGGTCAGCACAAACAATAATGTTATAATACCTTGAAATGATAAAGACAATTTTGTATTCTGAAACAGTTTTCCCGTGCAACAATGTGTTTACCTTAGCAATGTCCATCAACTGGTGCATTAGATGTACAGATCAGTGACCTTCTCACTTGCTAATCATCTAATTGGCTAAGGTAGAGATGGCAGGCTTTAACCCCTTTTGCTGTAATTCAGCTTATTCAGATAGGGGGGACACAATCTCGTGTTCTAGTAGCTAAAGGGTACGGGCAGCATTCTCATTACTGCTGCTTGATTTGACAAAGCTGCTGATGAGTTCACCTGTTACAGTGGAAGGATTCTGGGATTTGTAGTCAGTAGTTTATACTAGGTCCAGGAAAACCACTCCCACCACTCACAGACACACGGGAATATAAGGAACTTGTAAACAACTTGCAGGTATGGGGGCATTATCCTAACACAAATGTTTATTTTACATCCCAGAAGAGGGAAAACAATAAGGTAGGACGCCAAAAACCTGACAAAAAATGAGTTTTCTTTTAAGTGGCCCACACTCTCCAAAAGGTTGAGCACTCCTGGTCTACAAAGATCACATGATGCCGGACCCAGTCCATGATTTGAAAGATGCAAAGCATACAAAGTTTCCTGGGCCTGTTGGAGATTTTAATGCACGCTGGATAAGATATAAACAGGCAGAATGTATGGCTAGAGACACTGAAATATTTTTATAGGCACTGCATCTGGAGACAAGATTAGAGGTGGTACTGCGCTCCACTGTGGCACACAGCACTTAGCAGCAACACACGCAGTCAGAAGCCTTGGAGTGACAGGGCACCACCGTCGCCATCTGGCACCTGTGAGAGGGCCACATAAAAAGGCTTGGAGGGCCGCATTCGGGTCCCGGGCCTTGAGTATGACACATGTGCTTTAGTTCATCCAGTTCAGCTTGTTTATCTCCTTCCAGTGGTCTAGTAGCCATAGCTGGAAATGTTATTACATGCCAGGAAGGCATCAAGGCCACTTTTGAATGTATTTACTGTATCATTCATTACTACCTCCTCTGGCAGCGAGTTCCATAGTCTCACTGCTCTTACAGAGAAGAATCTCCTCCTATGTCGGTGGAGAAAGCACCTTTCCTCTAACCTTAGTGGATGCCCCCGGGTCATGGTTACACTCCAGGGTATAAATAGATTGTGGGACAGATCCTTGTATTGACCCCGAATATATTTATACATAGTTATTAGATCACCCCTCAATCGTCTTTTTTCTAGACTAAATAAGCCTAACTTGGACAATCTTTCCGGGTACTCTAGCCCCCGCACTCCTTTTATTAACTTTGTTGCCTTTCTTTGAACATGCTCCAGTTCTGATATGTCCTTCTTAAGCACAGGTGCCCAGAACTGTACACAGTATTCCATATGAGGTCTGACCAGTGACTTGTACAGGGGTAAAATGATGCTCTGTCATGAGCACCTATGCCCCTCCTGATGCACCCCATGATCCTATTTGCCTTGGCAGTTGCTGCTTGACATTGATCACTTCAGTTTTAAGTGTATTGTTAACTAAAACCCCTAGGTCCTTTTTCATTCTAGATTTGCCATGCATTATTTAGTATGCAATCATGTCAAATTTCTCCTTCCCATGTGCATAACCTTACATTTATCTGTGTTGCTTTTTTACTGCCCATGCTTTTAATGTATCTAAATCTGTTTGTAGCTGCCTGTTGTCCTTATTTGTGTTAATTACTTTACACAGCTTAGTATCATCTGCAAAGATTGAGACTTTACTGTTTAATACGTTCCCTACCGTATGTCATTGGGCCCAGAACTGACCCTTGCAGTACTCTGCTATTAAAGGTGACCCAATCTGAGTGTGTACCATTGATAACCACCCTCCATTTCCAATCATTAGGCCAATTTTTCACCCATGTACACATGTTTTCCCCCAGTTCAAGTATTTTCATCTTTTGTACCAGACTTTTATGTGGCACAGTATCAAATGCTTTAGAAAAGTCAAGATATATGATATCCAATGCCTCCCCTGATCCAGTCTTGAACTTACCTCCTCATAAAAGCTGATATAATAAAGGTTTATGGCACATTTAGCCCGTGTATTTCTATATAGTGTTTTAGCTAATGAAGATTTTTAGTGTCAACATCAGCTAGTAATTATGTTAGTAGTAACGACTAAGATCTGAGCAGGAATGTTAAATGCCTGATGCTTGACATTCATACACATCTGTTGAAGTGAAGTACAGTATGTTCTGACTTGGCATATGTCTTATTTTCTATACACACACACACAGTGATTCATAATATGCATTGATGCGTGTCAGTGAGAACTTTGCTCTATTGTCTAAATGACTTGTGAGTGCCTTGTTCTCATACACACCTCTTGCCTGATTCTATTTGTATCCTACTTTAAACATGTCTGCTTGTTTATTTTTTCCACTGGGTCAATATACTTAAATAATCTGAGGTCTTGTTTGTCTGTCCTGGTGAAATGTACATTGTGGCTTGCTACATAGGTGGGGTTAGAGTCCAGTGGTATAATGTGTGTCCCCACCAGCCCCCTCCTCTGTTAACCAAAAACAACCATTCCTTGTCCCACAATCCAGTGCAGTCCATCATGGATTCTGGCCATGGACGAGAATGCAAAGAGCTGCCTCCCCGCCACATGGCTGTGGCCAAGGTTGAGTTGGGTCTGGGAGCATGCCGGGAGTGCGAGATGCTTCTCAGTGAAGCCTCCCCATGGCCGCTGTCAAAGCGCCAATGACAGGCCTGAGACAGGGCTGGATTCCTGGAGGTAAGGTTTCTTTTTTGTTGACCTCCATGCTTGCCTAAGCACCAGGGCAGTACAATGTAGAAGACTAGACTTGCACTTTTAGTTGCTATACCTATAAGGGACAATTGGTGTTGTACATGTTTTTATCAAGTTCAGTTTACAGATGTATATATATATTTTTTTTTAAGTTAGTTGCCTTCATCATAATTTGCCCTGATTTAAGAACAAATATAATTACAATAGGAATGTTCAGTATTGGACTGGCTCACCAGGGGACCAGAAGAACATTTAGTGGGCCTCAGGCACTGGCCAGGGGCCATCATCAGGCCAGTACCGGAGATAAAATGCTAACACAGTATTTTTGGTTTGCCCATAGTTTATTCAGTACGTTACTTTTGTTATTCAAAGGGATTGTCCAGGTATGACCCCGCCTCGGCACCAGTGCTGCTGTAAACCAGCTGTTAACGGATGCCATCTTGAAACAGAAAGGACCAGTGGAGTGCTTATTCTCTTTAATTTTTACAACAGCAGGTCCAGTCGGTGGAACTGCACAGGACAAAAGGTGAGTATAACTATTTTTGTTGCCTGGAAAATCCCTATAAAGGGAAACAAAACCCAGCAGCGAGCGGCCTGGGATCTAACAGATTCCAGGGATGGCTGCTGGCTTTTCCCCGAATCTGGATGCTCCGCAGGGTGAAACCCCCCAGGCGCCCATAAAAACTCACCTTTCCCTACTCCAACGGCACATATGCGGGCTCTCATCCAGTGAGAGCAGCCTGCTGTGACGACATAATTTGGCAGGTAACTCTCATTGTTTACACTGCTGTGCACTGCTGCATCCCTGGCATCAGATCCCTATTCAAGTAAATGAGAGCTGCCTGTCGAATGAGGTTGTCAGAGCTCTCATTAGAGCCTGGAGAGGTGGTTTTCCCAGGTTTTCCTGGGCAAACAGGGGGGTGTCACACAGTGGGGTACCCAGCTCTGGGATCTCTGGGGGCATGGAACAAAGCTCAGGAAAGTCTAATTCCAAGGTTTTGTTTCTTCTTTAATTAATAAGCATCACACTTTCTGCACCTGGTGCAAAAAGCACTTTAGATTTTTGAGTCAACTTCCAGCAAACACAGGCTGAGCATGCCTGGAGAGTGTTTGATACAATTGTATCAGTTGTGCATTATGGTTGCAGAATGGTTGCTGGCTGTCGGCCTAGATTGGTCAGATGTCACTTCTGCATAGGAGTGGTGGAACACAATAGCATTTTAATTCATTCATTTATTTAATTCAGCATCTAATTCATTCAAGTTATGTTGACTTTAGGACCACTTTACTGGCAGAAATAAGTAGGGAAAATAGGGAGAGGAAATGACTGTAAGACCTGATAGTGACAGTATAGGGTCAGTTCATGGTTGGTGCACAAAAATGCTCAGGCAGAGCCAAACGATTCCACATGTGCCTAGGTGCATGATTCATGGCTGCAAGTGCACGCCGGGCACACCAAATGGCTTGCACCTGAAGCAAGCGCCAATTGCTTCTTCTTGCTCCATTTTGCGCCTTCAGAAGGGAAAATATGCTGTTTTGAAGCGCAAATGGCCCTGCCCTGTGTGCATTTGCCCGGCTAAGCCCTTGACTGAGCCCAATGGTCCCCCATGTTTCTCCCTTTTCCTTTACTGTTTCTCCATAGCAATGGTCCCCCATGTTTCTCCCTTTTCCTTTACTGTTTCTCCATAGCGATTTGATCTCTCCAGCTTCTGTGTTTTCTGTGGAGCTCTATTCCAGTTCCAGTTAGCCCAATGTTTTGTCCCAGATGTTCTCTTTAACCCTCCCTCCCCTGTTTGGTTTGCATACTAATGATTAATAATGTCTTTTTGAAGGGGGTTGTTTTTGCTAAACTTTGGGGCCTAATATCCACATTTTTGTTGTTTTTACCTTAATTTTTGTGATTTTGGACAACATTTTTTTTAAAACTATTTAGTTTTCAAATAATACAATACAAAGAAAAAGATTCAAGGGTAAGGTTGGTCAGGTGTCTATATAAATTGTAAGTATACAGAGTATACAGGGTCTGCATTCAGCTCGTAATCTCCATACTCCTTTAAGCCGTTGCACCCTCTCCCCCCTCTACACACAAGATGTGACTTAGAAGCATTTGTAAGTAGGAATTAATACATCAACATTTTTTTTTCTTATTTTTTTTACTATAGCAGTAACATCTGCCCCCCCTTTGTAGGTGGCCACCCTAGGCACAGGCCTAGGTTTGCCTAATGGTAAATACAGCCCTGCCTGGGAGACTTGGAGGGCAAAGCCCTCTTAGCCTACCAGCATCCGGTCTTACAGAGGGTTGGCTCCTGTTCACTATTAACAACCCGCTGTCCACAGTAGTAACCGTGACCATCTTGTGGAGACATACATAATTAAGCTCTTATTCATCTATCAGATATTAGGCTCGGGTACTGCAGGAATGGACAAGGAACCTGACCAGCTTGTAAAGAAGTAAATAGGTAAAGTCTGAGAGAATCCAATATTTATAGGTATGGTTAAAGACATTAAAATAGCCACGAGAATTGAAGTTAATGTTGAGGATGAGGTTAAGGTTGAGGAGGAGGAGAGGCAGTTCTGTTCGAAGGTCGCTGAATCCTGAAACAGATACCAGGGGGTCCACACTGCCCAAAACAGCCTTGGACAACATTTTATAATTTTTTTTCGAACAAAAAAAAAGGGTTCTTGCGGTTCACACTTTTATTGTTCATAAACATGCAGGACGCTGCCGAAATGTGTTTTCGGAATGAAATAAGGCTGTAACTCATTGGATTCTGCAGTTTCCTCCACCTATAAGCAGGAGGAAAATCACTCCCAAGTTTCACATTGACTAACGCAGTGCGCAAATTGGCGCAAAAACATTTTGCCACCATGAACCAGGCGGAAGCCCGAGCACAACTTGGTGCTTTTAAAGTGGACCAACACCCAGGATTTTGACTATCCTGGGTTTTGGTCCACTTCGGTGGGGCACCCCGATCGGGGGTGCCCCGCTGTCTGAAACCCCCCAGAAAGCCCCAAAAAACTCACCTCTCCCCGCTCCCACGTGACCGCGCCAGCCAATCACAGCGCTCAGAGCCGCTGTGGTATGCGCGTCCAAGGCCGCCTGGACGCGCATACCAGCTCAGCTGGCTCTGAGCACTGGAGGCTGCGTCTCGCGCTTCCCTCTAACAGGGAGCGCGCCTGCACCGGCCATTCACAAACGGCCGGCGCGGGTGCGCGCCCTGCTAAAGGGAAGCGCGAGACGCGGCCGCGGCTCGCGCATGCGCCGATGGAACGGGGCTGAGGTAAGGTTTGTGGGCCTCCTGGGGGGTTCCTCCCCGCGGGACATCCCGATTTCGGATGCCCCGCGGGGAGGGATCTGATCGGTCCGGGAATCTTATAGATTTCCGGGCCGATCCCCCCTGGGTGTTGGTCCACTTTAAACAACGTGTGCACGACCATGAATCGACCCTAATGTGACAGAGAAGGGAGTGCTGACAGTCACAGCGAATTTATGAGAAGACTTATGGTAAAAATAACAGTGAAGGTGTTGTTGTGTAGGAGTACTTGCTTATCCATGAAGTGGAGGGAGCTTCTGACAATCAGTTCACCTAGAGTTCAGTTTGGATCCTGTTCATCTGTCACCTGAAATATAATGCACAACTGACTATTTTGTTTGAACAAAACAGCTTTTGTTTTGCAGACAGAACCCTGTTTTTCAGCTAGGATTTTTCATGTGCTGTGCTGCAATATATCTTGTGTAAGCCAGTTACCATTTTCGGAAAGCAAATAGACACCTAACACCCTATCAAGATACCGTTCCCAGCAACTCTGTGCCAGGTGGAGTCCAGGTCTGCAAGGACCCTAACTCACCTCCTCCTGCTGTCCATGAGCCCCAAATGAAGAAGACGAGTCACCTTTACCTCATGGTGCGTTGTATGAAGCACATGTTATTTTAGTGTAGTTGTGGTTGTCACACATATGTACCGCCATTTCCTGTTCTCAGTTCCATAGACTTCTGCTGGGATAAAGGTGAGTATTTCTCTTATGTGGGAAGGAGTCTTTTAGGCTAAGTGCCCTGTGGACTAGGGAAGAGGGTTAAAGTTCACCTTAACAGCAAATGCATGCTTATAGGTGATTTGCATTGTAGTGCCTTTTTCTATAAAATAAATAAATGGCAGACAGAAACAAACTAATATTGATGGACTTTTTTTATTTTAATGGTCGGACTGTGTTTACACTATTCAGTCAGACTGGAATTCTGCTTTAATGATAGTCTTTAATAGTATGATCATGATGAAGTGATCTAAAACCCGAGATTTTGTGATGCCCCACTATGTGAAACCCCCCACCAGATCGCCAAGGAGAACTAACCTTATCTCAGTCCTATGGTGCATGCGCGGGGGATAGGCAATCAGGGTGCTTTGTTCCATTCAGGTAACAAATCAGCGAAAGCCCATATGGAGCCCAGTGAAGCCTCCAGGAGGGGATGTGTCTTCACTGGCCATTCACAAATGCCACACACCTGGCTAAAGGTATAGCTTTGTGCCCGGTTTAAGTGGTTACCCCAAACAGGATTGAACTGGTCCAAAGGGAAACCTCATGTTGGTCCCCTCTCCCCAGCATTTCTTAGATTAATATAAATTTTGCCTTAAACTAATATCGGGGCAAACCTGCAAATGTGTACCCTAGCCAAAAATGGCAGAGAACCACCAGGGCTGGACTTGGGAATGAATGGTAAATAGAGAAACGGATGATATCTGGAACCGGAAAGAGAGAGACAACACTGGAAAAAAAGACTAAAAGAGAATATGGAAATGAGGGCAAGGAGTTCACAATCACTAGTGACCTTGGAGCTTTAAAGTGGACCAACACCCAGGATTTTCACTATCCTGGGTGTTGGTCCACTTCCGCGGGGCACCTGATCGGCCCCAAAAACTCACCTGACCCCGCTCCCACGTGACTCGCTCCACCAATCACCGCCGACGGACAAGCGAGGTCTGTCGAAGGACAAGGTGAGAGCGTCCCTCTTACAGGGTGCGCGCCCTGCTAGAGGGATGCGTGAGAGGCAGCGGCGGCCCGCGCATGCGCCGTTGGAATGAGGAACAGGTAGGATTTGCGGGCGTCCTGGGGGGTTTCACACAGCGAGGCACCCCCAATCGGGGTGCCCCGCAGGCAGTGAGCTGATCGACCCAGGAATCTTATAGATTCCCGGGCCGATCAGCGGTGGGTGTTGGTCCACTTTAAAGTGGATGTCCAATCTAAATCCCCCTCTCCAGTCTTGCCTCAGCGCCAGGGTAGGGGAGTTACCAGGAGACAGGATTCCACTTTTGGACTTTACTTAGTTAATTGTACTGTAGCTATGTCAACATGCAGTCAATGCTAACACTCAGGGTAGTTAATGCCCCTACTACCACTCATTATCATTACCCGGCCCAAGCTACACACCTTCTGCTTATATGCTAAAATGATCAATAGTGTGTAAATCATGACAGCTCCAGACAACTTTCTTTACTGTGGCCCTTACTGACGGACTATATGATAAGATAATGACTTAAAGCTTATCATGCTGATCTTTGCAACAAACACTTTTTCAGAGTTAATAATACACAGACAGATAAGTTGGGGATTGTTCTGGAGGGACAGGGACCAGCTGAAACAAGCAGGGCAAATATTGGGGTATAGATCAGTTTGGGAGGAAAATCAATAGACCTTAATCAGGGGCGTATATAGGTTTCACAGGGCCCCAAAGCAAAAATCTCAATCCCCCCCCCCCAAAAAAAGCACCGGTACCTTACAATTTCATTTTAAATTATAATTTTAGATTTTGTGCGGAAGTAAAGAATTTTGCCTAATGCTAATAAACTTTGATTGGTGCCACAAACAGGTCAATTTGCCCTTCCGTCAGGTCCATCAGTTTTGTCCCATCCCACAATTCAGTTTTCCTATTCTCATCCTATTATTATGCAAACTAATAAGGAACAGGTGGGTGGGAAGGATTGGGCAGGAGTAAGACAGGGAGAGGAGAATTGAGCAGAGGTGAGACTGAAGACATGAGATGGGCAGAAACCTGATGGTAAGAGAAGCGATGGACAGAGGAGATAGGAACAGGTGGGTGGGAAGGATTGGGCAGAAGTAAGACAGGGAGAGGAGAATTAGGCAGAGGTGAGGTGGGCAGAGCTGAGTCAGGAAAAGCTGAGCAGAGGTGGGAGGAGCAGAGGTGAGACAGTAAGTGCAGTGATGAGTAGAGGTGAGGTGGTAAGAGATAGGTAGAGGTGAGGGGAGCGGCAGTAAGATGGGACAAGGTGAAAAAAGGTAAAGGGAACACAGATAAGGAGGGGCAGAGGTGAGCTGGGGTAGAGTCTACACGGCATCCCCAGACACAGTCAGCACAACACTCCAGTAGCACATGTGTGCCACCCGCATCTACAGAGAAGTTCATCGTTGACCCACTTCCTGCTTTGGAAAAGAGACACACTGCTCTCTAGTTGTCAGCCGCTTTCACTGCAAAGAAAGCTCTGCTCGCTAACTCCTTAGGGGTGGTGGGTCCACAAGTGAGGGTAGTGTGGGCTGCATACGGCTCCTGGGCTGCAGATTGTGCAACCATAGCCTAGGGGTATAGACGTGATCTTGTGACCGGAAGGTGGCAGGTTCAAATCCTAGCTGGGACATGACTTTAGAAAGGCACCTAACCTCCCATCTGCTCCTTGGGGTGCCATAGGTATACCCCATATCTTTTCAGTATTTTCAATATTGATATGTTCAAACTCCCACCAATGCTAAGCATACAATTTAGATAGGACAAATATTATCTTACTATTGTGCTAGAGATTGCACCCAGGGGCTCTGGTGGTGTTGTACAATGGATTTCCCCCTTTATGTGGCTTGCCTTAGGTTACAATTGCCAATCAATGCCACTATGTTCCTCCAACTTGCTTCTGCCACCTCTATTTGCCAATGTACCCCCCCATATCAAACTCCTCGCACACTCCCATCCTTCCCGAGCCATTATTTAACTCCTTATTTGTACCAATTTTATCTACCCCCTCCCACTTTCCCCACAGCAACATGCTCATGTCCTCCCCCGACCAAATGGATGTATCTACATTGCGTTCCACCTTCACTTAGGTTTTATTTTGGGGGTCACATCAGACCTCTGAGGGCTACAGGTTGAGCATGCCTGCCCTGGGCAGACAATGAAAGTGAATGGCACTTTTTATTGCATGTTTTACACCTGGTGCTGATTTAGCACAAGATGTAAAAAGTGTGCTACTTTTATTTTATTTCTAGGGGGTACTTAAGCAACAGGTGGAAATAGAACACTTCCAATTTCTTTCACCTAAAGTGGACTTGTCCAAATGGTGCTGAATCAACCCCATTGTGATATATATACATGTTGTCAATTATCCTAAATTACAACAGAAACTATTTAGAAACATGAGCTTTGGTTTTACACTTAGCCCACAAATGCAGTTTTAAGATATTGACATTTATGGAAACGTAATAATTTTAGGGTTTGCTACAGTATACTAAACCGCTTAACTAAATAAAAATCATATGGCTTTGGCTTGCCATCAACAAGCTAGAATTTTTCTGCATGTTTTCTAGAGATTTAAAGATTTAAATTTGTGTGCCAAATTGTACTACTCTAACATTGCTTTTTGTCTACTCTTATTTTATCTTTAACAATTATACTGAGCAATTAATTATTGCAACAAGATGTTTTGTCTGGGGTTAGGTTATTATATAGTATTTATTTATTCAGCCAAACATAATAGGCTCGATTCAGTGCCAGGGCGAGGTTTTCTCATTTCCCAGCTCAACCCAACTCGCACATGGGGATTCTCGCTCGCATATGCAAGGAGCATGCGAAGAAAACTCGCACAACAGATTCCTGAATCACTGTCAGCAAGCTGTAAAAGATTTTTTTGATAAAAACCATGCTGCAACAGCCAGCATGATTTTTATCCATGAAAAAAAAGTTGGCTTTTCTTTTTATTTTATTTTTTACTTTAGTATTAAAAAAGTGTGCCCCCCATGAGCCAACAAGCCGGGGAACCAGGCATTAGGGCTGGTAGCCGAGGACCCAGAGACCACGCCAGTCATACCACCAATGGGCATCGGGTTCTTCCACGCCCCTGGAAAATGGGTGTGCTGGAAATCGAGCACGTCATCCGCCAATGCCGGAATGTAACAGGGTGGCCCCATACCCTGTGAACTGGTATAGGGGTACATTTCACTACTTCCTTCCTGGACAACGTCTCATTTCTTCTGTCCCCCGCTAGTTGCCTTCTTGCTCCGATCCGGTGGAGTGGTTGTTGTCCTGAGCTGATCTTCGGGGCTCTGCTGAGCCCCCTCTCCCACCTTCTATTCTAAGTATGTCACACACCCCGCTTCAGATATCCATAACACATGGGTAATACCGACCTGAAGGGGCGTTCCTGCAGAGATGATGCAAAGAGAAAAAGCCCCTCCCTGATCCATAAATACCTGGGACCTCCCACTCATTACCCAGTTTTCCATCTCTGCAAGACGGCGAGCAAGTCAGAAGATGATGCCTCCTCCTTGCTCAGGGGGAGTTCAGGTAGCCGGAGTAACCCCCGGCCTTTTTGATTTTATATTTCCGCTCGGCCATTCCTTTTTTACCAAAGTGGGCTTCAGTCTTTAGTATTTACATGCCTCCTCAGCTTCGGCTGCGGGCTTGAGCGAGGGTATACGGGCACCCAGGGTGCTGAGGAGCTGCGCTCCCCCCCGTGAGACCCTATCAGAGAGGGTAGGCGGCGGTTCCGGGTTGGTGATCCCGGTTTGGGATGCCCCGTCCCTGATTATTCCCCGGGGGGGGGGGGGGGAGTAGGGGGGGTCCCACCTTAGTCTTTTTAGAGGGTGGGGGTTCCCTAGCTGTCCTCTTCTCCCGATTCCCCTGTGTGTTTTCGTGTTTCACTGTGGATGTGTTCCTTTCACTGTTGGATTGGCTGGTCCACCTTAAAACCTTTTTGTCTCCCCTGTTTCAGGCGTGAGGTAATTACCTCACGCCTGTGTGTAAGGGGGGCGGGGCCCGATTCCCCTTCCTTCTGCCTGATTAGTCCAGCGGGTGCCTCGCCAGGCGGAGGCACCCGCTTGGAGTCATTATTACCGGCGCCGCGGCGGCGGCGCCGCCGGTTCACGCTCGGGGAACCCTGCGGTTCCCCGCTGGCGCCTGCATTGAGGGGGGGGGCGGGGTCGACTTGCGGCGCGTCGCTGCGGTCCCGCCCCTCCTTGACTTTACCTCAGCGCAGCGTGCGCTACGGATGTCCCGGACATGGGGGGGGGGGGGGCGGGGGGCTGCTGCGTGGTGGCGCTGCTCGCGCCCTTTCTAACCACGCCTACTGCCTCTCCTCCTCTCTGCCTTCTCCTCAGAGGATCCTTCCCGCGTTTTCCAGCAATTTCCGGGCTCCAAACTGTGAGTGGCCCAGTGGGCCATATTGTTGATTGTATATATATATATATGTATATGGTTGTATGCCTTGTTCCTGGGTGACATTATTCCATTATGGGTTCTTTGTGTTTTTTAGGCGAAGGACGTCTGGGAAGCCTCATCTCTGTGATTAGAGGGTCTTTCCCGGTCCTAAATTCCTGGGTTCCATTAGAAATTCCTCCCACTCAGGACATTAAAGGGGCATCCCGGGTTGCTTACTGGCGTAATTCCCTGGGTCATAGTGACCACACAATATCACCTTTATGGAGGCATCCCCTGATACTGGGGCGGGCACCCCTTCGGGGCATCCCAATAAGTGCATGTTGTGCTGTGTTTCCTTTACTGGGGACGATGTACTGCTATGTGTTCCCTGTGCACAGCAAACTATTGCGCGGCAGTCCGGATCCCAGGCTACGGGATCAGCACCGCCGGCCGATTCATCTCCACCTCCCACCCGCGGGCTCCGTGTGACGTGGTCATGGGCAGGGATCTACAAGCTGAAATGTGCGCCAGATTGGCCACCCTTGAAAAGATCGTTTCCGGCTCGGCCGCCCGTAAGGCTCCGGCTAAGAGGAAACATTTGTCCCCGGCTCCGCCGGTGGATGACTGTGATGAATTTAATAATCTTGACTGGTCCGATTATTCTGTTCTGGAGGACGGAGAGGTGTCCGACGGTTCAGAGGTTTCTGACGATGAGCATTCTGCGGGCGCTGATGCCGAGTTTAGTGAGTTGGGAAGATCCTCGGACTCCCCTCAAGCATTGGCCTTGATGTTGGAGGCTCTGAATATCTCTCCTCCTGAAACGGCATCACAGCAGGATGGTGAGCTGTTTGAGGAATCCAGGCCGCGCTTGGAATTTCCTACGCAGCGGCATTTTGACAAGATCATTGACAAGGAATGGGACAGGCTGGCTCGGCTCCCGGGTATCCCTCAGGGGTGGGATAGGAAATATCCCTTTCCTGCTGAGGTGGTCAAGCGCTGGGCATCCCCGCCCGAGGTTGACGCTCCGGTGTTGGGGTTGTCAAATTCCTCGGTTCTAAATAGGCCGGATTGTTCCACCCTCAAGGATGGGGAGGACAAACGTATTGATCAGATGGCTTGTCACGGTTTTACTAGTGTCGGGTCGGCCATACGGCCTGTCTGTGCCTCTGAGCTTATGGTGTTGGCGGCCAGATCCTTGGTTAAGGACCTGCTGACCTCTATAAAAAAAAAAATAAAAAAAAAAAAAAAAAAATCCGGGCTTCGGCCTGGGAGTAATGAGTTCATTAGTCTCAAACGCTGTGAGCTGTTTTTATCCTTTGTCTTGACAGCCCTGGATGACACCTTAATGATGTGTGGCAGGACGTCGGCCTTGCTGGTGACTATTCGGCGGTCTGTATGGCTGCGCCAGTGGGCGGCAGACTTTATGTCCAAAAAGTCTCTGACGGCCCTACCCTTTGTGGGGTTGAGGCTCTTTGGAGAACCTTTGGACTCAGTTACTCAGGGCGGTAGGCTACCGCAGCGTAAGAAGCAGCGTCGTCCCTTTCGGGGGGCGACCACTGTTACCCCTTCCTTTCGTGGGGCCAGACCTGGAAGAGGATCTACATTCAGTCCTCCAGAGGTATCTCGGGGAGCAGGGGCAGAGGACGTGCCCGCTCTGGATACAATTGGGGTTCCAAGCCCAAGCCGGCTATCAAGCCGGCTCAGCTATGAGGGGGCACCCTCATCCTTGCGGGTGGGGGGACGGCTGAAGCACTTCTCCCAGATTTGGGATCAAGAAGTCTCGGACAGGTGGATCCGGGAAGTAGTGTCTTCCGGTTACAAGCTAGAGTTCGAGCTCCGCCCCCCCTCCAGGTTTCTCAGGTCTCGGATGCCTTCGGAGCCCCTGGCGGCACAGGGGCTCCTGGTGGCAGTAAAGAGCCTTCTGGACATGGATGTCATTTGCCCCGTGCCTCCCTCAGAGCAGGGCAAGGGCTTCTATTCCAATCTGTTCACGGTTCCCAAGAAGGACGGGTCGATCCGTCCTATCTTGGATCTCAAGCTTCTCAACAGGTTTGTCAGGCCGCGCAAATTCCGCATGGAGACCTTGCGCTCGGCCATTCAGTCTCTTCGTCAGGGAGATTTTCTGACGTCCATAGACATCAAGGATGCTTATCTACACATTCCGATTTTTCCAGCACACCAGAGGTTTCTCAGGTTTGTAGTAGAGAATCGTCACTTTCAGTTTGTGGCTCTTCCTTTCGGTCTCACCTCGGCACCTCGGGTGTTCACCAAGGTGTTGGCGGGGGTGATGGCACTGCTCAGAGTTCAGGGAATTCGCATCGTGCCTTATCTGGACGATTTGCTGATCATGGCGGATTCCTTCAGCCTAGCGGAGTCGGACACCGGTGTGGTGGTGTCCACTCTGGAGAGGTTCGGTTGGGTAATCAACCACCCCAAGTCTTCCCTTTGTCCATCCAGGATTGTGACTTTTCTGGGGATGTCTTTGGACACCTTGCAGGCCAGGGTTTTTCTGCCCCAGGCCAAGATTCTTTTGATCCAGGAGTTAGTGCGGCTTCTCTTGTCAGCTCCTCACCCGTCCATCCGGTTAGGGATGAGGCTGGTGGGATTAATGGTGGCTTCATTCGAGGCAGTTCCCTTTGCACAATTCCATACGAGGACGCTTCAGCTTCATTTGCTGAAGGTTTGGGACAAGTCGCCGCTGTCGTTGGACCTGTCTTTCCAGTTGACCCCCCAAGTTCGTCGATCCCTACAACGGTGGCTGGGGTCTGTCAATCTGTTGAAGGGCAGATCCTTCCTGGCCCCGTGCTGGGAAACGGTCACCACGGATGCCAGTCTATCAGGCTGGGGGGGTGTTTGGAAGGATTGCCAGTTTCAGGGTCTATGGAGTCCGCAGGAGGCTCACGAGCCCATCAACATTCTGGAGTTGAGAGCCATCAGGTTGGTTCTGTTCCGCTTGACTCATCAGTTGAGGGGCCGGCCAGTTCAGGTCCGGTCGAACAACAGGACGGCGATTGCTTACATCAATCACCAGGGGGGGACTCGCAGCAGGAGTGCCCTCCGGGAGGTGTCTTTGATTCTGGATTGGGCGGAGACCCACGTCCCGTGTATCTCAGCAGTCTACATTCCGGGAGTGGAAAACACGGAGGCGGACTCGCTGAGCAGGGCCTCATCTCGTCAGGGGGAGTGGTCTCTCAGTCCCAAGGTGTTTCGTTTGATTTGTCTCAGGTGGGGGTTCCCTGCGGTGGACCTCTTTGCCTCTCGACACAATCACAAGCTTCCGGTTTTTGTGTCGCTCTCGCAGGACCCTCTGGCTCTGGCAGTGGATGCCATGTCTCTGATCTGGAGGGATCTGGGCTTGCTGTACCTGTTCCCTCCGTTCCCGTTGCTAGCTAGGGTGGTGCGCTAGCTGGCGTTGGAAGGTGCATCAGCGATCCTGGTGGCCCCGAGGTGGCCAAGGCGCGTTTGGTTCGCAGATCTGGTAAGGCTGGCAAAAGACCAGTTCGTGCTGCCTCTAAGTCCGGATCTGCTCACTCAGGGTCGGCTGCGTCATCCCAATTTACAATCGCTGGCTTTGACTGCGTGGCTGCTGAGTCCACTATCTTGAAAGAGGAAGGTCTTTCTGATGCCGTTATTCAGACACTTATCAGTGCCAGGAAACGGTCTTCATCATCTATTTATTATAGGTCATGGAAGTCCTATATTGACTGGTGTGAGGGTAGGTCCCTTTCTTGCCGGGAGTTCTCTATTCCTAGGCTCTTGGAGTTTCTTCAACATGGTTTGGATCTGGGGCTCCAAATTAGTACCTTAAAGGGGCAGGTGTCTGCCCTGGCGGTTTTCTTTCAAAGGTCCTTTGCACTTCATCCCTTAGTCAAGACCTTTTTCCAAGGAGTTATGCATATACGGCCTCCTAGGAAGCCTTTTGTTCCGGTTTGGGACTTGAACTTGGTTCTTTCTGCTCTTCAGGGGCCTCCGTTTGAGCCCATGCATGAGGCTGCCTTGTCGTCCCTTACTCAGAAGGTGGCCTTTTTGGTGGCTATCACTTCTGTGAGGCGTGTTTCTGAGTTGGCAGCTTTATCCATTAAAGCTCCGTATTTTGAAAGGCATCAGGATAAGGTTGTTTTTCGTTTCAAACCAGATTTCCTTCCTAAGGTGGTTTCGGCCTTCCATCTAAATCAGGACATCGTTCTGCCCTCTCTTTGTCCCAATCCTAGCAACGAGAAGGAAAGGGCGTTGCATTCCTTGGACGTTGTCCGCGCTGTAAAATATTACCTGGTGGCTACGTCTTCCTTTCGTAAGACGGTCGCCTTTTTTGTGGTGCCCTCCGGGCCTAGGAAGGGTTTGGCTCCTGCCAAATCTTCTATCAGTAAATGGATTCGTCAGGCCATTTTTGGGGCCTATTCTGCCAGGGGGAAGAGTCCCCCTTTTCGTGTTACTGCTCATTCTACTCGTGCAGTTGGAGCGTCCTGGGCTTTTCAGCACCAGGCTTCGGTTGAGCAAGTCTGTAAGGCCGCTACTTGGTCTTCTGTTCGCACTTTTTCCAAGTTTTACAAGGTTGATGTTCGGGCCTCAGCGGATGCTGGTTTTGGCCGCCTGGTTTTACAAACTGTTGTGGCATAGGTTGTGCCTTGTTTCCTTGTTTTGGATTCCCGCCCTTTTATGGACACTGCTGTTGGATGTCCCATGTGTTATGGATATCTGAAGCGGGGTGTGTGACATACTTAGAATAATACCATTTTGTGAAATACTCACCTGTAAAATGGGTATTATAAGTATGTCACACACCCCGCTTCACCCGCCCTTGTTTGGTACTATGGATACTCTATATTGGGCATTTTGCGTGGTTCTTGGTTTTACTTTTGCCTCTTCCTGGTCCCTTACTTACTGCTTCTGTATACTGGGTAATGAGTGGGAGGTCCCAGGTATTTATGGATCAGGGAGGGGCTTTTTCTTTTTGCATCATCTCTGCAGGAACGCCCCTTCAGGTCGGTATTACCCATGTGTTATGGATATCTGAAGCGGGGTGTGTGACATACTTATAATACCCATTTTACAGGTGAGTATTTCACAAAATGGTATTTTCACCACCAGGGGCAGGTGTCTTGTACTTACGCCCACTGAAACAAGTCCCTCCTCTTTCCAGTCAGGCTGGCCCAGCCAGAGACTGTGTGTGGTGTGGGGGGGCAGCCTTCTCCCCCACATGACGCAATTCCCCAGGAAACGTTCCTCCATTCCTCTTCCCTCCTGAGATGTGGTCAGACCATGACAGTGGACAGGGAAGTTAAGGATCAGTTAATTAAGAATAATAAAGTATTTTTTGAAAATGTCACCCGACACTAAATGAAGCCTAATATGTGAGCTTACCTTGATCTCATACATTTACAAGAGGCCTCTCATTCACATAGGTTCCCGAGAGCAATGTGTAATTATACTGGGACACAATCATCCAGAAACCTAGGAATAATACGTTGCATTGTTGGAAAGCACCATATCAGCATGCAGACATGTGAATGTTTGCTTGTTTAAATATATTTAATGAATTAGCCTCTGTGTCTTTAGTGACTAATGTATAATGTAGAGTAACAGAGCCTACAGTTGGAAACACTTAGATCCTTCAGAGGAGTCTAACTTTCTAGATTTCAGGGCAACAACAGGAAGTAAGCGTCTTATCACAAAGCTCATTGTGTATGCAGATTAGAAAATAAGATCATCTGGCTGTGGTAAAAGCCTCAACCTGCCATTACAATTTGCAAAGCAGCAGCCAGCTGCCCATAGGTATCAGAAAACTGTTACCAACTTGTTTTTATTGACACCTAAACATTGCATTAGTCTAATAATAAAGTGGACCACCCAAGTAGAATCTTATCCTTTTATTCTGACCTTTGGCCTACAAAAGTATCATTGGAAATGTATGTGGAAAGTTCTACTGACAATGGAACACCCAGACTAAAATACACAACTATACAACCTTTTCTTACAAACTTAAAGTAGGAAAAAGTGCAGAGGGGATGTATAATATATATATATATATATATTTATATATATAGTATAATATTAAATAAAAGTAACATATTCCATTTTCTGCAGCCTCAAATTATAGAAATTATCACCTTCCATAACTCTCTGTCTATAACCCTCTATAATTTAAACCGGACCTCCACCATGATTTATTGAAAAGCCCAAACCCTTAAAAAACTATTCCCCGGCATCTAAAACTAATATACTCTAAGTTTTTAGTCACTTACAGAGCAGAGCTGGGGTCAGGAACAGGTCAGCAATCCCAGAATGCAGAGCAGCACAGTCAGAAGGCACTTCCTGTTTGCAGCCTGATGTTACATGAGCCGCCATCTTGGCTGTTTAAAGGTTCATAACATGCAGTAGATGCAGGTAGGATGATTTTTAATGTGGACAATCTGTATGTACAGGGTGTGGGAAACATATAAGATAGGCTCTTATTCAGAGTGAAGAACCGCTTTAATAAACCAAGCCTCTGTCTGGTGTTTTCTACCATTTAGCAGCAAATTTTTCTGCCGGACATTGCAGTCAGTGTCAGACATTTACATAAAACAGGGACAGTCCAGCCATGTAAAAAAATGGTACTTAAAGTGTTTAGCAAGTCAAAAGTTAAAAAATAAATATCAGTATATTTTATTAGATTTTGGTCAAACTTATAATTTCCTTTACAGTAGCTTACCCCTGATTGAGTCATTCCAGTGTTGTCCTTTCTGCTGTCTCAGTCTCTGTAGTTGGGAAATCCCTTTCTCATTCAACTGTCAATCACCAGCCCACTGACATGGTCCCTCAATCAACCTTCAGTGGACAGAGAATGGAAAAAAAACCCACTCCCTCCTCAGATGTGCTGATTGGCTGCCTCTCTCTGTAGCTCTGAAACCCCACATCACATCGCTGTTGCCACACCCACTGTTTCTCTTCATTTTTGCAATGAATTGCCTAAGCTGTAATACTTTTAAAGACTACAGGGTCTTATTGAAAAGGGATTGAAGTATGGGACAGTGCAACGTGTAGCCCGAGACAATGGGACAAAAATCGGGCTTGCCTCTAGTATTCCCCCGCAGTTGTTCTATTTTTGCCCTATGGGCTAAAATGTCCCAGTGCTTAGATTGAGTCCCACACCATCCAGGACCAGCCTCCTCTTACAGGCGAGCTGCAGGGGAACAGCCGCACCATCCCAGACTTTTATCTGCTCTTCTGTGTCAGTCACTGTGTACGGAGCATGCCCAATCCATTCTTTACAATGGAAGGGGGGGGGGGGGGCTTGGCACACATTGCATCACGTTTTGTAACAGCAATGTCTGCTAAGTAGAGTGTGACATTCGCTTTTTACTGTAAAACCATAGATCTGATACATTAGGTGATTCATCTGGCAATCAAAGTCTATTTTGATTGACCTTGCTACAGTGCTGTCCTGATTGCTTTTTTAGTCCTGCTGTTAGGTACTGGGTTGCTGTGTTTGTAGTAGCCAGGGATGAACTGGGGATAAAAAACAGGGCCAAGAATCTTTTGGTCACACTGGGCCTGCTGTAATATGCCCAGCCCGATATAGTATGCTATATTATATGCAGGAAGCGCCCCTTGCTAATGTGAACCAAAACCTATCCTTTTTACTCAACTGGGTTGCGGCCCACTTCTAACCCCCCCGGTTTGGCTAGTACAGGCTTTCTTACAATCAGAATAGATTGCCGGGTGGTGCCAGCCAGCCAGCATGAATGAAGTGCCAGACATCTCTCACTGGAGCTTTGCTCTAGCTGAGAGATCCCATGATGGCCATTCACAAATCATTGGTGCGGGTACACACATGCATTGTGGGATCGACACGTTGCTCCATCTGAGTTGAGATGCAACTTTGGTTATCAGGAGGACATAGAGTATAACACAGTGCCATGTCCATCTGCACGCTGCACTGCAGCCCTGGAACACTTCTGTCAGAAACAGATGGCGGAGAAGCAGCAGCCCTGCTGATCCCACTGTTCCCTGTGGCATTTCCTCTATTTTACCAGGTGATTAGATGTACAGACTATGTGACTTGGTGAGGGGTTAAACCAGGATGTTTAGTGGCTTCCCTGGTTTCGACTAGAAGTCCTCTTTTTAGCCTGTGCCCCTGCAGCATCCCAATTTGGGGTGCCCTGCTCTGTGAACCCCCCTATGGTTCACCTGTATTCTTACCTTGTTGGTGATCCTATGGCACATACTTTGGCTTGTCCTCCAATTAATTAAAAAGTAATAAAATTATGTCCGCGCTAATTTTACGCTCAATTAATATTACATTCTCAAATAGATGCTCTCATGTGAGGGTTACTAAAGTCTTATATCAAAAGATCCCAAAACAATAATCAAATCCAAAAATCACAAAAACACAGAGATCACTCCAAACACAGAGCAAATCCAAAGCTCCTGTATGTAAAAAGACTTTGGGCCTTATTTATCAAGGGCCTTATTTATCAAGGGCTAGCGCCAGGTAGTGTCTGACGAGCGCCTGGTACCGCCAGCTAACGGCGGCTACCGACTCAAGTACGCCCGGCGGCAGTCACAATGACGCATTTATCACGCTAAATGAGGCTAGCACCGGCGAGAGCGACAGCTAGCACGAGATTCATCATGTAGCCGACTGCAACGAACAGCGCCGCTGCCAATCCCATCACAGCGCCAGGTATGACCTGTTGCTCCCTGGCGCTCTCCAATGCATTTTAATGGAGCAATCTTTAAATATTCATAATTAATTGATTTTATGTCAAAAAATCTGTGACCACTACGGCAATGTTAGATATTTTTTTTAAGGTAAAAAAAAAATATATGTGCAGAATTGATATTACAGGTCTGATATTAATGTATTCATATTACAAAATGTTTAGAAAAACTTGTATAATTTTTACATTAAAAAAAAAGGTTGTTTGGGGGTTAAAAACTACTTTACACACATCGCCGCCAGCGCGATGGGGTTTAAACAAGGAATTCACAGCGCGAGAAATTTTTGAGCGTGATTTGTTAATGAATCTGCAGCAAGCCGTTCGCTCTGGCCATTCGCTGTCAGGCGCACCCATACAACGCAGAACCTGTGAAACATCGACCCCTAACCCCGTATTCAACATTACCGCACACCGACTGAGTCGCTGTCAACAAGCAAACCCCGGCCAAGCACAGCGAATACTAGCTGGCGCTGTGAAAATCACGCTACTGGCGCTCATCTGTCGCTACCTGGTGCTATTAATGAATCGGCCTCTTTATGTAAAAAGACTTTTTACATACAGGAGATAATTATTTTTGGAGCACTGTGGCAATGGAGTGATCTCTGTGTTTTTTGAATATAATTATTGTCCCCCAATTAGCTTTGTTATCTGTACATATAAATGAGCACCTAAGGAAGCCAAATGAATGCCGGTCACTCCCCTCCAGTTATGTGTACCTGGGCAAGCTATTAAAATGTATCTGATACATGTACACACAGGTGCCAGAGAGAAGAAGAAGATGCTGTCTGCAGTCTGTGCATGGGCCATGGAATAGCTGGGGAGGTGAAATTAGAAGTGAACTGGGGTGTGGAGCATCCTCATTCGTGTGAGCCTGTGTGTGAGCCGTGAGAACGCCAAGTAAACTTACCTAGCAAGCGATCCCAAGCTCATTGGCTGGCTGACTGCAGGCCGGAATAGCTCCATTCAGCTCTTGCTAGCAATGGCGCAAATGCAACCTGCAGAGTGTGCCGATTGGCTGCCCAGCTGCTCATGCGCCATGGGATCACTGGAAAGGTGAGTTTCCTGCTGGAGAGGAACAACACCTGGGAGTAAAAATCCTGTGGATCCAAACCGAACCTAGTGTTAAAAAAGAATCTAAAAGAGTCAGGATGCTCCGATTTGTGAAAACCTGGGGCACTTGTAAACCCTGATCTTTCCCAGCTCCAATGGTGCATGCACAGGCTCTTGTCCAATGAGATCTGTCTGCTGCTGCATCCCTTGCATCCCCAGTGGCGTGCTCTATCTGAATGGCTGGGACGGGAGCGCTCATGCTGGCAAGTGACGCAGAGGTTGCGGAATTACGCACTCCCTGTTGGAGTCAATGAGAGGCGTTGAATGACGTCGTTATGGCAGATGGCTCTCAATGGACGAGGACCTGCGCATGCACTGTTAGAACCAGGAAGAGGTGGGTGAAAAGTGCCATTCTAGGGGGAGGGTTATTATTATTTCACACAGCAGGGCATCCCAATTTGTCCAGCCCTATGGGACTTGAACAAAGCCTGAGAAAGTAAAATTCCCAGGTTTTGTTCTGCTTGTGTGTGCTTGTGCTAGACATACATTGTCTAACTGAACTGAAGTGAAAAAACTGCTCTCTCTCCCCCCTCTCTCCTTCCCCCTCAGTAAATCTTCATTTGCAGTCCTTTTAACACTTTTACAGTTCTAATCTCAGATCTATTTAAAGCCAACCTACAGGGGACAGGCTTCCCCTCTGCACACTAAACACCCTCACTTTTAGAACATAAGATGATGCCAAACACCCTCAATCTAAAAAGAGCAAACTAAACACCCTAAATTTAAAAAGAGGGGATGGTGCTAACCTACACTTCTGCACACGGGCAGGCTTATTCATCACTAACGCCAGGTAGCGACAGATGAGCGTCTGTAGCAGGCATTTTCAGAGTGCCCACTAGTAGTCGCAGTGCTCGGCCGTGGGTCGCTACTTCATAGCGACTCAGTCGCTGTCCAGTAATGTTGAATACATTGGGAGGAGTCGCTATTTGACCAGTACAGCGCTGTATGGGAGCGCATGGTAGCGACTGCTCATAGCGACCGACTCACACCATATTCAGCAAAAAAACAGCCTCACAAATCTCTGGCGCTGAAAAATACTTGTTTGAAGCCCAGAGCGCAGGAGGCGGTGTGTTTAAAGTCTGTTTTTCAGCATCTATCCACTAGTAACAAAGCGAAAACATATGGAATTACATTGTAACAACATAGTAACATGAACACTTTAATGCCAGACCTGTAATGTCATTTCTACAGAAATATATAAAAAATAAAAAAAATGTGAAAAAACAGCTTATTCAATGCCAGGAGAGGTCACAGAATTATTTGAGATTTAAAAAAAAAAAAAAAAACAGTTTAAAGAGAAGGAAAGGATCGTCCATTGAAATGTATGGGAGAGCGGCAGGTAGCGAGAGGTCATACCTGGCGCTGTGCAAGGCTGAACGCCGGCGCTGTTCGCTGAGGCTGGGAAAATTATGAATCAGACGCTACATGGCGCTATCCCAGTCGCTAAACAGATTCTGCTTGATAAATGTGTAATTGTGTGCCGTGTCCGGCGTTCACCAGTCGCTACCTCTGATTAACCAGCCACTACCTGACGCTATCCCTTCATGAATAAGGCCCTTAATGCCTTTACACTAAAAGACCCTACACTTGTTCCACAAAAGTTTAGATTGGCGTCATCCCATCTTTTTAGAGTAAGGGTGTTTACTGTGCAGAGGGGCAGCCTGTCCCACAAAAGTGTAGGTTGGCTTTAAAGTGGAGCCTGCACATTTGTGGGACAGGCACCCACTCGGCACACTAACCACCCTCACACTAAAAGGATGGGATGATGCCAATCTACAATTTTGTAGAACACACTAAACAGCCTCACACTTATAAGAGGGGATGATGACAACCTATACTCAGTGGCGTAACTAAATGTGACGGGGCCCTGGTGCGAACATTAAACTTTTATGGCTTACACAGTAAACTTTTTTTTTCTTTTAACTCACTTAGATGCAACTAGACAACAAAAGGCTGTAACAGCAGAGAACAATGGTCCTTCCTTTTTCTAAATTATGCTGAGCACCAAGTAAGCACTAATAAGATAAATGAAGCGGAGGAGCAACAGTGATGGGTCCCCTGACCTTCTGGACCCCGGTGTGGTTGCACCCCCTCAAGTTACACCCCTGTACACTTTTGTGGGACAGGCTTCCCCTTTGTACCTAAACACTCTCACACCAAGAAAATAAGATGCCGCCAAACTACACCTTTGTGGGACAGGCTTCCCCTCTGCACAGTAACCCCCCTGGAATGCTAAGCAATACATGTATACAATTCATGTATATATCTGACAAGCGATGACGGCCCAGCCGTCTGTAGTCCCTCCAGATACTGTACAATAAACAGTAGGCATTATGGCTTGCACGGTCCCAAGGTCAGAATGTTTCAGTGTCTTGTGACAGATGATTTCATTTATGGCAGATACTATGGGTAAAGGTCACTTGATCATGGCTGAACACAGACTCTATAGTTCTGGGATCTGGACACACTACAGAGCTAAACTCCTTTTTCTAAGGGGAAGTAGCTGCAGTTCTCAGAAACACCAGGTCTGCAGAGACAAGGAAAGAATGTCTTGTATAGAATTTGTTTAGCAGTCTTCACTATTTCTGACTTCCTGTTTACTAGAGGACAGTGATGTGTATGACAATCATAGTGACTGCCCCCCAACAATGCAGAACTGCTGACTCCCTTTGCCAGTTCACAGCTTCCTTCCATTGCCTCTTTTAGTCATGTGACCTTAATGTGCCCCCAAGAGGAGGAATCAGATCACAGACCGTCCTTTGTGTCCATACTCTAGTGATGCTCTTGTTCTGTACATGTGACAACAGGTTGCACTGTGGAGAACAATCCCTTCTTTGTCTAGACTCCAATGAGAATCTCCAGCCCAATCTCTGCTGGGCATGAATTTGCATAGTATCTCTTTGTTATACACATACCAGCTGCCCCATGCACTTATACCTCCTGAAACGTACCAGCTGCTCCCTTTAGGATCCTGCAAATGTATAGCACTTACTCGAAATATTCCCTGGAAGCCGTTATCATTCTTACCAGCTGCTGGCACATCTATTCTTCCTGATCCAGTATGTTACGCTGTAATAGATGACATCTAGTTGCTTTGCATAGGATAAGAGGATTATGGGTCATTAATTGTTGAATATAGTGCTGCTTGGCCCACCCCCCTTATGGGACTCAAGGCAATAACTACACCCCTTCCCCTATAAACATGTGTCTTTTATTGTGAAGGCTTAAATAGACAGGTAAAACATTAAAATAACATAACTTACCTTTTGTCCCCCACAGCGCTTCAATCCTAGCCGGCAGAAAACACAAAGCATGAAGAGTGCTCACTGAACGGAACATTTGGAGGTGATACATGAAAGCCCCTCAAACTCCAAGCAGACATAAATCATATGAAGAGTCTGTACGCTTCCATAAAACGTTATATGAACCCATTAAATGCATCCAGATAAGTATAGCAGTTGTTAAATCCCGAGATTCAGACTCATTCCGTGTCCTTAGTCATTTCCCAGTCCTGTAGTATAAATTAACAGATCAAGTCCTGTGGTGTCCACACTCATGAACCTCTCACCAATGACCCCACTTTGTTTATTTCAATGGAGAGGGGGTGCCAGTGAATGCAGTGGGTATGGCCAGACTGATGCACAGCGCAGCTGTTTGTCGCAAAGGCCACCTGGGAACCTGAAAAATAGAGGACTAGTTTTCTGGACGTAGTAAATTTTATGCTACTAGATGAGGATGGAAGAGTTGCAGGAAACAAAAGCTTGAGCATCAGCCATGCCCAGAGCAGGATTATGAGGGGGGCACAAGGGGCTCTAGCCTCGGGGCCTCCACCACTTGCCCTGCAAAGGGGGCCTCCACCAATCTTTGGGTTTTTCCTGGTCCAGGAGGCTTTTCTTGGTCCAGCAACAAAGCTATCAGCCCCCCCCCCCCGCGCCTGGGAAAGCCTTTTTTTTGTTTTTGCAAATCTGCAGCCAAAGCCACCACAGGCAGGAGGGAGAGTCTAGAGCAGCAAAGCTACAGTGATGGGTGCGTGCAGAGCGTTCAATCAGCGCATAAGCACATAAGCCACAAAGCACAGCCACTGGCAGCTCAATGCAGGGAACTGTTTTCTGCTGGACCAGCCGGGCAACTACACTACACCCCCACTCAGAATGGCAAATCAGGGGTTCCCGAGCAGCAAGCACCCGCACAAGGGTGGCACAAGGGACTCGACCTGACGTTCCAGTAAGTGGACAGGTGCCAGGCAACCACCAATCAGTTATATGGCTATTATTTTAAAGGAAAAAAAAGATGTATCTGTGGCCTCCACCACATATTGTGCCCAGGGGCCTCCACCACACTTAATCCGGCCCTGGCCATGCCCACCGCTATACCAAGCCGGGTGCTGGCGCCTACATTTATATATAACAATCCCGACATGCTAGCAATATACATGCTGGTTGGCTTACTTCCGAATATATAGGTCCATTATTTATAGCCCTCCCCCATCCATCTTAATCATGTTTTCAGTACTCATCCCATCTAAGCTGCCATCAATGCTAAGCATACAATTATTGTAGAAAAACTATTTTTACCAAATGATTGTGCCAAACATGTCACCCAGGGGTGCTGTTGTACAATCAATGTCACCGCTGTCCCCTCTGTTGGACCCCTCCTATATTACTCTGCATGCAATCGCCCTGTGCAATGTGCCCCTATCTGATTATCTTTACACGTCAGTTCTATTTATCCCCCCCACTTTCCCCACAGCAGTTCAGGGGTCACTTCAGATGGCTCTGTGGGCCATATATGGCCCCTGAGTTGCAGGTTGTGCTCTATGTGATGAGGCAAGGCTGAGGCCCCTTCTACATCAGGGATTTCAAAGGCTGCAGTGATTCCACTCCATTGAGTGGAAATCGCAAGTGCTTTCAAAACGCTGTGTAGCCATAATTAGGGATGAGCGAATCGATCCGGACGAACCCGGATTCGATCCGAATTTCAGGAAAAATTCGATTCGGATCGAATCCGAATTTCCCCGCGATTCGATTGCTCGAAGTTTTCCTTTAACATCCATTCATTTACATTACAGGCATTCTAAGATGGCGGACGGGACATGTCCAGACATCAACCCCGCGCCAGTGCAAGCTGGGACAGTCACATGCAGCCTATCAGCAGCCAGCAAGCCCGGTGACGTCACAGCGGTATTTAAGGCCGGCCATCTTGCTTTCCTGCCTCATTTCTCTATTGCATTCGTGAGAGACAGAACGTTGTGTAGCTCAGGGAGAGACAGTTAGACAGGCAGGGACAGACAGGGACAGGCTGGAGACAGGCAGGAGACAGACAGGAGACAGACAGAAAGTCAGCGAAAAAACAGGGAAAGGTAGAAAAATCGGAGGCTGTCAGCCTGTCACAGGGAGTTTTTTTTTTTTTTTTTCATCCAGCCTGACAGGCTTTGTTAGCGTTTTCAGGCTGCTTATACTAACTAACTGTGCATATATACTGAACTGATCTTAAGTCTGCTGTGAGGCATCCCATTCTGTGACTACAGCAGCCTCTGTTTAAGACCATATAACCATTTGCTCTTATTATATTTGAAATTAGCCTGATAAAGACACTTTTGCTCGGCATAGTACTTCTGGACCCTGCCAGGGCATCCCATTCTGTGACTACAGCAGCCTCTGTTTAAGACCATATAACCATTTGCTCTTATTATATTTGAAATTAGCCTGATAAAGACACTTTTGCTGGGCATAGTACTTCTGGACCCTGCCAGGGCATCCCATTCTGTGACTACAGCAGCCTCTGTTTAAGACCATATAACCATTTGCTCTTATTATATTTGAAATTAGCCTGATAAAGACACTTTTGCTGGGCATAGTACTTCTGGACCCTGCCAGGGCATCCCATTCTGTGACTACAGCAGCCTCTGTTTAAGACCATATAACCATTTGCTCTTATTATATTTGAAATTAGCCTGATAAAGACACTTTTGCTGGGCATAGTACTTCTGGACCCTGCCAGGGCATCCCATTCTGTGACTACAGCAGCCTCTGTTTAAGACCATATAACCATTTGCTCTTATTATATTTGAAATTAGCCTGATAAAGACACTTTTGCTCGGCATAGTACTTCTGGACCCTGCCAGGGCATCCCATTCTGTGACTACAGCAGCCTCTGTTTAAGATCATATAACCATTTGCTCTTATTATATTTGAAATTAGCCTGATAAAGACACTTTTGCTCGGCATAGTACTTCTGGACCCTGCCAGGGCATCCCATTCTGTGACTACAGCAGCCTCTGTTTAAGACCATATAACCATTTGCTCTTATTATATTTGAAATTAGCCTGATAAAGACACTTTTGCTGGGCATAGTACTTCTGGACCCTGCCAGGGCATCCCATTCTGTGACTACAGCAGCCTCTGTTTCAGACCATATAACCATTTGCTCTTATTATATTTGAAATTAGCCTGATAAAGACACTTTTGCTGGGCATAGTACTTCTGGACCCTGCCAGGGCATCCCATTCTGTGACTACAGCAGCCTCTGTTTCAGACCATATAACCATTTGCTCTTATTATATTTGAAATTAGCCTGATAAAGACACTTTTGCTGGGCATAGTACTTCTGGACCCTGCCAGGGCATCCCATTCTGTGACTACAGCAGCCTCTGTTTAAGACCATATAACCATTTGCTCTTATTATATTTGAAATTAGCCTGATAAAGACACTTTTGCTGGGCATAGTACTTCTGGACCCTGCCAGGGCATCCCATTCTGTGACTACAGCAGCCTCTGTTTAAGACCATATAACCATTTGCTCTTATTATATTTGAAATTAGCCTGATAAAGACACTTTTGCTCGGCATAGTACTTCTGGACCCTGCCAGGGCATCCCATTCTGTGACTACAGCAGCCTCTGTTTAAGACCATATAACCATTTGCTCTTATTATATTTGAAATTAGCCTGATAAAGACACTTTTGCTCGGCATAGTACTTCTGGACCCTGCCAGGGCATCCCATTCTGTGACTACAGCAGCCTCTGTTTAAGACCATATAACCATTTGCTCTTATTATATTTGAAATTAGCCTGATAAAGACACTTTTGCTCGGCATAGTACTTCTGGACCCTGCCAGGGCATCCCATTCTGTGACTACAGCAGCCTCTGTTTAAGATCATATAACCATTTGCTCTTATTATATTTGAAATTAGCCTGATAAAGACACTTTTGCTGGGCATAATACTTCTGGACCCTGCCAGGGCATCCCATTCTGTGACCACAGCAGCCTCTGTTTAAGACCATATAACCATTTGCTCTTATTATATTTGAAATTAGCCTGATAAAGACACTTTTGCTCGGCATAGTACTTCTGGACCCTGCCAGGGCATCCCATTCTGTGACTACAGCAGCCTCTGTTTAAGACCATATAACCATTTGCTCTTATTATATTTGAAATTAGCCTGATAAAGACACTTTTGCTCGGCATAGTACTTCTGGACCCTGCCAGGGCATCCCATTCTGTGACTACAGCAGCCTCTGTTTAAGACCATATAACCATTTGCTCTTATTATATTTGAAATTAGCCTGATAAAGACACTTTTGCTGGGCATAGTACTTCTGGACCCTGCCAGGGCATCCCATTCTGTGACTACAGCAGCCTCTGTTTAAGACCATATAACCATTTGCTCTTATTATATTTGAAATTAGGCCTGATAAAGACACTTTTGCTGGGCATAGCACTACTTGTCCCTGCCAGGTGTACTTACTGCTGGTTTTTAGGGCATCCCATTCTGTGACTACAGCAGCCTCTGTTTAAGATCATATAACCATTTGCTCTTATTATATTTGAAATTAGGCCTGATAAAGACACTTTTGCTGGGCATAGCACTACTTGTCCCTGCCAGGTGTACTTACTGCTGGTTTTTAGGGCATCCCATTCTGTGACTACAGCAGCCTCTGTTTAAGACCATATAACCATTTGCTCTTATTATATTTGAAATTAGGCCTGATAAAGACACTTTTGCTGGGCATAGCACTACTTGTCCCTGCCAGGTGTACTTACTGCTGGTTTTTAGGGCATCCCATTCTGTGACTACAGCAGCCTCTGTTTAAGACCATATAACCATTTGCTCTTATTATATTTGAAATTAGGCCTGATAAAGACACTTTTGCTGGGCATAGCACTACTTGTCCCTGCCAGGTGTACTTACTGCTGGTTTTTAGGGCATCCCATTCTGTGACTACAGCAGCCTCTGTTTAAGACCATATAACCATTTGCTCTTATTATAATTGAAATTAGCCTGATAAAGACACTTTTGCTGGCCATAGTACTTCTGGACCCTGCCAGGTGTACTTACTGCTGGTTTTTAGGGCATCCCATTCTGTGACTACAGCAGCCTCTGTTTAAGACCATATAACCATTTGCACTTATTATAATTGAAATTAGGCCTGATAAAGACACTTTTGCTGGGCATAGCACTACTGGATCTTTTTTGGGGGCATCCCATTCTGTGACTACAGCAGCCTCTGTTTAAGACCATATAACCATTTGCACTTATTATAATTGAAATTAGGCCTGATAAAGACACTTTTGCTGGGCATAGCACTACTGGATCTTTTTTGGGTCATCCCATTCTGTGACTACAGCAGCCTCTGTTTAAGACCATATAACCATTTGCACTTATTATAATTGAAATTAGCCCTGATAAAGACACTTTTGCTGGGCATAGCACTACTGGATCTTTTTTTGGGGCATCCCATTCTGTGACTACAGCAGCCTCTGTTTAAGACCATATAACCATTTGCACTTATTATAATTGAAATTAGCCCTGATAAAGACACTTTTGCTGGGCATAGGCTTACTGCTGCCTGCCAGGTGCACTTCTGTTGAGGCATCCCATTCTGTAACATAGCATACCCCTCTTTATTTACACTAAGCAGCTCTCTTATTTACACTAAGCAGGCCTGTTGGAGGCTGAGTGTTACTGCTCACTTTTGGTGTGCATTATATTCTGTTTCATATAGACCCACCGCTGCCCGGGGGATCTTAAAATATCACCTACTACCACGCCAGTTAGACTATGTCGGGCAGACAAGTGCCTGGAAGTGAAAAGAGGAGTGGCAGAGGCCAAGATTCCGCAGGCAGAGCTCGCATCAGACTGGGGGCCAGTAGCAGCAGGAGTCACGCTGAGAGACCTAATCTGCCAGTATCTGCTAGCGGTCGGGTCTCCACCAGTAACGCATCTGCCGTGGTAGATTGGTTGACGCGCTCATCAACAACATCATCACAACTTACGTCTGAGACCCCCAGTCTAGGGTCGGTAGGTTCCTCTGACACAACCCTGAGTTGGCATGCCCCGAGAGCAGTCCCTGTCCTCCCATTGCCTCTGTCCTACGCCGTTCCCTCCCCCAGCGACGTATCCTATGCTTTGGGTTCAGCTCCACTCTTTAGTGAGGAGGACCATCAGATAGAGGACAGTCAGCAGCTACTGCCCAGCCAAGAAATGGAGGTGGCTTCTCTAGCTAGGCAGACAAATAGTGATGTGGACAGTGTCGTGGGTGCTGCGAGCGTTCCAGCTCCTGCGCCAGACACTGTTGACGAATCCACGAACATCAGTGACGTACAGCCACAACTAGGTGATGATGATGATGACGATGAAGCCGATCGCACTTGGGAGCCGGGTGATGAAGGGGCTTCATCGTCATCATCAGGAGAAGAGGGGCGCAGGTTGCCCCGGAGTCAGCAGCTGAGGCAGCAAGGTGGTAGCAGTCAGCATGGGGGCACAATTCCAAAGGCTGGAGCCGGCCGGGGCCGGGGCCGGGGTAGAGCCCCTACCTTATCGGGAGGTAGTGGAGCAGGGGTTCCTGGAGTTGGCAACAGCAGCAGTGAATCAGTGAGGCCAGGGGGTGGGAAAAGTAGCTACTCGGCAGTGTGGCAGTTTTTCCTGAGGCATCCGCAGGAGGGTAACATGGCCACATGCAAGATATGTAGGCAAAAGGTGAAGCGTGGCCAGGGTCCAAATGTTGGCACCACGGCCCTGCGTCAACATATGATGCGTCACCATAAAACGACCTGGGAGAACCGAGGCTCCCAAGGGGTGGTCCAGTCTGCTTCCTCACCAAGTGAGCTCCCAATTTCTGCCAGCCAAGGCTCCAGCACCTCAGCCGAAGGCAGCTGTGCGTCATACCCATCCTCTGTCGCTCCTGCTCCTCCTCCTCCAAGTCATGCATCCCGCCAGCAATCCATCAGCGAAGCCATGTCCAAGAGACAGCAGTATGCGCCCACTCATCCTACGGCGCAGAAGCTGAATGTGCTCCTGTCCAAGTTGCTGGTGCTGCAGTCGCTCCCTTTTCAGGTGGTGGAATCTGCACCTTTCAGAGAACTGATGGCTTGTGCCGAGCCGAGGTGGAGAGTCCCAAGCCGTCATTTCTTTGCCAAGAAGGCAGTACCAGCGCTGCACACTTTTGTTGAACAGAAGGTGGGCCAGTCCTTGAGCCTGTCGGTGTGTAGCAAAATACATGGCAGCGCCGACATCTGGAGCTGTAACTACGGTCAGGGGCAGTACATGTCGTTTACGGCCCACTGGGTGAATGTGGTCCCTTTGCAGCAGCAACTTGGACAGGTCACGCCGCTTCGGCCTCCGCGCTCTCTGCCCATTGGACCTGTGACACCGTGCGACTCGGCCTCCTCATCCTCCGCCATCTCCTTACCCTCCACTGTAGGCTCAAGTCTCAGTGCCCCTCCAGTCTACCATGTGTGCAGGGCACGGAGGTGTCACGCAGTGCTTCACATGGTTTGTCTTGGCGAACGGAGTCACACAGGGGAGGAACTGCTTAAATGTATTCATCAGGAAATCCAAACATGGCTTACTCCAAGAAAACTTAAAATGGGAATCATGGTTACCGACAATGGGAAGAACATTTTGTCTGCGCTGCGCCAAGGAAGCCTGACCCATGCCCCCTGCATGGCTCACGTCTTCAATCTGGTTGTCAAGCGGTTTCTGAAGTGTTCCCCCCATCTGCAAGACATCCTAACAACTTCAAGGAAACTTTGCATGCACTTCAGCTACTCCTACACCGCCAAACACACCCTTCTTGAGCTACAGCGTCAGAATGGTATCCCCCAACATAGTCTGATTTGCGATGTTTCCACCCGTTGGAATTCCACCCTTCACATGTTGGACCGATTATATGAACAGAGAAAAGCCATCACGGATTTCCTGATGATCCAAGCAGATAGGGGGACTCCCCTGTGTAACTTCAATGTCAACCAGTGGCAGCTCATACGTGACACCTGTCGTTTGCTCAGGCCCTTTGAGGAAGCCACTTTATTTGTCAGTCGGCAGGATTACGGGATGAACGACGTGATTCCACTGCTTCATGTACTACAGCACATGTTGGAAACCATGGCTGGTCAGGGCACTGGAGACATGGCGTTTACATCTTACGGCCACATGAACCCCGTTGGAGCTGAACTGGAGGAGGAGGAAGAGGAGGAGGAGGAGTTGCCCAGCGAAACACAGTTTAGGCTTGGCGAAATGGCTGGTTTATCTAGTCAGCGGACAGGAGAGGAGGAGCAGGAGCAGCCAGAGGAGCTAGAGGTTTTTGAGGAAGGCGAGACAGAGGACCTGGGCACACCGTGGCAGTATGCAGTGGAGATGGAGACAGGTAGTCCATCCGAGTCACTTGCGCAAATGGCACGAAGCATGCTCACGTGCTTGCGTAGTGACCCCAGAATTGTTTCCATCTGTCGGCGGGATGACTTCTGGCTGTCCACCTTACTGGACCCTCGCTTCCGGCACAAAATGGGGGCATTTTTTAAACCCACCGAGAGGGAGGACAAACTCAACTACTACAAAGACATTCTACGTAGGCAGTTGGCCGATGCCTATCTGCGCCATGGTCCATACTCTCGCAGGTCTGACTCGAGGGGACCTCTGCGCTCACCTTCCACTGCCATGGCCGCTGGGGGGGTTGGCAGGAGCAGCAGCAGCAGCTCCATCAGCAGCAGCAGCCTCAGTCTTCAGTCGCTAATGAGTAGCTTTCTACACCCGCATAGTGAGGCTACTCATGAGCAGCAGGAAGACCTGGAGCAGGACCTCAACCAGCAGGTCATGTCATACTTTGACATGACCATGCCAACACACCTTGAGGATCCGCTGGACTTCTGGGCAGCCAAACTTGATTTGTGGCCGCAACTAGCAGAGTTTGCCCTGGAAAAGCTGTCCTGCCCGGCAAGTAGCGTGCCATCTGAGCGGGTGTTTAGTGCGGCGGGGGCCATAGTTACGGCGAGGAGAACTCGTCTGTCAACTAAAAATGTGGAGAGACTCACCTTTGTCAAAATGAATCAGGGATGGATCAGCCAGGATTTCCACCCACCAATGCCTGATGCATGCGACTAGATTCAGCATGGTGCCACGTTTTACACTTTCCAAATGGTGCAAAACATATTTATGACTTTAGGCCATTTTTTGGGCTCCTGCTGCTGCTGCTGTCAACTCCTGCCAACTCCAGGGTGTGATTCATCCAATTTTTGGGCTCCTGAAGCCAACCCCAGGGTCTCTTTAAAGTAATGTTTGGGCTCCTGCTGCTGCTGCTGCCAACTTCTGCCAACTCCAGGGTGTGATTCATCCAATTTTTGGGCTCCTGAGGCCAACCCCAGGGTCTCTTTAAAGTAATATTTGGGCTCCTGCTGCTGCTGCTGCCAACTTCTGCCAACTCCAGGGTGTGATTCATCCAATTTTTGGGCTCCTGAAGCCAACTCCAGTGTATATTTGGGCTCCTGCTGCTGCTGCTGCCAACTCCAGGGTGTGATTCATCCAATTGTTGGGCTCCTGAAGCCAACCCCAGTGTCTCTTTAAAGTAATATTTGGGCTCCTACTGCTGCTGCTGCCAACTCCAGGGTGTGATTCATCCAATTTTTGGGCTCCTGAAGCCAACTCCAGTGTATATTTGGGCTCCTGCTGCTGCTGCTGCCAACTCCAGGGTGTGATTCATCCAATTTTTGGGCTCCTGAGGCCAACCCCAGGGTCTCCTTAAAGTAATATTTGGGCTCCTGCTGCTGCTGCCAACTTCTGCCAACTCCAGGGTGTGATTCATCCATTTTTTGGGCTCCTGAAGCCAACCCCAGTGTCTCTTTAAAGTAATATTTGGGCTCCTGCTGCTGCTGCTGCCAACTCCAGGGTGTGATTCATCCAATTTTTGGGCTCCTGAAGCCAACTCCAGTGTATATTTGGGCTCCTGCTGCTGCTGCTGCCAACTCCAGGGTGTGATTCATCCAATTTTTGGGCTCCTGAGGCCAACCTCAGGGTCTCTTTAAAGTAATATTTGGGCTCCTGCTGCTGCTGCTGCCAACTTCTGCCAACTCCAGGGTGTGATTCATCCAATTTTTGGGCTCCTGAAGCCAACCCCAGTGTCTCTTTTAAGTAATGTTTGGGCTCCTGCTGCTGCTGCCAACTTCTGCCAACTCCAGGGTGTGATTCATCCAATTTTTGGGCTCCTGAAGCCAACCCCAGGGTCTGTTTAAAGTAATGTTTGGGCTCCTGCTGCTGCTTGCAACTCCAGGGTGTGATTCATCCAATTTTTGGGCTCCTGAAGCCAACCCCAGGGTCTCTTTAAAGTAATATTTGGGCTCCTGCTGCTGCTGCCAACTCCAGGGTGTGATTCATCCAATTTTTGGGCTCCTGAAGCCAACCCCAGGGTCTCTTTAAAGCAGGGGTCTCAAACTCGCGGCCCGCGGGCCAACTGCGGCCCGCGGGACAATATTTTGTGGCCCCCCGCCTGGAAAAGCACTTACCTTCCCTCCGGTACTTGAAGAAGATGAAGTCGCCGCTCTGAACGCACTTGGTGCAGGTCAGCCTCCGGCGGTGTTACACAGCAGGCAGCGCTCCACCGCCACTTACGCCCCCTGGTGAGACGCCGAGGTACTGTACTTGGCGGCCGCCAAGTACAGTACCTCGGCGTCTCACCAGGGGGCGTAAGTGGCGGTGGAGCGCTGCCTGCTGTGTAACACCGCCGGAGGCTGACCTGCACCAAGTGCGTTCAGAGCGGCGACTTCATCTTCTTCAAGTACCGGAGGGAAGGTAAGTGCTTTTCTAGGCGGCTTCCCCTGGCTCTGAGGCAGGGCGGGGGTTTCAAAGAGAATAATCCTCTACCTCTCCCACAGCCCAGCGCCGTTCTGCCGGACACGTGCAGCTGCCACACAGACAGAGCACAGAGAGGCATCATCGCTAAATTCAAGCTCCCGTCTGCCCATTCAAGTCCTTCATCTTCTTCAAGTACCGGAGGGAAGGTAAGTGCTTTTCTAGGCGGGAAAAGCACTGGGAGGGATGGGAGGGACACGGAGAGGTAGCAGCCTGTCAGTCACGCTCTCCACGCACTTTTTTTCTTTTTCCTGTTCAGGCGACAGGACGTTCTGCCATTGGAGGCCCTGCATGGGAGGAGGAGACGCAGGGGTTTCTCAATGGGCGTCTCCTTCTCCCTGGCTGTGTTGTGATCCAATCACATCAAAGAGTGTCACAGACAAGGAGTTTTTTTCTTCCTGGCTGTGACTCTCACTGTGATTGGATTGAGGCACATGGAGAAGGAGACACCCATTGAGAAACCCAGCACAGCAGAGTGGAGGAGTGCTATTTTTATAATCCAGACAGGTGCGTGCCCACCCTAAAGGTATTTGGCTACTCCTGTGAGTAAAAATCAGGTCCTCTTTAATGTTGCCGAAGGTCATGCTAGGCAGCTAGGGGGACTGGGAAACTCTATTTCCGCTCATCCAGAGCACCTTGTGCTGAAGTGGGTATCTCAAGGCACCATAGGCCTAAGTTTTTGGTACGCAGCCCCAAATATGTCTTGCTCAAAGCCTGCAGTGAAGAGAAAGGTTGATGATGAGCACAGACAATTTCAGGAAAAGTGGGAAAAGCAATATTTCTTTATTGAGCACAAGGGCATCCCAACTTGTCTTATTTGCACAGAGAAAGTTGCAGTGCCCAAAGAATACAATTTGAAGCGTTATTACACAACTAGACATGCTGAGGAGTATGCAAAGTACCAGGAAGATGAGAGAGCCAACCAGGTTGCTAAACTTAAGACATGTCTGCTGAGGCAACAAGATTTCTTTAAGAAAGCAACCAAAGAGAATGATGCAGCAGTCGAAGCCAGCTACGTAGTTAGTATGATGATTGCTAAAGCAGGAAAGTCATTTAAAGAAGGGGAATTTATAAAAAATGATATTTTGTAAGCGCATTTTTTGTGGAAAACTTGATGCGGCCCAGCCTTACCCAGAATCTACCTCCAGCGGCCCCCAGGTAAATTGAGTTTGAGACCCCTGCTTTAAAGTAATGTTTGGGCTCCTGCTGCTGCTGCCAACTCCAGGGTGTGATTCATCCAATTTTTGGGCTCCTGCTGCTGCCAACTCCAGTGTCTCTTTAAAGCAATGTTTGGGCTCCTGCCCCTCATAGTGATGCCACTTCAACTCTCTTGAATTCAATTGTGCCGCTCTGCGATTCTATTAGCGATGCCTCTGATCTGCATGTGATATTTATTCAAAGTATTATTTAACTAACCCAGCACGCATCCTGTGCGTGTTACAGCAAGGCAGAATGGTTTACAACCCTATTGAGGCTCTAGGAGGCTCAGAAATAGCCGTTTTTAATAGCGATTCATCGCGAATTTATTCGGGTCGAAACGATTTTTGTCGGAAAATTCGGCGAATCAGTCGAATCGAATTTTTCAAAAGTTCGCTCATCTCTAGCCATAATCGCTAATGCAGAAGCCATTTCCATAGAAAATCTCTAGTGCATTGAATCACCTTTGATGTAATTGCAACCTGAATGCTGCTTTCCAGGTATCTGAAGAACCATACTAAAACAAGAAGGGCAGTCTCTAGTGGTTGAAACACGGCCTGCATTCAAGGACAGGTATGGGTACCTTCAAATTAAATGGTCTCCAGAAGCTCCTTAGTCATCCGCCCAACCATCCCAGTTGGTATCCCAGTTGTCAACTCTTCTGCTGTGGTTCAGCTTTCGAGGGAGCCAGGAGCATAAAATGAATTATTTGATAAGCTATTGTTCTTAACCTGTCCAACAATCCTCCTCCTCGCCATGGCCATCTGCTGGGTGTTTAGATGCAGCGGCTGCCGTCATTCTAGGTATGATAATGGGGAAACTGGACTTATTTTCTTATTTGCCAAAGGTTTTTATTTTTGGTTTAGCTTACTTGACTTAGCTCATGCCTTCACTAGTCTTCTTTATCATAATTGGAAATGATTAAAACTAAGAGGATTATTTGTGTTGGTAAAAGACCATTATGGAAAGGGTGTATATACCTGTGTGTATATACAACACTGGATCATACAGACCCAGCCTGTATGTCTTACTTTTTACAGGTATGGAATTCCCTGTCTGCTCCTATTATAGGAATACTCTGCTGGGGCCACTGGGACAGGCAGCCTGAGAGGTCTTTACCTTATCCTTATTATGTGGATATGAAATGGTGCATGTGTTGTTTATACTTTATTTTATATTGATGTTTTTAGCTTTCACTGTATGTTTACTATTATACAAAGAGAAGTAAAGTCACCTGCGGAAGAGAAATAATCAACCAAACATTTACTTGAGTCAAATAAGTCAAACACATTGTCAAGGTTGACTGAAAAAAAGATTAAATGATATCCGGGGAAACAAAAACTCTGCTTGCTGCATGTAAACCCTTCCATGTTATATGTATTCGTGTTAAAGGCCTGGGATTTTCCCCTCTATTGGTGTTAGAGAGTGGACATCTTTGAATCACTGTGACTGACAAGGAGGGTGGTCATTGGTCCCATTTGCCACTGGTGGCACCCATTGAGTAGAGCAGAAGTGCTTTGGAGGGACAAAAGATGAGTATGATTTTTATTTTTTTCTCCTGGTCAGCTATTTTAATGCTGAATTATTGAGTAGCCTTCACTAAAGGCATCTGGTAAAGAGGACATGTTTGTATTTACAATGCACAATATATTATGGATTGTAAACACGAGTATCTTGCTAAGGCGGGTTTCTCCTTTCTTACAAAAGGCACATGTTTTTGCACCTAACTTTCACTTAGGCCCTTATTTAACAAGGGATAGCGCCAGGTAGCGACTGGTGAGCGAACGGTAATGACGGGCTCCGCCACGAGAACGCCGGCTCCCCTCCGCAATCACACATTTATCAAGCCGATCCTGCTTAGCGACTGACAGAGCGCCAGATAGCGACTCATTCATCATTATTCCAGCCTCACCCCACAGCGCCAGCGAGCGACCTTGAACAGCGACAGGTATGACCTCTCGCTACCTGGCGCTCTCCAATGCATTTCAATGGAACAATCTTTAAATATTAATAATTAATTGTTAATAATTTTTTTTTTTTTTTTATGTGAAAATTTCTGTTACCACTTCTGCCATGTTAGATATTTTTTTTAAGGTAAGAAAAAAATAAAAAAAAAATTTGTGCAGAATTGATATTACAGGTCTGATATTAATGTATTCATATTCCAAAATGTTTTTATAAACTTGTTTTTTTTGGTTTCCCAAAATATGGTTGTTTGGGGGTTAAAAAACTACTTTTAACCCATCGCCGCCAGCGCTCTGGGGTTAAACATGCATTTTACAGCGCGAACATTTTTGGAGCGTGATTTGTTAATGAATATGGTGGGAGCCGGTCGATATGGCCATTCGCTATCATGCGCTCCCATACAGCGCGGAACCTGTCAAATAGCGACTCCTCACCCAATATTCAACATTACTGCACACCGACTGAGTCGCTATCAACAACCGAACAACGGCCAAGCACAGCGACTACTAGCGGGCGCTGTGAAAATACCGCTACAGTCGCTCAACTGTCGCTACCTGGTGCTATTAATAAATCAGCCTCTTATTTATCATGCCATACCCTATCCGAGTTCAGAGAGCAGGGGGTCCCAACCTACCTACCTGTCCTGGGAAAGCAGGTTGATTTCCAATACCCCCCTCCACTGCCAGGGCATTGGCAAGTGGCATGTTAAAGCGGCCCAGCATCCATGTTATTCACATGGGTGTCTATCGCAACATAGGGAACATCCAACTGCTGATGCCCCCTCCTTCTGTGTCTCCCCTTACTGCACAAGCCCAAGTTTTCTTACCATCTTTGCACTTTCCTGGCAAAGACAGGCACCACAATTGGCCTCCAGCGGTCAAGAAGACTGGAGGTCTTTTGTGTCCAGAAACCTGGAAGAGGACGGTAAATAAATCAGGGCTTGCTTGGTTTAGAACTCTTCTGGGGCTGACCATTTTTGGGGAGCACCCTGTGAAAAATCACTTGTACAATATTAGCGTGATGTAGGCATGACACTTTTATACCCATACACACTACTGAGCACCAAGCACTTGCCAAAGCCTAAAGGCTCACATACATAGATACTGAGTGGCCCTTTTATTTATTTCTTGATGCTATGGCACATTTCTATAACATGCTGTATGCAGAGTTTTGAGCTCAGCATGCCCAAAGCACTGCTGAAAGCTAATCCTTTAAAATCACTTTATATGCTCCTTTATTAGGCACTCACCGATTAATTACCAAAAAAAAAGTAAAATAAGCTGCAGTCAAATTGTGGTTTATTATACATGCAAATGCACTGCACCTGTTGTGAACTGCACATATAACAACGCTTGTAAATACTATGTAAATTCAAAGTAATGAATGGGGTATAGCACTGTAATTTGGCCACACAGAGGAAATACATTATTTCTAATCAAACTTGAAATCTGCCATGCAATGTTTACAGTTCTGTGCATTTTGTGTTAAATGACATTCTCTACAATAAAGCCCTATGTACTTCAGCTGTCCTTATTAACTCCCTTTTTCAAAGTCACAGACAGCAGAAAAGACACAAAAAGGATTAGTCTTTAAGGTATCTGAGGCACACTCGCATAAGAGCTTCCTTTCATTCAGAAAAAGCTCTTGTGTATTGTTCCTAAAGAGCCTCCTATTGTTTGCTGTGGCTGAATGCCCCACGCCAATGAATGTGCTATCGGTTGCCTTTTATATGCTGATGGGGGTGTGGTGCTCTAACAGATGGCCATGGTTTTCTGGTTATGATAGGCCCATATGCACTATAGAGGATTGGATGGCAGATTAAATATACTGATAAGTGAGGTTTAGAATTACAAATATCAGATCATGTAAAATCACCCTCTGTCATTAAAAAGGTACGGACAAAGGTCTTTTTTGCTATGACATTTTATAATTCTCTGAACCATATTTGTGTTGTATGTGATATTGTAAATACAGATTGTGAGAGGAAATGCTTTTGGGCACCTCGGGCATCAAGGCCATGGGAGATGCCTTAATCCCAGCCATCCTGTTTGCTGCAGATGAGTCAGGGTCACTGTTAGTGGTGCAGGCAAAGGACAGGCCTCTCATCTGTATATATTGCAAGGGGGCACACTTTGCTGCTATAGTAAAGAATGAAAGAACACAGCAGTAGCACCATAGGATGGATAAGGAGTGGGCAGAATGTTTTCCCTCCCACAATGAGCGCTATTTTGCCCTGCTTTCAGGCTCCTTTGATACACCAGTTTAGTGACCAGAGAGGCAAGAGTAAGGCCCTTATTTATGAAGGAATAGCGACAGGTAGCGACTGGTGAGCGGCCGGTAATGACGGGCACCGCCACGAGAACGTCGGCTCCCCACCACAATCACACATTTATCAAGCCAATCCTGCTTAGCGACTGAGATAGCGCCATATAGCCACTCATTCATCATTATTCCAGCCTCAGCCCACAGTGCCAGCGTCCGACCTTGAACAGCGACAGGTATGACCTCTCGCTACCTGGCGCTCTCCAATGCATTTCCATGGAACAATCTTTAAATATTCATAATTAATTGTTATTAATTTTTTTTTTTTTTTTTTTTTTAAATGTGAAAAATTCTGTGACCACTTCTGCCATTTTAGATAATTTTTTTAAGGTAAAAAATAAATAAATAAAAATTGTACAGAATTGATATTACAGGTCTGATATTAATGTATTCATATTACCAAATTATTTAAGTTAAGTATTTATTTAAGTAGTTAAAAAACTACTTTTAACCCATCGCCGCCAGCGCTCTGGGGTTTAAACATGCATTTTACAGCGCGAGAATTTTTTGAGCGTGATTTGTTAATGAATATGGTGGGAGCCGGTCGCTAGGGCCAGTCGCTATCATGTGCTCCCATACAGCGCGGAACCTGTCAAAAAGCGACTCCTCGTCCAATATTCAATATTACGGCAAACCAGCTGAGTCGCTATCAACTACCGAACAATGGCCAAGCACAGCGACTACTAGCGGGCGCTCTGAAAATGCCGCTACAGTCGCTCAACTGTCGCTATGTGCCGCCATTAATGAATCGGCCTCCCCGTAGCGCTACATTAACTTGCTGCACTAGGAGAACAACAATGATCTGACACATCTAAAAAATGGCAACAATAGCTGTCTAGTGGCCCTAAGATGAATTAGCTAATGAGGCCTGCAGCTGCAAGTACACAAGAACTTGTCACATCTTGCTTCCATAAACAGAAACTAAAAAAGATCTGCACGTGATATAAATCAGAGGCTTAATTACTTTTTGGGTTGAGCATCTATGACATCTATATTCAACTGTATCTTTGCCCTTTGACAGTGTAAAGCTTGTGAACCATGGAAGGACATCAGCCAATACCTTCTTCTCTGTAGTATTCAGCAAATGTTTCTCTGTGGGTACAGGGCCGGCCCTAGGGCAAATTACACCCTGTGCAAGATTTCAGGATGTTTCCTATTCAGCACACATTCACTCAAAGGGAAAGAGATGGAAGGAATGTAGAAAACACAAAGAAACAGAGGGAACACTAATAAGAGGGAGAAAGAGATGGATGGGACAAAGGGGAAGGAAAAATAAAGCAGCTATGCAGTAAAGCAATTAAAGAGTGACGTACGGAGAGAAAGATAAGAAAGGAAAAGAGATAGAGAAGAAAAGGACAAGAAAAGAGATAGAAAGGGGAAATGTGGCTGAGAGAAAGAGTGAATGTGGGAAAGGGAGAAGAATGTCATGTGGAAGAGAAGGAGAGAGAAAGAGGAAAAGGTAGAAAGGAGTGGATGATGGAATTTGGATAAGAGAAAGATGGTAAAATAGAAAGTGAGGTCTCTTTAAGGGGCTAAGGGACATGAGCTGGGGGGCGGCGGGAGCAAAGAAGGTGGCTTCTACTCGTATAGGGTGCGCCACTCAAAAATAATGCAAAGGGGACATTGTTTAGGAATGTTCAGTTGTTGTGATCAGTGTTATATTGTTTACGATTATGTTATGTAAAAAGTTTTCCCAGCTGTGGCCGATTTATAATAAATCTTTCCAACATCGAGTCACATTTTTAAGTATTTATTTCGGGGATGGAACAAATGTTGGGGTGGGATAAAGGTACAAACAGTGAAGAACAGACTGGCAGGAAAAAGGTAGAGGTAAATGTACAGAGCATAAAGAAAGATGGAAAAGAAAAGGAGGAAAGAATAAGGAAATGAGAGTGAGATCAGATGAATGGGGGAAGAAATTAAAAATAAGGAATACAGAAAGAAAGATGGAGAGATTTCCCTGGTGCACCCTTACAAAGAGGTTGGGGTGGCGCCCTGTGCACAGCTCGCACACCCCAAAGGCCAGACCTGTGTGGCTAATGGATAACAGCAAAAGTGTGCATATCAGGAACAGTCATTTATTATTGCAACAGAAGGTCTAGTATTTATCTTGTATTTATTATGTCTAACAAAGTGCATTTGTCAGCCCAGGGCAAACAACATCGCCAGGCACTCAGGCATCTCCCAGTATTTTCTTTGTTTGGCTCTCAGGGAGGTTTGAGAATTTACAGGAGAGGTTTGGGGATTAGGACACAGGAAACAAAGGCAGCCCTCAGCCAAGAAGCTAATTGGTCAGTACAAGAAGTCTCAGGAAAAACACAGACTGGAGCTACATTACAGACAGGGAACAGGTCTGGCGTACACTGGGCTACAAGCACAGGCTCAGACCAGGAATAGGAGTGCACACCTGCAACTGGCAAAGTCACAGGCTGGGAACAGGCGGGCAGAGTCACAGGCTGGGAACAGGCGGGCAGAGTCAAAGGCTGGGAACAGGCGGGCAGAGTCAAAGGCTGGGAACAGGCGGGCAGAGTCAAAGGCTGGGAACAGGCGGGCAGAGTCAAAGGCTGGGAACAGGCGGGCAGAGTCAAAGGCTGGGAACAGGCGGGCAGAGTCAAAGGCTGGGAACAGGCGGGCAGAGTCAAAGGCTGGGAACAGGCGGGCAGAGTCAAAGGCTGGGAACAGGCGGGCAGAGTCAAAGGCTGGGAACAGGCGGGCAGAGTCAAAGGCTGAGAACAGGCGGGCAGAGTCAAAGGCTGGGAACAGGCGGGCAGAGTCAAAGGCTGGGAACAGGCGGGCAGAGTCAAAGGCTGGGAACAGGCGGGCAGAGTCAAAGGCTGGGAACAGGCGAGCAGAGTCAAAGGCTGGGAACAGGTGGGCAGAGTCAAAGGCTGGGAACAGGCGAGCAGAGTCAAAGGCTGGAAAGAGGCGGGCAGAGTCAAAGGCTGAAAACAGGCGGGCAGAGTCAAAGGCTGGAAAGAGGCGGGCAGAGTCAAAGGCTGGGAGCAGGCGGGCAGAGTCAAAGGCTGGGAACAGGCGGGCAGAGTCATAGGCTGGGAACAGGTGAGCAGAGTCAAAGTCTGGGAACAGGCGAGCAGAGTTAAAGGCTGGGAACAGGCGAGCAGAGTTAAAGGCTGGGAACAGGCAGGCAGAGTCAAAGGCTGGGAACAGGCGGGCAGAGACAAAGGCTGGGAACAGGCGAACAGAGTCAAAGGCTGGGAACAAGTGAGCAGAGTCAAAGGCTGGGAACAGGCGAGCAGAGTCAAAGGCTGGAAAGAGGCGGGCAGAGTCAAAGGCTGGAAAGAGGCGGGCAGAGTCAAAGGCTGGGAACAGGCGGGCAGAGTCAAAGGCTGGGAACAGGCGAGCAGAGTCAAAGGCTGGAAAGAGGCGGGCAGAGTCAAAGGCTGGAAAGAGGCGGGCAGAGTCAAAGGCTGGGAACAGGCGAGCAGAGTCAAAGGCTGGAAAGAGGCGGGCAGAGTCAAAGGCTGGAAAGAGGCGGGCAGAGTCAAAGGCTGGGAACAGGCGGGCAGAGTCAAAGGCTGAGAACAGGCGGGCAGAGTCAAAGGCTGAGAACAGGCGGGCAGAGTCAAAGGCTGAGAACAGGCGGGCAGAGTCAAAGGCTGGGAACAGGCGGGCAGAGTCAAAGGCTGGGAACAGGCGGGCAGAGTCAAAGGCTGGGAACAGGCGGGCAGAGTCAAAGGCTGGGAACAGGCGGGCAGAGTCAAAGGCTGGGAACAGGCGGGCAGAGTCAAAGGCTGGGAACAGGCGGGCAGAGTCAAAGGCTGGGAACAGGCGGGCAGAGTCAAAGGCTGGGAACAGGCGGGCAGAGTCAAAGGCTGGGAACAGGCAGGCAGAGTCAAAGGCTGGGAACAGGCGGGCAGAGTCAAAGGCTGAGAACAGGCGGGCAGAGTCAAGGGCTGGGAACAGGCGGGCAGAGTCAAAGGCTGGGAACAGGCGGGCAGAGTCAAAGGCTGGGAACAGGCGGGCAGAGTCAAAGGCTGGGAACAGGCGGGCAGAGTCAAAGGCTGGGAACAGGCAGGCAGAGTCAAAGGCTGGGAACAGGCGGGCAGAGTCAAAGGCTGGGAACAGGCGGGCAGAGTCAAAGGCTGAGAACAGGCGGGCAGAGTCAAGGGCTGGGAACAGGCGGGCAGAGTCAAAGGCTGGGAACAGGCGGGCAGATTCAAAGGCTGGGAACAAGCGGGCAGAGTCACAGGCTGGGAACAGGTGGGCAGAGTCAAAGGCTGGGAACAGGCGGGCAGAGTCAAAGGCTGGGAACAGGCGGGCAGAGTGAAAGGCTGGGAACAGGCAGGCAGAGTCAAAGGCTGGGAACAGGCGGGCAAAGTCAAAGGCTGGGAACAGGCGGGCAAAGTCAAAGGCTGGAAACAGGCGAACAGAGTCAAAGGCTGGGAACAGGTGAGCAGAGTCAAAGGCTGAGAACAGGCGGGCAGAGTCAAAGGCTGGGAACAGGCGGGCAGAGTCAAAGGCTGGGAACAGGCGGGCAGAGTCAAAGGCTGGGAACAGGCGAGCAGAGTCAAAGGCTGGGAACAGGTGGGCAGAGTCATAGGCTGGGAACAGGCGAGCAAAATCAAAGGCTGGGAACAGGTGGGCAGAGTCAAAGGCTGGGAACAGGCGGGCAGAGTCAAAGGCTGGGAACAGGCGGGCAGAGTCAAAGGCTGGGAACAGGCGGGCAGAGTCAAAGGCTGGGAACAGGCGAGCAGAGTCAAAGGCTGGGAACAGGCGGGCAGAGTCAAAGGCTGGGAACAGGTGAGCAGAGTCAAAGGCTGGGAACAGGCGAGCAGAGTCAAAGGCTGAAGAGTGAAAACAATATCTATTACCACACTGATGGATTCTATTACAGAGAGGAGTCCTCAGAGTTAAGGATACAAAAAAGAGGAGGTCCTATCAGAGTTAATAGGTGCACACTTAACCCCTTAAGTATGATGCCATAGAGGCGCCAGGAAAGACACACATATACAACCACCTACACCCCCAGAGAGGCAAGCGGCCAATCACTCGGTTTGTGATGTCCACAAAAAGACCGACTATGCTCTAGAGTATCCCCCCAGTTTTTTTTATTCCCACAGTGCATGAACAGGACGCTCAGACAATCAGCAGCTTACATTCCATTCAGATTTTTTGTTGCTAATGGAAGCTTAATGGAGCGCATGTAGCTGGCCACGTCCCTGCTTGCCCCTCTAGCTGGTACGCGTCTAGGCTAAAGGTATAGCGTGTAAGTGTACTGGGTGATTCCTGGGGATACACACAATGGAGCATTCCAATTTGTGATTCGCCATCAGTAGGGATACAGCTGGCCCCACATTCTTATAGACTATAAGTATTTAGAGGTTGCAGAAGGGGCTCTTAGAGATAGACAATCAGCAATAGCTGGGGAGAGGAAGTGGGCCTAATAAGTGCTGCTTATATGGGGAGCACTGCTTGGAATGTTTTTTTATTGTGAAATACAAATATTGGATGAAGTTGAGGGATTGCTCTGTTCTTTATAGTGATAAAGTACTGAGGAGAAACTGACAGAAAAATGTCCATAAATTAAAAAGCCAGGGACATTAGCGAGGACAACATTTTCCAGAAACACAGTTTGAAAGGCTGGTACTGTCCCTGGGGATGGAGGACAGATTATAATCTCATACATGTTTAAATCCTCATTACGTCATTGGGTAAATCAGCAGTGTATTTGTTCAGACCTTTGTGGTACAGTTAATATGTGTTTTAATGCGAATGAATACACTAGCAAAGTATGCAAATCTGTAACTAAACTGACCAGTATAAATCATCATGTTTACCTTACACAGGACACAAGGACAGCTTTTCTTTAGCTTTTTCTCCCATCCTGCTGCTGCTCCCCCATTAATGTGATCCTATACCAAGAAAGGAAGTTTATGCGATCACCTTCTATTCCCAGCCCAGTGCCCCAAAACAGCCTGTTTTTCTTATTTGAATGAAGCCCTTGATCAATATTGATAACAACAGGATGCAATATGATGTCCGAATGGCAGCCATATGCAAATTCATTCAGTAATCAGTTACAGTTTCAGTTACAACTAAACTGTCGCATAATGGCAATTAGGTTGAAGTGCTCCTCAATGCTGAGCTCCCTGTATTAACCCTTTAAGTGCCAGACCATGTTTCACTATTTTGCACTACACATGTTCAACCTTGATTTTTGAAGGGATTTCCAGGGATTTCCCAGGAAAATTATATATTGTTTTTTTCAGCAGAGTCTGGACTTCAACATGAAATTGTATGGCCTTTTTTTTTAGTGTATTCTCAATACGTTTGAGTAAAAGAGGGGGTGCACCGCAGAATTAAATAAATAAACTGTGCTACACTGTACCGGAAAACCACATAAACCAAGACACAAAAGGCTAAGGGGATGCAATCCCTCTACACCTTAATGGCAGGAGCACCAAAAATTCAACCACAATCATGTAGCAAAATAATCCAACATTTTATTTAAATCACAAAGACAACAATTATTACAAAACACACACATTAAAAACACTGCACATCCCCCAATTCTTCCAGTGCTAACAATAAAGAAGCCATCAATACCTGGGAAAACTCCTTAATTTAAATCGTGTAAGGACTTAAAATATAACCACGTTTTAGTGCCGGCACTAAACCTACTATAAAATATATAAATAACCTATCTACAATATCAAGCCTAAATAAAGTGACAGTGCAAAATTTGATAAATGTGCTTCACAGAACCAAACACACCAAAAAATATAAATATATAAACATGTATATGTGCATAAAACAGTGTTTGAGTAAATACTGAATATTGACAATGCAAAAACGTGCAAAAACAGCAACATTAAAACACGTTACCCACTGGTCAGGGACACCTAAGACTGCAAAAATTATATATATATTAACGTAAGACACAATATCAAGTAAGGAAAAAAGAAATGTGAAAAACCGTGTGCCCGGCAAACAAGTCCAATACATGTAATATGGAGTGGGGGACAGCAGGGGGGACACCTGCGCACGCGGCCGCCCGTGCCGCTTCGCTGGGTGAAGGAACAAAGGACTTACCGTACCCATGTCTTTATACCTGTCGCCATTGCTAGTGAACCAACCATGGTTAAGCGTGTATTAGTGGAACGTTTGGGCGAAATATGTGCAAAAGAATCTGATTTTTGCAGTTTGTAGTGTTTTTTTGTAATAAAAAATGTAAGTTTGTCAATAAAATGTTATTGCGTGTGAAACCCCAATTTCTTCCGATTACAGCGGTACCACTTATGTATAGGTAGACACCCTTTCCTGCCCAGGAGACTCCCCCAAACTGAAACAGCGCTTTAAGAGATGTTCAGATAAAATACAACTATGCTATGCAATATGCGCACCTTGCAGTTTTTCCACAAAAACAACCCTTTACATTTGAAATACCCCCCACAAACTATATATTCTCTGGAAGTACACGCCTCAAGCTTTCTAGGCGTACCAGGCTTGTTTATGTGGGCGTAGTTCTCTGGAAGTAATCCCTAAATCAATTGTTTGGTTGCACAGAGTTTCTCTAAAAAAGAAAAAGGAAGAATCAAGCCACATTTTCCTAAAAAAAACTATATACAAACAAGAAAAAACAAGTAAAATCTGAAAAAGCAACATCCCCGAACAGAACGATACCCAACATGCATAGGTTCTGTCAAGGGAAAAGATGCCAAACACCACAAAGTAAAGCATGCGCACAACGGTAATTTTACTTGAAAATTTCAGCTCTGCAGACAAAGTGCGCACCTTGAAACTTTTCAACCAAAACAACCCTTTACATTTGGAATATCCCCCATAAACCATATATTCCCTGAAAGTACACATGTTGAGCTTTCTAAGCGTATCTAGCTTGTTGTAGTGGGCTCATCTTTCTGGAAGTAATCCCTCGAAGAATTCTTAGGTTGCACAGGTTTTCCCTAAACAAATGTATAAAAAACATGTTTTCCTAAATTATCAATATGCAAACAAGAAAAAACAAGCTAAATCTGAAAGCACAAGGTCCCCCGAGCAGAACAATACCCAACATGCATAGGTACTATTAACCCATTTAATTGCCAGCCTACTTGAAGATTTGTCACCCTCTGTTGACAGGTAATTTTTCCCCATTTTGCACCATGTTTAACCGTGATTTTTGCCAGAATTTCCAGAAAAATTATAGATATATATTTTGCAGCAGAGTTTAGGCATTGAGATGAAATGTCTTTCTACTGTTTTTTAAAATATTTTTGCGTAAAAAAATAAATCCATAAATATTTTTTAGACAATTGTCTCCTTTATTTTAAATAAAATATTTTTTTTATTGATGAAAACCATATTGCATGTGAAAGTCCCATTTCTCCCGATTACAGCGGTACCACATATGTATCGGTAGCCCCCCCATTCTTGCCCAGGAGACCCCCCAAACTGAAAAGAGCACTTTATAACATTTACAAATAAAATACAACTACTATCCACACTATAAACATATAAGGGCTTAATTTAAAAAAAATGACATAGGGTCGTTACCCTGGGGGGGGGGGGGGGGCATTTTGGGGGGAATTTTAAGGGTTAAAAACCCTTAAAAATCAAAAAAATGACATGGGGCCCCCCTTACCCATCATAACCAGCACGTGACCAGCTATGGGGGCTTGTAGGAACAGGGTGCAGGGGACACCCCGTGCCAGCTCCAAGCTCCATGGGCCTGCTCTTCTGCCCCCCCTGGGCTTTGGGGAGGCAGGTAATTGATGTGCCGGGGGTTAATGGCAAGTCACCCTCTAGCCGCAGGTGACTTGCCAGCCCCCAGCCTTGTGAACTGGTATAGGGGGTTCATTGGATCCCTTACCAGTTTACAAAGGGTTAAGTGTAAAAAAAACACACAGAGACAAGGAGAAAAAATATTTTATTTATTTAATTTTTTAATACTTACCTCCAATCCATCCCTGGGCACTGTGTCCCACGCTGATCACTCTGGCTTCTGCTCTCCTGCTGCTGGAAGCCTTTTATAGCTACTGGGCGACAGCGCATAAGGGGTTAATAAAAAAAAAAAATGACATAGAGTCCCCCCTCCATTTTTGGGGGAATTTTAAGGGTTAAAAACCCTTAATCCCCCAAAAAATGACATGGGGTCCCCTTTCCCATCATAACCAGCCCGGGACCAGCTTTGGTGGCCTCCCGCCCTGCCGGCAACAAGCTTCGTGGGCCCGGGCTCTTTGGGGAGGCAGGTAATTGGGGGTGCCGGTGGGGAAAATGACAAGTCACCCGCTAGCTGCAGGTGACCTTGGCATCTCGCCCCCTCCAACCTTCCTCCTCCGAGTACCCGGAGTGACCGAGCATCTCGGGTCGCCAGCTGCCGGGTGACAGGTGCCGGGTCATAGATGATGTCACCCGCCCACAAAGAGCGAGGCTAGCAGCCGTCGACCCAGGAAGTAAGGGAGAGGGCGAGAAATTGCTACTACGGAAGAACCTGGGGGGTGATCGGGGGCCCTCCCTGTGAAGAGGAGACCCCATGGGAGGGATCGCGGCCGCAGGTGAGTAAATGTCTTTTTTTTTTACAGTTAACTGTGGCAGTGTCCGAATCGGGGGGGGGGGGGGGGCGCTATTCTGGCCTTCTCCTGAAGAGAGAAGAGCCCCGGGGGGGGGGTCAGATGCCCCCCCGGGTGAAGAGAAGACCCGGCCCAATCCAACGATGGGTCAGATGAGTTTTTAGCTTTTATCCTTTTTTTTGTGGGGGTTTAAAGTCAGCTACATGAAACTCACGTAGCTGGCACTAGAAGGGTTAATGTATCATTGCTGGAAAGCCAGGGGGCGGGGCTGCTGGGTCAGGGAGCAATAAGGACGACTGCATCCAGTTTGTGAAGGTATAAATAATTAGCAAAGGCTTTAGTAAAAAAAGAATCACAGACTGTTTTGGGACACTGGGTTGCGGTTAGAAGGTGACGACAAACTTCCTTTCTGGGTATAGGATCACTATAAATCCCATTCTTCTTGATGATACAATACCTCATTGAGATGCACAATATTTGTTATGAGTGCCTAGATGTAAGGTTGTACTTGCTGCGCACTGCTTTCAGCAATAAGATATATAACTAGGTGGGGTGGGGGGAACCTTTGGCCTCAGACAGCAGAGAGGTTAGCTTCTTCCCTTGCTAGATAGATAGATACTTTATTTATTCTGCCAAGTAAGTACAGGATACAAACAAGGAATGCTTTTTGGCAAGGAGATACACCATGAGGGCTATTAAACAATTACATAAGTCTGTAGAGTCTAAGAACCTCTCACACTGGTTCTGTTTGGAACCATAACAGCCAGAGATAAAAAAAAAACAGTTTTTATGTCTGGATGTTCTGGTCAAATGAGCCATGAATCTGCATCCAGAGCGCAAGAGCCTGAAGTAGGAATGCTGTGGATGAGTCATGTCCTCAGTTATTCTCTTGGACCTTGAGAAGATTCTGTTCATGAATAGCTTGTTCAAAGATGATAAGGGGGATCAAATTATAGGCTCAGCAATTCTGGTTATCATCTTCAGCCTATGCTTGTCCTTGGCTGAAGACCCACCATACCAGACTGTGAAAAAAGTGGTCAAGATCGACCCTATGACAGCATTGTAGAAGGTTTTTAGGATGCCCTTAGACAAAAGATGAAGTCATCAGTTCTCCAACACATCAACCAAGATAGACTTTCCAGCAAGAAAGAAAAAAAAGCCTCCTGCTACAAATACTTTATTGAAAGAATGGCATAGGTCAGGGGTACTCAACCACTATTTGTAAAGGTCCATATACAGTCATTCGGTGAGAGGTGAAGGTCCTGCCGGGGGGCTGGTGGATCTTCATATTCCACAGGCAAAACTAAAAAAGGCTGGGGCAGAGCTGGGGGGGGGGGGGCAGGAATGGAGGGGGGCAGAGCTGGGGGGCAGGATTGAATGGGGCTGATCTGGGGGTTGTATTGGGGGAGGTGGGGGTAGACTGGGGGAGATTGGGGAATTGGGTAGTCCGGGAAGAAGGGTGGATATTGGGATTTAGGCGCTTCTGACAATTGGTCAGTGTAACTTTTTAGATAGGTTGGGGTTGGTCCCTCATTAGGGTGTCCAAAAGGTCTTACAATTCTGCCCTATAGGACATCCCTTGGAGGGTGGCCTAGTGCGCCTATTTTCTTCCCATAAAATTAATGTTTCTTTTTAAGTATGTTGACAGTATGTTAAGTATGTTTATTTATAACATAAAGTTTGTATACATAGACAGTAGAGATGAGCGAACTTTTGAAAAATTCGATTCGACTGATTCGCCGAATTTTCCGACAAAAATCGGTTCGACCCGAATTTATTTGCGACGAATCGCTATTAAAAAGGCTATTTCTGAGCTTCCTAGAGCCTCAATAGGGTTGTAAACCATTCTGCCTTGCTGTAACACGCATAGGATGCGTGCTGGGTTACTGAAATAATACTGTAAATAATTAGGACATGCAGATCAGAGGCATCGCTATTAGAATCGCAGAGCGGCACAATTACAGAGAGTTGAGGTGGCATCACTATGAGGGGCCCCTATATTGCCTGAAAAACACACCCTGGAGCTGGCAGCAGCAGGAGCCCAAATATTGGCTGAAACACATTCTGGAGTTGGCAGCAGGAGCCCAAAAATTGGATGAATCACACCCTGGAGTTGCAAGCAGCAGCAGCAGGAACCCAAACATACCTTGAAAGAGACACTGGAGTTGGCAGCAGGAGCCCAAAAATTGGATGAATCACACCCTGGAGTTGCAAGCAGCAGCAGCAGCAGCCCAAACATTACTTTAAAGAGACACTGGAGTTGGCAGCAGGAGCTCAAAATTGGATGAATCACACCCTGGAGTTGCAAGCAGCAGCAGCAGCCCAAACATTACTTTAAAGAGACACTGGAGTTGGCAGCAGGAGCCCAAAAATTGGATGAATCACACCCTGGAGTTGCAAGCAGCAGCAGGAGCCCAAACATAGCTTAAAAGAGACACTGGAGTTGGCAGCAGGAGCCCAAAAATTGGATGAATCACACCCTGGAGTTGCAAGCAGCAGCAGGAGCCCAACATTGGCTGAAAGAGACACTGGAGTTGGCAGCAGGAGCCCAAAAATTGGATGAATCACACCCTGGAGTTGCAAGCAGCAGCAGCCCAAGCATAGCTTGAAAGAGACACTGGAGTTGGCAGCGGGAGCCCAAAAATTGGATGAATCACACCCTGGAGTTGCAAGCAGCAGGAGCCCAAACATAGCTTGAAAGAGACACTGGAGTTGGCAGCAGGAGCCCAAAAATTGGATGAATCACACCCTGGAGTTGCAAGCAGCAGCAGGAGCCCAACATTGGCTGAAAGAGACACTGGAGTTGGCAGCAGGAGCCCAAAAATTGGATGAATCACACCCTGGAGTTGCAAGCAGCAGCAGCCCAAACATAGCTTGAAAGAGACACTGGAGTTGGCAGCAGGAGCCCAAAAATTGGATGAATCACACCCTGGAGTTGCAAGCAGCAGCAGCAGCAGCCCAAACATTGCTTTAAAGAGACACTTGAGTTGGCAGCAGGAGCCCAAAAATTAGATGAATCACACCCTGAAGTTGCAAGCAGCAGCAGCAGCAGCCCAAACATAGCTTGAAAGAGACACTGGAGTTGGCAGCAGGAGCCCAAAAATTGGATGAATCACACCCTGGAGTTGCAAGCAGCAGCCCGAACATTGCTTTAAAGAGACACTTGAGTTGGCAGCAGCAGGAGCCCAAAAATTGACTGACACACCCTGGAGTTCGCAGCAGCAGCAGGAACCTAGAAATTGGCTGAAAGGCACCCTGAAGTTGGCAGCAGCAGGAGCACATACATTAGCTGGAAGGCACACCCTGAAGTTGGCAGCAGCATAAGCAGGAGCCCAAACATTGCTTGAAAGACACCCTGGGGTTGGCAGCAGCAGCAGGGGCCCAAACATAGCTTGAAAGACACACTGGAGTTGGCAGCAGGATCCCAAAAATTGGATGAATCACACCCTGGAGTTGCAAGCAGCAGCAGCCCAAACATAGCTTGAAAGACACACTGGAGTTGGCAGCAGGATCCCAAAAATTGGATGAATCACACCCTGGAGTTGCAAGCAGCAGCAGCCCAAACATTGCTTTAAAGAGACACTTGAGTTGGCAGCAGCAGGAGCCCAAAAATTGACTGACACGCCCTGGAGTTCGCAGCAGCAGCAGCAGGAACCTAGAAATTGGCTGGAAGGCACACCCTGAAGTTGGCAGCAGCATAAGCAGGAGCCCAAACATTGCTTGAAAGACATCCTGGGGTTGGCAGCAGCAGCAGGAGGCCAAAAATCGGCTGAGAGAGACACTGGAGTTGGCAGCAGGAGCCCAAAAATTGGATGAATCACACCCTGGAGTTGCAAGCAGCAGCAGCAGCCCAAACATAGCTTGAAAGACACACTGGAGTTGGCAGCAGGAGCCCAAAAATTGGATGAATCACACCCTGGAGTTGCAAGCAGCAGCCCGAACATTGCTTTAAAGAGACACTGGAGTTGGCAGCAGGAGCCCAAAAATTGGATGAATCACACCCTGGAGTTGCAAGCAGCAGCAGCAGCAGCCCAGACATAGCAGCTTGAAAGACACACTGGAGTTGGCAGCAGGAGCCCAAAAATTGGATGAATCACACCCTGGAGTTGCAAGCAGCAGCAGCAGCCCAAGCATTGCTTTAAAGCTTTAAAACACTTGAGTTGGCAGCAGCAGGAGCCCAAAAATTGACTGACACGCCCTGGAGTTCGCAGCAGCAGCAGCAGGAACCTAGAAATTGGCTGGAAGGCACCCTGAAGTTGGCAGCAGCAGGAGCACATACATTAGCTGGAAGGCACACCCTGGAGTTGGCAGCAGCATAAGCAGGAGCCCAAACATTGCTTGAAAGACACCCTGGAGTTGGCAGCAGCAGGAGGCCAAAAATTGGCTGAGAGAGACACTGGAGTTGGCAGCAGGAGCCCAAAAATTGGATGAATCACACCCTGGAGTTGCAAGCAGCAGGAGCCCAAACATAGCTTGAAAGACACACTGGAGTTGGCAGCAGGAGCCCAAAAATTGGATGAATCACACCCTGGAGTTGCAAGCAGCAGCAGCAGCAGGAGCCCAAACATTGGCTGAAAGACACTGGAGTTGGCAGCAGGAGCCCAAAAATTGGATGAATCACACCCTGGAGTTGCAAGCAGCAGCAGCAGCAGTCCAAACATTGCTTTAAAGAGACACTTGGGTTGGCAGCAGCAGGAGCCCAAAAATTGACTGACACACCCTGGAGTTCGCAGCAGCAGGAACCTAGAAATTGGCTGGAAGGCACCCTGGAGTTGGCAGCAGCATAAGCAGGAGCCCAAACATTGCTTGAAAGACACCCTGGAGTTGGCAGCAGCAGCAGGAGGCCAAAAATTGGCTGAGAGAGACACTGGAGTTGGCAGCAGGAGCCCAAAAATTGGATGAATCACACCCTGGAGTTGCAAGCAGCAGCAGGAGGCCAAACATTGGCTGAGAGAGACACTGGAGTTGGCAGCAGGAGCCCAAAAATTGGATGAATCACACCCTGGAGTTGCAAGCAGCAGCTGGAGCCCAACACTGGCTGAAAGGCACACCCTGAAGTTGGCATCAGCAGGAGGCCAAAAATTGGTTGCAAGGCACACCCTGAAGTTGGCATCAGCAGGAGCCCAAAAATTGGCCTAAAGACATAAATATGTTTTGCACCATTTGGAAAGTGTAAAACGTGGCACCATGCTGAATCTAGTCGCATGCATCAGGCATTGGTGGGTGAAATCCTGTCTGATCCATCCCTGATTCATTTTGACAAAGGTGAGTCTCTCCACATTTTTAGTTGACAGACGAGTTCTCCTCGCCGTAACTATGGCCCCCGCCGCACTAAACACCCGCTCAGATGGCACGCTACTTGCCGGGCAGGACAGCTTTTCCAGGGCAAACTCTGCTAGTTGCGGCCACAAGCCAAGTTTGGCTGCCCAGAAGTCCAGCGCATCCTCAAGGTGTGTTGGCATGGTCATGTCAAGGTATGACATGACCTGCTGGTTCAGGTCCTGCTCCAGGTCTTCCTGCTGCTCATGAGTAGCCTCACTATGCGGGTGTAGAAAGCTACTCATTAGCGACTGAAGACTGAGGCTGCTGCTGATGGAGCTGCTGCTGCATCTCCTGCCAACCCCCCCAGCAGCCATGGCAGTGGAAGGTGAGCGCAGAGGTCCCCTCGAGTCAGACCTGCGAGAGTATGGACCATGGCGCAGATAGGCATCGGCCAACTGACTACGTAGAATGTCTTTGTAGTAGTTCAGTTTGTCCTCCCTCTCGGCGGGTTTAAAAAATGCCCCCATTTTGTGCCAGAAGCGAGGGTCCAATAAGGTGGACAGCCAGAAGTCATCCCGCCGACAAATGGAAACAATTCTGGGGTCACTACGCAAGCATGTGTGCATGCTTCCTGCCATTTGCGCAAGTGACTCGGATGGACTACCTGTCTCCATCTCCACTGCATACTGCCACGGTGTGTCCGGGTCCTCTGTCTCGCCTTCCTCAAAACCCTCTAGCTCCTCTGGCTGCTCCTGCTCCTCCTCTCCTGTCCGCTGACTAGATAAACCAGCCATTTCGCCAAGCTTAAACTGTGCTTCACTGTGCCCCTTCTCCTCCTCTTCCTCCTCCTCCTCCTCCAGTTCAGCTCCAACGGGGTTCATGTGGCCGTAAGATGTAGACTCCATGTCTCCAGTGCCCTGACCAACCATGGTTTCCAACATGTGCTGTAGTACATGAAGCAGTGGAATCACGTCGTTCATCCCGTAATCCTGCCGACTGACAAATAAAGTGGCTTCCTCAAAGGGCCTGAGCAAACGGCAGGTGTCACGTATGAGCTGCCACTGGTTGACATTGAAGTTACACAGGGGAGTACCCCTATCCGCTTGGATCATCAGGAAATCCGTGATGGCTTTTCTCTGTTCATATAATCGGTCCAACATGTGAAGGGTAGAATTCCAACGGGTGGAAACATCGCAAATCAGACTATGTTGGGGGATACCATTCTGACGCTGTAGCTCAAGAAGGGTGTGTTTGGCGGTGTATGAGTGGCTGAAGTGCATGCAAAGTTTCCTTGAAGTTGTTAGGATGTCTTGCATATGAGGGGAACACTTCAGAAATCGCTTGACAACCAGATTGAAGACGTGAGCCATGCAGGGGGCATGGGTCAGCCTTCCTTGGTGCAGCGCAGACAAAATGTTCTTCCCATTGTCGGTAACCATGATTCCCATTTTAAGTTTTCTTGGAGTAAGGCCTGTTTGGATTTCCTGATGAATAAATTTAAGCAGTTCCTCCCCTGTGTGACTCCGTTCGCCAAGACAAACCATGTGAAGCACTGCGTGACACCTCCGTGCCCTGCACACATGGTAGACTGGAGGGGCACTGAGACTTGAGCCTACAGTGGAGGGTGAGGAGATGGCGGAGGATGAGGAGGCCGAGTCGCACAGTGTCACAGGCCCAACGGGCAGGGAGCGCGGAGGCCGCAGCGGCGTGACCTGTCCAAGTTGCTGCTGCTGCTGCAAAGGGACCACATTCACCCAGTGGGCCGTAAACGACATGTACTGTCCCTGACCGTAGTTTCAGCTCCAGACGTCGGCGCTGCCATGCACTTTGCTACACACCGACAGGCTCAAGGACTGGCCCACCTTCTGTTCAACAAAAGTGTGCAGCGCTGGTACTGCCTTCTTGGCAAAGAAATGACGGCTTGGGACTCTCCACCTCGGCTCGGCACAAGCCATCAGTTCTCTGAAAGGTGCAGAGTCCACCACCTGAAAAGGGAGCGACTGCAGCACCAGCAACTTGGACAGGAGCACATTCAGCTTCTGCGCCGTAGGATGAGTGGGCGCATACTGCCGTCTCTTGGACATGGCTTCGCTGATGGATTGCTGGCGGGATGCATGACTTGGAGGAGGAAGAGCAGGAGAGACAGAGGATGGGTATGACGCACAGCTGCCTTCGGCTGAGGTGCTGGAGCCTTGGCTGGCAGAAATTGGGAGCGGCGTGCCACTTGGTGAGGAAGCAGACTGGACCACCCCTTGGGAGCCTCGGTTCTCCCAGGTCGCTTTATGGTGACGCATCATATGTTGACGCAGGGCCGTGGTGCCAACATTTGGGCCCTGGCCACGCTTCACCTTCTGCCTACATATCTTGCATGTGGCCATGTTACCCTCCTGCGGATGCTTCAGGAAAAACTGCCACACTGCCGAGTAGCTACTTTTCCCACCAACAGGCCTCACCGATTCGCTGCTATTGTCACCAACTTCAGGAACCCCTGCTCCACTACCTCCCGATAAGGTAGCCTGCCACGCAGCAGGTGCTCTACCCCGGCCCCGGCCCCGTTTGGCTCCAGGCTTTACAATTGTGCCCCCATGCTGACTGCCAACCATGCTGCTAACACCTTGCTGCCTGAGCTGCTGACTCCGGGGCAACATGCGTCCCTCTTCTCCTGATGATGACGATGAAGCCCCTTCATCACCCGGTTCCCAAGTGCGATCGGCTTCATCATCATCATCATCACCGAGTTGTGGCTGTACATCACTGATGTTCTCGGTTTCCTCAACAGTGTCTGGCGCAGAAGCTGGAAATCTCGCAACACCCACGACACTGTCCACATCACTATTTGTCTGCCGAGCTAAAGAAGCCACCTCCATTTCATGGCTGGGCAGTAGCTGCTGACTGTCCTCTATCTGATCGTCCTCCTCACTAAAGAGTGGAGCTGAACCCAAAGCATAGGATACGTCGCTGGGGGAGGGAACAGCGTAGGACAGAGGCAATGGGAGGACAGGGACTGCTCTCGGGGCATGCCAACTCAGGGTTGTGTCAGAGGAACCTACCGACCCTAGACTGGGGGTCTCAGACGTAACTTGTGATGATGTTGATGAGCGCGTTAACCAATCTACCACGGCAGATGCGTTACTGGTGGAGACACGACCGCTAGCAGATACTGGCAGATCAGGTCTCTCACCGTGACTCCTGCTGCCACTCGCCCCTAGTCTGCTGCGACCTCTGCCTGCTGAATCTTGGCCTCTGCCACTCCTCTTTGAACATCCTGGCACTTGTCTGCCTGACATTTTTATGTATTTGCTTATTTAGTATAAACAGATAGGGTGCAAGGTGCAGCTTTGGGGTGCCCTGCGGCCTGGTTTATTGAAAGCAGTCAAAAACAAGTGCAAACTGAAGTAGCTTAATAAAGCAGCTGATGCTGATCAACGCTTATGTTGTATAACAGATAGGGTGCAAGGTGCAGCTTTGGGGTGCCCTGCGGCCTGGTTTATTGAAAACAGTCAAAAACAAGTGCAAACTGAAGTAGCTTAATGAAGCTGATGCTGATCAACGCTTATGTTGTATAACAGATAGGGTGCAAGGTGCAGCTTTGGGGTGCCCTGCGGCCTGGTTAATTGAAAGCAGTCAAAAAGGAAGTGCAAACTGAAGTAGCTTAATAAAGCAGCTGATGCTGATCAACGCTTATGTTGTATAACAGATAGGGTGCGAGGTGCAGCTTTGGGGTGCCCTGCGGCCTGGTTTATTGAAAGCAGTCAAAAACAAGTGCAAACTGAAGTAGCTTAATAAAGCAGCTGATGCTGATCAACGCTTATGTTGTATAACAGATAGGGTGCAAGGTGCAGCTTTGGGGTGCCCTGCGGCCTGGTTTATTAAAAGCAGTCAAAAACAAGTGCAAACTGAAGTAGCTTAATGAAGCTGATGCTGATCAACGCTTATGTTGTATAACAGATAGGGTTAAAATAGCATGTGCCTTGGGATGCCCGTGTGGCCTGGTATATTTTAAGCTGAACAGAAACTTTTAACACTAATCCAAGTATGAGAAATGCTTTTGTTTAACAAATAGGGTTAAAATAGCATGTGCCTTGGGATGCCAGTGTGGCGTAATGTATTTTAAGCTGAACAAAAAGTATTAACAATAATCCAAGTATGAGAAATGCTTTTGTTTAACAGATAGGGTTAAATAGCATGTGCCTTGGGATGCCAGTGTGGCGTAATGTATTTTAAGCTGAACAAAAAGTATTAACAATAATCCAAGTATGAGAAATGCTTTTGTTTAACAGATAGGGTTAAATAGCATGTGCCTTGGGATGCCAGTGTGGCGTAATGTATTTTAAGCTGAGCAAAAAGTATTAACAATAATCCAAGTATGAGAAATGCTTTTGTTTAACAGATAGGGTTAAATAGCATGTGCCTTGGGATGCCAGTGTGGTGTAATGTATTTTAAGCTGAACAAAAATTATTAACAATAATCCAAGTATGAGAAATGCTTTTGTTTAACAGATAGGGTTAAATAGCATGTGCCTTGGGATGCCAGTGTGGTGTAATGTATTTTAAGCTGAGCAAAAAGTATTAACAATAATCCAAGTATGAGAAATGCTTTTGTTTAACAGATAGGGTTAAATAGCATGTGCCTTGGGATGCCAGTGTGGCGTAATGTATTTTAAGCTGAACAAAAAGTATTAACAATAATCCAAGTATGAGAAATGCTTTTGTTTAACAGATAGGGTTAAATAGCATGTGCCTTGGGATGTCAGTGTGGCATAATGTATTTTAAGCTGAGCAAAAAGTATTAACAATAATCCAAGTATGAGAAATGCTTTTGTTTAACAGATAGGGTTAAAATAGCATGTGCCTTGGGATGCCAGTGTGGCCTAATGTATTTTAAGCTGAGCAAAAAGTATTAACAATAATCCAAGTATGAGAAATGCTTTTGTTTAACAGATAGGGTTAAAATAGCATGTGCCTTGGGATGCCAGTGTGGCCTAATGTATTTTAAGATGAGCAAAAAGTATTAACAATAATCCAAGTATGAGAAATGCTTTTGTTTAACAGATAGGGTTAAAATAGCATGTGCCTTGGGATGCCAGTGTGGCGTAATGTATTTTAAGCTGAGCAAAAAGTATTAACAATAATCCAAGTATGAGAAATGCTTTTGTTTAACAGATAGGGTTAAATAGCATGTGCCTTGGGATGCCAGTATGGCCTAATGTATTTTAAGATGAACAAAAAGTATTAACAATAATCCAAGTATGAGAAATGCTTTTGTTTAACAGATAGGGTTAAATAGCATGTGCCTTGAGATGCCAGTGTGGCGTAATGTATTTTAAGCTGAGCAAAAAGTATTAACAATAATCCAAGTATGAGAAATGCTTTTGTTTAACAGATAGGGTTAAATAGCATGTGCCTTGGGATGCCAGTGTGGCGTAATGTATTTTAAGCTGAACAAAAAGTATTAACAATAATCCAAGTATGAGAAATGCTTTTGTTTAACAGATAGGGTTAAATAGCATGTGCCTTGGGATGTCAGTGTGGCATAATGTATTTTAAGCTGAGCAAAAAGTATTAACAATAATCCAAGTATGAGAAATGCTTTTGTTTAACAGATAGGGTTAAAATAGCATGTGCCTTGGGATGCCAGTGTGGCCTAATGTATTTTAAGCTGAGCAAAAAGTATTAACAATAATCCAAGTATGAGAAATGCTTTTGTTTAACAGATAGGGTTAAAATAGCATGTGCCTTGGGATGCCAGTGTGGCGTAATGTATTTTAAGCTGAGCAAAAAGTATTAACAATAATCCAAGTATGAGAAATGCTTTTGTTTAACAGATAGGGTTAAATAGCATGTGCCTTGGGATGCCAGTGTGGCGTAATGTATTTTAAGCTGAGCAAAAAGTATTAACAATAATCCAAGTATGAGAAATGCTTTTGTTTAACAGATAGGGTTAAATAGCATGTGCCTTGAGATGCCAGTGTGGCGTAATGTATTTTAAGCTGAGCAAAAAGTATTAACAATAATCCAAGTATGAGAAATGCTTTTGTTTAACAGATAGGGTTAAATAGCATGTGCCTTGGGATGCCAGTGTGGCGTAATGTATTTTAAGATGAACAAAAAGTATTAACAATAATCCAAGTATGAGAAATGCTTTTGTGTAACAGATAGGGTTAAAATAGCATGTGCCTTGGGATGCCAGTGTGGTGTAATGTATTTTAAGCTGAACAAAAAGTATTAACAATAATCCAAGTATGAGAAATGCTTTTGTTTAACAGATAGGGTTAAAATAGCATGTGCCTTGGGATGCCAGTGTGGCGTAATGTATTTTAAGCTGAGCAAAAAGTATTAACAATAATCCAAGTATGAGAAATGCTTTTGTTTAACAGATAGGGTTAAATAGCATGTGCCTTGGGATGCCAGTGTGGCGTAATGTATTTTAAGCTGAGCAGAGAGTATTAACAATAATCCAAGTATGAGAAATGCTTTTGTTTAACAGATAGGGTTAAATAGCATGTGCCTTGGGATGCCAGTGTGGCCTAATGTATTTTAAGCTGAACAAAAAGTATTAACAATAATCCAAGTATGAGAAATGCATTTGTTTAACAGATAGGGTTAAAATAGCATGTGCCTTGGGATGCCAGTGTGGCGTAATGTATTTTAAGCTGAGCAAAAAGTATTAACAATAATCCAAGTATGAGAAATGCTTTTGTTTAACAGATAGGGTTAAATAGCATGTGCCTTGGGATGCCAGTGTGGTGTAATGTATTTTAAGCTGAGCAGAAACTTTTAACACTAATCCAATTATGAGAAATGCTTTTATTTAACAGATAGGGTTAAAATAGCGTTCAGGGCTAAATAGCAGAAAGGGTTAAATAACATGTGCATTGCATGCACAGTGTGCAGCTGTATTTAAACCAAACCAAATATATTAACAGTAACCCAGTAATTATGAAATATGAATCATAGCCAGCACTAGGCACCCTGTCAATGTGACAGTGACAATGCTGCTGGATTGATCCGGTTTTAAACCCCCCCCTTTCCCTAGCTCTGTCTACCACTCTAAATCTCCCTAACTGTCTCTCTCTTTACCTATCTGTAAATCTCCCTACCTATCGCTAACTGTCTGTCCCTGTCTGCAGCAAGCAACCACCGCTGTCTCACGAATGCAAGTCTGAAATGCGCACAAGCAAGATGGCCGCCGCTTTATATAGCACTGTGACGTCACCGGGGCTCCTGGCTGCTGATAGGCTGCATGTGACCTTCCCATGATACCTTGCCCCAGAGGATATGTCCGGACATGTGCTTCCACCATTTTAGAATGCCTGTAATTGAAATAAATGGAGTTTAAAGGAAAACTTCGATCGATCGAATCGCAGGGAAATTCGGATTCGTTCAGAATCGAATTTTTCATGAAATTCGGAACGAATCCGGGTTCGTCCGGATCGATTCGCTCATCCCTAATAGACAGTGCGCTTAGACAGGTTGTGAACAATTTACAGTGAAAAAAACAATATATACATGATTTGTTACCATACACCATATTGTCCCTTTCTTAGGGCAAATTGGTGAGGGGGAGGGTGGGCCCTCGGGCACCACTTCCCTCCTTAAAGTCCTTTTCTTGATACCCCTGTTTGTAGCAAGTTCTCCAGTTTGGGGTTCAAAGTCCCTTGTTTGTAGCAAGTATGGTGAGCTGCAGTCCCTCGTTTGTAGCAAGTGAGGTACGTTGCATACGCGTTTTGCTCTGAGAGCTTTTTCAGTGCATTAAGGTCTGTTTGGAGGTTCATGAGGGGTAGGTGAGTAACTTTGTTACATTGGGGTGTAATCTTATTTCATTATTGATATTATAGAAAAATTGGTTACTCACTGTGCGTATAAAATGGACTGTTTCCTGCTATCCTCTTGTAGTCATAAGTGTGTTGGCTGATTAGGGGGAATAGTTTCCGATCTGTAAGGGGATAGTACCTGGTCAGCACTCGTTGTGTTTGTATAGTATCTCTGTCGCCCACACAGATAGCAGCCCCATATGCAGGCACGTTTCCATTAGGAAGTGCGCGCTTTTAGGGTTTAAATAGCGCACAGCATTATCCATCACTCCAGGCTGAAACACAACGCTGAAAGCACACCAGACCCTAAGCCACCATCCGGCCATCACCCCTCGGAATTTCGCCTTCCCCACAGGGGGAACCGGACATACTGGTAATGCGGGATTTCAACCACCTAAAGGTACGCAACCCTTATGTCACTAACAGAGATACAAATCTACACAGAGGTAACAAATCACTGTATATATTGTTTTTTTCACTGTAAATTGTTCACAAACCGTCTAAGCGCACTGTCTATGTATACAAACGTTATGTTATAAATAAATCTGTCAACATACTTAAAAAGAAACATTAATTTTATGGGAAGAAAATAGGCGCACTAGGCACTAGGCCACCCTCCAAGGGATGTCCTATAGGGCATAATTGTAAGAACCTTTGGACACCCTAATGAGGGACCAACCCCAATCTAGCTGAGCTGGGGGACAGAGATAAATGGGGCTGAGCTGGGGCAGCAAGACAGGATTGGATGAGGCAAAGAGACTGAGAAGCAAAGTTTGTGTGTACCTTGCAATCCCCCTTCCTGCCCGTGCAGTGCTTCATATTGCAATGCTAGGTGCCAGGCAGCAAAGTCATGACACTGACAGGGAGACTAAGCAATACATCGCCGATCAAGGAGGGGAATCACGGCAACACAGAAGCGACTGAGTGCACAGCTGTCAGGACAGGGGTCCAGAAATCTGGCACCAGTTGAGTACCGCTGGCATAGGTTAAACCTGACTTCAGAAGGCATCCTACACCGCAAGAGAGGACCATGCCCACAGCAAGTGTTGCCATAGGTGACTGGTCATTTCACCAGATTTGCCCAGGCCTATGCAATTACAAACAAGTCTGGAAAAATTGCAGCACAGAAGATCTTTAATGACTTTTCTTTGAAGTTTGGATTTTCTACCAAGCTGCATCATGACCAAAGAAGAGAGTTTGAAAACCAACTCTTTGCTAGATTTGGAAAATACTGCAGGATTCAGAGATCCCATACAACACCTTACCATTCAGAAGGTAATGGACAAGTAGAGCACTTTAACCATACCTTACTGTCAATGCTGAAGACCTTGACAACTGAAGAGAAGAGAGATTGGAAGAATTCCTTAAGAAAAATGGTGCATGCTTATAACTGTACAAAGAGTAATTATACAACTTACGCTCCATTCTATTGGCAAACCTTTAGGTCACCCGTTACTACCTTCGACCAGACAAACCCAACTTTGAAGAAATCTACCTAAATCTTCAGGAAGACAGCAACCTGAAGAACCACCTGTTCTAGAAAACAACAGTTCAGATAAAGAAGATAATACCTATATACTGAGAATTCCACAAGAATTAGAAGCTATCAATGAAATATGAGTGTGTTAGACCCTGAAGCTACAGAGTTTGTACCACAAAACTGTGCAAGTTGTGAAGAAATTTCACAAAGCCCTAAAGCAACTCCAGAGATAACCGTGGAAGAACCAACAGAAAACCCTGAAACAGTTGATCCAGCTGTGGACTTAGAACCTGTTGACTCAATAACTGCTGAATCAGAGAATTAACCAACTTTAGAAGTTGAACCTGATGATGCAGAAACTGAGGAATTCAGAAGAATTGTCAAGTAGAAAGGTATCTACTAGAGAAAGAAGAAGGCCTATAACTTTAACCTGTTACATATTGGGTAAACCAAGTGTCGTACCAAGAACTGTTCATTTGAAACAAGTTTCATTACCTGCTTACCAGCAAATACTACCTGTGTGGTACTTATCAACTACCTGTTTTTCAGAGAACTTTTAACCTTTTATCATACCTTTTTATGGACTAAGGGCATACAGTTATTCTATCACTTAGTATTATATTTAGTGTTTAGTTAGGTTAGTTAAAGACTAAAGAGACAACAAAAGATGAAACTAACGTTGATCCAAAGAAACTGTTTATAGACTCATGCAATACTGATTTAACCATTTGCATTCTTTTCCACTTCTTCACAGGAAAATCTTTAAAATGCAGTTAGAATTTATAGAATAGGATGTTATTGTTGCTGTTATTAATATTTAAAAAATGTTTACATTTGTTTATGTGTTAGGTAACCACCTCCCTCCCATTTAAAAGAGAGACAGGTCTGGAAATACTTGGAATCTGGGGAACACAACAAACCAGTTTAACACTGGTACCGCTGAGTATAAATATTAGTCAAATGTTCAAATGGTAGAAACCCATCCCAGAACATAACTTTGGTCAGATAGGTCCAATAAACCTTGTGTAACCGCTGATGTCGAGGATGACATAATTTTCAGAGAGGGAGAGCGTGGCCCAGTTAAAAAGAGGTGTGCATAAAACATTACAAACATCTCTGTACAGTAAACAGTAGAGCTGTATATAAAAAGGGACCTCAGCTACACCTTTAATAAGGAGAAGCTGCTATGTGCGACATCACTTGGAGAGGCCCAATGCAGTCTGGGTAAACAGAGGTAATAAATATCTCTGGTACTTCCTGGTATAGCCAGTGAGAGTGAAGAGTGTGTAGTGAGTACACCAGAGTTGCAGTACGGTTCACGTGAGTCAGCTTAAACCAGATAAAGTAAGTGAAATGCTTATTGAAGCAACCATAGAGAGAGAACGTGAATCGAGAGCACCTTTTGGGGAAGTTAATACACACACAGAAAGTGAAGCAGACAGATATCCTGGCAAGCCAGTAGAACAGGACAGCATGAAGAACCCGATGTTTCCCCCGGGGTTAGATCCCAGAGTGTTTGGTTGGTGGGAGCGTGCAGGGATCAACAAACTTTACCACCTCCTGCTCAGAGGCGAGATAATCTCCTGGCCTGCACTGCAGGAAAGGGAGAACGCTCCGCCGTCGGAGCAATTTCGGTACATGCAACTCCGTCATTGGATTGCATCCCTGCTAAAAAATAAGACGGAGACCTCGGACATGACCCCTTTCGAGAAATTGTGCACGCGAGGGACCCCCACAACGGGCCTGGTATCCACCATTTATTCGAGCCTTGTAGCGCTACCCACCAACTCAAAACATGGGTACATGGCCAGATGGGAAGCTGATCTGGGTCTGGTCAGAGACAGGAGGGACTGGGAGGAGATATGGACTGGAATAAATAGGTGCTCTATCAATGTCACGACCTTAGAGGCAGCATACAAGATGCTCACCAGGTGGTACCTGGTGCCCGCGCGCATAGCTAAGGCGGTTCCGGGCTATCCCGCTCACTGTTTTAGAGGTTGTCCGGTGGAAGGTTCTGTCCTGCATATATGGTGGGAATGCCCGAAGGTTAAGAGATTCTGGTCACGAGTTTTTGGTCTCCTGAGTACTCTTCTACAAACCCACATACGCCAGGACCCCTGGGTGGCACTATTGCAGGTGAAACCGGAAGGTGTCAATAGAGCCCAGCATGCCCTACTCACCCAACTTATGCTAGCAGCTAAGCTAACGATTGCTAGTTCCTGGAAGAAGCCGGGAATCCCTTTCCAGGCAGTAAAAGGACAGGCTCAATGGCATCTTGATTAATGAGAAATTGACTAGTATCCTGAGGGATTCGCACGCTAAATTTATCAAAGTATGGAAGCCTTGGGTGGACTACGCCTACCCGGAAGCGTGTAACGCTTTGCTACAATGAGCAACGACCTGGCTCCTCTCTCTCCTCTTCTTTCTCTTTCCTCTTTCTTTTCCTTATCTCCTTTACCTTTCTCTTCCCTCATTGTCTTAGGCCACCCTACCTCAGTTGTCCTCCCCCCCCCTATACCCCCCCTATCCCTCATCCTTCTCCCCACCTGACTTAGCGCTCAGCAATGTTTGGTTTTGGACCCCTGCGCACGCTGGGCTTCAGGCGGGGGGTTAGGATCCAGCGCAGCGACCGCTAATCGAGCTAGGCCTCCGGGCCGACACGCTGGCAATAAATAAACGGCTAAGTTGTGCAGATGCATATATCATTTTGGACATACTAATTGATTTTCTGTCCTGCTTTACTATGTACCTGTTCAGGACTTGAATATCTACCTGTTGTACAATAACTGTTTGCCATTGTCATTTGATATCTTGTAACAAGTTAAAAAACAAAAAAAATTTAATAAAAAGATTGAAAAAAAAAAAAAAAAAAAAAAAAAAGAACAGGACAGCATGAATCTGTGATAGAATCCATTTGAGCCTAGGAGGATCGGGAGCAGTACAAGACCATGAGAAAAATAATAAAAGTTGTATAGTTCCAGCCCCTAGTGACTAAGTGAATGCAGATACTGACTATGTTTAAACTGAAGTTTCTGAACAGAGAGTGTGGAATAAAGTTGCAGAAAGAGACTCTTGAACTTAGTGTGTACTGACTCCACAGGCCCCAATCCAAGTTCTCTCAGAATGCTAACCAATCCGTGACAACACCCGCACTTTGCCCAGTCCTGTTAGTGGCGTGTGGCCAACACATATACAGTAAATGCTTCAGTGAATGTTCCTGTTATTTGAATACATATCTCATCTCTAGACAAAGGTATCATTTATTCATTAGGACACAATGTTTATTACAATCAACTTTGACTACTGCTGCTTGTTATATTACAGTTTTTTCCTATGTGGTTGTGTTTATAGGAACCTCCCTATTGTATTCCTATGCTGCTTTCAGCAAATGTTTGTGACCCAGTTTCCTCTCGGAGTACGTGTCTCACCTGAGACTTAATCCATGGTAACATTACACCTGCTTACTGTACATAGACACATCCTGCGCAGCGTATTTACTCACTTTCCTGGAGCAGACAGAGCCTTTTATGCTTAGCAAAACAGAAAAAAACACCTTGTACAAATATACTGTAAATACTTTGTGAAAATGATAAAGGCCAGTGCTAAAGTTCAATTTCCAGGATGTAAATTTCACCTATTCATTTTTTCCAGATAAATGTGGATTATAGTCAGATAATTATCTTCTTTACATTAAAGTTTTCTCAAATTTCCAGGTACACAGGGTATCATGTAGAGATTCAGTAGATTGCAGGTACTTTCCTCGCGGCCACCCCACCCTGCAATATTATGTATATATACAGAATATAATGCATGAAGCAACAAATATAAAAAAAGGAGAAGAAATCTTTTTTACAAGACGTTGGACCTATGTTTACAATTAAACCGGACCTTAAGCATTATTTAATGAAAAGCCCAAACCCATAAAAAACTATTCCACGGCATCTAAAATTAGTCTTTAGTCTCTTACTTATTACTCTTTCTCCCACTGGGCTGCAGCTGTGTTCAGGGCTCTAGGATATGGGCGCTGCCATCTTGCCTCAGAAGCATCACATACTGAGGAGAGGAGAGCGGGGCAAAAGTACAGGGGGCGGGTTATAGCTGTGCTTTGCTCAGACAAAGCAGAGCTGGTGTCAGGAAAAGGAAAGCAATCCCAGAATGCAGAGGGGCACAGTCAGAATACACTTTCTATTTGCAGACAGCCTGAGACTCCAGGGGCCACCATCTTGGATGTTTAAAAGCTCAGAAAATGCACTAGGTGCAGGTAGGAGGATATTTCATGTGGGCAATCTGTATCTGTATGTACAGGGTGGGGAAACATATAGATATACTCTTATTTAGGGTGAAGGTCTGGTTTAATGTCTGCTACCTAATCTCTAGCACCAATAGTCCACCACCAAGTGCTATCAAAAGGCTTACCAGATCTCAGCAGAAAATCATTCATTAGTTCCAATAGGCCAAATATTAGCCTTCACTGGTATCCTTATAATATAAATTCTCGACTGTAATTTACCAGCTCTTATTCTCAATATCATGCCATACATGTTAAAATGATATTATTGCTGAATAACCCATTCCTTTGCTTATACCCCATCAGCATTTAAGTGTTATTTTGCAATCTGCAACCACTAAGCAAGTATATGCGTCACGTTTTGTCCTTGGTAACCAAACATAAATTTCATCTGTCTTGACAAAGTGTCCGAGTGACCCGAAACACATTGCGACCTAGAATTCAGGATTCATGGATCTGTTTTTAATTTCATTAGTAACAGTTATGTTTTAATGTTATTGCCTGAGGAGTATCAGCAGATTTTGCCTGCCTTGCCTTGTTGCAGTAACCCCTTTCCATGTACAAAAATCCTGGACATTTACAAGAACTAAGCTGGACGGGCACTCGTTTTTCTTCCATGATTCATGGGTTCCCATTTTATTATTGGTGAGTGACAGTTAGTCTACAGTGGGTCTGTTTTGAAACCATGCAAGAGATTCACAAGACACTTATTTGCAGCAAACAGGAAAACACATACATAACATTGCAATAAGTGCAAGCATGTAAGTGGACCAAAAGCCATGTGGCACAGCCCTGTGACTCCAGGGTCGGTCGCCTGCGGATTTAAATGCCCTGCTGTGTGAGACACAGCTGACCTTATAACTCGCTTTTCCTCAGTCCTTTTCCTTTTGTCCAGCCATTCAGGTAAGCTGGGGGCTGGACCATAGACTAGTGCTAGCCTGGGGATGTGCCCAGTGCACTTGTTATGTCACCTCCAAACTTGAGATCAGACAATCGGCGACCTTGAATTTGCAGGGGGGGCGTGGCTACTGCTGTGAAAAAAAGCCTGAGCCACTTCTCATCTGGCTGCATTGCCCGAGCTACTCAGGTGGGGGGCTCAGTGGTGGGATGAGAGGGTTTTGGCCCACATTAAAGGGACAGTCCAACCTGACTTGTCTGTCTGGTCTCAATGAGCACCCCTTCCAAGGGGGAGCATGCTCCTGGCATGAGGCAGCCGGGGAAACACCATGTAACTCAACTCTAGCTCTCAATATCTGTAGTGAAAAGGATGTAAGTGTAACACAATGTGTTATGTTAATCAATTGCTTATCAAAGCCGCGTTTCCTCATTGTGATCTCCTTGTGTATATGAAGCACATCCACCTCATTCATTCTTTGAATAGGAAGCACATCCATTGTGTGATATAAGCAAGAAACTTTATATGTGCTTTATACTGGTGCTACTCATCATTCAAAAACTGTTATTCAACTGTACAGTATATTTTATGCACACCGCCTTTCTTGTTTTCATGACATCCATGGATTTATTTGTCATATGAACATTTGTGATTTTGATCAACCTCATAGGAGCATCCCAATCTGAGAGGCCTCTTTGTGTGAACCCTCACGATTCACCCATTACTTAATTCAAACTATCCATCCCCCAGCGAATGTACAGGCCTCCTCCAATCATCATTCATTGCTGTGCACCTGTGCTCCCTATGGTTGTGCACACTGTAAAGGTCATTGCTTGGCCAGAGGATAAGCTGGTCTGAATAGGTGACTATTGGCAGTATTCTTGAAGTGTTGGAGAGTGGTGAACTGAATAGGAATGAGCATTCCAAAAGGAAAGAGCAACACATTGGAAGTACTCAAGAAGAGAGTGGGAGGAAGTGATGGGGGTTAAGGACAGGAGGAAATCCTGGGCAGAGAGGAGGCCACGCCTATCAGCCCGGGAATCTTTAAGATTCCTGGGCCAATCGAAATCAGGATGTGCCGCTGGGTGAAACCCCTCAGGTCGCCCCATACAACTTACCTTGTTTCCCAGTCCATCGGTGCATGTGCGAGCCACGGCCGCATCCCCGCTATCTCTCTAGCAGGGTGCGTGCCCGCTCCAGGCATTTGTAAATGGCTGGCGTAAGCACGCTGCCTGGGAAGCGGGGATGCGGGTGCCAGAGCGCTCTGAGGCGATGGTCTTATACGAAGGCTTAGATGACGTGACATCAGCGTCTCCAAGCGCGCTGATTAGACGAGCGGCCACGCATGCGCCGTAGGAACGGGAAGAGGTGAGTTGACATTGGCGATCTGGGGGGTTTCACACAGCGGGGCACCCCAAATCAGGGTGCCTCAGGGGAGGGGACCAAAACCCAGGGTAGTTAAACCGGACCTTCACCATGATTTAATGAAAAGCCCAAACTCTTAAAAAACGGTTCCCCAGCATCTAAAATTAATATATTTTACGTTTTTAGCCACTAACTTATTATTCTTTCCCCCAATGGGCTGCAACTCTGTTCAGGAATTTAGGATACGGGCGCCGCCATCTTGACTCAGAAGCATCACACTTACTGAGGAGAGGAGAGTGAAATAAGGTACAGGGGGGCGGGTTATAGCTGTGCTTTGCTCAGACAGAGCAGAGCTGGGGTCAGGTAAAGGTCAGCAATCCCAGAATGCCGAGCAGCACAGTCAGGAGGCACTTCCTGTTTGCAGGCTGCCTGATAAAATGGCGGCTTCCATAAGACGCCATCTTGGATGTTTAAAGGCTCATAACATGCAGTAGATGCAGGTAGGATGATTTTTAAAGTGGACCAACACCCTGAGGTGATCGGCCCGGGAATCTATAAGATTCCCGGGCCGATCACCTCACACACCGCGGGACATCCGAGATCGGGATGTCCCGCGGGGTGAACCCCCCCTGAACACCCCAATTCCACCTACCTGGTCTTCGGCGGCGGCCGGCCGCGGCCGCCTCCCTCGCGCCCCTCTAGGCGTGCGCGTGCCCGCGCCGGCCGTCTCTGAATGGCCGGCGCGGGCGCGCACACGTCAAGAGTGACGCGCGGGAGGCGCCGACGGGCAAGCTGCTTGTACGTTGCTGTCAATCAGCTTGTCCGTCGGCGCCGATTGGACGGCGCGGCCACGTGGGAGCGGGGAGAGGTGAGTTTTGGGGGCTTTCTGGGGGGTTTCACACAGCGGGGCACCCCCGATCGGGGTGCCCCGGGGAAGTGGACCAATACCCAGGATAGTCAAAATCCTGGGTGTTGGTCCACTTTAATGTGGACAATCTGTATGTACAGGGTGTGGGAAACATATAAGATAGACTCTTATTCAGAGTGAAGGTCCGCTTTAAGCAAAGAAAAGGGGTTGCTTTGCTGCTGCTGCTGCTAGAGGGTGAGGCAAAGAAAGTAGCAAGTGTCTTTCTACTGCTTGTGTAACTATAAATGTAACAACATTTGACTAGCTACAGGTCTACCTTGGGTTTACAAACAGCAACCTGGGCAATCTAGTAACTAAATCTATGCACTATAAATGCCTTGAATGAGATTAAATCTGTGGATATTGCTCAGAGGTTGCTCAAGTAAGTTGTCTAGTAGTGTATGGCCATTATAAAGTCTAGTTAAACAGGAAAGGCCGGCTCTTTTAGGGAAGCACATTGCTGTTTATCTCATTAGGGGCAGGGCAGAAGTGTGCAGCTACCAGCAAGGCAAGAAGATCCACGTCCATCCCACTCCACAATCACACAGAAACAGCTTCCATCGGAAGGCACACCCATGCTAAGTTGTATTCTTCTCATCTTCTCAAAATCCTAGGCGTTTCATTTTAAAGCACTCTACTCTCCCTGGCAACATGGTTCACAGGGGCACTAAATTAATATAGACAACTTTCAGTGAGCCCTGCATTAGCAAGATATTAAATGCTTCTTATCTAAACTCCATCTGCAACTGCTCCAGTAGAAGACATGCTTTGTTGCAGTGCACTCCACTGGCTGTATCTCCATCATACAGTACATGAGTTCCATGGCTGATTTTGGCTTCCTACGGATCTGTAGGAGTATTCCAAACCAGGATTCCCCAGGGGGGTCTTAGGGGGCAAAGAGACAAAAGAATATTCCCTTTTCTTGCCTGCAGCTTCACGGGAGATGAGCTTAATATTCCCTTTCTTTTTGTGTTTACCTGGGCAGGGCCTTTAGCATACCTACCAACTTTTCAGGGTGGAAAGAGGGACACTTGTTAAATTAGGCCACACCCCCTCATTGAGGGATAGATAGGCATTCAAATATGATAGAATGACCTAAACTTAAAACTTCAGGAGAGACCTAAAGAACTTAATTTGTACAGTCTGGAGGAAAGAAGGGAGAGATTAAGATCTTTAAATATGTGAAAAGATTGAATAAGGTTCAGGAGGGAAGTGTTTTTAAGAAGAAGCTTAATGATAGAACAAGGGGGCACAACCTGAAGCTAGTCGGGGGGAAGATCAGGAGCAATGTTAGAAAATATTATTTTACAGAAAGAGTAGTAGTTGCTTGGAACAAACTTCCAGCAGAGGTAGTTGAAAAATAAAAAAAAAAAATAAAAAAGTCAGTGAATTTAAACATTCATCCTTCTATGTTTCTATGGATAGGAGATAGGGTGTAACATTTAAAACAATATAAACACTTTAAATAGGCAAATGAATCATTTAATGATGCAGATCTGCATGTTACATCTCAAAGAGGGACAAATGAGAACAGGGGACAGGGGGACACAGGCTCAATAGAAGCATAGTCCCTCCAAATCAGGGACACTTGGGAGGTATGCCTTTAGAATAATCCAATTTGAAGGGGAGTAGATAAACCAAAAAATCTAGGAAAGTATACTAGCCTTCTACAAAGTTATACGATTATAAGAAGAAACTTTCATATGATTTGTCTGACAATCATTTAGAGGCCTAGTGACCTATGAGGTCAGAAAAAGATTCAGGGATCAGGTCAGGAAGTGGGATTGAGCTATGTCTAGACACCAATGCACAGGACGCACTCACACCCTGTGACTCTGACACCATATCCATGAAAATACTACTTAGCACTGTAAAGAAAATACATTGGCGGTTAAATACAAGCATATAATTTAAAAGCAATAAAAGGTTTGTTCCTGTTTATGCAGACTTACCAAATTGGGATGTCTTTCCTAATTGCTTCTGCTTGTTTACAACTGCTGCTCCCCATCTGTGACAACAGACCCATGTGAATTGCAGCCTTGGGAACAGTGGAGTCTATTTTTCCTGCAAATTAACCCAACATCAAATCTTCCTTATCAGCAAATAAAAAGAACAACTATATCTTATTTTACATACAGTATGTAATTTGTCCTCTCATGCCTCTGTAGATGATGATGCCATCCTGCCTTTACCCCCTGTCATTGCAGTTGCCAGCCTGGAAACGCCATCCCAAACAGGCAGCACAGGACATCCCCCTACTACTGTTAATGGTTAGACATACTAAAAATGATGCCCACAAATTACAGGAGACAGCTTGACCCAGATGCTGCTCGGAAAGCCATGTGTGGCTGCGGGCTGCAATAAACTTAACTGCAACCAAAGTAGCAGATATAAGCCTCAATTCAATTAGAGTTAAACTTAATGCTCATGGTAGTAAAAAATATTCTGAACCAAATGGTATACTAAAATACTCCCTCAATCACCTCATTACAGGCAGTGTGCAGAATCCCCCCCAATCACCCCATAACAGAGCTCACATTACAGGCAGTGTGCAGTATCCCACAGGCAAGGTGTGTGGCATCCCAGTTACAGGCAGTTTGTGTGGCATCCCAATTACAGGCAGTGTGAGGCATCCCAAATACAGATGGTGTGCATGGCCACCCAATTGCAGGCAGTGTTAGGTATCCAAAGTCAGCAGGTGTGTGGCATTCCAATTACAGGCAGTGTGCAGCATGACTCAAAAAACAAACAAAAAATAATACAATTCTGTGATTACTCATCTGTAGAATTGTTATTATGAGTATACAGTACTACCTGCTCCAGATAAGATTCATTACTCTTGGGTATTACTCCGCCAGATGGCGCTGGACTGCAGAGACCGCGAAATTGGCTCCTCCCGGCCCCTCAAATACCCGGGACCTCCCACAAATCCCCAGCATTGAAAAGCAGTTAACGAGAAGCCGGGAGAATTATAACAGAACCAACCAGTAACTAAAACGAAGATAACAATCACCATACAGGGGTCCAAGGATAATGCAAACCAAGGGTGGGGTGGAGCAGGACGTATTGTATACTCATAATAACAATTCTACAGGTGAGTAATCACAGAATTGTATTATTCTTAGTATACAGTATGTCCTGCTCCAGATAAGATTCATTACTCTTGGGACATCCAATAGCAGTGTCCATAAAGTAGGGTGGGATCCCCAAAAGTAACAACAGACAGGTCAGACCACTGCCGCCTGCAGAACCTTGCGGCCAAAAGCAGCATCAGCTGAGGCCCTAACATCAACCTTGTAAAACTTTGAAAAAGTATGAACAGAAGACCAAGTAGCGGCCTTGCAAACTTGTTCAGCCCAAGAGGCACCAATAGCACGAGTGGAATGAGCAGTAAGGCGGAAGGGAGGATTCTTCCCCTTAGCAGAATAGGCCTGAATCACAGCCTGACTGATCCATTTGCTGATAGTAGATTTAGCAGGAGCCAAACCCTTCCTAGGACCAGAAGGGACCACAACAAGAGCATCAGTTTTCCTGAAAGGTGCAGTAGCCACCAGATAGACACCTAACCACATCCAAGAAATGCAAAACCCTCTCCTTAGAGTTACTAGGATTAGGACACAAGGAGGGAAGAACAATGTCCTGATTCAGATGAAAGGCCGACACAACCTTAGGCAGAAAATCTGGCTTGAAGTGAAAAACCACCTTTTCCTGGTGTCTCTCAAAGTAGGGGGGCTGGATGGAAAGTGCCGCCAACTCAGACACACGCCTAACAGAAGTGATAGCCACCAAAAAGACAACCTTGAGAGTAAGAATGGCCAGGGCAGCCTCCTGCACAGGTTCAAAGGTAGCACCCTGCAAGGCAGACAAGACCAAGTTCAAATCCCAAACAGGCAACATGGGCTTACGCGGGGGACGCACATGGGTAACCCCCTGAAAAAAAGTCCTGATCAGAGAATACTGGGCAAAGGACCTCTGGAAGAAAACAGCCAGGGTGGAGACATGACCCTTCAGAGTACTGAGTTGGAGCCCCATCTCCAACCCATGCTGCAGGAACTCCAGGATCCTGGGAATAGAGAACCTGCGACAGGGAAGAGACCTAGACTCACACCAGTCAATGTAGGCACGCCAAACCCTATAGTAAATAGAAGAAGAAGACTTCTTCCTAGCCTTTTTCATGGTATCAACAAAAGAGGCAGACAGCCCCTTCTCCATCAAGATGGAGGTTTCAGCAGCCAGGCCGTCAAAGCCAGAGTTTGTAAATTGGGATGGCGTAAATGACCCTGAGTGAGCAGGTCTGGAACCCTGGGCAGAGCGTACTGATCTACCTCCAGCTGCACCACGTCTGCGAACCACACTCTTCTTGGCCACCTGGGAGCCACCAGGACAGCTGGCACCCCCTCCTGAGCTATCTTGCGCAGAACCCTGCCCAACAGGGGGAATGGGGGAAAGACATACAGGAGCTGAAAGTCCTGCCATGACATTGCTAGAGCATCTGTGGCCAAGGCCAGAGGGTCCTGGGACAGGGAGACAAAGGCCGGGAGCTTGTGATTGTGCCGGGACGCAAACAGATCCACATCTGGTTGGCCCCAACGGTGACATAGAGAGTGAAACACCCTGTCGCAGAGGGACCATTCTCCCAGGCGAGAGGTCCCCCTGCTCAGAGAGTCTGCCTGCAGATTCTCCACCCCCGGAATGTACACAGCTGATATGTAGGGAACATTGTCCTCCGCCCAGGACAGGATCAGAGACACTTCCTGGAGGGCCCCTTTGCTCCGGGTCCCTCCCTGATGATTGATGTAGGCAACCGCAGTCTGGTTGTCCGAGCGTACCTGCACAGGCCAGCCCCGAAGGTGTTGGGTCAAGTGAGCCAGAACCAACCTGATCGCCCTCAGTTCCAGAATGTTGATAGGGGTGTGGGCCTCCTGAGGGCCCCACCGCCCTTGGAACTGTAGGGACTTCCAGAAGCCCCCCCCATCCTGTCAGACTGGCATCCGTGGTGACCGTCTCCCAGCAGGGGGCCAGAAAGGATCTGCCCGCCAACAGGTTCCTGGAGTCAAGCCACCACGAGAGGGACCACCTGGCTAGGGGGGACAGAACAAGGACCTGGTCCAGGGACGCAGGATGCTTGTCCCATAATGACAAGAGGTAGAGTTGCAGAGGCCTCATGTGAAACTGGGAATAATGAACCGCCTCGAAGCACGACACCATCAGGCCCACCAGCTGCATTCCCTGCCTGATGGAGGGATGAGGGCAAGAGAGCAGGGACTGAACCTGCACCAGCAGACTGTCCACCTTCTGCTGAGGAAGAAAAATCCTTGCCTGAACTGTATCCAGACATATTCCCAGGAAGGGCGTCACCCAGGAGGGGGACAGGGAAGACTTGGGATGGTTGATCTCCCAGAATAAAGGCAATAGGATGCATTCTGCTAAATATATGTCCACGGTGCAAAGATCGGGGTTTTCCAAGCCCCAATAGACAAAAAATAACACTGGATGGTCAGCACTCCTAAAAAATAACTTTTAATCCAGTCCTCTTAAAATGATGCAAAGTTGGTGAAAGACATTAAAAACATGCAAACGATACCAGCAGCCCTCTAATCACCCAGCCAAATGACTCCAGAGTGGACACTACTCGCTGAGTATCCAGCTCTGCCTGATGGAGGGACTGAGATGTGATGAGGATGTCGTCCAAATATGGCAGCACGCGAATGCCCTGAGCCCTGAGCAGAGTCATCACTCCTGCCAGCACCTTGGTGAACACTCTGGGAACTGAAGTGAGACCGAAGGGCAATGCCACAAATTGGTAGTGCTGATCCTCCAGAGCGAACCTGAGGAATCTTTGATGACCTGGAAAACCAGGAATATGAAGGTAAGCATCCTTGATGTCCACGGAGGTCATAAAGTCCCCTGGACGCAGGGAACTGATAGCAGAGCGCAAAGTTTCCATGCGAAAGCGCCTGCACCTGACAAATTTGTTGAGGATCTTCAAGTCCAGGATGGGCCTGACTGACCCATCTCTTTTGGGCACGGTGAAAAGGTTGGAATAGAACCCCCTGCCCCTGAAGTGAGACCGAAGGGCAATGCCACAAATTGGTAGTGCTGATCCTCCAGAGCGAACCTGAGGAATCTTTGATGACCTGGAAAAACAGGAATATGAAGGTAAGCATCCTTGATGTCCACGGAGGTCATGAAGTCCCCTGGACGCAGGGAACTGATAGCAGAGCGCAAAGTTTCCATGCGAAAGCACCTGCACCTGACAAATTTGTTGAGGATCTTCAAGTCCAGGATGGGCCTGACTGACCCATCTCTTTTGGGCACGGTGAAAAGGTTGGAATAGAACCCCCTGCCCCTTTCTCGTAAGGGGACCTGACAGATGACCCCCACCTCCAGAAGACTTTGCATCACCAGAATTAGAGCCTGAGCTGACATGGGATCCTGAGACATCCGGGATCTGATGAATCTTGGGGGCGGCCAGGCAGCAAACTCTATCTTGTAACCGGTGGACACTACCTCCTGAATCCACCGGTCTGAGACATGAAGCCTCCAGACGTGAGAAAAATGCTGAAGCCGTCCCCCCACCCGGATGGGTGAGGGCGCCCCTTCATGCCTGAGGGGGTTTGGGAGAGGACCTAGGCTTGGAGCTCCAGGATGAGCCAGGGCGTTCACGTCCTCTGCCCCTACCCCAGAAATCTCCTCGGGCCCCAGTAAAGGGGACCCCCCTCCCCTGTCTGGATCCATGGTAGGGGAGGAAAAGGAGCCTTGGCCCCGAAAGGGCCGAGACTGCCTCCTGCGCTGGGGTAACCTGCCTCCCTTGGCAAACAGGTCCAGGCGGTCCCCAAACAGGCGTAGTCCTTTGAAGGGAAAACCAGTGAGAGCCTTCTTGGCAGCGGTGTCAGCTGCCCACTGGCACAGCCAAACCGAGCGGCGTATAGCCACCACTAGGGCAAAGGCTCTGCCACACATCCTAATGGTATCATCCAAGGCAGAGAGGACATAAGTCACAAAAACCTCACAACGAGAGAGTGCATTAAACTCCTCACTAGACACATCATCAGGAGCACCATCTAGGACATTCCTAAGCAGGGTCCTAATAGCCACCGCTGTAATGGCAGAGGCACAAACCAGGCGCAGCGCCATCCCCACACAGGCAAAGGCATGGGACGCCTGCTGATCAATACGCCGGTCCTCACTATCTCGTAGTGCAGTAGAGTCAGGGGAATGCATGACAGAGGTGTTAGCTAACCCTAGGACCGGGGCATCCACCTCTGGAGGGGATGACCAACGCTTCACCACATCAGCAGGAAAGGAATACCTCTTATCCCAACTCTTAGGGACTCCGGGGAGCCTGCTAGGACGCTCCCATTCCTTGAGCACGAGATTATTAAAATGGGCTTGCTCAGGAAACTCTAAATGTGGCTTAGCAGTATGAAACAATTCCCCCTGCTGCCTAGGGGCCGCAGCCGAGGGAGAGATAGACAGTACCTCAAAAATCTGAGCCAACAGCCTATCAGTATCATCTGGGGCCCAGGGGTCAGAGCCAGAATCGTCATGACCCCTGGGCCTCTCATCAGATGACTCTGAGTCAGAGAACAATTCCCCTTCTTCCAAGGTGATATAACTGGACAGTTTAAAGAACTCTTCAGCCTCCATAGGGAAAAGAGTGACATCAGGCGTCAAGTGCCGCTTCTTAGCAGAGGCCTTACGCGCCATGGTATTAGCAAGCAACTTCTCAACACTAGTCAGTCTAGCAGACACATCAGGCTGAGAATCCCCACTGGTATGCAACTCAATGGGAGTCAAATTCAAGCTTGGGAGAGTTGGTGAAGCCATACGTGGCGCAGGCCCAGCCGCTGGTAAACCAGGTTGCAGCGCAAGCACCTGCTGGGCACAAGGTATACAGACCCGCACATTGTCAGCACTAGTAGGGGACACCCCACAAGCTACACACAGCCGGGCTTGTTATCCTGAGACGCCTCCATATGGTGATTATAGCGGCACAATAGGCCGATAGAGATTCACGCTATAAAAGCAACCCGGGATGCCCCAATAGCCCGCTAGGGAAGTGGGAGTAATTAACACACTAGGCCTCACAAAGTTTAATAACTAAAAAGAGGGACAGGGCCGGGAGAAACTAATGGACTTCGATCCGCCTGAAAGACATAAGCGAAGAGAACCCCATAAGCGACATGTATAATGACATAGGGTAAATAAACCGCCCGCGAGGGCACTCACGGACCGCGGTAGGTAGATGCCAGTCACGCAGCAGAATCCAGAGAAAAATGGCGCCGAGTATACCTCGAGGGGCGGGCCGCGGAGACGGTGACGCGGAACGCGCCATCCGCAGGCCCCGCCCCCCCGAAGAGCGCGAAGCAGCACACGTGACAAGCAGCCAATGAAGGCGCATCAGCGCCTGAGGCAATGCCACCGCGGAACGCAGTGGAAGCGCGCGCGGCGGCGGCATATTCAAAACGCAAACAGTGCAACCAAGTCAGCGCGGAGACTGAACAAAAGTCACAGGCATACCATCCAAGTGAAAGCACCAAGGCATACACCCCCCCCCCCCCCCCCCGAGAGCTACAAGGGAGATCGAGGGAGGGCAGCGGCCACTTAACGAAGGGCCCACCGATAGACAGGGGCAAGGGGCAATAGTGCGGGAGGGGCATCCCATAGAGGCTCACCATATGCCTATACCGCCTACCCTTTGGTGGGGGCCTGCGGTGGAGCAGCGCTCCTAAGCACCTGACAGCGGTGCTGCCTACCATCACCCGGACCAGCGCAGCCAAGGCTGGGAGACACATTAATAATGGAACGGGTGGGAATAGTCCTACAGGGCCGCAGGCTAATAGCCCTGCTCACCTGCGAGAAGAGAGAGCCATCTTCTAGTCCTTCGCAGTCCAGACTGCAGAGAAAATCTGGGGATTTGTGGGAGGTCCCGGATATTTGAGGGGCCGGGAGGAGCCAATTTTCACGGTCTCTGCAGTCCAGCTCCATCTGGCGGAGTAATACCCAAGAGTAATGAATCTTATCTGGAGCAGGACGTACTGTATACTAAGAATATATATATATATATATATATATATATATATATATTCCCAGAGATCCTCACACCAACATAAGCACAGAGACATACATGAACATACATCACCGTCGTCCACAGCCGCTCGCTACCTACGCTGCCCTTGCCATTGCCCACCGCCTCCTCACAACAAGTTACCAGGGCATCATTGGACACTGGCGCGATGTCCACCCAGGTGTCTCTAGGTGTTTTTGTTGGCGGGAGATGGCTACTGCGGTGTAGGAGCTCTGGGAATGTACGTTTTTTCTTGTTTTTTTTTAAACTCGCCCGGTAAGATGCACTTCCATTTCCCCCCCACTTTATATAGGGCAAAAAATACAGTATTTCATTTTGTTATAGTGCATTAGGAGTTAGAGCCCTTTGGGTAACTTTCTGTTTGGTTATTAGCAGTATGGGAGCTTCATTTAGCAAATCCATATGTGTCATAGTGTCAGAAAAGCATTGACCAGAACAGAGTTTTAGGTTGCCATGTCACTGGGCTGACTCCAGATTTATATGGGCGATCGGGCAAGAGTGTCTCAGTGGGTCCCTTTGCGGTGTAATAAACAGCATGCAGCTCCAACAGAGTGATAAAACGCAGGAAACAAACCAAATGCATGGAGGGAAGCAGCTGCCACGTCCCAAATCCACAAGATGAATATAATATCTGATCCAGCACAAACTTTTACTGCATGGATTAAAACTTAGATTTTTTACTTTTTGATTAAAATTTTTATATATGCAGTGAAAGTAAAGTTTTACTTGTCCCCAGTGGAAAAAAGCATTAAAGAGCATACCTCCCAAGTAGTAAGTAATCAGGCGTTCAGGTATGTACTATTTTTCCTTGTGGCTGGCATTTTTGGTCCCCTGCAGCGTTTTCATCCTTCTTACCTGGTCCCACGATCAAGTCCCGTGACACGTGGGCTTGTTCGCTATTATACTGTGATAAGCGTATCATACGACTGTCCTCCACAGTTACTCGAGCATGCCCACTTCATTGCAGTGACTGACAGGGGGAGCTGTATGATGCTGGACACGGCTAAATGGAGAACGGGACTCAATCCCGGACCTGGCACAATTTATGCAACCAGAGTAGGCTGGAACAGCTTGGGGGACAAAAAAGTATGGTGTATCTTTTTATTTTTGTCCATTAAAGAGCTACAATAATACAAAGATACAAATATACAATACAAAGATACTTCCTCTGCTCCCAATTCCATTCCATTGTATTGTATGTACCACAGAGGCAGCTTGGCGTTTGATGGTGCAGCTCAAACATACTTCTGAAGATGTGTGAGAACGGAGACACCTGTTTTTAACCAAGTTTGGAAACAGATTATAGGATTGGTCCGGCACGGGCACGCTCCTTGTTAGAGGGAAATGGGGATGTGGCTCCGCTCGGCTAGAGCCAAGTCTTAGAGTGCTGAGTGGATGAGAGGTTGAGCATGTGCCATAGGACCGGGGACAGGTGAGTTAAATTGGGTGACCTGGAGGGTTTCACATAACAGGGCATTCCGCATGGATGTCTAGACCAAAACTGGGGGTAGTCAAAATCCTGGGTTTTGGTCCACTTTAAGATTTGTGGACTCTAATACAAAGACGTTAATGTTCATGTTAGAGCATTCTATTGGACCAGAGCAACTTGTAAATGTTCCAAACAACGTGTCTGTCTTTATTGGCCTATCTGTCTCTCCTTAGTATCTCTCCCACATGTCCCGCTGGAAAAATGGCACCTGTCCAAATCATTACTAGTAGCCTGCTGCAGGGAGGTGGGATTACAGCAGGCTCCACACATTCCATCCTCTGTGACCATAGTCACGTAGAATGCTTTTTAGGAGATCTAAATCACAGATGATGATTGCCAATATTTCCATAGACTGTTTTGCATGACATGGAGCAGAGAAAGGAAACATTTCTCATGCCACTTCAGCTCCAGTGTGCAGCACCTGCTTGAGATGTCGATATACAGATAAAAAAATGGGTAGGTTTTTTATACCAAATATTTGGAAAGATAGAGTGTCATAGCATGAACTAAGTGGGAGAGCGGGCAGCCGCATCCCCTGCGTTGTACGCATGCTCCTGTCTGAGCCATTCGGTCGGGGAAGTAAATGATAGCCGTCTCCCGAATGACGTAGTCACGTTCAAGCCTGGACAGGTGATTTGTTTCCGGCTTCTTGGGGGGTTCACACAACATAGAAGAAAAACAGAAAAAGTTAAATTCATGGGTTTTGTTCCGCGTTAAATATAGAATGTTTGAATATAGGGGAAATTTAAAGGTTAAGGTGAAACCTGAAATTATGCCAGGCTACTTTTTTTTTTTACTTTATTTTTTGCATCGACGTAACCCTGCTGAGCTATTGTTCCATTACCTAACCTTTGTTATACAGAATATAGATTATGGCACAATTAAAAATACATTTTTATTATAGACCAAATTCAAGTATTTGGGTAAAAGGTGTACAGTACATATCTGGTGTCTATTATGATTAGTATTGATTATGTTTGTGTTGATATTATTATGTTGTTGATAATATTATGTTGATATTTATTATAGAACCACTTTCTTCTTATATAGCACTGTAATCTATGGGATCAGGACAACTTTAAGTTCAATTCTGTTTATTAGGATCAGATCAAACTGCTTAAATGGAAAGAAATGGCCTGTGACACCCCCCCCCCCCCCAAATAAAATACTAGGAGTGATCCCCTACAGCCCTGCACCCTACCTTCTACTTCTAACAGAATGCTCCTGATCAGCTACAAGTGACGTTGACTCAAAAGAGGGACAGTCCCTCCAAATGAGGGACACTTGGGGGGAATGCCTTTGAGCATCCACTGTTGATAAGATAAATAGCTACAAGGTGCTCCTCCTTCCTATTAATGAGAAAGCCTGCTTCCTCATGGCCAAAAACAGGGGTGCACACAAAAGCTGTCCTGATGGCATGGTGCCAGCACTGTAGCTCAGGGGTCCCCAACCCTCTTCCTCATGGCTGCCCACCAACAGGTCATATGTTGTGGATCTCCACTTTCTGGCTTTATACATTATATCTGCTGCTACACTATGACTTCACCTGCGCATCTGTGTAGAGATCCACAAAACCTGACCTGTTGGTGGCCCTTGAGTCAGAGGGTTGGCAACCCCTGTATAGCTCACAGCAGAGGACAAGAGTTAGGTCAGGCTGGGGTGGATTGAATCTGTAGCAGTAAAAGTAGTAATTTTTTGGATTCTGGGTTTAAATTTGTGTTTAAAATAAATGCCTCCCTATACCAAACCATTGTTTCCTGTACCCTGGTGGCAGTGGTGGCACCTCCAAGAATGGAGATCCCAGAGGAGGAGGCGGTGGGACCCAGCTTTAGCGTGGACAGCTGGAGGTGCGGGGCTGGAAAGCCTATGACAGCGGCAGGGACCAGCCAACAAAGTGAGAAGGTGTTAAAGAGGCATAACACTGCAAATAATACTCTGGGTATCCAGGCCTAGATCACTCTTGGTCTTGAAGGAGTTAAATAACTTGGAGTTAGCTTCCAGGAGAGGCTGCTCTTTTCAAAGAACAAAACAACTCCTGCCAAATAATTAAGCCAAACATTAGCTAGTGTTATCTCTTCATTTTCTAATTAAACACAATTCATAGACAGCCCAGGGGTCCCAGTAAACAGGAGAATATGGGTTATATATAGAATACTTGGCAGTCTGTTCGCCATGGATAATAGGAGTGCGTCCCAGTATTTTATATGACATGAAGCAGAAGATTATCTATGTTAGTCTTATAAAGTCATCTACGGGCATTAGGCTACATATTGAGGCTCAGTAGGCAAATAATGTTCTTGAATGTGAGGGAGCAATGTAAATGCATTTCTAATTATTTTAATAGAGAAACTTATTTTTTATCTGGGAAGTCTAAATAAATGTATCAGGGTCTGTACAGTGCTAAAGACTATATTTGGTTATAACAGACTAGAGGTTCACTTTGATTAGATATGTGTCTAGCTTACTGTACTCAACCATGGAAATAAGGGTCCTTTGGCTTTTTGATATCTGACACTATACCTGACACTAACTGAAGCTCAACTTTAGGCTTCTCCTAACTGATTGATACACTGAGCCATTGCTTTTTACAAACACAGTTAATAAGATGCGACCCCTGCCAGCCCTAGGGTCCTTTCACACCTCCCTGCTACATCTTGCTGAAAGTAAAATGTGCCCATTAAAATCACCTTCTTTACATCTATGTGTTGCATTATGTAGCCTGCATACAGTGGGTTTTGGGAAACATTGCCTGCAGTGCTTGGCCCAAAACGCAAGTGCAATGCAGCCCATTGATTATCTGCCTTTACAAAGTACAATACATATGCTTTACCTGCGATGTTTTGCAGAGCAGGTATATACTCACCATCGCTTCCCATTCCATCACTGGCCCTGTCTAGGTCCTCCCTCCCTGTTGAGGCCCCACACATCCACTGTAGTTGCCTCTTTTCTGAGTTCTGTAGCCAAATTCTTCCTCTAGCAGGTCCCTTTGCTACTTGGACCCACTGCTGCTGCCTCCTTCAGCAAGTCCTCCTGCTGCCACAAATGCTGCTGCTGGCCTCCCGCTCTGGGGGACCAGAACTACGGACATTGCAGGGAGGCCTATGGAGTTGCCATGAAGAGTTTTCGTTCCCAGAGGCCCAGTGCAGTACACCATAGTGCAGTGGCAACATAAAACACTATTTTATACACAAATCGTATATAAAATATATATCTTCACTACTTCTCTTAAGATCTCATTAAAAATAAAACTAAAGAAAAAAACAATAATATATAGGCGCAGCAGTGTCCACTCTACAGCCCTGCTGTGCTCCAAATTATCCAACAATTAGATCATCTGTGTCTGATCAACACAATCTGTAACAACACGCTCCTAATAATCTTTCACTGTTCTGACTTCACCACGTGTTTACATTGAAACATGTGTGGCCACCACTATTACAATGCGCTTACCAGTTCACAATTGGTTAAAGACGTCAAAAACTCAAATTTTATAATCAAATCCACAACCGCGACCCAATCCTTATCGGACTTTTATCAATATATATATTTATATATCTTCTCCACTGATTTATTTATTATTCCATGAAACAGAAATATTATTGCCCAAAAAGGAAAAAACACATTGCATAGAATAATATTGCAAACATCTTCTGCACAGTTTATAAAAATTCCAATCAATGTTTTTAAAACTCCTTATAATGATATAGATCAGCCAGAAATGACATTCTGTCCACAGTAGGGCTATATAGACAGCAGCGTTCTCAATAAAAGTGAACCCTCGTCAGGGCTATGTAATAACGAAATACTTATTACCCTTTGGGGATATAAATCGTGCTTTAACACCAGACGCTCTGCGGTGGTTCGCTAATGGTCTCCTCCCGGCATGTGGAACCCACTCTCCGCTTTTGTTCTCGATACCTTGCACTCCGGTCGGCAGTTGAAGTACATAGTGTAAAAGGACCCTAAAAACAACAGCATCACAGTTAGACATTTAGATTTTTCTATAGGGGTTATTGATCTGTGAGTAGTCATTTAAATGTCTAAAGATGTGGAAAAATACCCATGTTTACATTTATAGTAATGGCAAGGATCAGGATTCCCCTCGGGACCCCTTAAAGCAAGATGTAAGGAGATCGGTATCACAAGCAAGGCTGGGGCGTAAGGTTATACTGTGAGCATAGACTTTATGGGAAGAATGTGAAACCTACATTGTATGTGAAACCTGGCCCTTCCTTCTCCTGCTCTGTACCACCCTAGCAATGGCAGTATCCTAGGAAGCTGCTTGCCTGTGCACCTATAATAGTCATCTGCCCACCTTTGTGTTGGCCTCTACTGTACTGGAGTGTGGAGACAGCTGGATGCCATAGTCCTCCCATGCATACACCTTTTACAAATACCAATTTGTCTTTCTCTGACAATAAATGAATAAGAGAAAAAAAAAATCCTATTCCTTAAATTCAGCCCTTCATTTTGGTTGTCAACAGAAAATATTTGCTTTGGGCATTATTTATTACTTATTCCATATATCACAAAAGATGAAAACAACTCCAACTCTGGGGCACCCCTAGAAACCTACTCCAGAATGTAGCAACGTGACATCATTTATACCACACTTGAGACATGTATTAAAATGCTCAACACAACAAATGGCTAAATGCAGGACCGGCACTAAAAATGCACTCAAAAAGTACAACGCAATTTTATTCATGTCACACTTATAACTGGCACAAAATCATCACAGAACACTTCCCTTGATAAGGTAAAAAACATTGAAAAAGTGAGCTAAAATAACGGGGGCCCTCCATTCACCCATGCTCTCCACGCATCCATACACATCCCCACTCTATTGTACTGCTAATGTCCGGCCTTATTCAAGTATAGTTGATGTAAAGCCTTCCCCACATTGGGATCAATTCATTGCCTTGCGCAGAATCAGAAGCTAATTAAAACTTCAACACCCTCCGCTGGGTGCCACTATATTTTCATATCCCAGACAGTTATGCATATATACCAATTATACGAGCATTTAGAAGCTCTCATTTGATTGTTGTAGGCTCAAATGCCCATATTCATTTAAGCTCCTGTGCTACTTAGCTGTATGCTGGTATGAACACTGGGAGTGGCGTAGTATCATAGCTTCCTAATTGTGCGCATGAGGCTTCAGCAGATGACCGCAGGCAGAGCATACAGAGCAAGGATGGGAGCGTGGAGGGGTCGTCCGTCCACCGATGCGCGTTTCGCTCCACCCACTGGAGCTTCGTCAGGCTGGTGGGCGGCCCTATCACTCCAGTATTTGTATCGCCGCTGCTCCTCCTCCAGCCTCTTTTTCAACCAACTTTATTAGCAACTGCCAAAGCAACATTCATTCAGGCGGACAACAGATCCCAGCGGCTCTGCGATTTCACATAGTTCATGTTCAGAGTGATAGCGTATGGGTAGCTGAATTGGGGCGCCACCAATTATTCAATGGCATTCAATTTTTTGAATATCGGCACCACAACAAAGCACCGTAATAAAGCAACACAGATCCATTCCAAATGCAGCAACCACATCATGGAGTGTACGCTCAAATACTGGCCATTTCACCTCACAATCCCCAGTGAACACATTGAATCACTGATCTCATTGCATCTAGGTATTCTGTACCCAACCCCCATGCCAGTCATTCTTTCCTCACCACACATGCGCCTATAGTACTAGCAAAAGTACAACCGTCCATCCATGGCACACGGGATGGCGAATAGGGTAGTCAATTAAAGCTGGACTCCATTGCTCCAAAAGCACATATCACTGGCAGTGCAACAAAAAATATCCTATATACAGTATATACACGGGTGGCACAGAGTTACGGGATATGTAAAACAGAAATGAAACAATTATATTTTTCAGTTTTGACACTTTTTTTAAAATGAAAAATGTACGTTGTTCAAGAACACCATATTGCATGTAAACAGGGGTGCACCTGTAATAAGGCCGCCTAAAGCTGCATTGCAGAGGGGGCAGCAACTGACCTGCTTGTTTTTTTTAATATTTTTTATTTAGAATTGTTGCACACAGGTCAGAAAAGTAAAGTTAAGAAATGATCATGACAAAGTTTTAATTCTCCCTCAAAGAGGAGCAAGGCTTTTCAGTTCTATAAATCTCTAGGAGCTGATATTGTTTGCTTCAGGAAACCAATTTTCCTAAGAAAACTCCCCCAAAATATTTAAGTAATAAATACCCTCAGTTTTTTTTACCATGTACTAAGGACAAGAGGGGGGTAGCAATACGCTTAGCTAAATCGATTCCCTTCTCGGTCCTGGAAACATCTGCAGATAAAGAAGAGGGTATTTGACAATTAAAGGAATCATAGGATGAAGATGTGGTAACAATTGTTAGCTATTGTTCCCCTAACAAAGGTCAGGTTGAATCTTTCTGAAAGATGTTTGGTGAACTTCCAAGTCCAAGTCCAAGAGTAGAAGAGACAGCAGCATGGGGAGAGGATTCAAATTTGGTGATTGACGCATATATAGAAAAATCAAACCCAGACAAAATAAGAATTAAACCTCTGCCAAGAAATAGTAGACAACTGGCCAAATTATTAGCGGCCCAGGGGCTTATTGCTATTTGGAGAGAGAGTAATGCATCAATTAGGGATTATACCTTCTTCTCACAGCACATCAAACATACTCTCGGATTGATCATATATTTATAACTAACACAGTGGTCCCTAGGGTCACTAAGTGCAAAAAAAAAAGAAATGCGTTTGGTCAGACTATGCGGAAGTGGTCCTATGACTAGATGGCCTTTGGACTAAACCCAATAGTTATAGATGAAGCCTTAATGAAGCTATGGAGGGACATCTTGGAGAAGGGGAAGATATATTGAAGAGTTTAAAATAATATTTTGTATGTAATAAGGCAGAAGACACCAGCCCAGCGCCGAACTGGCTTTCCCATAAGGCCTTTATTAGGGGAGGTTAATTCATATTGCTGCCAGTCACAGAAAAGAGGCCACAAGCCAAATTGAAGAGAAAACTAAAGCACTAGGGGAAGTTATTAAGCAGTGAAGAAAATTGAAGATCTTTGGCTCGAGCTTAACTTGCTCCTAACAACAAGAGCTGAGAGAGGGTTGAAATGGAGTCAGGCTAGATGTTATATGACTAGAGATAAACCCAGTAGAATGCTGGCGAGACAATTAGTCCAGCGTCTCATTCCCTAAGATAATGAAAAAGACTTCCAGTTAACACAAAATCCAAATGTGGTCGTGAAGGAATTTGCTAAATGTTATTCATCTTTATGAAGATGGAGACAGGCCCCCCTTCCATTGACAAGAATGTACTGGAAATGTGGTTAATGGAGAGAAGATTTCTGCCTCCCAGAGTGCCAAGATGGACAAAGAGTAAGAGGTCCCATCTTTATTTTAAACAATTTGGACATATATTAGCCCCACATATGGCTTTATGGTATAATAACATGAAGGAAGGGGCTCAGGTCACTGCAGAAGCCTTGCTTGCCAGTATAGTGGTGATACCCAGGAGTGGTAAAGATCCCACAGATTGTGCAAGTTACCACCCAAACTCTTTAAGGTTCTCACCAAGATACTGGCAGCCAGGCTAAATACTTTTCTGGCTGGGGTGATCCATCCGGACCAGGTTGGCTTTGTCCCTGGGAGGCAGGGATCTGCCTAGAAAAGCCATCAATGGATACTCTTTGAACCCCTTGGACATTAAATGTGGAACAAGGCAGGGTGCCCTCTGTCCCCAGCATTATTCATGGCAATGGAATTAGTTGCAAGGAAATTATGTCAAAACTCAGGGTTTAAGGGGACTATGTGTCATTAAGAAACATAAATGTGCTCTCTTCGCCGACAACTTGCTCCTGTTTGCAGTATTCTTTGATATTTTAGATCAATTTTCTAAGATCTCCGTGCTGATGATAAGCAGGACCAAGTCATTCAGTGGAAGAAAATCAAAATCAAAAAACTCATTTGGTTATTAAATTGACATCAGATCTAGAAGATTTATATAGGGCTAATTATCCCCTGTTCTATAAGAAACTGGAGAACCTCAAAAATTGGAAAGGTAGATACCTTTCTTGGCTGGGGAGAATTGCGGCCATTAAAATTGATAAATTACCAAAAGTTTTATACTTTTTTAGATCCATTCCAATCCTAGTTCTCGAAAGGGAACTGGAAGGATGGCAGAGGGCTATTTTAACATTTATATGGAGGGGTAAGACTAGGAGACTGAATAAAGTCACACTCTATATTACTAAAGATCAAGGGGTGCTGGGAGTCCCCTGGTTAGCCTCTGAATAGACAGATATGGAGGGTTGACTTCCAGTCTCATTGGACTCAGTTTTCTGGATTCCTGGTAAACAAAGACCAAAGATCAGGGGCCCGATTTTAATTGAGGCCTATAAGACCTGGGTGACCTAGGGTGAGACAACTAAGCCCACTGGATTCATGAGGAGCTCCTTTATCTCCAATTTTTGGAAAACTAAACTTTAAACCTGGCATGAAAGGAGACTGGAGCTGGTGGACCAGTAGGGGTCTATTCAGGGCATGCCATTTTCACCAAAATGGAAAACTGATTTCAGTGGTGACCCTGAGAGACCAATATCAGTTACCTATAAGGGAGTCCTACAGAGCTGCTCAGATCCTACACTACATCGGCTCAGGTAAGAACCAGGAAAAAGAGGACATAAAAAATTTTAGTATTTGAAAAGTTCTGTCTGAAATCTCCTCAGGGGTTGGGGGGGGGGGGGGGTATTTGGGGGGGGGTATCAAGGGTATACCAGGGTCCAATATATAGGGAGTCAAAGCCTCCATATGTGATAGTGTGGGATAGAGATCTGGGGGAAAACCTTCTCCTGGAATGGTGGGGGCAGGAATATGAGGAAGGTAGGAGGTTCTTCTTTCAGCAGTTGTGCTCAAGGCAAAACTAAGGTTGCATTAATGTACAACCTGGTCCTATAAAGGTTAGGTAAAATGAATCAAGAAGGTTCCGTTAAAGCGGACCTTGACCCTGAATAAGAGCCTATCTTATATGTTTCCCACACTCTGTACGTACAGATTGCCCACATTAACAATCATCCTACCTGCATCTACTGCATGTTATGAGCCTTTAAAGTGGACCAACACCCAGGATTTTTACTATCCTGGGTCTTGGTCCACTTCGGTGGGGCACCCCCGATCGGGGTGCCCCGCTGTGTGAAACCCTCCCGAACAACTCACCTCTCCCCGCTCCCAGCGCCGACGGACAAGCCGCGGACAAGCGGCTCCTCCGCGCACGTCTAGAGGGGCGCGAGAGAGGCGGCGGCGGCCGGCCGCCGCCGAAGATAAGGTAAGGAGTTTGGGGTGTTTGGGGGGGTTTCACCCCGCGGGACATCCCGATCTCCCGGGCCGATCACCCGTGGGTGTTGGTCCACTTTAAACATTCAAGATGGCAGCTCATGAAGCAACAGGCAGCCTGCAAACAGGAAGTGTCTTCTGAACATGCCGCTCTGCATTCTGTGATTGCTGTCCTTTCCCTGACCCCAGCTCTGCTCTGTCTGTGCAAAGCACAGCTATAACCGGTCCACTGTACTTTATCCCACTCTCCTCTCCCCAGTAAGTGTGATGCTTCTGAGCCAATATAGCGGCACCCGTATCCCAAAGTCCTGAACAGAGTTGCAGCCCAGTGGGGGAAAGAGTAATAAGTAAGTGACTAAAAACGTTAAATATATTAATTTTAGATGCTGGGGAATAGTTTAAGGGTTTGGGCTTTTCATTAAATCATAATAAAGGTCCAGTTTAACTGCTTTAGAGGATGTAATATTAGAGGAGATACATTTCATATGTGGTGGATTTGCTCCAGGGTCAGAAGATTTTGGAACTAAGTATTCAGAGTTATCAGAAATGTTTCTGGATTAGATATCCAAAGTGACCCAAAGATAGCCTTACTGGGAGGAAAATTAGAGGTAATCACTCCGATTGATCTGATATGTACAGTGGCTAAAATAACTATTGCACAATCACAGAAGAGAGAAGAGATAGAATACCATTTTGTCAATTTAAATTAAAAATGAACTGAGTAAAGGGGGTGGGAGTAGCTTCATCACTATTATTTATACAAAAATATTACCATTATTATTGAGGGCCTGGGAACCAATTTTCCGCCCAGTTTAACCCTCTCATCATCCAAGTATTAAGCACCAAACATGTCTAGCTATGTGGAAAGACAGAGATTTGGTTGCACATATCTGCAGATACATGTGGAAGCCACACTGCCCCGGCAAGGCACTCTGTGTTTAGTGTGGTCCCTACTCTTATTTTTGAGTCCCCAAAGTTGGGCCATGCAATGCAGCCAGAGCTACTCACCTGGGAAGCTGCCAGCCTCCCTTTAGAACACTCCATAGGGAGAGATCCATGGTGACTGAATCCCTCCCTGTGTGTGTTCATGGCAATTCAAACTGAGCAAAGGGGGTGGGAGTAGCTCCATCACTATTATTTATACAAAATCATCATCATTATTATTCAGGGCCTGGGAACCAATTTACCGCCCAGTTTAACCCTCTCATCATCCAAGTATTAAGCACCAAACATGTCTAGCTATGTGGAAAGACAGAGATTTGGTTGCACATATCTGCAGATACATGTGGAAGCCACACTGCCCCGGCAAGGGACTCTGTGTTTAGTGTGGTCCCTACTCTTATTTTTGAGTCCCCAAAGTTGGGACATGCAATGCAGCCAGAGCTACTCACCTGGGAAGCTGCCAGCCTCCCTTTAGAACACTCCATAGGGAGAGATCCATAGTGGCTGAATCCCTCCCTGTGTGTGTTCATGGCAATACAAACTGAGTACATGTATCTGCAGATATGTGCAACCAAATCTCTGTCTTTCCACATAGCTAGACATGTTTGGTGCTTAATACTTGGATGATGAGAGGGTTAAACTGGGCGGTAAATTGGTTCCCAGGCCCTGAATAATAATGATCATAATTTTGTATAAATAATAGTGATGGAGCTACTCCCACCCCCTTTACTCAGTAAAAATGAACTGGCTGTTGGTTAACAAGAAATGATGTAGTATAATAGCAAATGATCAGAAGCAAATTGGAAGCAATATGGGTAATGTGGAGAATCTAGCGGCTATAGAGCGTGGATATAATCTAGAACAGACCCCAGAGAAATACACAGTTGGATAGGTGGAATGTTTTTCCCCTTGTTCTGTTTTGTGCTGTTCTGTGATGTTTGATGTAGATGATGTTTAGTTTTGTATGACTGTGGCATAAGCTTAATTTATTTGAAATTAAAATAGATATAAGTGTTATTCTTGTTATATAAGACAAATAAATGAAGATAAAGTATGGACAACGCAATATCTTAAATGCCTTTGTAAAACTTTTTTTGGAAGTTATTAATTATTCATGGTTATATGTATGAATGATGCATATAACCTGCAAATTATGTTTGTATATTTTTTTTTCTAAAAATTGAATTAAAACGATTAAAGATAAACATGTCCTGTTTGTTAATGCTTTCCACAATAGGTGTAGACATCTGCTCTGATGCATTTAACCCAGTGCTGCCATCACTGGTGATAAGGTGGCATCTTCCTCATCAGTAATAGAGGCAGGGTATAGCAGGAGATGCTTTGGTATCAGACCAAGAATAATTTAGAACACAAACATGCTTGTGGTGAGGTAAGCAGAGTATTTTTGATTTTCCTTGATATATATTACATTATGTAGAAGTCTTTAACCTTTGACTATGACTGACTCAAAGTATTCTTCAAATCATAGTTTATTCTATCATATGTAACACTCAGGGGGACTGAGTGCTTTGCTTAATTTTCTTCATATTTCTATAAATCAAGCCAGGAAAATAGGCTTTCGTCAGCATAACTTAGCTCATCAAAACACATAAAGTTCAGATAACACTTTTTTGCCTCTCTGGCTTACCCACAAGACAGGGCTTCTGCCCCAGAGTTGGTGCTCCCTGCCCCGGGCTGTCTTTTAACAGTCTTCCACGTTGCTGGCACCTGCCCTCTCGCAGGTCACACCAGAACTCTTCACAGCTTGGCTACAGGTGCCACATGAACCTCAGCCCATCCAACAGCCCTCAGCTGCCACTTATCAACCTCTTTAAAGGGCTTCTGGCCTGGAGTACTTGGTTGTGAGGATTGGCCTGGCCAGTAGGCCCCACCCAGCTTCCCATACTGGCCAGACTCCAAGTCCCTATTAAGTGCCTTACTGGCAGCCTCTTAAAGTGCCAGTCACATTGTAAAAAGCACTCTTTCCAGGAGTCAGCAACACCCACAATCCAGTTGTATCTTTCTGGCAGACCACCTGCCATACACTTTCATTGCTTAATAAAGAATCTTTAAAGCTGTATGCAAATCTATGAGTTAAATGCTTTTTCAGTTGGCAATACACCAATTCATAACACCTTGTGTTAAAAACATATCATTATATACCCTGTCTGTTATGTTTACATTGTACAGTGCCACAAAAATGATAGTGCTCTAAATAATAATAATACAATAGAAAAAAGTTTACTGTATGAGCAGTGAAAGGACCCCATTTAAGGTTTGTACCAGGGGCCTGTCACATGTAGTTACGCCACTGAATGGCACTGATGGCTAGGTGGTAAAAAGTGTGTTAATGTTTTCACTGGAGGAACCATATGTTGTCGAAACATTGGAAGTATCTTGAAATAGGGCCGGCCACTGTAAACCTACTTTGGTCTAGTACTGAGATTTATGATGTGCATAGGACTTGAATTTACTAAAAGATGTAAAACTAAGGGGTCGATTGAGAGCCAGGTGAGAATTCTCACTCCTTTCTTAGAAGAGACAACTGCCATTCACTTTCATTGAGACTGATTCATTAAAGGTCGAAAATGAAATTTCGTGTGTTTTTATCTTAAAAGTATGCAATTTTTTTTGCGCAATTCATCGACCTTAAAGGTTGTGTTTTTTCGATTTCTGCTAATTAAATTCGAGCACGAGAAAATGCACCGGAAAAAACGTGTTAATCTAATTTATTTCATGTGGCATTTGCGAGTACAAAATGTTTCAAGAGATTCATGTGCACTAGATTGCCTCCTCACATGAATTAAATTGTACTGTTTCACACCAATTTATTTATGCTGCTTGCAGGAGGAGAGAATGTTGTTTTACAGGCGACAACTCTATTTGCTGTTTTCTGCTTTCTGCGTGAAGTTTGAGCAGCTGGATGCTCTTGTGCCCTGGAGAAGGCACAGAATTTGTGTACCTAGAGTCTTTAGAGAGCACATCAATATTAAACAGTTACCTGATCATGCCCTCTATGAACTAAACCAAAAGAAAATGAGGCCGCTAAGCACTGTACCTCTGGGTTGTGGGTGCCAGGCTGGAACTTCTTGTGTCTCCAGAAAGCATCAAAAAGCCAAAGTTATTAAAACATCCAAAATGTATTCCAGTTATTTAATATCAGCATAGGGCCAACATGCCCAATATGACATAAAATCAGATGTTATGCATTTTGGATCCATCCTCATTGGAGTTGAGCAGGCTGAACCCGCGAAGTTTGGATCCATGCTGAACTTTGCAGGTTTCGGGCCCCGAACACGGATTTCAAATTGAAATACGTGCGCAGGTTAGGTGTTCGGCACAAACCCAGAAGAAGGCTGATTGGCTGCACAGTAGGGCATGGCTGGACATGGCCGTGATTGGTCAGACAAGAACACGTAACCTGCCATATAAAAGACAGGGTCGCGTGTCTCAGTGCCATTGCAGCACTGATTTAGATAGGGAGAGGTTCCTGCTGCCAGTGTTTTAGTGACATATAAGGGTCGATTCAAAGAAACATGTAACAGCTTGGATTTTGGTGCCGATCATCCTATTTTTCCCGTCCGCTCGTGCGTTCGTATGAACTTGCGAGTGATTCTATAAGCAAATACGTTTCTATCCTAAAATGTACGTCCGTTCGTATGGCAGTTCGGGAATCAGACCTATGTCAGTTTCCATCCTGAATTTTCCGTTTCATTTCTCAGGTTGCAACATTGGTTTTGCCCTTTTTCCTTTTTTGTCTGGACGTAAATCCTTCTGATCTTGTGGCTGCGCACTACAAACTTACCTCATTAAAGTGCATTCTAAATATTTGGTCTTATTTTTCTTTATTTCATTCATTTTGTAGTAACCAACCATTAATGAATGCATTTGCATAAGTAAATCTTACTTTGTTTAATTTTTAGTTAACTTGCATTTTTTACTTGTGGATGTAATTTTAATATTTTGGCTTCAAATGGTACAACTTTAAATTTTGTGTGTGGTTACCCACACCCTCTACATACAGATTGCTCTCAAATATAAAAAAACACCCAGCAACTTCTGCATGTTATGAGTCTAGAAACAGCCAAGATGGCGGCTCAGGTATTATCGGGCAGCCTGCAAACAGAAAGGGCCTTGTGACTGTGTTGCTCCGCATTCTTTGATTTCTGACCTTTCCGTGCCCCCAGCTCTGCTGTGTCTGTGCAAAATACAGCAGTAACCCACATCCTGCACTTTATCCCGCTCTCCTCTCCTCAGTAAGTGTGATGCATCTGACCAAAGATGTGCTTAAATAATTAAACAAAGCAAAGGTAAACAACTACACCAATAAATGCAATCTAAAAATATTATTCTAGTACATCAATTTAAAAATAAATGTCAAAGGACATAAATTTCTTTAATTAACGCAAATATATTGCAAAATAAAGGTTTACATGCAAAGGACTAACTAAGGCATACATGATTCAGGTATGCATTGCCATACAATTTATGGCCTCGGCCATGCTGATACATGCAGTTCATTGGAGCTCAAGACTAGAGATGAGCGAACCGGTTCGGACGAACCGGAATTCGCTCCGAATTTCAGGAAATATTCAATTCGGCACGAACCCGAATATTTTGTGGTTCGTGCCGATCGAATTTTTCCTGAAATTAAAAAAAAAAAAAATGCCGGCATGGTGGGAGCGGGCTGGGTGGTTCCGCTGTTAGCGGCCGGCCCGCTCCCACCATGCCGGCATTTAAAAAAAAAAAAAAAAAAAAAAAAGCATTTTTGCCGGCATGGTGGCTCCCACCATGCCGGCATTTCAAAAAAAAGCAAACACTTACCTGCAGGTCCGGAGCGTGGAGGCCGGCGCCGCTCTCAGCTGTCATCTGAGGGCGCGTAATCAGAGCGCCCTCTGATGACGCGCCCTCAGATGACAGCTGAGAGCGGCGCCGGCCTCCACGCTCCGGACCTGCAGGTAAGTGTTTGCTTTTTTTTGAAATGCCGGCATGGTGGGAGCGGGCCGGCCGGTTCCGCTGACAGCGGAGCGGGCCGGCCCGCTCCCACCATGCCGGCAAAAATGCTTTTTTTTTTTTTTTTTTTGTTTTTTAAATGCCGGCATGGTGGGAGCGGGCCGGCCGGCTTTACCGGCCCGCCGGCCGGCTCCGCTCCCACCATGCCGGCATTTATGATGGGGAACTTCGTAAAAGTTCGATTCGGCCGAACCCGAATTTCTTTGTGAAATTCGGCGAATCGGCCGAATCGAACTTTGCAAAAGTTCGCTCATCTCTACTCAAGACGCGCAGACTCCTCCACATAGCCAAAAAACCTGTTCAAGAACAGCAATCCGACTGCTAAAAGGTGTCGGCAGTGGCTTTCTTTTAAAACGTATTTAGAGGATTGAAAACTGTTCTCTGAATCACACCTAAACACATTCGATTATCCTAAGTTTTACGTTTTGATCCTAAGTTTTACGTTTTGATCCTAAAATTTAGGAACGAACTTGCGATGATCGTAAGAGCATATACGCATTCGTACGTAGGCTCGTGCGAGTCGGAAATGGCCAAAAAAACAGGAAAAAATGACTAACACCCACCCAAACTTACGATTCTCGATCCGAAATCAATTAACTTTTGCTCTTTGAATCGAGGGGCTAGGCTCTATAGTTAAAAAAACTGCCCTTTTCAGGGCAAACTATAGTCAGGGATAGTGGCTAGAGTGAGAGTTGCACCCACTTCCTTTAGGCACTGGAGTTTGGATGCCTCTTTAACCCACCTTTTCATTTAAGCACTGGAGATTGGGTGCCCCCTTAACCCTCCTTTTCATTTATGCACTGGGATCTTGTGTGCGGCCTTGACCCACCTTTTCATTTAAGTGCTGGAGTTTGGGTGCCTCTTTAACCCACCTTTTCATTTTCATTTAAGCACTGGGGTTTTTATTTACTCATATGTTCCTGTAAACACTGGGATGTATCTCCTTATCCTACAAGAAACTGTAAGCATTGGGTTTTGTGTGCCTCCTTAACCTGCCTTTTCATTTAAGCACTGGGGTTTGGGTGCCCCCTTAACCCACCTTTTCATTTCGTGTGTGGCCTTAAACCACATCTTCCTTTAAGCACTGGGGTATATTCCCTTATCCTACAGCAAGCAATATGCACTGGCTTTTGTGTGCCGCTTAACCCACAAATTAATATAAGAGATGGAGTTTTGGTGCCCCATTAACCCACTTTTCATTTAAGCACTGGGGTTTTGGAGCCTCCTTAACCCACCTTTTCATTTAAGCACTGGGTTTTGTGTGCAGCCTTATCCCACATCTTCCTTAAAACACTGGAGTGTATCCCATTATACCACGAGAAGCTATAGGCACTGGGGTTTGTGTGCCCTCTTAACCCATATCTTCCTTTTAGCATTGGGGTGTATCCCCTTATCCTACAAGAAGATATAAGCACCGGGGTTTGTGTGTACTGTCATCCCACAACATCCTCTAAGCACTGGGGTGAAGTGCACTTTAATTCCAATTGTTCATGGCACTTCTGTGTTTTGTGCTTTTCAATACCTATTGTTAGTGGAGTATCCACTGGTTCAGGGCACTTAAGACCCTCTTGGGAAATAAGAATGAAAAAATTGTGAGGTTACCAATAGTGCAAGGCTTGTGCAAGAGTTCATCAATACCTATAGTTCAAGGCACCTGTTAGTGCTCTGCAATCTTGTTACACTTTATAAGGCACTTAAAAAGTCCTCATATACTCCGCGGGACTCAAACAAATATATAGATTTTTTCTTTACCATGTGCTTCAATAAATCTTAGTCGTTTGAACCCGTCACCTTATAAGTTAAGATCACGTACCAGATTGCTATTTAAACCAAGCAATGGAATCCTCCAATTTTGGCTTTAGTTCCTCTTTAGGGGTACTGTCAGCTCTTAACAGCCTCTTACGCAGACTCCTCTTAGATGATCAATTTATCCTCCTCTCCACCTTACTTCCATATAAACACAAATCTCCCAAGTGTATAATGAAGATAATCAATAGCCAAGGGTGATATACAAAAGACCCCCCACTTTAAGCACCCATCTGGTCAAAAGTCATGTTGAAAAGGATAAAAAAGCACAAGGCACTTTTGGTAAAATGGAGGGCTTTTTTAAATGTAGGAAGTGTATGGGGTGTAGGACTTGTTTTGAAAATGAAAGAAAGAAAGAAAATAGTATGAGGACTTTTTAAGTGCCTTATAAAGTGTAACAAGATTATCTGAACTGCTGTGGCTGCGTTTTTTTGCTACTCCTTGCGTGTGGACATTTTGAATTTAATATCACAAGAATATGAATGATTGTATAAGATTGAAATTGTATAGCGCTACCCTGATTAGATACTTCTAGTTCAAAGCACCTGTATGTTAGTGCTCTTTTTGGTTCAGGGCATTTATGGCACATTTTCCTGCAAATGTTTTTTTTGGGCCACTGTAACTGCAGGTGTTTAACAATGCAGAAAGCAGCAAAAAAGGGACAGGCATGTGGCTGTAGTGCTTCTTCTGGTAGCTGGTGCTGCGGAGAACCAAACCCAAACTTTGCAGGCAAGTTTGGCCAAACTTGGTGAACCCGAACTTCAACGGACCCGCTCATCACTAGTCCTCATAGAAAAGAAAACTGCATCTATGATGAAGGACCAAGGTGGTCTGAAATGCGTAAGATCTTTCATCTTGCCTTATCTGCTCAGGTCCGGGTTGTGCTCTGATATTATGTCATTTTGGACTTTATATGTAACTTTTTATTTAACTTTGGCTGTGCTGGCTAACTCTTTCAATCTTGATGCCCTCTATGAACTCACACGTTTAAATAGATCCGCATTGACTGAGCTATCTGCATGTTTATCTCATGCTAACGCTCCAAGACACATAACAAGGCTGACAGTAAATAACACTCACAGTAACACCCACACTGACATATAAATGTATCCACAGAGCAAAGTCAAAACTACGAACTGTTAATCTACAAACCACCCAAATAAGTGGGTCCAATAACAATAGACGTACAGTAAAGTGATACAAAGCAACACTGCATCACCCAAAAATTACACACATATCAAATGAAAAGTGCAGACATGAAGATAATTAAAGATGAACAATGACATGTACTTTTCCACATTAATTATAAAGTCAGGAAAAACAAAGCTAAATAAATTACAGAGAACAAAGGGCAACAACAGTTCATAGAGCTCCGCTACAAATAGTAGCAATAGAATAAATTGGCACAGCATTTTGTTATGGAAAATCCATGCACTTTTACACTGAGTTTAGTTAAAGTGGACCAACACCCAGGATTTTGACTATCCTGGGTATTGGTCCACTTCCCCGGGGCACCCCGATCGGGGGTGCCCCGCTGTGTGAAACCCCCCAGAAAGCCCCCAAAACTCACCTCTCCCCGCTCCCACGTGGCCGCGCCGTCCAATCGGCGCCGACGGACAAGCTGATTGACAGCAACGTACAAGCAGCTTGCCCGTCGGCGCCTCCCGCGCGTCACTCTTGACGTGTGCGCGCCCGCGCCGGCCATCCAGAGACGCCCCGCGCGGGCATGCGCACGCCTAGAGGGGCGCGAGGGAGGCGGCGGCGGCCGGCCGCCGCCGAAGACCAGGTAGGTGGATTTGGGGTGTTCAGAGGGGGTTCACCCCGCGGGACATCCCGATCTCGGATGTCCCGCGGTGTGTGAGGTGATCGGCCCGGGAATCTTATAGATTCCCGGGCCGATCACCTCAGGGTGTTGGTCCACTTTAAGTGATTTTTGCCCACAAATTCAAGCACATTCGAGCACATGTATTTAATTGATCTGCCTTTCTGAAACGCTCCTAAGTGTTAAAAATTCTTGCATGCGTTCCAATTTTCAAATCGTTAATTTTCTTTTTCTCACTTTAGTGAATCAATGCAGGGGCGTACATAGGCATGGTGAGGCACCATTTTTTGTGAGAAAGAAGATTTTCAGATTGACTTTTCCTCTTTGCAATTCAAATTTAGCTGTGCAAGTTATTAAAAATTCTGCACAGTTAAATATGGTGCTGAATTGCACTAAGCAAACAAATCATTATACATTTGTTTTTTTTAGGTGAAAAAAAAAATTCTCATGGTACTGACTCATCAACCCTATAGTCATTCTGTGTCCTGTCACGTAGCAGTTCTTTTGTCTTTTTGTGTTCTGCTCTTGATCAGAACCCGGCAAATACGACGGTCCCAAGCCCTGCCTTTGTTGATGGAGCAATGTTCACATAAGGGCGTGTTACCAGGAATTCCAGTTTTCATGTGATCTGGTTTGAGCCATTGGTCTTTTGTTTTGTGTAACTAAAATTACTTAAAACTGGTCACACATTGTATAATTTAATCATAAAATATCATATAATAAACTTTAGAATATATTGGCAAAACAGTAATAAAATTTAAGAGCCCTATAATAAATATGTTGTATTAGAGGCATAACTTAGGCCCTTATTTAACAAGGGATAGCGACAGGTAGCGACTGGTGAGCGTCCGGTAATGACGGGCCCCGCCACGAGAACGCCGGCTCCCCACCACAATCACACATTTATCAAGCCAATCCTGCTTAGCGACTGAGATAGCGTCATATAGCGACTCATTCATCATTATTCCAGCCTCAGCCCACAGCGCCAGCGTCCGACCTTGAACAGCGACAGGTATGACCTCTCGCTACCTGGCGCGCTCCAATGCATTTCAATGGAACAATCTTTAAATATTCATAATTAATTGTTATGATTTTTTTTTTTTTTTTTTTTAAATGTGAAAAATTCTGTGACCACTTCTGCCATTTTAGATCATTTTTTTAAGGTAAAAAAAAAATAAAAAATTGTACAGAATTGATATTACAGGTCTTATATTAATGTATTCATATTACAAAATTATTTTAAAAACTTGTTTTTTTTTGGTTTCCAAAAATATGGTTGTTTGGGGGTTAAAAAAATACCATTTTGTGAATACTCACCTGTAAAATGGGTATTATAAGTATGTCACACACCCCACTTCAAGAAATTCATAACGTGTGGGTAATACTGACCTGTAGAGGGCGATATGCAGAGATGCCAGGAAAAAAGAGAGCCCCTCCTGGTCCATAAATACCTGGGACCTCCCACTCATTACCCAGTATAAGAACAGCAGTAAGGTAAGGGACCAGGAAGAGCCCAACACAAAGCATAACAACGCAAAGTTCACCATATAAAGGATCCAGAATACAAAAGGGCAGGGTGAAGCGGGGTGTGTGACATACTTACAATACCCATTTTACAGGTGAGTATTCACAAAATGGTATTATTCTAAGTATGTCACACACCCCGCTTCAAGAAATTCATAACGTGTGGGACATCCAACAGCAGTGTCCATAAAGGGCGGGGATCCAAAACAAGGCAACAAGGCACAACTTAAACCACTGCAGCTTGCAGAACTTTGCAGCCAAACACAGCATCCGCTGAGGCCCGAACATCAACCTTGTAAAACTTGGAAAAAGTGTGAACAGAAGACCAAGTAGCAGCCTTACAAACTTGCTCAACAGAGGCCTGGTGCTGAAAAGCCCAGGACGCCCCAACCGTAGAATGAGCAGCAACACGAAAAGGGGGTACCTTCCCTTTGGCAGAATAGGCCCCAACTATGGTCTGACGGATCCATTTACTAATGGAAGACTTGGCAGGTGCCAAGCCTTTTCGGGGCACGGAGGGCACCACAAAAAGGCATCCGTCTTACGAAAGGAAGACCTTACCTCCAAATAATACTTCACAACACGAACCACATCCAAAGAATGCAGGGCCCTCTCCTTGTCATTGCTGGGATTAGGGCACAGAGAGGGCAGAACAATGTCTTGGTTTAGGTGAAAGGCAGAAACAACCTTAGGAAGGAAATCGGACTTGGAACGAAAAACCACCTTGTCCTGATGCCCCTCAAAGTACGGGGCTTGAATGGAGAAAGCCGCCAACTCAGAGACACGCCTAACCGAAGTGATGGCTACCAAAAAGGCCACCTTCTGCGTAAGTGAAGACAAGGCAATATCATTCAAGGGCTCAAAAGGAGAATCCTGAAGAGCAGAAAGAACCAAATTCAAAACCCAAACAGGGAGCAAAGGTTTTCTAGGAGGCCGCACGTGCGTGACTCCCTGGAAAAAAGTCTTAACCAAAGGATGTAGGGCAAATGACCTTTGAAAGAACACCGCCAGGGCAGAAACCTGCCCCTTCAGAGTACTAAGATGGAGCCCCAGGTCCAGACCATGTTGAAGAAACTCCAGGATTCTGGAGATGGAAAATTCCCTACAAGGCAACGCCCTGATCTCACACCAATCAATATAAGACCTCCAAGTCCTAGTAGATTAGCGGAAGACCGCTTCCTAGCACTAATGAGAGTTCGAATCACAGCATCGGAAAGACCTTCCTCCTTCAAGATGGAGGTTTCAGCAGCCACGCCGTCAAAGCGTTGGTAAATTGGGATAACGTAGTTGACCCTGGGTGAGCAGATCCGGCAGCAGGGGCAGAACGAACTGATCCTCTGCTAACCTTACCACATCTGCGAACCAAACCTGTCTTGGCCACCTTGAAGCCACCAGAATTGCTGACGCACCCTCCAGGGCCAGCTTGCGCACCACTCTGGCCACCAAGGGAAATGGAGGGAACAGATACAGAAACCCCAGATCCCTCCAGTTCAGAGACATGGCATCCAAGTTTGTGATTGTGATGAGAGGCAAAGAGGTCCACCACCGGGGACCCCCACCTGAGACAAATCAAGCGAAACACTTTGGAGAGACCATTCCCCCCGGCGAGCTGAGAACCTGCTCAGAGAGTCCGCCTCCGTGTTCTCCGCTCCCGGAATGTAAACTGCTGAAATGCACGGGACGTGGGTCTCCGCCCAGGCCAGAATCAAAGACACTTCCTTGAGGGCACTCCTGCTGCGAGTCCCTCCCTGGTGATTGATGTAGGCGACCGCCGTCCGATTGTCCGACCGGACTTGAACCGGCAATCCTTGCAACTGATGAGTCAAGTGAAACAGAACCATCCTGATGGCCCTCAATTCCAGAACATTGATGGACTTGTGAGCCTCCTGAGGCCCCCACAGTCCCTGAAACTGACGATCCTTCCAGAACCCCCCCCATCCTGATAGACTGGCATCCGTGGTGACCGTCTCCCAACAAGGGGCCAGAAAGGATCTTCCCCTCGACAGATTGATTGGATCTAGCCACCACTGAAGGGAGCACCGAACTCGGGGGGTCATCAGGAAGGACTGATCCAACGACAGTGGCGACCCGTCCCAGGCCGCCAACAGATGGACTAAGAAAAGGGGGGGGGGAGTCCCGCACTGTCTAGGGTACTATATGTGCTTCTGGATGCTGGCTGGGGGTAAACCTAACCCCGACATGCGAGGTATATAAGTGTGCTAAAGAGATGAGCTGCCAGTACCGCCCGCTAGGTCCCCCACCTGTCGAAACAGATGTGCCGCTCTACAGAATGTTACAAAGATACATGTTTATTAAAGGCCGAAAAAACAGACTTACATTTAAAACATAATTAAAACCATAAGGCAGGAGGTCTATTGGACTATAGTAATTCTAATGGCATCAATTCAACTTAATTGAGTCATACCATGTGGGTAATACTTAATCAAAATATTAGTGTAAGCCAACAATAAAGTACACTGTGCCTATATTGTAGAATATTTATAAAATATAATTGTATGAAATATATACCGGCCTAATGTCACGGGAACCCCTTTAAGAAAAGTGCTGTAGTGCTTGTGCAAAGTAGTGCAAGGTTGTGCAAATTGTGCAAAAGAAAAAACACTGAGTGCGGGCATGTTAAGTGCAGGTGGATTGGGACCCTGATACTCGGTAATGTACACTGTTCCTGTGTTTATTTTTGATACTTGCTGTACACCAATTTATTTGCTGTGCTTTTACCTTAATATCAGCTGATGCTGCTGAGATCATTCAATACTGTTCAATATTGCTGAGACTTATGTCCGGGAACTTTACCCTCCTTTAGCACTATTATATGCACGTCATATTTTGCACTTCCTTCTTTGCACCTCACTGGTGCATTTATATATTGTTGGGACATCTTGTCCCTCTGTTTGTATGTTTTCACTTTTGTTTCTTTTCTGTTTTTTCTTTTGCACAATTTGCACAATCTTGCACTACTTTGCACAAGCACTACAGCACTTTTCTTAAAGGGGTTCCCGTGACATTAGGCCGGTATATATTTCATACAATTATATTTTATAAATATTCTACAATATAGGCACAGTGTACTTACCTGTTGGCTTACACTAATATTTTGATTAAGTATTACCCACATGGTATGACTCAATTAAGTTGAATTGATGCCATTAGAATTACTATAGTCCAATAGACCTCCTGCCTTATGGTTTTAATTATGTTTTAAATGTATGTCTGTTTTTTCGGCCTTTAATAAACATGTATCTTTGTAACATTCTGTAGAGCGGCACATCTGTTTCGACAGGTGGGGGACCGCCAACAGATGGAGCTGGAGTGTTCTTGTGTGGAACTGAGCAAAGGGAACCGCTTCGAAGGAGGCTACCATCAATCCCACCAGCCTCATCCCCAGTCTGATGGCCGGACGAGGGATAGACAGGAGGAGTCGAACCAACTCCTGAATCAAATGAACCTTGGACTGAGGAAGAAACACCCTGGCCTGGGAAGTATCCAGTGACATTCCCAGAAAAGACACTAACCTGGACGGAGAAAGGGAGGACTTGGGGTAGTTGATCACCCACCCGAATCTCTCCAGAGTGGACACCACAGTTCTGGTGTCCAATACCGCTTGGCTGAAGGAAGATGCCATAATGAGAAGGTCGTCCAGATAAGGGACAATGCGAATACCCTGGGCTCTGAGGAGAGCCATCACCCCGGCCAGCACCTTGGTGAAAACCCTTGGAGCCGAGGTAAGACCGAAAGGAAGTGCCACAAACTGAAAATGCCGGTCCTCCACCGAAGAGAATGGGTAGCTGAACGCAGCGTTTCCATGCGAAATTTCCGCGGACGGACGAACCTGTTGAGGATCTTTAGATTCTTGGGCACCGTGAACAGATTGGAATAAAAGTCCCGACCCCTGTCTGAGAGGGGCACTGGGCAAATAACTGCCATATCCAACAGACTCTTTACTGCCGCCTGGAGCTCCTGCGCGGCCAGAAGGTCTGAAGGCACCCGAGACCTGAGGAATCTGGGAGGGGGCCGGAGCTCGAACTCCAGCTTGTAGCCAGAAGTCACCACTTCCCGGATCCATCTGTCCGAGACAGCCGTCCCCCCACCCACATGGGTGAGGGCGCCCCCTCATTGCTGAGCTGGCTTGGCAGCGGGCTTGGACTTAGAGCCCCAGCTGTATCCTGGGCGGGCACGTCCTCTGCCCCTGTTCCAGGAATCTCCTCTGGCTGCGGGGAAAACAATTCCTCTGCCAGCTCTAGCCCCACGAAAGGAACGGCGCTGTTTTTTACGTTGAGGTAACTTACCACCCTTGGCAACTGAATCCAACTTCTCACCAAAGAGCCGTAATCCCACAAAGGGAAGAGCGGTCAGCGACTTTTTAGACACAAAATCAGCCGCCCACTGGCGCAACCAAACCGAACGCCGAATAGTCACCAATAGAGCCGACGTTCTGCCACACATCATCAGTGTGTCATCCAAGGCGGCTAGTACAAATGACAAAAACAATTCACACCTTTTAAGGCCAAGGAACTCGTCACTATCCGGATCTAACCCGGAAGAAGTCAACAGGTCCCTGACCACCGACCTGGTAGCCACCACCAGCAGCGCTGAAGCACAAACCGGCCTCATGGCTGACCCAACACTGGCAAAACCATGACAAGCCATTTGGTCAATGCGTTTATCCTCACCATCTTTAAGCGTGGAGCAATCAGGAGAATTTAAAACAGTAGTGTTGGATAAACCCAGAATCTGTGCATCCACCTCGGGAGGGGACGCCAAACGCTTAACCGTATCCAAGGGAAAGGGATATTTTTTGTCCCAACCCTGAGGGACACCTGGGAGCCGGGCAGGCCTCTCCCATTCCTTAGCAATAATCCCATCAAAATGCTTTTGGTTAGGAAATTCCAAGCGCGGTCTGGATTCTTCGAAAAATTCCCCCTTTTGCTGTGGAACCACCTCAGGAGGAGAAATAGCCAAAACCTCAAACATCTGAGCCAGAACATTAGGAGTATTCGAAGACCTCCCCAAGCCCCGCTTGGTATCAGCAACCAACAAACTGCTGATCGTCTGAATTATCTGATTCTTCATATACCTCCCCTTCCTCAAGTTGGGAGTAATCAGACCAGTCCAGATTATCAAGATCATCATCAAGTCGGCCGCCGGTGAAGATGGCGACAAGTGCTTTCTCTTAGCCGGAGCCTTTCTGGTGACCGTGCTGGAGAATAATTTTTCAAGATTGGCCAATCGGGCACACATCTCCGATTGCAACTGCCCGCCCATGACAACGTCAGACTGGGCACGGATCAAACTGGGAGGAGAGACCGGCGGCGCTGAACCAGACGCCTGGGGTCCGGACTGCCGCGTAATAGTCTGCTGTGCGCATGGTATACACAGATATACATCATCGCCAGTAAGGGATGCCCCAGACCCCATACACTGCTTGGATTGCCCCGAGGGGAGCCCGAGCCCAGTATCCGGGGATGCCTCCATAAGGTGAACTTATAGTTGGTCGCAATGACCGAGGGAATTACGCATATAAGCAACCCGGGATGCCCCTTTAATGTCCCAAGTGGGAGGATCTGCAATAAGCCAATTAAGAACCCAGGGACCCTAGGACCGGGAGAAACCCCCTAACACCACTGTAGGTTATATCTGAATGACATAATAAAAAAGGCTAATAAGAAAAGCGGAGTATAAAATATATATATATATATGACATAAAAATATATAATTATAGGTGATGAGACAGAAGGGGGGCCCACCGGGCCACTCACTGTGGTCCTGAAGACAGCTTCCTCTCTCCGTGAGGTAAAGAGCAGCTCTGAGGAGAGAAGGGGGGCGTGGCCAGCTCCTTCAGAGGAAACAGGCACAGAGAAAAGCACCTCAGCGGTGCCTGTGACACAGGGGCGGGCCGCAGTGCTGGAAAGCCCGGCCCCGCCCCCAAGAGTGAAAGCGTGAGGGGAGAAGCTCCCCTCCACCATAACAATGCAAAAAGGCCGGCACCGCAGCCATGTGCGGCCGCGGCGCCGGTCGCAGAAGAGACAGAAGGAGGGGAGCGGGCCGTGACTTTGACCCTGACGCCCTGCCCCGCCCCTTTTACCTCAGGGAGAAAGCCTGCATAAAAATGGTGGCCACAGCGCCGTTTTGACAGAGAAATACATGCTGTTATGAAGTAATAAATAAGTTAATAACTATTGGGAGGATAATTTAATAAATTAATACATTAAAACATTATTAAGAATTAATGATTACAAAATTTGGACCTAACACCGAATAAGGGGCCCTGCTCCTACCCTCCGCTATCCCGCTAGAGAGAGGGGCATTACCCAAAGGGGGGGACCACCCAAAGTGTAAGGCCAAAGGACGGAGCATCCCAAACCGGGGTCACCGTCCCGGATGACCGCCTACCCTCTTATATAGGGTCTCACGGGACAGCATTTGCTCTTAAGCACCAAGGGTGCTTTTCTACCCTCACCCGGACCGTCAGCCTAGGCTGGGAGGCATGAGGTAACAGAAAAAAAAGTTCCAGGCGGAAATAGATAACTAAAGGGCCGGGAGTCATCCCGGCTACCTGAAATCCCCCTGTGCAAGGAGTAGACCACATCTTCTGACTTGCTCGCCGTCTGCAGAGATGAAGACTGGGTAATGAGTGGGTAAATGTGATAAACATGATTTTTTATATAATAAGAGCACCCCTGATTTCATGGACCCAAATGCGGTCTCTACATCTGCCCCCCAGGAAGTGGTACCAGGTCGGTGGCGGTGCCAGGACATAATTTCAGGAGCTGGTACCAGGTTGATGGCGGTACCAGGACATCACTTCAGTGGCATGTGATGCCGATCATCCGAGTGGCAGGCCAAGGTATGCCCAGCAAGTCGGGTCGGATTGTCGGATCAGTCTCATTTAAGTGCCCCGGAGAGTTGGGAGCGAGGAGCTACTCAAGGCTTGGATTACTGCAATGGGGGGGAGGCTGAAATCAAGTATGTTGGTGCTCACAATACAATGAAGTTGGGAAGAGCAGGTCTGTGGGGGAGCAGATGCAGGTGCATTAGGTTACCTGCTGGAGGGGAGGGCCAGAATCATTAGAGTACATTGCATACGGTGAAGTATGCAGTGTGCCCACATTATGATGGATTCAGAGTGTTGGTTAAAATCGCCAGATAGTATCATTGGTGATCTGGGAGAGTGCTGATATCAAAAGCACCTTGGGTCTCAGTTGCTGATCTTGGGACTGCCCCACCAATATGAATATCTGATAAACCACTGAACATGTCTAATCCACCGAACATGCCGAGTCTATCATATTAAGGGCTCTAGGCCTCGATAGAGGGGTTGGAGATTTGTGTTGTGTGGTATTTATTTGTTCAGCTGTGGCCGATTAAATTGCATCATTCAAAAGATATATATGTCATACAGTGCTTTATTGAAGGGGACTTGGGGTACTAGCGTGAGATAACATGGAGCTCTAGTCCAGTCATGTGGTTCCATCCAGTTCTGCTTTTAGATTCTCTTTTCTATACTCTTTGTTTCATTTATAGAAAGTTCATATAAAATGCAGCTACTGGCAACCTGTAAGGGAGAGCAGAAACAGGCTAATTTATCCTTAATGAAATACAATAATGCTTGTCCCGCACTAATAGTTCTCACCATAAAACTTAATGTCCAATACATTTTCACAACTCAAACATGCTTAAGACTTCTATCAAGAGTCCAAAAAAGCATAAAACAAAAAAGGCAAATGCCCAGAGCATTAGAAGTCCTTATGATTCTTAAAGTGGACCCCCCGATCGGGGGTGCCCCGCTGTGTGAAACCCTCCAGAAAGCCCCGAAATCCCTACCTGCTCCTCGATCCAGCGGCGCATGTGCGAGCTGCCGCCGCCGCTCGCGCATCCCTCTAGCAGGGCGTGCACCCCTGCCGGCCGTTTGTGAATGTCCGGTGACAGACCTGGCTTGTCCGCCGGCGGGGATTGGCTGCAGCGGTCACATGAGAGCGGGGACAGGTGAGTTTTTGGGGCTTTCTGGGGGGTTTCACACAGCGGGGCACCCCCGATCGAGGTGCCCCACCGAAGTGGACCAAAGCCCAGGATAGTCAAAATCCTGGGTGTTGGTCCACTTTAATCTGAAAAGATCTTTCCTTCCAGCACAGGATATCAGCATGTTGTATTTCTATGGACACTGCACATGTGATCCCTTCACCAAATATGCTTACCAGAAAGATATCTTGAGAAATTACTTTCAGCAAATAAAGAATAGCTGCACAGATATCTATTCCAATTAGAGTTGTTCCAAATGACATAGACTTAACTTAATATATATAATCCAATATTAAAGCAGACCAAAACCCAAATTTGTAACTAGCATCCCCTGAATTGCTCCCCCCATGAAGAGTACCTTTTGCCAATTTTCACTGCCCTTGCTTCACTCTAATCCCAGATAACACCACCTGTTTTCGCTGTAAAGCTCTGCCTCATCCATTTATTGCCACTGCTGTGTGTGGCAATGATGTCATTATGTAATGACTGATTGTCTGCCATCTTACAGAGAAGGACAGAAAAAAACAGTGTTGCAGGAGGATTTAAAAAGTGACAATATCCATTTCTAGTTCTACACCCTAAGAGCAGAGTATTGGCAGGCCAAATGTATTTCACAAGTTCAGTGGGTTTTGGTCCGCTTTAAGCATGGTCTTTATAAATATCCTTTGATCTATCCAGTGATTGGGCAGAGGTTGCTATTGTCTTAAAGCAGCCAAATAAGTGCAGGTCTGACTTGCCTTAACTCAGCCAAGCTCATTTAAAAAGCAGTCTCACAGGTTCAGGGACGATTTAGTCACTTACAAACCAACTCCACATTCAATCCAAAAGGATAATCACATAGTCAGTCTTGAAAAGTACACACATATGACAATAGAAAAAAATAATTCAATAAATCAAGCATAGGATAGTCAAAAAGTGTGACAAATAAAAAAAGGCAAGTAAATGTATTGCAATGTAAAATGAACAGGGAATAAATCAAAAATAAGTGGATATATCATTACAAGGTATCCAGAAAGCAATTAAGATCAAACTCCACATTGAGGCCATTGGGTGTCAAAGTATCCAGCTCGAAGATCCACCTAGATTCCCTCCTGGAAACCTCTCTTTTCAGATTAGAGCCCCGCCAATGCCTCTCCACCTTGTCTATCCCCATAAAAGTCATAAGGCCAGGATTGGAATTATGCATTAATTTAAAATAGAGGGAGAGACTATCAGGCTGATTCATCTTTAACGCCCGCTAGTAGTCACTGTGCTCAGCCGTGGGTCGCTAGTTCTTAGCGACTCAGTCGCTGTTCAGTAATGATGAATACATTGTGAGGAGTCGCTATTTGACCAGTACAGCGCTGTATGGGAGCGCATGGTAGCGACTGCTCATAGCGACCGACTCACAACATATTCAAGAAAAAAACGCCTCACACAACTCTGGCGCAGAAAAATGCTTATCTGAAGCCCAGAGCGCAGGAGGCGGTGTGTTTAAAGTCTGTTTTCAAGCATCTATCAACTAGTAACGAAGCGAAAACATATGGAATTACATTGTAATAACATTGTAACATGAACACTTTAATGCCAGACCTGTAATGTCATTTCTGCAGAAATATATAAAAAATGAAAAAAATGGGAAAAAAAACTGCTTTTTCAATGCCAGAAGAGGTCACAGAATTATTTGTGATTTTTTTGCAAAAAAAAAAAAAAAACCCAGTTTAAAGAGAAGAAAAGGATCGTCCATTGAAATGTATGGGAGAGCGTCAGGTAGCGAGAGGTCATACCTGGCGCTGTGCAAGGCTGAGCGTCGGCGCTGTTCGCTGAGGCTGTGAAAATTATGAATCGGACGCTACATGGCGTAATCCCAGTCGCTAAATAGATTCTGCTTGATAAATGTGTAATTGTGTGCTGTGCCCGGCGTTGACCACTCGCTGCCTGTCGCTACCTCTCATTAACCAGCCACTACCTGACGCTATCCCTTCTTAAATAAGGGCCCAAGTGCCTCAAACCCCCAACGGATGTTATAAATATCAATTTACTAACAAAGGGTGCACCGCCCAAATCTTCCTACAAAATGTATACAACTGTGTGCTCACCCATAAAAAATGCAATCCACAATAATTTGGAGTGGGCGTGCAAAGAACACACCAATCTCCCAAAGGAAGCACCACTACAATCTACAGTATATATTAATGATTTTAATAGTACAAAAAAACAAAGAATTAAAATACATACACCACAAGACAAATTTAAAAACAACCAGTATGGCCAAATGTATCTATATCAATGTATATGGCCCCTAGGGGCCGCTTAAATAACTGCCCTATGGGTGAATAATATTGATTATCCTAGAATAGTCATAACCCATCCTTTTTGTGCCGGCACAAAAAATCCTAACCACATGTAAATATATGTGCAAATTCATGAAACCAATACTACAAAAATATTAATAATATATATGGCAAAAATATGTGCAAAAACAGTGAATATACAATAAAAAAATATCAATATATAAAGTGCAAATACATGAAAAACACATAAACCTAAAACACTACCTAATATTGCACAGGGAAACCCATACCAATAAGACTTTAAAGTGCAGACAATAACAATATATGATATAAATGCAAGTGCCAGCAGAGAGAAAATAAATGGTTAAATCTCACGTCATAAGATAACACCCAGGGCAACAGTCAGGCCAACCTCAGTGAAAAATGTCTGCGCACGCAGCCCCCATGCTGCTTCAAGGACAAGGGTCTGGATGTTATAAATATGTTTATAGAGTCGGGACGTCGAGGGACAACAAGTTCAGCCAACGTATTGCAGGCCACAGGGGCAACTTATAAGGTATACTACATACTCCATATTGCAGGTTATCAGTTTGTTGATTTTATAATTCTTCCTAGTGATATTAGATACAAAAGCCTTCTTTATCCATTCCACTTTAGTACTACATTTATATGCAAAACATTTCCCACACCTGTAAAAGCCAATCAATCTATCTTGGGTCAGACTAACCTGTTTTGGGGCATCAATAAAACTTTTTGTGACAATATTCCTTAAGTTGGGTGAGCATTTTCTGAGAGGACCAAAGATATCATCATTTCTCAAGATCTACCAGTGTCTATTAATTAGCTTCTCAATTTCTTTACATTGTACATTAAAACCAGTAATAAAGGGAACGGAATGGCCCTGTTTTCATTCCGACTTTCTTTTGCGGTTCGTAAAGACTCTCTATCCCTACTCCTCACCTCTAGTAATTGTTCTCCTACACACGACTCAGGATAACCCTTGTCAAAAAAACTCTTACTTAAAGTATGTGTCTCAATATGGTAAATTGTCCCCTGGGGATAGCTCCCAACCAATTCGGGTAAAGGAAACCCCCCATGGGGACAAAACCATTACGATCTGTACTCTTAGACTCTACAAATGGGACCATGGGACAAGGGGGCCTGTCTCTATCGCCTCTGTAGTATGTACCTAAGCATACTTACCCAGCCATGTGGCACCATTTCCTCGACGTGCGTGCCTCGTGTCTCCGCAAGTGCGTGTCTCCTCCTTTGCTGCTGCGTGCCTCAAACAGCTGTGGACCCGGCCAAGGAGTGTCCCCTGGGGGGGGGGGGGTTGCTAGTGAGTGCCTGTGGCAATAGGGGTCCAAGGTTGGGGCCTGCTATAGGGCCCCAGCTGGGCTATATATGGCCCTGGCTACTCTTCTCACATTCAGTTCCCAATCAGCTCAGCACAGCAGGGACGGAATTGTCAATAGGCTCCGCCCCCTCCTCTGTGTAGCCTGCCCCTCCCCCTACCTGGCTCCATTAATCAGTTTCCCCCTTATGCCCACCCCTTTCCTCCGAGAATCCGCCACCTCTTGCTCTGCTCTCAGTTGTCACCGCTCTGTGCTGCCTCCTAAGGGACTGGGCGACAAAATCTCTAGGTAGGCTGGCAATTAAAGGTTTAAAGGCGCCACTGCCACCCACGTCTGCATAAATCACAGGACATTGCATTGTCAAAGCCACCTGGTGTCCCACATGCAGTAACATATGAGTGGAGTACAGCACCGGACCGACTCCACTACCCCAACCCTGACTCCACAGCCCATGTCATGCATGCCATTAGGGATGGGCTGGCTTTAAAGTGGACCAACACCCAGGATTTTCACTATCCTGGGTTTTGTTCTACTTCCGCTGGGTACCCCGATCGGGGGTGTCCCGCTGCGTGAAACCCCCCAGAAAGCCAGATAAAACTCACCTCACCCGGCTCCTACGGCGCATGCGCACTTGGAGCCGCTGTGGTATGCACGTACAAGCGGCGTTCAACCACGGCTGCTCCGAGCACGCTGGCGGCTGCATCTCGCTCTTCCCTCTAACAGGGAGCGCGCCCGTGATGGCCATTCACAAATGGGCGGCGCAGGCACACACCCTGCTAGATAGAACCACGAGATGCGGTCACGGCCCGCGCATGCACCTTTGGATCGGGATACAGGTAAGGTTTCTGGGCGTCAGGGGGATTTTCACACATAGGGGCATCCCGATTTTGGATGCCCCGCGGGGAATCGGATCGGCTCGGGAATCTTATAGATTCCCGGGCTGATCTGCTTGGGTGTTGGTCCACTTTAATGTCAGAGGGTTTCCCTTGTGTGTGTTTTATTAGCCCCCTGAGGATCCACAACCAAGCTCTTGTCTGCAGCCTAACCACAACATCTTGTTACCAACTTTAACCAAGTCCTTGGCTGATACATGGTAAGACCTGTTGCTCCAGACTTTGACGTCCCTATCTGCCACCTTCCCAAGGCATATATATATATATATATATATATATATATTACTCCCTGGCCACCCACCCATGACTACTGCCATGCTCTTAAGCCACTGCTGCTGTTCACAACTGATCTCTAACTTGTCAACTGCCACCCATGTGCTTCGCTGCAATTGTAAATTTCCCTCCAGGTGCCACTGGATCTGGTAGCCCATGGTACAATGCCTCACCACCCATAGTCACCAATGATTATGAAGGTAGATGCTCTTGCCTTGCATAGGAGGGAGGAGATCAAGAGCAGCTGTTTCTACAACCCCCCCCCCCCCCCCGACCACCACCACCGCTGCCACCACCACTGTGTTCTTCTCTGGGTAACACATTCCTGTGCAAAGCTCACTTTATCAGACATGGTGTCATTTAAAGTGAAGAATTTAAAATATATTTTGTTTCCTTTAATATTATTTAATTCAGTGTTTTTGCATAACGCAGCTCAATAAAGTGAACTGAAAATTCTCAAAAGCTTGCAGACAGTTAAACTTAGATGATAAATGTAGCACCTTATTTTTTCAGGCAAAACAAAACAGGAAACTGAGAAAAACCTAGTAAGGTTAACTGTTTTGGGAAAGTCCCACTAGAGACTCCGGACATGGTGTGAGTTTTGGTTAAGAATTTCCTGTGCTGAATTGTGGGGGGCATACGTCAGCTCTCGCTGAAAATGACTCTTCCTCACCGTATCAGTTACCATTTCCAGGACTCAAATATATGCTGTGCCTTGTTGTTGTCTGGGGAAATTACCTGCAGTTATTTTGGATTTAGTTGTCAAGAGTGTCAGGAGTAGGTCACCAAAATATTGAACATATTCTTTCATGTTAATATTTATATTCAGATTCATTCACACTGGCTTATAATTGGCTTGCTTCACTAAGATTCTGACATGAAAAGGAAATTCCACTAAAATGACAAGATGTAACAAATGTAGTGTTTTCTTCACTTACATTACTATACGTGCTGTAGCCTATGGGAGCCATTTTCTGCTCCCGAAGGGCATGATGCAACTATAGGCTACAGCATATCTCAAATAAATGAGTGGTGGATGGATAGTACCTCCCAATGCCTGCTGCCATTGCATGGGGCACCATCACATTGCCATGCCAAGAGACACCATTCACTGGCCCTGGGAGAGCTTGTTTTTTCATTACTCCTACCCTTTCCTCTGTCAATGAATATCAGTCTTTCTGTTACATATCCCTTTTTTCCCTTTCTTTTTCATCTACCCTTTTATCATCTGTTTTTTACTTTCCCTTATCTTTGTTCTCCTTTCTCCACTTCCACCTCCTTCTCCTCATCATTTTCTATCTTCCACTTGTTTGTTTATACGTCACTTCCATCCCTCTTTTTGCACCGTCTCCCCATCTCCCTCTCTTGTAAGACTCCAGGATCTTCTTGGGCATAGACACATGCATACAAAGAGGAAATTAACCCAAAATGGATCATTTTGACATCCACAAAATCAAACTTAAACAGACATTCTTAGGCATATAAATAGGAAACACAGGTCTTCACAGCAACTGTTTTCACAATTTCAGGTGGCCCTCCTGGTCTATTCACAGTTACTATAAGGGCACTTCAACCCTGACGTTTAGCCTCTAGCCTCTAGCCAGCCCTGCTCCTGGTGCCGCCTGCACTCTGTAGCCCACACAGATACCTGGCTGAGATCTCTCCCCAGTCCAACTATCCGCAGTGCACTCCAACACTCGGTTGCAGGTGCCATGTGCACCTCAGAAGGTCCAGCAGCAGCCCTCAGCTGCAGCTCATCAGCACTCTTCTGGGGCTCCAGGGTTCTGTGAAGAACACCAACCATTTGGAGTCGAGAAAGGACCCCTTTCCCAAGGCGGATTCTTCTTCCTGGTTTTATTCTGCACCTTACACCTGGGCCACAGAAATTCAGGAGACCTCTTAAGTTCCATTTCACGGACAAGCGAGGCCTCAATATTTGATGCAAATGTTCTATGACCCCCTGCTTATAGGGTTGGGACACCCCCAATTGCCAATTCCTCCCCCTTTTGTTGGGCCGATATCTCGGGGCAGACACTTTGAGATATCACCCACAGGCAAGGGTGGATACACAAGTCTTAAAGGAGCCACAGCACGCAACCCTGTTAGCTTGCAGACCAGCCTACAATCTGTCTCTAAACTTAGTTAAAAACAGAGGGCTCGGTCACACACATCTGCAGAAGTATGCTTAAACTGCACCACCAGCGCCAAGGTGCCCCTGTGAGGTGCAGTCCTAACTCTAATCTCTGAGAGCCCAATTTGGGACATACAATGCAATAGATGAATTGGGAGCAGGCTTACCTGAGGTTGCCCTAAACCTCAAGTGCAAGCCAATAGATGAATTGGGAGCAGGCTTACCTGAGGTTGCCCTAAACCTCAAGTGCAAGCACAGGCAAGGGCGGGCTTATTATCTCTGGGGCCCCATGCAAGGTTGTGTCTGGGGGCCCTAATAAAAGGCATTTTTATATAACAAAATACAATAATAAAGAGGAACAAATGACAGCGAGAAGCAGCATTATTTCTCATGTAGCCTCGGCACTGACAGCATCACCAGTATTACAACACTATTACACACCAGCTGCTTCCAGTGTTCACTCAGCAGAGTTCTGGGGGGGGGGGGGGGCGCAAGGGTTGAAAGATGGCAAAGCACACCACTGGACATGGGAGACCCCTTTAACTTCCTTATTATGGTCTTAAATTTCTGTTGCCCTCACATTATCATAAACACATTTCTTAACAGTTTCACCAACACGTAGAGGAGGCATTTCATGAGTAACTGGTTTATCATCATTTATAAATAGGGTCTTACATATTGCAATCTTATTGGAATACATTTTATCATCACTACCATGATCAGGATAAGACTCTGGGTCACATGTCTCTGTAGCTTCTCCACCACTATGTACCATCTCTGAGCAATCCATCACCAGTAGCAAATTCATGGGACTCAAGCCTGGGGAACTTCCACAGGCCGTAATCATCTGGATAATTTTTGACTGTTTACCACCACAGCACTTGTTCTAATCTCATTGTCTATAGCAACCGCCATATTCTTTCCAGTCCATCCACCAATCTCCTGCCAGATTCACTCTCAGAGGCACAGAGTGTACCCTCAGGGCTAGCGATCGCCTGGGCTTTGGATTGTGTCTGAAACAACTGCAACACTTTCATCTACACATTTTTCTATACCTCCAGCTGGCACAATGGACTCACCAGGTGTAAGCTTGCTATCGCCCAAAACTACTAGCACCTGGACCCCAACCATGACACTTATTTGGCACTGCTACTTTTACCCCATGGGGCTGTAGGCAATCTGCCACCATACCTACCTGATCCCTAGTGGAGAACAGTGTGGGGTCTGTAATCAGAGGCCCTGCATTGCTTTCTAGGCACCTATCTGCATTGGGCGGGTCAGGCTCAGACGCAAAATCTTTCACCTCTAACCCAGCTGGCAGACAGGTTTAGCCTCTGTATTAGTAGGTACAGCTTTTAACTCTTTCACCAACACTGGTGTCTGAACATTTCACTGAGGGTCACAGGTATCAGTCACATCTTCATTAACATTTGCATTTTGGCACAGCTTTACTACTTGTAACAGGGCAGTACACTCCTGGACACTCTCAGTGCTCATCTGGTGACAAATACCTTATGACGGTGTCTCCCTGTTTGGTAATAAAATGGAGAATGTAATCACCAGAGCCCCTGGGAGCCAGTCAGGTCTCTTGCCCCAGTATAAGAAGAGGAAGCCCTTCACATCAGGGGACTCAATAAATCGTTAGTAGATTAAGGGATTTTAAACAGACCAAACCTTCTCAGCCTTAGACAGTGCAAAAATAGGTACCTCTTTTAAAGATCAACCAAAAAGCCTGGTTTCTCTGTGGGGTCAACAAAAACCTTTCTGACATACATGAGACCCAGATGGGGGTAGTTGAAGCAAGATTAAGGCCCTTATTCATCAAGTGATAGCGCCAGGTAGTGTCTCACTAGCGCCAGGTATCGCCAGCTAACGGCGGCTACCGACTCCAGAACGCCAGGCGGCGGACACAATCACGCATTTATCACGCTAAATTAGGCTAGCGCCGGCGAAAGCGTCAGCTAGCGCGGGATTCATCATGTAGCCGACTGCAACAAACAGCGCCGCTACTAATCCCATCACAGCGCCAGGTATGACCTCTCGCTACCTGGCGCTCTCCAATGCATTTCAATGGAGCAATCTTTAAATATTCATAAATAATTGTTATTAATGTTTTTTTTTTTTTTTTTTTTTTTTTAAATGTCCAAAATTCGGTGACCACTTCTGCAATGTTATATATTTTTTTAAAGGTAAAAAAAAAAAAAAAAATTGTGCAGAATTGATATTACAGGTCTGAAATTAATGTATTCATATTACAAAATGTTTATAAAAACTTGTTTATTTTTTTTTGCAAAAAATAAGGTTGTTTGGGGGTTAAAAAACTGCATTTAACCCATCGCCGCCAGCGCACTGGGGTTTAAACAAGCATTTCACAGCGCGAGAAATTTTTGAGCGTGATTTGTTAATGAATATGCTGGGAGCCGTTCGCTATGGCCTGATCATGAACATGGTGCTGAGATTATTAAGGAGGATTATTAAAAAGCCTGGTTTCTCTGTGGGGTCAACAAAAACCTTTCTGACATACATGCGACCCAGATGGGGGTAGTTGAAGCAAGATTAAGGCCCTTATTCATCAAGTGATAGCGCCAGGTAGTGTCTCACTAGCGCCAGGTATCGCCCGCTAACGGCGGCTACCGACTCCAGAACGCCAGGCGGCGGACACAATCACGCATTTATCACGCTAAATTAGGCTAGCGCCGGCGAAAGCGTCAGCTAGCGCGGGATTCATCATGTAGCCGACTGCAACAAACAGCGCCGCTACTAACCCCATCACAGCGCCAGGTATGACCTCTCGCTACCTGGCACTCTCCAATGCATTTCAATGGAGCAATCTTTAAATATTCATAAATAATTGTTATTAATGTTTTTTTTTTTTTTTTTTTTTTAAATGTCCAAAATTCGGTGACCACTTCTGCAATGTTATATATTTTTTTAAAGGTAAAAAAAAAAAAAAAAAATTGTGCAGAATTGATATTACAGGTCTGAAATTAATGTATTCATATTACAAAATGTTTATAAAAACTTGTTTATTTTTTTTTGCAAAAAATAAGGTTGTTTGGGGGTTAAAAAACCCATCGCCGCCAGCGCTCTGGGGTTTAAACAAGCATTTCACAGCGCGAGAAATTTTTGAGCGTGATTTGTTAATGAATATGCTGGGAGCCGTTCGCTATGGCCTGATCATGAACATGGTGCTGAGATTATTAAGGATTTCCCCCCATTTCAGGCACTGGTGGCACAGCTTGCAAATGACCTGTGTCTTGTCCTCTATGGTGTGCTTGAAAAAATGCCACGCTGGTGAGACCCTCTGAGCCTGCCGTGGTGCGCTCAGTCCCTGGGCGTGGTGGGCAGTGACAGCAATGTGCTGACCTCTTGCACCCTTCTCCCTCTTCTGCTGGCTACCTGGGGCTGTGTGACCACCACCTATTCCTCCGAACTCTGATAGCCTTCAATCCAAGTTGGGTCTAGGACCTCATCATCACCCCTATCATGCTCTTCTACCCATTCCTCCCTGCTAGCCTCCCTCTTAGCCTCAACATCGCAAAAAGCTGCAGCAGTCGGCACTAGGCTTTTATCAGCATCAAGGGTGTCCTTGATGTCCTTGATTGACACCCAAGTCATTTAAGCAAGTGGTAATAAAGAGAATTGGCGCTCAAGTGGTTTGAGCAAGTTGTATTAAAGAGCATTGACACAGAAGTGGTTTGAGCAAGTGGTATTAAAGAGTAGTGACACACAAGTACCCTGAACAATTGGTATTAAACTGCAGTGACACACAAATGCCCTGAATCAATGGGTGGATAATCCACTAACAATTGGTTTTAAAGCGTAGTGACACCAAAGTGGCTTGAGCTAGTGAACATTACAGAAAATGTTTTTTTTTTCAAGGGGCTTTAGGTGCCCCGAACTAGTGGACACTCCACTAACATTTGGTATTTAAGAGTAGTGTTTTAGCAAGTGGTATTAAACAGTACTGACACACAAGTGCTTTGAACCAGTGGACACTACACAAAAATGTTTTATTTCAAGAGGGCCTTAAGTGCCCTAAACCAGTGGGTACTCTACTAACAATTGATATTAACTCTTTAACTGCCAGCCTACCTAGAGTTTTTGTCACCCTCTGTTGCCCAGACCATTTTTCACTATTTTGCGCTACACATGTTCAACTGTGATTTTGTGAAGGAATATCCAGGGATTTCTCAGGAAAATTATATATTGTTTTTTACAGTGGAGTCTGGGCTTTAACATGAATGTCTTGTTTGTCATTTGTTAAGTTTATTCTCAATATTTTGACTGTTGATTCACTTGCGCCAGGCGTTCAGCCATATTCCCGGCTCCCCAGAATCCAGATATGCGGCCACCAGAGGACACAGCATCACCACCAGTAAAGGTAAGATTATCCCAGATGCCTGGGATTCACATAGCAGGGCATCCCCGTGTAGGATTCCTTGGGAGCAGGCTAGCGGCTGGCCCTTTTAGAATCCAGGGTCGGCCACCAAGGTTTTTGATCCGCTTTAAAGTAAAAAAATATTCTATAATAATTCTGTATAATTCTTAAGTAAACAGTACTTTTTTTGTATTTTAAATTAAAACAATGTCTAAGTGTCCCTTTGCTTCATGATACAGAGTGCTCCATTTCAGGAAGTAGAGGTTTTATGGTCAAATTATAGGTAGTAGTATTATTGTAGTAGGTGCTCTTCCTTTGTGACTCAACAAACTGAAAAACAACTGCCATTCATCTCCAAAACTTGTGTGAGTAAGAAATAATTCTGCAAACCAAACGAAGACTTCTACCTAGAAGTGAATTACTGAAATTATTCAGAGGCCATAGCTATGGAAATATCCTTGTGAGGATCAGCTCTGGTAGACAGCAGGATGTTAGCAGTATAGAGGCTCAGAGGCGAAAAGTTCAACTTAAAGTCCGTGTTTATTCACACATAAAGTCCATAACATAAAATATCCTTTTTGGGTTACATCACCTTTTCAGGAAAAATTGCATCAGACAGGCAACAGCCCTTTTTAGTTTTTTGTCCAAGCTTGCACACTTGTCGCCGAATCCACCTCGGGTCCACATGAAATAGCCTGTATAAGAGCTTCCAGCCAGGCACACAGAGTCTCACTCCACAAGTGAGCTCTAGACACAGCCAGTGCACAGCTGACTCCCCATGCTATTTATGCGGCCCGCAAAACCCAAACCTGGGTAGGGGTAGAGAGTCCCACCCTGCTCTACTCCATCCCAGTAAAGCCGTCCCGGGTTAGCCTTTCGGCTATACTAAAATTTCAGCAGCAGACTGCCATTAGCAGCTGATGCTGGAGAAAATTACACAGCTTTACTGCACCAAGGCCAGGTACCTTGGTGCCACATACCTACCGTCAATGACGGCACCTTGCACCTTACTACAATATATATATATATATATTTACACACAGAGCTGGTTTTGGAAAACCAGTCAAACTATGGCCCTATACAAAATTAAATGTGTTGCCCAAATCCCATTTTTATCAACTGCCATCACCTGCAAGAACATTTGTTTCCCGGGCCATCATGCAACCTCATATTTTTTATTTCAATTCTTTTAGTTACCCTCAACCAGCAATCTAAATTGATTACTTAAAGTCCTACAGCAGGTAAATAAAAAAAAACAATGGGCACATACCTTTTGTCGCTGGTCACTGCAGGTCCAGTGCTCCAGAACTCTCCTAATCACTGTGTCGGGGCCCCAGCCTACTGCGATATCCAAGGCCTGAATCTTTATTCTCTGACACTTCTGTGCCAGAGCACGCCCTCCGCCATCAGTCAAGAGGCTGACCACGCCCTCTCCATTCACTACAATGGAGAGGGGATGTGTAAAGCTTCGCCCACTACATCCATTGCAATGAATGAAGAGGGCGTGGTGACACCTGGATCATTGATGGTGAGTCACGATTCCATCCCCATGATCTGGCCGCAGAAGGCGTGGGAGGCAGTGGCCATGGCGTGGCCCCAATAGAGTTATCCGGTGAGTTATGGAGTGCCGTATCTGCAGTGACCAGCAGCACAGGACAAAAGGTAAGCATACTTTCCAACTTTTCATGGTGGCAAAGAGGGAAAAATGTTAAATTAAGCCACGCCCCTTCATTGATTGATGATAAGGAGATAGGGTGTAACAGTTACAACAATAGAAACACTTTAAATAGGAGAATTATGCATTGATGCACACATCAAAGAAGGACAGATAACGAGGGGTACAAGGACATGCAGGGCCGGATTAAGTGTGGTGGAGGCCCCTGCGCACAAAATCTGGTGGAGGCCCAAGATGCATTTTTTTCTTATTTCATTTGAAATAATAGTCCAGCCCAGTAACTGATTGGTGGTTGGTTGGCACCCGACCACTTACTGGAACGTCAGATCAAGTCCCTTGTGCGGGTGCATGCTACTTGGGAACTCCTGCTTTGCCATTCTGGGTGGGGGGTAGTTTAGTCACCCAGCTGGTCCAGCAGAAAACAGTTCCCTGCATTGAACTGCCAGCGGCTGTGCTTGGTGGTTTATGTGCAGTGACAGCTCTGCACACACCCATCACTGTAGCGTTGTTTGCAGCGGCTTTGCTACCCGTCAGACCAAAGACTGAAAAGCCTCCTGGACCAGACCATAACCCAAAGGTTGGTGGAGGCCCCCTTTGCAGGGCAAGTGGTGGAGGCCCCAGGGCTTGTGCCCCTTTCGTCCCCCTCAGAATCCGGCCCTGGGGACATGGACTCAAAAGAGGGACAGTCCCTCCAAATCAGGGACAGATGTATTGTTTTTCATTTCCCTGCTGAATTACTTTAAACTTCCCTCCTATCTCCCACACAGAAACATGAGAACAATTATGATGCAAAATAAAAAAGTTAAAAAGGGGGTTAGAGAGTGGGCTCCTTTGGGGATAAGTCCCTGGGCAATTGCTCAGTTAGCCCTCCTCATGCTGATCTGAAAGGATTTAGCACTGATGATCTTGATTACTTTCTTTCTACAAACAGTGAGGTATTGAGAGAATAAATGCATACTGTATGTTGGACAAGAGTGGGTAAAACACTGTTCTGGATCAGTTGTCCAGTAGCTAAAGTGAGTACAGTTTTCACTCTAGACTGTTGTTTACTTTCTGTTCCTGTGACTTCCAGAGGATGCATTTTTCACTTCTGTGGACTAGATTTCTATATTTATAACCCCACAGAGGATGGATGACACGGACAGTTACTCCCTAGACAGTTCATTGTAAGAATACATGAAAAAAACAGAAAGTTCAGCTTATAGCAAAGTCCTGAATGCCAGAACATTAAATTAACATTAGTTAATCATAATAAACATATTTGTTTCATGTTTTTTCATCTCCACTGAAATGTCCAAAATCATTTGACTGGTTGGAATGCTTCTCTGCATGCTCTGGTCAAAAATTACTTTAGTTCCTATTCAACAATCACTGCTGGGACATGCCCATTTGGGATGCCCCTCCAATTAAAGATCCTTACAAAGCCAAAATTGCCAAAATAGAAAATTGCCCCCCAATGAGGCATGTGTCATAAACGGTTCTATCGAGGAATCAAAGAATTACAATTTGTGTGCAGTGGTTGGGAGTTTCTTGTCCCCAAAAAAGAAAGTTTAAATTTAAATTTACATTTACACCAGTATGCAGGTACCCCAGGGCATAACCTGCATACTGGTGTAAATGTAAATTTAAATTTGAACTCAAAAACAAATTTCTTGGTAGCCATATTCATTGATAGTAGTCTGTTATGTCCCCCATCTCATGCACATATTTTTAATTGGTTTTAATGTGTATGTTTTTTGGCTATTACAACAATAAATATTGAACTTTGAATATACAATCTGTAGAGCGGCTGATTCACATAGATAGGGGAGGGCCTTGTGGTCTGTACTGGCAGCTCACTTTTTGTACAAGGAGTTAGAAAAAGATAAATTAAAGGAGCAGTATCAAAAAAAAATGAAAAATAATGAAATAGCCACACAATAGCTTCTAACATGTGTATAAATAATGTGGCAATAGAAAAAAGAAAAAATATATGCGTCTCTTTTAAATTGTATAATGACAATGGCTCAGTCCATTTGCTGAATAGGGGGATCTGCTGGGTTGTATTTAGTGAGCTGCTACATTTAGCCCACTGGTCTCCTAGCAACACTTTACCTCAGAGGCTGACACTGTAATCAGTGGTAACGGCTGTGTGTGTGTGTGAGGTGCTGCTTTTGTTATGAGACCAGGTGACTCAAATGTGTAAAATCTATACAAAATAAACTGACTGAAAATAACTGAAATTCTTCTTTGAATAACTGTGCAGGAAAATCTAAAGGTATTAAAGTGGAACAAAACACTGAGTGGCCAACCCTGAAGTCTATAAGACCCGGCCATTGACCTTCCCCCTTGGGCATTCTAAATCAGGATGCCCACTGTGTGAAACGACCCCTGGATAACCACAGATCCCCCCATTTTCTGGCGCGCTCACGCAGATAGTCATTTAGACAGGCCGGGCAGCCAGGAAGGTTACTGCTCAGGCTCCCCATCTGCGTGCAAACAGAGCTGATTGGATGAGAGCCCACGCATGCGCTGTGGGACTGGGAAAGGTACGTTTTCACAGGCGAACTTGGGGATTTCACATATCAGGGCATCCCAAGTCGGGATGCCCCTAGGGGCACAAAACAAGACTCCAGATAGTGAAAATCCTGGGTTGGGCTTTGCTCAAAGTGTCGGTCGGACACGTAACGCGTAGGTGGCGGCTGCGACGGGGGGACCCCTGGTGACATGTTAAGTACCATTGTTTATATTATTTATGAGTTTTTGTGATTTCATTGTTGAATGACCAAACTGTTGTTCACTTCCTTAGTTCTTTCTGACACTTGTAGTTGGCGGTCATACACTCACATCGATTGTTAGTATATTCATTTGCTTAACAGAAACCAGCTTTTCTGGTTTTTCTGTACACACTATCCACTTTGTTTTGTCACAGATATTTTGCACCTTTTTTTCACAGGCAGATTGTCCTATATTTATTTATTTACTTTTTATAGGTCACATTTTATACTTGTATCCATATATTGATTCTCCTCCTTTTTTTCAACACTTTGGGTACATTCATAGTACTATGTATATATTAATTGTGTATATATTCATGGCGATCATATAGATGTAATAGTCACCTTGTTTGGGATACCCCTGTCTGTGTTTTGTGTTTTTTAATATTGTTTGTATGTCATGTAGATGTCCTTTTGATATATTCATTAAAATTAGTTTTTATATATTTCTAAATATCAGTGTGCGGCCTTGTATAGGGGGTTGGAGGGAACAGTCTAGGCTCCTCCACTTTGTTTGCTGTGGGCTTTGCTCAAAACACACAAAGCTGAAAGAAAGATCATATGGAAAAATGAAAAATATGAATATGAAAGAGAAAATGGTAAACTGAAAGATTCTGCAGCAGAGCCAACATGAAGGGAAAACTGTCAAAATCAACTAAATTACTTCTAGAGCTTTTCTCTCTGTTTTAGATATTTAAGTTCTGGCCAGGCAATGTTGCAATGTTGTTATCTTATGCTGGACTGCTGCCAGCACTGAACAGCTGATACTTTGATACATTGTTTCACCCCTCTCCTCAGCGTGGAACAGGCCAGAGTGTCTGGCTCCGACACTCAGAAGACATAAACATGAGCTATTAGTCTCCAGCTACTCAACACAGACATCATTTTTTTCTAAATTTGTAATTCTTACTCCAACACTTACCTACATTCAAAGTACTATTTAAATATAAGTCACCAAGAAAAATTTGCGATACTGCTCCTTTACTTTTTATGAGCAGCCCTGGAGAGGGATGCATATGAGCACTGTGTTGGTCTGGTTTAAGTCATTTAAGTCATTGCCAAAGTTACAAAATACAAATGCAGAGCAAATCCCACTCCCATAAACACTTAGGCTCTGTACGTACTACTACACGTTATGACACAGGGTGCTAGCATGCTGGAAATTAAAACATTTGGTAACAGGGTAAAAACTGTAAATTTAGCCTTGCGATTGGCATTTTTTTGTAACAAGGAGGAGGAGCTGAAAGCAGGCAGTGGCCTACCATCAGAACAACCCTTGGTAGGATACCCACTAGTACAACAACAGTTGCAACTTTTTTTTGTTTTTTAATTTCATTTTAACATAGAGTTTCCTTTTACACACATTTTCCAAACACTGGAAATATTAATGTTAGCTTTCAGGGGGCTTCCCAGAGACAGAAACAAAAAAAAAAAAACAGCTTTGCTAAACTGGCTGAGCTCTTCAGATAATATTGCAAGTCTCTGGAGAATAGGTGAGAAAACAGCTGCTGGCAGGAATGAAAGCAATGTGGATTACAGCTAAACAAGAGCTAAAGTGTACAGTGTACCCGCAGAGCTAACACAGGTATTATGGAATTTATAGCAAATGTGTGGGAAGTTGTGATATTTAGCATGTGACCACACAGGTCTTGCTGAAAATATGCAGACAACTGAGACAAACACTGGCCAGAAGGAAGGAACGAAACACAGCTATGTATAGCTATATAAAATATCTAAATAAAATAATCTATGATAGAATATTAAAGATGCCCCCCCCCGACATGACGCTAAAGCTATAGCAGTGGACACGCAACATGAGTCAGGGTTTCTTGGCTTGGGAGTACAGTGGGGCAGGGTGGGTACACAGATGGCATGGACTGGATGTGGGTGTTAAAAGAAGCAGCTCAACTGGCCCCAAAGCAGTGCAGCCCACCGAGAATTCGCCTGGGTCTGCCTATGGCCAGTCCGTCCCTCTCTTATATCATATTTTATCTCTCTTTTTAGATCCAGACATGTATTTAGTAGTAATGAGCTCAGCTATTTGCAAATATTAATTGCAGCAGAGGAAGAAACCTAATGAGATGTTTATTACTAGAGCTTATTTGTGCATTTATCAGCAACATGATACCACTTACTTACAGTGACCAGCAGCATATCCTGTATATTGTGCATGACCTTTAAAATGCATGGAGCTAGCATCTAGAGATCTGCAGCTGGTCTTGTTCATTAGAACTGAGCAGGCTCCCATTATGATGCTGTCAGCAGATTAGGCTGGATTCAGAGAGAAAAAAAAAACTTCAGTTTTCGTGCCGATCTGTTTTTTTGGTGAAATGTTTCCGTTCTCGTATGAGTGTACGAGCGATTCTATGCATGCATTGAAAACCTTCTGTAAAGTTCCCGTCCGTTCGTACGGCAGATTACGAATACGAGGATGTCAGTTTCCATCGTGACTTTTCCGTTTCATTCTCACATGTTACAACGTAGGCTTTCGTTTTTGCCCTTTTCCCATCGTATCCTCCAACGAATCCTTTACGTTTCCAGTTCGATTCTGTTTCCCTTTTTCAATAAATATTCGTCCAGACGGAAATCCTTACTATCTTGCGCCTGCGCACTACAAAATTAACTCATTAAAGTGCTCGCCTACATATTTGCCACCCTCACTTCTACTACAATGTTTAGCTAAATCACTTAGCACTATCCTCCATCTTCCCTTTTGGACCCTTAAAGCTCACCCAAATCACTTCTCGGTCATGTGAATATTCATCTTTAAATATTTCTGGGCTCATTAGTTTTGTGTTAATGTATTTTGTAAATGAAATGACACTGTAACATTTTTTTTTGGATTCCATCATAAAATATAATTTTGTTAAAAATTTAGAACATTTCTAATTTTTACATCTATAAAAAACAAAATACATAGCAATGGCAGGCCACTGAACATTATTCTTCATCTGTGGTCCCCAAAGAGTTGCGCAGCTCCTGCATCTCGCCCACCAACTGAAGGACCCTGACACTCAGTTGTGCCACTCTGGCACGTGTGGTCCCTTTTAAAAAACGTAAATTAAAATATTGGTATAACCTTGTTGGGGTCATACTGCAGTGCCCCCCCCCCCCCTGTATGGTCCAAACACCTAAATCTGGACTTCAAAAGCCAGAGGGCCCTCGCCACCACGGCCCGGTTTTTGCATAGTGCCCGATTAGAGAACCCCTGGCCCGCATTCTGCAGGTAAAGAACGGGCATCAGGAGCAAGGCCAGGAATGGATATCCAGAATCCCCTGAAAGAATTTAAAAATACTAACATAAAATACACATTCTAAGCTACAATATTGTTTAACATGTCATCAAGGGCTAAAAACAGCAATAGGTTAAGTCATGAGTCATCAACTATATTCATTGCCATACAGTGAAAATGGATTGATGGAATGTGAGCAAACTTACCCAGAAGCCATCTACCAGATAATTCTCCTGACTCAAACTGACGAAATAAGCCGGAGCTCTGCAAAATATAAGCATCATGGGACGACCCTGGATGCCCTGCAAGAACACTGAGGAATCGCATAGCTGGACCAATCACTGCTTTTATGTTGTGTGAGTGGCACATCTTGCTGTTCCTGCAACCAAATATAAAATAATTACACAAAGCAAAGGTAACCAACTAAAACAATAACTCCTACAACAAATTAAGATTCAAGTTCAACAATCCAATTATAATTCACAAAGGACATAAGTCTAAAAAAATATAGCAATTATATGGATGTGTGGGAAAATAAATGTTTACATGCTAAGGACTAATTAAGGTCAGCATTAAAATGCATCTAGAAGGCATACATGAAATGTATTGATTCAGGTATGCATTGCTATACAATTTATGGCCTCGCCATGCTGATACATGCAATGCCTTGGTGCTAAAGGCGCGCAGACTCCTCCACATAGCCGCAAAACATGTTCAACAATAGCAATCCGATCCCTCAAAGGTCCCGTAAGTGGATCGGAAATGAAACGGATTTATAGGGTGGTGGTCCGTCGGAAATCAGCTCTCTGAATCAGACGCAAGCCCATCCCAACAACGGAAGTTATCTGAACGAACGGAAAATTTCCGATTTTGTTTGGAAAATGATCCGAACTAACAGAAATGTTCCGATTTGCTTCCGTTCATCAAAAGCGCATTCCCGAACGTTCGTACGAATGAAAAATGGACGAAAAAAAGCAAAAAAAAACACCCACCCAAACTTTCACAGACAGCTACGGAAGTCCGGACGAATGTGTCTCTGAATCGAGGCTATTGTGCCAATTGACAAATTCAACACAAAATAGGAGGTAAGTCTCAGTACATCAAAGCCCCTAATAACCTAGACATGTTAGGAAAAAGAGTTATGCTGGCAAGACCCTAAAGTGCGCTGTGGTAAAAAAGTTACATCTATTAGGTAAAACAAAGCCTTAGAGCAAAACAAAACCAGGGATTTTGGCTATCCTGGGTTTTGCTCGCCAGGGGCATCTCGAACTAAGATGTCCTGCTGTGTGAAACCCCCCAGAATGCCCATACAAACTCACCTTTCCTAAGCAATCTTGTTGAGCCTGACAATGCTGTGAAATATGAGGATTTTGTCACATTACTTAGTAATACTGTGCATTAGGCTGGAGAAGCTGAGAAAGTTTATCTTATCCTTCACCATGATTCAACAGATCATTAGCGACAATAGCCAGATTCAGATCTCAAGCAACTCAAGATTCTGTCCAACACAGTATGCTAATCTATATCTGTCTCTACAGCTTTTACTGCCAGCCAATGGCCCTAATGCCAGATAAAAGAAGATACAAACTAGGGCTTCTGCCGCAGAGGCCTCCACCACTTGAGGGGGCACACCACTTGTTGACAAGGGCAGTGAGTGATCTATAGTTCCTTGCGCCTAGGGGCCACCACCACACATAATCCTATCCTGAACTGAACTCTTACCAGAAAATATCATGCACTAAAAATCATATACACAGTCCACATCCACCCATCCCTGGTTGCTGAAACCCTTAGTCATGGTAGGTCTGGGCACGCCCACCTAGGTATGGTTGTCCTCGAGGATTTGGGTGCAAGTAATATCCCCTGAGCTCTGGGACCACAAGGTGATGAGCACTCACAAGAAGGGTAAACAGTATTATATAACAATATATATTAATATGGGAAGTCAGTCTGAACCAAACGTTAAAGTACAAGGCTGAAGCAAAAGGAACGCAGGTGAGGGCACCAGGGGAGGAACAAAGATAGAGTCAGTGGAAAGTCAGGGTCATATATGGGTAATACAACTAGAAACCCATGCCCACTGCCTCATGCCCGGTGACGTGCCAACTAAGATAGGCTGGGGGCAGGAGTGTGGCGCCGGCGATATGGGGATGCCCCAGTGCACACTCCTGATTGAATTTAATCAGAGCCCATTGCTGAAGGATGTAAACATGGCAAAGAGCTCTGATTGGATGAGAGCCTGCGCATACACCATTGGACCAAGGAGAGGTGATTTTTACTGAATGAACTGTGGGCTCACACAGCGGGGCATCCCTATTTGGCATGCCTCAGGGGCATAGAACAGACCCTGGGAAAGTCAAATTCCCAGGTTTTGTTCCTCATTAGTATCCCAAAACTCTGGCCATTATAGAACTGTTCTGGGCTCCATAACAGGAAGTTTGCCCAGGCTTCCATATTACCATAATGTCTGACCTGCATTTTCCACTCGCTTGGTTAACCATTTTTTTCTTTGCAAAATAGTGTTACTCCACCATACTGCCAGACCTCCATCTATCTAATTTTGGGTTCTTTTATTACTGCTTAACCCTATAGCGCACCTTATTTATCCCTGCCTGGACAAACTAAAGGAAAAAACGTAACTGATAGCCCGCAGGATCAATATCACAGGGCCCTGCAGGCTGAGCCAACCTGGTTTTTACATAATCGGTTCCAGTCATGGGCATAGCTTGAAGATGTTCAGGGCGTACCAGGGCCGAGGAGGTCAAAGCACCCCCATCATTGTTGCTCCTCCACCTTATTTATTATATCTGTACTCCCTTGGCATCTTTTAGAGAAAGGAAGCAGCATGTTTTGTCCTTACTTGTCTAGCTGCATCCAATTCAGTTAAAAGAAAACAATGTACTGCATGAGCTTTGAAAGGGCCCCATAAAAAAGGGACATCGGACCTAAAATAAAAAGCAGCCAATCCCCCCCCCCCCATCGGCCCCCTACTTACCTTTTGGATGTTCCGGCTGCTTCAGTGCTCGAATTCCGGCCTCCCGCAGGCTTAGCCGTCTGTAAATGACAGCACGGCTTTAGCTGAGCTTTTAAAAGTCCAGCGCTGCTCAGCGAAGTCTGATGGGATTTTGGGCGGGCCCATTGCATCCCAATTATGGGCACTGCACAGGGGGACACGCACAGTGCCTGATGGCATGCAAGATGGCGCTGCCCATCGGTAGATCGCACGGAGGGACTGAAAAGATGGATGCCCTGGCGAGGTGAGTAAAAATTGCCCAAAGGTAAAACCGGAGGAAGGCAGCAGTTCGGGGAGGTTTGGGGGGAGGTTTTAACCCCCCCTGATGTCTCTCTTTGAATGTTTGCACCAGGACCCTGTCACATTTAGTTATGGCACCAGTGTTCCAGTGCTGAGAAGTGTTCTCCTTGTCCAGCATGTGCTCTGCTTCCAGTCACTAAGTTTCCTTGTTGTTTAGCAGCAGGGGGTGCACTATGTGACCATCCACTGCTTATTTCACCCATTATCCAGCACTGTTCCTCCTGCCAAGGGAGAGAGAGACGGGGGGGTGGGTTATGAACAGGTTTGGAGCTTGCCCTCAGCTTCTGAGACAGAGGTCACCTTTCACAGCCTGTGGCCACACAAGCCGGCCCTGGACGAGTCCCAGGGGTACAGGTGACAATTACCTTTTGCCAACCTGGGGTTAGGGTAGTGTTTGTTTCTGTGAAGTCTGTGTACTAGAAAAAAAATTCTACTCAATTATATTTGTGTGACTTTTTATGCTGACTGCTTTTAATGCATTAGTTCATCCTGGTCCTCCTGCCCACTGGGTCCCATAACAGTCACAGGGGATGCTGTGACATATTAGTATGCTTATTCCAGTTTCTATTTGTAGTGGTTAGAAAAAAGGATAAGGCATGAAGACAGAAGTATAGCAGGCACTGCCCTGACCCCCAGTGGCTGTTATAATAACTGCACTGAATAAAAGAAAAATCCTGTAGCTTCCAGTTACTATTACCTTTCAAATATGTTTGGAATGCGCTACACTGTTGTCGACTTTTGTTGTTTATTACACTGCTGCAGTTAAAAGCACCGGTACAATGGGTTCTCATGTTACACATGATAAGGTTATAGAGTTAGGAAACTAAACAATATGGCTAGTCAAGTGATGTGCTTACCCACCAAGCATACAATGCAAATGCATGGGGCCCCCACCTGCAAGTGGACCCCCAGAGGCAGGGTCAGATCAGTGGCAACTTTAAAAAAATAAATACCCTGTTTCTCCAAAAATAAGACCTACCCAGAAAATAAACAAAAAATAATGGTAAGATTTTTCAGCTTTTATGCTAATGCGTAAAATATAAGCCCTACCATAAAAATATTCCCTAGTTACAATGCAGAATCCAGCTGCCGGGCTCCAGTAGAGGGATGGGAGCGGCTGTAAAAGATGGTGAGGACACATTATGGCTGTAAAGGAGAGTGAGGACACATAAAGTCACACAGTCTGTCGGGGGTGAAATGTCGGATCTGCCCCAGTCTGCCGCCATGGTGGGCACATGGCTGAATCCCCCATCATCCTGCTGCCAGTCGGCTCTGTGCATGTGCTGTACTGCCGCCACCAACTTGCCAGCTGCCAGGCGGCTATAAGACATCTCCTGAAAATAAGCCCTAGCACCTATTTTTGAAATGAAGACCTGTCTTATTTTTGGGGAAAGCAGCACTCGGTGGGTGGGTGGCCTGTGGCGAGTGTGCAGCAGATAGAAGGCCACTGTACACTCATGTGTGCCAGCTGCTGCAGAATCAGTGCGCTCTCTCCATTCAGTTATACAAGCTAGGGACCTGAATGGTGCAGAGTGGGCCACTGCTTGCATCCCTGCTCACCTCTAGCTGGGGGCGTGCCCGGGCCGGCCAATCACAAATGGGTGCCCTGGGTATGCGTCTAGCTAAAGATATAGGCAGGCCGTAACCTGCACATGCACCATTGGAACGAGGTTAGGTCAGTGGGTGCAGTAATTTAACGGGGTTTCACACAGTAGGGTGCGCACCCACAGCGCATGAGCAGACCGCGGCTACGTCCCAACAAGGTGCGTTAATATTGTATTTTGCTTTACAAAATGTGTCTTTAATTAGGATCTCTAATGCAAAAAGGGACACTCTGGTGTATCCCATACAAACGCCCCAAGACCTCTGCACTCACCCGCAATGAATCAATCTAAACAGAGTATGTAAGGAATGTATAAACGGTGTTTTATTTATATTTTACAATGGAAATAACAATAACCACATATGGGCCAGACCAATTAAAAAACATATATACAACACATTAAAAAACTGGGTGGTGGGGGCTCGGACCCACCAAATGCTAATAATGAAGAATAATTGTCTAATTACATATTAATGATTATATGCCACATAAGAATAGGGGCATACCCTGCATGCTCATGAATGCCAAGCCAGCGTGCGTCAGCCAAGCCAAAAAGTGTGGACTGTGCAATACTAAAGTGAACCCAGATGGGAAAGGTAAGTGAAAAAATGTGAAATAAGTGCTGGGAAATGTGCAGGGAGTGAATGGGAGAAAAATGTGGAAGGAAGAGGGGAAAGTGAAATGGCGAGGCGAACGATCACCGGCTGGCAGACCCGGAAAAGAGCAATGCAAAGTGATCAAAGAAATCTAGAGACTGAATACATCACCGTAATGCAGCATGGTCATCCGAGCTACCCAGCACCCCCGAGGTGAAAACCGCCGACGCGCTGCGTGGATTCACCACTTCTCCTGGACGGTCCCGTCCAGGAGAAGTGGTGAATCCACGCAGCGCGTCGGCGGTTTTCACCTCGGGGGTGCTGGGTAGCTCGGATGACCATGCTGCATTACGGTGATGTATTCAGTCTCTAGATTTCTTTGATCACTTTGCATTGCTCTTTTCCGGGTCTGCCAGCCGGTGATCGTTCGCCTCGCCATTTCACTTTCCCCTCTTCCTTCCACATTTTTCTCCCATTCACTCCCTGCACATTTCCCAGCACTTATTTCACATTTTTTCACTTACCTTTCCCATCTGGGTTCACTTTAGTATTGCACAGTCCACACTTTTTGGCTTGGCTGACGCACGCTGGCTTGGCATTCATGAGCATGCAGGGTATGCCCCTATTCTTATGTGGCATATAATCATTAATATGTAATTAGACAATTATTCTTCATTATTAGCATTTGGTGGGTCCGAGCCCCCACCACCCAGTTTTTTAATGTGTTGTATATATGTTTTTTAATTGGTCTGGCCCATATGTGGTTATTGTTATTTCCATTGTAAAATATAAATAAAACACCGTTTATACATTCCTTACATACTCTGTTTAGATTGATTCATTGCGGGTGAGTGCAGAGGTCTTGGGGCGTTTGTATGGGATACACCAGAGTGTCCCTTTTTGCATTTGTGTTCACTTTATACATGCACCCAGATCCCTGGCACCCCCGCCTTCTTTATTATTACATTTGTGATTTGGTCATAAAGCAGGCTGTGCTTATCTGGTTCTAATTATTTGGCATTTAATTAGGATCTCTAGACACAACTTTGTATGGGACCCCGGAAATGATAAGCCTATCCCTGGGCTAATCCAACCTACCCACTGTTATCTAAGCTTCTAGCCAAAATGCTGTTACCTGTGCAGGTGCCTTGTCCAAAGCTGGACACAGCAATACCTGGTGATGCAGAAGATGCGTCTGTGTCTCTTATACACAATAGCAAGTGTCCCAAATCGGGATGCCCCAATAGGCATTACTCTAGCATCATCCATCCGGTCTCCCCTACTGAATGCATAGTAGTGATTGGACTTGAAATACAGTAGCATTAATATATACAGTCCCCTTTTCATAGGTGGCAGAAAGGATCGGGTAGAAAGGCAACCTAAATGATAAATAAACAGTAAATATACATAAGGCCTGAAAACGAGTAGAAAAAGATGGAGCTGTAAGATGTACATTTAAGATCTGAAGGAGACTGGGCGAGCCTTTGTGAGCCCCTGAGACCTTTCTCAGCCTTGGGAGGCTAGTTGTGCTGAGTTGGGGTTGCAAATGACCTGCTGAAGCTAGCTTTTATGGGCAATCTGGGGGGTTTCACATGGCAGGGCATCCCAAATTGTGATGCCTCCGGGGCAAGGAACAAATCCCAGGATAGTGTTGCTTTAAATGCAGACAGTGTTAATGTGTGCATGTGTGCAAGCGCGCGTGTGTGTGGAGGGGGAGAGGAATGCAAGTTAAATGCAGATTCACAGGTAAGAATGTATTTTTTACCTTTTCTTTCAGGCTCCTGACACACATAAATCACACAAATCCAGTCCTGTTGATAGTCGAGAAATGCTCTGACTGCGAACTTAATTCGACCCCTTGCACTCTCTACCACCTCTGTACACACATATACTATAGGAGTAAAAGTGAACTCTACAGTGCCCTCTGCAGGCAGCCGCCCTAGGCACAGGCCTAGGTTTGCCTAATGGGAAATATGGCTTTGGGTGTAGGTTATAAAATCAAAGACAGAAATGGCAGTTACAAATTTTAGAGTTTAAGTCCAATCCCAGAAACGAAGCCTAGCAACCTAGAAATTCCTATCCAGACATTAAAGTGCACCTATACTGGGAGGGAAGTTTAAGTAGTTACCTTGTATCCCCAGCCCAGTGCCCCAAAACAGCCTGCTTTTTACCTCAGCATTTGCCCAATAATTATAACACAAACTGGATGCAGTCGGCCATATTGCTTCCCCAGCGCCATCCCCAGTGATGATGCAATCAGAGTACACACAGCTCAGTAATGGGGAGCGCTTCAACCTAACTGCCATTATGTAACAGTTTGGTTGTAACTGAATGAATTAGCATATGGCATGCAATTTACCATAATACTACTTCCTGTTGTTTTTTCCTGGTGTTTTTATGGCTATTGGGCAAAGGCTGAGGTAAAAAAAGAAACACAGGCTGTTTTGGGGCAGAGGGCTGGGGATGGAAGGTAACCACATGAATTTCCTTTCTGAGTATAGGTGCACTTTTAAAGTGGACCAAAACCCAGCAGGATCGGCCCAGGAATCTATAGGAAAAAAATCGGGATGCCCCGCTGTGTGAAACCCCCCAGGTCACCCACTATACTTACCTTACTTCCCAGTCCAATGGTGCATGCGTGGGTCGCATCCCTGCTATCCCTCTAGCAGGGTGTGTGCCCGCACCAGCCGTTTGTGAATGGCCGACGCGTGCACGCTCCCTGTTAGAGAGAAGCAGGGGATGCGGCCGCCAACGCGCTCGAAGCTGCTCTGCTAAGACATTGCTCAGACGTGCATAGATCAGCGGCTCCGAGCGCTGATTGGACGAGCGCATGCGCCATAGGACCGGGATGAGGTGAGTTTCCTCGGGCGATCTGGGGGGTTTCACGTAGCGGGGCACCCGGATCGGGGGGAAAGGTCCAAAACCCAGGATAGTCAAAATCATGGGTTTTGATCCACTGTAAGCCAAATCACAGAGTGTAAGGGATTCAAAACACAGAGCCAGGTCATAAACGGGTATCAGTCAACTGAGCTGATTATCTCAGGGGTCAAGTGGGCTCATGGTCAGGCAGTGGTCTGTCCAGGCGGCTGTCAGTCAACTGGTCAGACAGAAGCAAGTTATTCAACCATCAAACTAATTAGCAGATACTTTAATGCAGGGGTGTCAAACTCAAATACACAATAGGACAAAAACCTGGAAAAGGTCATGGGACAAACTTGAGATCTATTTAAAAAATGTTTACAATTGAAAGAGTTTTTCCTCCTCATCAGATATAATGATGAACCTTTTCATATGGAAAAAAACTTAAACCTGGAATAACACCCTTAACCCTTTAACTGCCAGCCTACCTAGAGACCTGCCACACCATTTTTCACTATTTTGCACTATACATGTAATTTTTGAAGGGATTTCCCAATAAAAACAACCCTTTACATTTGAAATACCCCCAACAAACTATATATTATCTGAAAATACACACCTCAAGCTTTCTATGTGTACCTGGCCTGTTTATGTGGGCAAAGTTTTCTGGAAGTAATTAATTGATGAATTCTTTGGTTACACATAGTTTACCTAAAACAAAGAATAAAAAAGCAGAATCAAAGCCACAGTTTCGTAAAAAAAACAATACGCAAACAAGAAAAAACAAGTTACATCTGAAAAAGCAACAGAACAGAACATTACCCAACATTCATAGGCACTGCCAATGGAAGAGTTGCCAGACACCCCAAAGTAAAGAATGCGCGTAAGGGTATTCTACTTGAATATTTTAGCTCTGCAGACAAAGAGGGCACCTTGCGCTTTTTCAACCAAAACAACCCTTTACATTTGAAATACCCCCCACAAACCCTAACAAATACACACATGAAGCTTTCTAGGTCTACCCTGCTTGTTGTAGTGGGCTCATCTTTCTGGTTTCCCTAAAAGAAAGTAATAAACACATTTTCCTAAAATACCAATATGCAAAAACAACCTAAATCTGAAAGCACAAGGTCCCCCGAACAGAACAATACCCACCATGCATAGCTACTTTTAACATTTTTAACTGCTAGCCTACTGGAGTTTTTGTAACCTTCTGTTGACAAGTAATTTTTCACCATTGTGTGCTATGTTCAACTGTGGGTTGTTTTGCATGAATTTCCAGGAAAATTATAAATTATTTTTTGCAGCAGAGTTTAGGCTTTAAAATTAAATGTCTGTTTGTCATTTTTCCACAGTGTTTTTTTATATTTTTGAGTTAAAAAAAGTAATATTAAAAAATTAAAAAATATTTTTTAAGAATGTGTGTTTATTTTAAATCAAGCATTGATTTTATTAAGAAAACCATATTTCATGTGAAAGCCACTTTTCTCTTGATTACAATGGTACCACATATGTATCGGTAGTCCCCCTTTCCTGCCCAGAAACCCCCCCCAAACTGAAAAGCGCTTTATAACATTTACAAATAAATAACACCTACTATCCATACTATAAAGTGTTAAATTAAAAAAAAATGGTGTGGGGTCCCCCTTCTCAGGGGTAGGGACCCAATTTTTTTTATTTTTAAAGGGTAAAAACCCCCCAAAATGACGTGGGGTACCCCCTACAGAGCATAACCAGCCTGGGAACCAGCTATGTGGGCTTGTAGAACAGGGGAGCAGAGGCCTCATGGTGGAAGAGCCTGGCCGGATCGGTCGAGGGGTCAGGTGAGTTTTTTTTTCTTTACTTGATGGGTAGCAGGGCGGAAATCACGTGAGAGTTACATGCTTAGCATTTAAAGGGTTAAAAAAAAGTTGTGTGCATCTGGATAAGGCACCCTCGCTATCCAGATTGCTGCCATTTAAATAACGCTCACCTCTTTTATTTTTTGAAAAATTCTCTTTTAGGACAATAATGGCAGCCCCTGTAGTCCCTCTGGCCGGCACAGGCCACACTGGAAAGGGGCGAGCCTGACGATGGCCTATTGAGAGGGTATGCACGTCTGGGCCGCCCCCTTCCAGCTGGACATGTGCAGTCAGCTGGAGCCGAGACGAGCTTCCAGGCGGGCTTCCACTGTGCTGGCTAGAGGTACTACAGGGGCCCCATCCTGGACAGAACTCATTCAGAGCTCAGCTGCCAGTGTTTAGAGGGGGAGGCGCCCTGGTCGCGAGGGGGTGTTTACCCATCATGCGACCTGCTCATTGGCTAATTCAGAAAGGGGACTGGCTGGCCGTGTCTATGACGCCGGCGGGGGTAGGTGGCTTTGGCCCTTACAGTGGAGGATGGGAAAAGGGGCAGGGCTACCACATTTGCGAGGTCTGTGGCCCGCCCTCACTAACAGCACGAGGCACTGCCATCTTGTGTGGTGCCGGAGGTCCCTGCTGAGATCATCGATTATCAGCTCCTGCACTGCCTCCCTGTTCCTGGGCTGAGGATTGGTTTGGGCGCAGCTTCCACCCCACGGTGTCCCTGGTCAGGTAGGGCTCCCTCTGGAGGGGCAAAGCTTTTTTACTTGTGCTGACTCCTGTTCATGTTGTTGGAGGCAGGTCTGAGTGGAGGCGCTCTGCCGTATAGCTTAGCCAGAAGGTCGGACAGACTTTCCCCAGGCTTGTCCATTTCTGTGTTCTCCATTGTGGGGTCGGCCATGCACCCAGTTTGCACCATGTCCATGGCTTCTACGGCAGGTAAGGTCTGGATGAAGCAGCATAAGAGGCGTTTGCAACATGGAGGTTCGTCTTCCTATGCACTTCGCTTGAACTCCTTCACTATGGAGGTGTTCAGATACATTGTGCTAGCTATGGATGACTTGGTGTGTTTGGTGGCTAGGGGGCTGACCTTGCTGGTCACCTTGTTGCGCAATTCTGGCTGAAACAGTGTTTGGCCAACACTGTTTCGAAGAAGGTGCTTACTGTCTTCTTTTTGTTGAGCCTCTGGTCCGGCCAATGGTAGGAAGTTGACTAGGCTTCCACAGAAACGGAAACTGAGGAACTAATTTCGCAGATCGCTAGATTTTCAGCCCTTTCGGAAATTCAGGGGTTCAACAAACTTTTTCAGGTCAGCGAAAGCCATGAGGGAAACCTAGACCTCAATGGGCCAGTTGGCCCAAGCCCCCAGCCAAGCTCTCTCAGGTTAAAGGGGTGCCCTCACCCGTTTGGGTGGGGGGATGCCTGGGTCCAGGAGGTTGTTTCTTCCAGGTACAAGATCTGAACCAGGCCTCCACACAGGTTTGTGGCGTCCAAGCGCTCCTGTGTCATGGGAAGGGCGACAGCTTGCGAATAGCAATACAGCTCTTGTTGGACCAGGGAGTTGTAGTACCTGTGTTCCCCTCAGAGCAAGGCTGTGGATTCTACTCAATACAGCTCATTATCCCCAAGAAGGATTGGTCCTGCCTGAGTCTGAACAGTTACATTTGGGTGCGGAAGTTACGCATGGAATTTCTAAGGTCAGTCCTAAAGTCACTGCAACAGGGGGATATTCTGGCCACGGTGGACATAAAGGATGCTTATCTGCATGTCCCGATCTTTCCTGGTCACCAACAATACCTGTGCTTTGCGGTGGGCATCTGACATTTCTAGTTTATGGCACTGCCGTTCGGACTGTCCACTGCCCTACGAGTGTTCATGAAGGTCTTTCGGGGGTGATGACAATCCTGCGAGGCAGGGTGTAAACATCACCCCATACCTGGATGACTTGCTAATCTGAGCCCCATTTCTGGCAGAGGGTAGGTGATCAACTACCCCAAGTCCCAGGTGATTCCCTCCATGGTGGTGACCTATCTAGGTATGACATTGGATACTCGATGGGGACGGATCCTTTTGCCAGTGTAGAGGTACACGGCTCTTCAGGAGGTGGTGAGGTCGCTACTGACAACCAAACATTCTACAGTCAGGCAGAGCATGCGTCTCCTTGGTCTGATGGTGTCCACCATTGAGGCAGTCCTGTATGCCCAGTTCTACTTCAGGCCTCTACAAATGCTGCTCCTATTGAAATGACGCAGGACTGTGCAGACGTTGGACCGCCGCTTCGTATTACGGACAATGCCCGGTGATCCCTGGTGGCTGGACCAGCAGTCGCTGACAGTCGGTCAGTCCTTCCTGCTTGGCGTTTCACATTAAGGGGGTGGAGAATCTGCAGCCTTCATCCCACTCACCATAAGGCGCGACTCCTGCATTTCCTCAATGTTGTCAGGGCATTAAAGTATTAGCTAACTACTCAAGAGCTACGTAAGATGGAAGCCTTGTTCGTGATTCCGGAAAGGCCAAGGAGGGGCCTGGAGGCTGCCAGGTCCACTATTAGCAGATGGATCAGGCAGGTGGTCACACAAGCCTACACCTGCAAGGGGAAGGAGGTGCCCTTACGAGTCACCACTCACTCCACCAGGGAGATTGTCACGTCTTGGGTCTTAATTTCTTGTCCTCTTCCATTCTGGGCACCACACCCACCATCCTGTTGTGTTAAGACTGCGTCAGTGGCTGCTGATACCTTCTACATGGTTTAAGTTTTGTTGCACTGACTGTTTCTAGTTGCACGCACAGGTTAGCGTTCTATCCTCCTGGGGCTGTGGCTGCTCTGCTTTTTAATTAACTGAGGAGATCCTGCCACAGCCTGCCCTATACAGGCCGAGAGGAGCTAGTTTTTTGCAGTCCCCGTCTAGGGCTGAGATGAGCCCACATGTTGCTGCTAGTGGTGCCCCGGAATGGAAGCAGAAGAGAAAAGAAATTTACTGGTGAGTGCACACTTCCTTTTTTAGTCTCTCGGGTAGCAAATAAATCCTTGGTTGGTTGGTTGCACAGGTTTTCAGAGATACTTTCTGTCTAAGAAGGTTTCATAATGGGGCCCAAAGTCTGCTCAAGAGCAGCATTACATTTTACAAGGCTATGCGGTTCACGTCAACCACCAGAATAATGCTTGAGCAAGCTCACAATGACCAGGTAAGAACAACATAGATCCTTTATGATGGCTGTATAGCATGTACCTGGTACACAGATATATAACTTAAAGAAACATCAATGACAATAATAAGGCAGCAAAAAGCTCACCTGAAACCTGCCCCATGTATCTTCCTACATTTCCTGCAACATGCTGTAGATACTATTGTAGAACTGAAGTGAAGTGAACTTTGTGTTGTTTGTTTAGTATGCAGAGAGGGTTCAAGAAGTGAGGTAGTGTCCTGAATACAGGCTAGGCTGTTTATTATTTTCCATACTTGCAAGCTTTGTGTATTGCTGCTGAAGATTAAAGCAGCGTTTTGGTTTACAGAAGACGGATTTTCCTGATAAATTTGTGGCACATTGGGTCTAGGATTATGGTAACCCTTCAATGAAGACTGCTGTTTTATGCTATCCCCTTACAGTCCCTCTCCACTCTGCCAAAAAAATAAAGGCACTTACCTGCCATCCTGCTTTCTCAATCCCACAAAGTCTTATGGGCTCTGGTCTTTTGGTTTTAGAGAAGATGGCTCTGACAGCTTGCTTCTCCCCCAGCCTCACTGCTGCCAGTCATGTGGGAGCAGGCTTCCTTTGGGGAGCATCACTATTCTGTTCTGCACCCCATGCTGATTTGAATTCAGGGACCCGGAGGGAAGCGATTAAACTAGAGGACAGGAGCCTACAGGACAGGACAGGCCCACATGTCTTTGTAGGATTGAGCCTGTGGGTTCGGAGGTGAGTAGCTTTTGTTTTTGGGATTTGCGTCTTGTCTTCATAGATGCTGAATTTTTGGCAGCGGATTGTACACAACACTCTTCCAGCGTGCACGAACAATGGCTTTTTATTCAGCAACAATCAGGAACAAAAACGTGGAGAGGATACATCAGCAAGATATTTCAACATGGAGCAAAGGAAACAGTTCCATTCTGTTAGCAGGCTAAACACACTATGTATACAGTCACATGGTCTGCATAAGACTTCCTGGTTTTCTTTTAAACTAACTTTATCAACATCCAAACAAGCAGTCACATACATGATGTAGTTGTTGTATTAAAGCTATTCCAACAGGGCTGCGTAAGGCCCTCCAAAGCTAAGTATATACTCCTGTCCTGTGCCTGGCACGCATCTAAGTGTCTGTTGCACCACCTGCAACCAATCAACGAGGGATGCTGCTTCCTTGTGACTGGCAGCATGGACACACACTAAGGCTGGCCAAGGAGCACATTGTCGGTACCGGAGCTAAAACTAAGCAAAATGTGCCACCAAGTTTTAAAATATTGTATCAATATGTTCAGTCCCTGACATCCTGCCCTACCTGCCCAACCCCTACTGTGTGTTATGTAGTTCTGATGCCCTGTTCAGCAGAACAGTTGCTAGATCAAGCACAGTGAAGGTGGGCGTGCACAGGAGAAGTGTGATGGGGGGCACTTCAAAAGAGACTAATGTGGAGGATCGCCGCTTATGGCCATAAAAAAGATGCCGGTCAAAGCGAGCGCCTTTTTGCTTCAGAAATCTTTTGTATGACCATCCATGAGCTTTATGTTCCACCCTGACACCCTGGCATTAGCAAGGTATTTATGGGGACCCTAGACAGTTGCCCAGTTTGCTGCCCCCCCCCCCCCCCCCCCATACTGGCCCTGTAATATATATTTGGTACTTTGGGCCTGATTTATCAAGCACGATCTGCCGGACTAGAATAGTGCAAAATATTGTTTAAAATTTTTTCAGCATGTTTTAGTAAATGTGTTTCTTGCAGTGCACCAACATGTGCCAGTGTAAAAATAAAATCTAAATTATATTTAGCTCCAAGACCGTGTTTGGGTTAGCTTTGTGGTTTGGGTTCGCTCAAAACTATACCCTAGTTTTTACTTTATAATGCTGCAATGTAATAATATGCTATAAGGTGCTATAGGACTCGCTAATAACAATGATTGTAAAGTGCTGCACATTGTATATTATTCCTGCATAAGTGGCACCTGCTCATTCATCTTGAAAAAAGCGTTGTTCAGTAACATGAAAAGAAGATTATAGAGACTCTTTTTGGTAATAATAGCAGTTGAAGATTTTTCTTTTGAAAACACTGCCTGATATTTAGTTTTTTTTTTTACAATTTCAGGAATGTTAGTGAATGACAGTCAGCTGACTGCATGTGACAAGCTGCCCGCTCGCTGTACAAGCAGCTACTGTCTCCTCATCATGTATGGAAGTGCTTCCTCCCAGCACAAAAGACATCCACTATCTCGCTGCCAGGAAAGCATCTTCTAGGGACATCCTGTGAAAGTAGAGGTTTTCCTGTTTCCTGGAGCTTATATGTTACTTAAAGGTCCAGTACACTTTTCAAGAGGGGATTATTTCATTATCATACACTAAAGTGCAAGTCACACTCCACTGTGATCTATTTTCTGCGTGAAAAAAACATTATATATATATATATATATATATATATATATATATATATATTATTTCAAATGGCCAGTTCAAAATAAATAAATTATAAATAAAGTACCATTTTAATTATGCGCCCCACACTGCATCCAGTTTGACTAAGGGCCTTATTCATGAAGGGATAGCGTTAGGTAGTGCCTGTACAGCGGCAGGTAGCAGCAGGTGAACGCCGGCCACGGCACGCAATTCCACATTTATGAAGCGGATTCTGGTGAGCGACTGGGACAACGCCATGTAGCGTACGATTCATCATTATCCCAGCCTCAGCGTACAGCGCTGGCGTTCAGCCTTGCAGAGCGTCACGTCTTACCTCTCACTACCTGGCGCTCTCCCATATTTCAATGGACGATCCTTAAATCCCTTTTCTGATCCCTTTTTTTTGCTCATAAATATTTCTGACATGTATCCTTGGCAAGAAAATGACATTTTTGAAAACGTTTTGGATTAATAATGTAGATATGCAGGAGACAATATGCAGAATTGTCCTTACATGTCTGGTATTAAAGTGTTCATGTTACAATGTTATAACAATGTCATTCCATATGTTTTCGCTTTGTTACTAGTGGATACATGTTCAAAAACAGACTTTAATCACACAGCCTCTGGCGCTATGGGCTACAACTACATGATTTTGAGCGTCGGAACTGTTTGAACAATGTGGTGTGGACTGATCTAGCGCTACCGTTCGTTCCCATACAGCGTAGTACTGTGACTCACACATCATATCCATCAATGCCCGCCAGCGAATGAGGCGCTCTGAAACAAAGAACCATGGCCGAGCACAGCGACTACTAGTGGTTGCTCTGAAATTCGCGCTACAGACGCTCATCTGTCACTACCTGGCGTTAGTAATGAATCAGCCTGCCCGTTATTGATATTTGTGTACTACGCACATTACATTGTGAGGTTCTGGAATAGTCCTCATAAGGGGAAACAGATGGGTCACTCTGTGCTGAAAGAGAAAGTCAGAGCAAACCCCTCCCTCCCCCCTGTGCTAAGCCTGCTTTGGGTGTTAAAATAATAAAACAATTCACCTGAATGTCATAATTCTCCCTCAAAGTGGACCAACACCGTGCCGAGGGTTTTGGTTACAATGGGGCCCACTGATAAAATAACAACCTGGGGGAGCCAGACACCCATAAACCTTACCTTATTCCGGTAAGGCAATTGGCTGCCTCACAGTCACGTGATCTCCGGGTGGCCAATCGCGTCGCTGGATTCTGGGAAGGGGAGCGAGGTTAATGTAAGGTTACGGGGGTCTGGAGAGGTATGTGCGGTGGCATTCTGGATACCCCCCAGCATGTAATTTTAGTGGTGGCACCAGCGGCAACCAACACCCTTGCCGCATGTCTGCTTTAATGCCAGTGGGGGGAAGATTCTCTGCATGGCAGCCGTAGAGCTTGGTGACAGCTGGACTTGACTTTAGTGACAGCTGGACTTGGGTGTCAAGACCAGTACAGTCACACTGCTGAAGGGGGTGGAATGGGTGACTGACCTGGCGCTTAAAGAAGAATGTTACAGGTATTGGGGAGTTAATACAAACTGGCTTGCTCAGCCCCCCTGCCCATCTGGTTATACCCCAATGGGATAAGGATATTTTTAATGGAGAAAATACCCTATGGGCTATGCTAATACATTTGCACAATTGTTCTGTATACCCCCAAATTATCTTTACCTCATTGTAAAAATGATGTACCTCACCGGGGTAGGTGACTTTCTGAGAAATATTACAACAGAAATGATTTATAGAATATTTTTGTGTCTTCAAGTAAAAAAGCTCACTTAGATGTAAGCTTCAGTTCACACCCGAAAGAACACCCAAAGGTAAACCTGATCACCAGTTTTTTTAGCATGACCCTGATAGTATTCTACATTGTATTTTTAAAACTACCTGGAGGACTTTCTGAGACTGCCATTTCGGCATATCGGCTAGAGATGCCTGTTCCTTGGCCCCCATTACTCATCTACTTCCAGGTTCCCGCTAAGCTTTGAGGCCCCATGTGACCACTGGAAGCTGGTAAAGTTTATAAGGGGCGCTTACCCAGTGTTGTGCGTGTGCTAGCCTGGCAAACCTGAGTGAACGCTGGGGGTCACGTGGTGTTATTGGCCAAAATGAGTTGCTGAAGTAGTTGAGTATGAGGGGCTGCCTGTAAACGGTGTGAGGCATCCAGCAAATGAATGACCCCCTCTCATTGCCAGTCTTAGAGGACCAACAGTCAAAAATCACTATTGCTGCTGTTGCTACCGAAGAAAAACAGCTTGTTTCAGTTTAATCTATCCAAAGCACTGTATAAGGTTGATGTTAGAATATTTAAAGCAAGCACACAAGGGGCTTGATTCAACAAACAGAAAAAAATCATTTTGGTTGGAAAAATGGATACGAAAAACTTTGAGTGATTTAACAAAACTGACTAAGGCCCTTATTCATGAAGAGATAGCGTCAGGTAGTGCCTAGTAAATGAGAGGTAGCGACAGGTGAACGTGGGACACGGCACGCAATTACACATTTATCAAGCAGAATCTGTTTAGCGACTGGGATAACGCCATGTAGCGTCCGATTCATCATAATCCCAGCCTCAGCGAACAGCGCCGGCATTCAGCCTTGCACAGCGCCAGGTATTACCTCTCGCTCCCTGTCGTTCTCCCATACATTTCAATGGCCAATCCCTTTCTTCTCTTTAAACAGGGTTTTTGTTTTTAAATCTGGCATGGAAAATGCATTTTTTCAAATATTTTTCATGTTTTATATATTTATGCAGAATTGACATTACAGGTCTGGCATTAAGTGTTCATGTTACAATGTTATTACAATGTAATTCCATATGTTTTCGCTTTGTTACTAGTGGATAAATGCTGAAAAACAGACTTTAATCACACAGCCTCCGGCACTCTGGGCTTCAGATAAGCATTTTTCAGCGCCGGAGTTGTGTGAGGCTGTTTTTTTAATGAATATGTTGTGAGTCGGTCACACTGACCAGTCGCTAACATGCGCTCCCATACAGCGCTGTACTGTTCATATAGCGACTCCCGACAATGTAATCATCATTACTGCACAGCGACTGGGTCGCTATGAACTAGCGACCCATGGCCGAACACAGCGACTATTAGCGGGCGCTCTGAAATGCCTGCTACAGACGCTCATCTGTCGATACCTGGCATTAGTGATGAATCAGCCTGTAATTCAATTCATACAGTCAAAAATACGGGTGAAAAATGTATGTTTTCAATAAGAAAATGGCTTTAGTAAGTGAAAAGTTTGCTCCAATTTTCTTTTCTTTTTTTTTTTATAAATTCTTTATTTATTAAATTTTTAAAGGGAAACAAATACAAGCAGACAATATTGCATTACAACATATTTCCTGGTTATTCACTTATATTCAATACAGACCAAATCGCAAAGAGGGCGTCAAACCGCCACTAACGTAGGGGGGGAGCTTTCTTTGACCAGTTAGAGGCCGATTCATTAATAGCGCCAGGTAGCGACAGATGAGCGACTGAAGTATGGCGCTATGAGCGCCGCTAGCGTACGCCGCGGGCGGTAGCGATTCGCTATAGCAGGCCTCCTCAGTCGCTACCTGGCGTTGTTGGGAACAACGCCTACATTGCTGAATATGATGTTTGAGCTCAGCTTTGTAGGCGCTGTCATTTTGACACACGCTATTCAACACAGCGCCTGCGCTTTGCTTTGCTGTGGGCTTGAAATCAATGTTAGTACCTTCAGAAGTAAACACATTGCAACATGTTTCTTTTTATTATTTTTATTTTGGTTTTAAATGTTTTGGTAATTAAATTAAAATTAGGAAAAAAAATATAGGATTTGTCATGAAGTTTCTCGGGGTGCCTGAAAAAGAAAAAAAAGTGCAGTTACCGTAGTATTTATATTTAATGTGGCTTTTTCGCTGTAAAAAAATAATGCATTAATTTGTTACAAACATTTGGGTCCAACTTGCACAACAACCCTAATTGTTATGTTGGTCAGCTTCCACCCCCCCTGATAGTGGTTTAGGTCATTTTACACCCCCCTGATAGTGGTTTTGGTCATCTTACACCCCCCCTTATAGTGGATTTGGTCATCTTACACCCCCCTTATAGTGGTTTTGGTCATCTTACACCCCCCTTATAGTGGTTTAGGTCATCTTACACCCCCCTTATAGTGGTTTTGGTCATCTTACACCCCCCTTATAGTGGGTTTGGGCATCTTACACCCCCCCTTATAGTGGTTTTGGTCATCTTACACCCCCCTTATAGTGGTTTTGGTCATCTTACACCCCCCCTTATAGTGGTTTTGGTCATCTTACACCCCCCTTATAGTGGTTTTGGTCATCTTACACCCCCCTTATAGTGGTTTAGGTCATCTTACAACCCCCCCCCCCCTTATAGTGGTTTTGGTCATCTTACACCCCCCTTATAGTGGTTTTGGTCATCTTACACCCCCCTTATAGGGGTTTAGGTCATCTTACACCCCCCTTATTGTGGGTTTGGGCATCTTACACCCCCCTTATAGTGGTTTAGGTCATCTTACACCCCCCTTATAGTGGTTTTGGTCATCTTACACCCCCCCTTATAGTGGTTTTGGTCATCTTACACCCCCCTTATAGTGGTTTTGGTCATCTTACACCCCCCTTATAGTGGTTTAGGTCATCTTACACCCCCCTGATAGTGGTTTTGGTCATCTTACACCCCCCTTATAGTGGTTTTGGTCATCTTACACCCCCCTTATAGTGGTTTAGGTCATCTTACACCCCCCCTTATAGTGGTTTTGGTCATCTTACACCCCCTTATAGTGGGTTTGGGCATCTTACACCCCCCTTATAGTGGTTTAGGTCATCTTACACCCCCCCTTATAGTGGTTTTGGTCATCTTACACCCCCCTTATAGTGGTTTTGGTCATCTTACACCCCCCTTATAGTGGTTTCGGACAAATTATGATTGGAGCCCACAAATATTTTCCCTGTAGTGCAGTACTTGGATTAGAGTGAAGGGTAGTTAGCTTACCGCAAAAAATGAAGTGATCATGCTTTCCCTTAGCTCATAGCCAGTCTGGGTGTCCTCACTTCTTTCTGCGGCCAAGTTGGGGATTTCGGGCACCAGTGCTGTCTCTTCAGGTGATTGGATTCTGTGGCATATGCAAATGTTGTGGAGCACACAGCAGGCGAGGATGATCTTGGAGACCTTTTGTGGACTGTACAGCATCTCTCCTCCTGGGCGTGCCAAACAGAGAAAGCGTGCTTTCAGCAGGCCGATGGTTTGTTCCACAATGCTTCGGGTTTTGCGGTGTGCTGCATTGTAGCGTTCATGGGCAGAGGTCTGTTGGCTTTTGACCGGAGTCATCACCCACGTTCTCTGCCCATATCCCTTGTCCGCTGTGGAAAAAACACAAGGAGAGAGACAGCAATTAGTACTAGTACATGTTTTTGGTTTCATTTTTAAAAATTTTGCTTACTAGGCCACATATTTTATGCCAAATACTTTGACATGGTTAATTATTTACCCAGTAGCCAGCCAGCTGGCATTTCGTTGTTCTCAAACTTCCGGCACAGGACTGTCCGCTGCAGGACGTAAGAATCATGGCATGAGCCGGGGAACCCCGATCTCACCGCCCGCAGCTTCATTTCGTGGTCACAGACCACCATGATGTTCATAGAATGGTATTGCTTACGGTTTCGGAAATACAGCTCCTGTGCACGGGGAGGGCGGAAAGGGATATGTGTACCATCAACGCACCCTAGCACATTCGGGATCCCTCCCATTAGATAGAAGGCATGTTTTATTTTGGCAACCTCATCCTCATCCTCAGGAAACTTGATGTAAATAGGGATCAAATCACAAATCGCCAGAACTACCTGGATTAATATGCGGCTCATAGTAGCCTGGCTGATCCCGCTGAGGAGGGCAGAGGTTACCTGGAAGGTCCCTCGTGCCAAAATGTTCAAAGTGGCACACAGGCGTACTATGCCTGGAATGGATCGAGTGCGTTTGGTGGATGGCTCGATTTTGTGCTTAATCTGATCATATAGGGACTGTAGTGCAGCACGATTCAGACGGAAGCGGCTCCTGATCTGCTCGTCACTTAAGTCCCATACTGAAAGGCGGATTCCAAAGGAGTGGGGTGCCCTAAGCCTCACAGCACCACCCTCCCTGTCCTCCTGCTCTTCCAGCATACGCATACATCCATCCACCCATACCCCATACATCACCCTCTTATCCATCACACACTCAACAGATATACCAAATCAGCCAAACAAAACCAAAAACCACAAACACACCACACACACAAACAATCACACTCCTCACACACTCACTACAATGCAGCTCACCACAAAACCAGAAGTATAGTGGTCCAAACCACCAGCCTGCTGAAAAACAGCTTTCTAAGTTAGGCACAACCAAGAGGGGAGTTGCTGCACAGCCCACAAAAGGCCCCAAAATCAAGCCTCACTTGCTGTATGCTCCACAATATTTGCATATGCTAACAAAATCAATCTCCTAAAGAAACAGCACTGATGTCAGAAATCACCCAACAAGCCACAGAGAGTGAGGACCAAACCCAGCCAGACACTCAAATGAGCTAAGGGAAACAAGCACCACACCACAGCCTTTGCCACAGTGTAACAATACCAGAAGCTTGCCAAATCCAGCCATTTATACTTCACTTTCAAAAAGGACAGGTCCGCTTTGCCGCCTTTTGCGTTGCTCTGCTATTTCCAGTCTCCAATTAGCTGACCCAGGTGTGCGTGAAACGGAGTGCGCACACGCACGCTAGTAGCGCTACTAGCGTACGTGAGCCTAAACTTGCGTGCATTAACGGACATGGCAGAAAATTCTGTGGTGGGCCAATGAAAGGTAAGCTACTGTTTCTTTAAATAGCCGTTAGTATAGCCACATGTCACAAGTGTTTAATATACATGAGTACATTGTTGTATTTGGTTGTGTGTTGTTTGGTTAATGAGGTCTGTAATTAGTTAATTGCCTAACACACATGCTTCAGTCAGTGCAGTGGAGGTGTTGCTACAAGCACCTGGCCAGTATGTGTGAATCTATTAAGTGGACCTGTTTGTGATTGGCTGTTAGAGCACATAAAACCTGCCCAACCCAAAGAGAGGGCGATGCCATTCTGTAGTCTGCATGCGTGCTTGTTGGTTGTGTATTGGTGTGTGTGTGCAGCTACAGGATGGAGCCAAATTCAGGACATCTGCCGGCCACAGCAGGCCCAAGTAGGAGTGTGGTGGGTGCTGTGCGCAGACCTCCCTTAAGGAAAAGGGCCCAGCCTGAAGGTGGTGCAGCACCCCAGGCTAAGCGCCCAGGTGCCAAGAGGGAGCCTGAATTTAATTTGGCGGAGAATAATAATCTTGTGCGCCTTACCCTTGCTAAATGGGAGCTGCTCTTTGGCTCCCAAAGCAAGTCAATAGGAAACAAGAAAGAAGCAAACTGTGGGATGCCATTGGTGTTGAGCTTACTAGCAGTGCTCAACACCCACGTAGTGGCCCATCCTGCAGGAAACGCTTCTACACTTTGAGAGGGGCCCTTATAAAAAAGATGAATCACGATCTTGATGTCGAGAGTGGGACCATCCAGGCTCCAAAGAGTACCTGCAGGCCGTATGAGGAGATGCTGAAGGGCAAAATTCCACTTGCTCGGCTGCAGGGTGTGGATCCTGGGGATGACACCACAGGTTGGACTGAAGGTACATATTTTCTGTCTATTTTGTGATGGTAATGTTAATGTATGTGATTTGCTTGGTCTCTTTCTGGCCAACTAACAGTAGGACCTGTGAAGTAGTACATTATACCTCATAAATGTTTTACTTTCCTGTGTGTTGCTTTCTGCATAGGTGCACATGGTGCTGTTCATGAGTCGGGGGAGGAGGAGGACACCCAAAATCCTGCCCTTCAACCAACCTCCAGCCTAACCCAGTCTGCCATTGAAGGTATTTAACAATAATTTAGGGGCTGTTTGTTTTTTGACAAAATGGGTGTGGGAGCACCTCAAACAATAGCTTGTACCACTGTTGCGGATTACTAATTTGGACCTGCGGCCTAATTTCACGCCCACTTTAACCCTCACAGAAACTAACTAACAAGGCCCTAACATGTGTAGCTATGTGGGAAGCCAGAGATGTGTGGCCATATATCTGCATATACATGTGTAAGCCACACTGGCCGTGCTTAGGGAATATTAGTGATAGAGCTGCTCACACACACACCTAAATGCATGTTTTATTTTGTGCCGCACATTACCAATGGCTAAATGTTTGCTTTGTTTTTGCCTAGCTGCCCCGCCATTGGCACCAGCATCTCCTCAGGAGCCAAGGTACTCTTTGGATGCCGGTAAGTGCATGTGTCAACCTTGCTTTATCCGCTTTACCACAAGTGCATGTCTATCATTCCTCTTTTTGATTTGTAGGCCAAGTGACTGGTTCATCTTTGGACCCCACTTCCGATGTTGCAGGTCAACAGGACCCTGTTGGTGTGTATTGCAATAAATAATGTATCCTTTATGCTGTTTATGTTACACTGGTTCAATTGGGTTAGTCGAATAATCTACATGTTTGCTCTGTCAACTTGAATATGCCTATTTTGAGTGCTTTTTCCATCCCCAGGGTCAGTCTAATAGTTTTTGGAGTGATTGCAATGCATTTTTTGGGTATATTTAAAGACAAACATTCACCCAAGTAGTTGTAGGAATATTTAGAGACATTAATTGTGTCTTTTAGTTGGCCAGAATATCGGAAGTGGCTGTCCAGAAAGGGCCCTTCACGTTGAGGCTGCCAGAGATGAGGGTAAGTTGTTTTGGCTTGATGATCTCGTATGGATTTTGGCTATACTTTTGTTGCACTTTATTCGGCCAACTTGTGTTTAAACATGTATTTTCCAGGGCAAAGCTCGAGTGAGGTCCCCACTCCAGACATCTGGGAGATGGCGGGTATGTGTAATTTGAGCAATGTGTCTGATCTTATTTGGCCCAATTATTGCCTCATATTCCTCTGACATACATGTTAGCAATCTGAGTTTCCCAGATACCTTTTGGCTAGTGTGTAATCTGGCACTTTGTGGAGGTATGGCCTCGATAGTCTAGCCATGTTACATTTGAGTTTGGTTCACTGACCTACTAACCTGACTTTCCTGTTTAGCATATGCCAACTTGCCGGAGCTCTCGGATGTGGATTTGCCCCTCTCTGGCAGCGAGACCCCGCTCCTACCTGTGTCGGACATCACGGAGGTAACATGGCTGATTTAGAGGACCAATAACCACATTGCCATGTTCGTGTGTAGGCGATGAACCAACATGTCACATTTCCTTTCTTGGTTGTTTTGGCAGGAGGCGGGACCAGAACCCCAAGCTGGGACCTCTTCCCAAGTGCCATGTGGCCAAGCTTCAGAGGCTCAAACAAGGGTAAGTTGTATTGTTACAGTTTGGCCAAATGATTTTGAGGGGAATAGCTGCATTGGTTCTGTTTGACTAAAATGTGTTTTTCTATTTTGTTAGGCTCAAACCAGAGCAAGAGGAGGTGTGGCACCAACCAGTGCTGATTTTTATGAGCTAGGGGTCCGGATGCTGGAGGACTACAGTCGCCAACAGCCGCGTGATGGAACTAATGAGCGCATTGCAGCGTTGGAACATCATGTGCTGATGTGTCAGCAACAAAATGAGGCCCAGCAGCGCCAGATAGACCAGTTGCTACAAGCCCAACAACAACAAAATAACCAGGAACTTGTTCGCCTCTCCAATCTGATGGAGCAATCTCTCCAGCGCCAGGAAGAATGTCTCCAGCGCCAGGAACAAAGTTTGTTGTTGACACAACAGCTCATACAACAGCAGTCTATTTTTTTTACTGCACTGTTGGCCCCCAACACCGCCCCTAGCAATGACTCCCAACCTCCCCGGCCGCCAAGCCAAGAATATTAATTTGTTTTTGTTTTTTTTTGATGGAAATAGATTTGATTACCCCACCTCTAAATTGTGTTTTTCCTAAGACATAGCTAAGAACACAGTCAGGGATGAGTATCTTGATCGACATATGTAAATGTAGGCTCAAATTAATGCCACACATTTGTGACCATAGCTTACTATGGTTTACACATTAAATGGCTACAAAGGTATGGCAAAATTTACACACAAATGGGTTTGTAGACACTTAAACTATGCTTGACAAGGCACAACACACTGTAATTACCAAAATACAAAATATTTATTATTAAAGGCGGGCAACAGGCCCAACATTTGCCCACAAAGTGGATAAAACCAGGGGCCAGTCATCACCCCACCCTAACGACGCCTCTTCTTGGCCAGCAGCATAAGGCGAAGACGCTGGATCGACCGCCACAGTCTGCGATGCTGGTTTTCACAAGCTGTAGAGAGTAGAAAAAAACCAGATTTAAGAAATGGAATGTGACCTCAACAGACACAGATGTAGCAATGTAATGTCAGTGGGTCCAATTAGCTGACGCTCACATTAACATTGTTGCCCACTGTGCCCTTAGGTGTTACCATTATATGAGTACTAGTGGCTGGCTTAAATGTGGGCACCACATCCCAAGCATACATTTACTCTTAACTCTTGGTAATCAAAGAAGGTATAAGTCCCAGTGTGGACATTTATGTGTTTAGTCACAGCCAAACATCAGGGCCTAAGTCCTAACGAGTAAACTAGTTTGGCCAAGAATCTTAGAGGTCATGACCTAAGCAGGCCCATTTGGTTGGGTAGAAACCACAAATTGTCTCTATGTGGCAAACTCAAGAATGTGAGGCAACAATCAAGCATGCAGACATGCATGTAGGATTGTTGGCCAAACACATGTAACCTAGATGTGTGTTGCTTAAACACATAGGTACATTGTAAATGCCTGCAGAATTGACTATAAGACATAGGGTTCACAAGTCTTTAGGCATATGAAGTGGGATGTACTCACCATCGCAGCTGTGGCGGGGGCCCATGCTGCTGGCCGTCCCGGGAGGTGTGGTGGGGAGGATGGTCACCGGCTCCGTCTGCGTGGCAACATCTGTCATGAGAAAGCAAAAGAGAAAAGCAAAATTAGTGGGCCAATGACACATGACTATTTGTCATCCATCTGGTTAGGGAGTCTGCAAAAACAAATGCTTGCATGGTTACACACATGTTGTCCGACATTAGCATATTTCCTGGTCCATGAGTTCATGTAAAATATTTATGGTTGCAACATGGACACATAAAGATAATGTGGCAATAACCTTGACAGTGCAATGCTAAGGACTAATGTGGCGCAGGAGGCTGCGGCGGTGGCTTCTGCCACCCCCAATGAGGTAAGGAGTTTGTGGGCTTTTTTTGGGGGGGGGGCCCTGGGTGAGGGAGGTGATTGGGCATGGAAGCTTAGAGATTCCAAGCACAATCAACAATGGGTGTTGGTCCACTTTAAGGAATGTCATAACATATAGAATGTGAGGGATAACAACAAACACTTACCACGACTATGCCCGTGGAGAATGCATTGCCAAAAGGCCATGGAGGTGCCGCCTATATGATGCCCTGCAAATTAGAGAGGAATGGCAAGGGCTAAGTACAAATGGCCAGATGAAACCTGTCACAGACTAACAATGACAAAATGTGCACTCACCCGGGGATGATCCGCCACTTGAAGCCAAGGGAGGGCTCTGAGGAGGAGGTGGGGAGCCTCGGCTCCTCACACTCTGCTCCGAAGATCCCCCAGCCAAAGGGCCACCCTCCTCCCTCTCACTCCCTGCTCCTTCAGGGAGTGTGGGAGAGTCCATTCCTTCCACCCCACTTGGACTCCCCACTTGAGAGTGGCCCCTTGTCTGGTGAGACTCCTCAGAGTCAGAGTGTGAGGAGCTCAGGCTTGATCCTGCCAGCCCCCCAGCAGCACACTCCTCTGGGGCGTCATCCCCTTCCTCCCCTGGGTCCTCTAAATAGGAGCCGCGAGAGGGACCCTCCCCCCGATGACTCCCCCGAGTCCGCCTGTCTGGTTCGGGGGAGGACTCCCTTCCCACGTTTCCCCAGGGGAGGACGCTTATCTGTGTTGAGGGGGTGAATGAAAATAATTAATATTAATACCCAAAATGGACACAGCTTAGCAGATTATTTAACCAAAAGTATAAACATAGCATAAGCTTAAACTTACCTGATGCGTAGGCATCATATAGGCGGTACACGCCTTCAGGGTCCCGGCACTTGAAGTCCGACCATTTCTGCTGGATTGATCGGACACTGAGGTGGGTGTCGAAGCGCCGGGACACTGTGGCCTTCACCTCCATGGCAATTCGCTTCTTGCCCCCACGGGCATAGTCATATTGGTGGATGCAGAAATCCTATGAGCAATGAAAAACAAACACAAATCAATACATGACATCAGAACAATGGCATAAACAGTTATACTGATAACAGATTAAAGTGGACCAACACCCTGGATTTTGACTATTCTGGGTTTGGGTCCACTTTGGTGGGGCACACCAATCGGGGGTGGGCCGCTGTCTGAAACCCCCTGGGCAGGCCAGAAATACACCACTGACCACGCTCCCACGTGACTGCGCCAGGCTATCACAGCGCTCTGCGCCGCTGTGGTATGCGCGTCCAAGCCCGCTTGGACGTGCATACCAGCTCAGCTGCCTCTGAGCGCTGTAGGACGCGTGTGGCGCTTCACTCCAACAGGGAGGGCGCCTGTGCAGGCCATTAACAAATGTCTGGCGCAGGGGCCCACCCTGCTAGAGGGAAGCGCAAGACGCATCCGCGGCTCACGCATGCAGAGATGGGACGGGCTGAGGTAAGGTTTTTGGGCCTCCAGGGGGGTTCATCCCCGCAGGACATCCAGATTTGGGATGCCCTGCGGGGAGTGATCAGATTGGTCCTGAAAACTAAGAGATTTCAGGGCCAATCCCCCCTGTGTGTTGGTCCACTTTAAACATAAAATCCAAGCTAAACATACTCACTTTGACCACCTGGCCGTTTACGCGGCTATCCACCCTTTTGCGCTTAGCTTTTGCTGGCCCAGGAGGGGAAGGGGTGGGAGGGGGGTTAGGTGGGGGAGGTGAGGTAGGTGGGGGAGGTGGGGGAGGGGTGGTGGGGTCAGAATCAGAGGAGGAGCTGGGGAGGCGCAGAATCCGTCTCCTGGGCAGCATGGTGGAAACGCAAAGGAGGAAACAGGAACCGGATATGACCAAAGCGACAGGGGCAAAAAAAGAAAAACGCTCCTCGCAAAAGGAACAAGCTAATATCCGCTATGTGCAAGCTAAGTGGCGGAACTAGTCGATTTACGCATTCCAAAAAGCTATTGGACTAAGCGCTAGTAATTTTTAGCTTTATGTGGCTTTGAAACGCAAAGGAGGAAATAGGAACCGGATATGACCAAAGCAACTGGGAAAAAAAAAATAAAAAAAACGCTCCGCGCACCAGGAACAAGCTAATATCAGCTATGTGCAAGCTAAGTGGCGGAAAAACAAAATTTACACATTAACACAAGCTATTGGACAAAGCGCAAGAAAGTTAAAGCTTTATGTGGCTTTGAAACGCAAAGGAGGAAACCGAAACCGGATATGACCAAAGCAACTGGGAAAAAAATTCAAAAAAAAAAACCTCCGCGCACCAGGAACAAGCTAATATCAGCTATGTGCAAGCTAAGTGGCGGAAAAAGTAAATTTACGCATTACAACAAGCTATTGGCAAAGACGCCATTAATTATTAGCTTGATTTAGCAGGGTGTTCAAGATCCTGTAATGCATAGTTCCTTGAAAACCAAAAAGCTTGTTGCTTAAAAATAACAATCTTATTCCTTCATAAAATAATAACACAATAAAACTATCCAACTACATGATAATGTGGCACACAGGAGAATGCATAACAGGTTGTTATGAGCTTGTACGCCTGAAGAAATCCTGCAGAATGTGGACATGCACGCTCACAACTACAGTGTATTCATTAAGAACGACTGGGGTCGCGGGAAGTGAATTCCGGGAAAATGGCAGAAGGGCACATGTATGAACAGCACAGCGCAGCACAGCGACGCTTGCGCCGCCACATAGCGAATCAAAACAGCGACTGCACAAACTCTGACCACCACAGATTCATCAAGGACAGGGCTGCCGAATAGCTTGGGCGCTGACAATTTCTATGAGCGAACGTGAGCGCCAAACAGGACTGACTAAAAAGTAGCTTTACAAGCCCCGTGTGTTGTGAAAACAAGCTATTTTGAGCCGAATGAGTTTGGTGGGAGGAGATGCATTTTAGATGTCACTCACAACATTACAGTGTAAAAATTACAACTTTCATCTAAAAAAGAAAAATAACAAGACAGATTAGTAAAACATATCCCAACAAACATGTGTTGAATTTTGTGCAAAAGACAAGAACACAAAAACCACTTAAAACAATCATTGCAGTGTCTGCCATTGAAATGTATGGGAGAGCGGCAGGTAGCGACAGGTCAGACCTGGCGCTGTGATGGGATTAGCAGCGGCGCTGTTCGTTGCAGTCGGCTACATGATGAATCCCGCGCTAGCTGACGCTCTCGCCGGCGCTAGCCTCATTTAGCGTGATAAATGCGTCATTGTGGCCGACGCCAGGCGTACTTGAGTCGGTAGCCGCCGTTAGCTGGCGGGACCTGGCGCTCGTCAAACACTACCTGGCGCTATCGCTTGATGAATAAGGGCCTTAGTTTCTTTCCCGGCCTGCCTCAGGATGCAATTCAGTTGAGAGAACACCTGAGGGGACTCGACACATCTTCCCCTAGTTCGCTCCCCTTATCTGCTCTAAAAGCATGATGGTCTCACGTTATTCTACTAAAAACCGAACTTCCTAATGTAATAACAGCCTTTCCACCGTCAACCAGGGATATCCCTGGGTGAGGAAGGAAGACCTCCAAAGAGGGGGCACAACAGAAAAAAAAGGGGGAGGGGGTACACTGGGGGGGAGGGGCACACGGCAGGCGACCATTAGACATCTCGCAGAGCGGCTTTATACTCGTCTGACTCTGAATATTCTATCCACCTATACCATGTTACCATAAATTTCTCATGTCTATCATCCTTGGCGGCAATGAGGCTCTCAAATCGCATGATGTCATTGACATTTAAAACCCACATAGCGAGAGAGGGGAGCTCCACCTTCTTCCACATTAGAGGGATGCAAGCCTTTGCTGCATTTAATAAATGACATAGCAAAGAGCCCCTGTACCTTTTAACTGGGATTTTCGAGACATGGAGCAAGCAGAGGGCTGGGTCATTTGGTACCTCTTCTTCTAACAAGCCACCCGCCACCCTCCTGACTGCTCCCCAGAACTTCTCAAGTCCTGGGCAGGACCACAGAATATGTAACAGGTCTCCGCCTCCCGCTCCGCACCTCCAACACCTATCTTCTACCTCCGCGCACCATTTACTAATTACAGCCGGGACCCTGTACCATCTCGTTAGAATCTTGTAACTGCATTCTTGGTATCTCGTACACACTGATGTTTTGTGCGGCAGCCCAAGAATCTTTTTTCTTTGGTCTGGTGTGAAGGTCCTTCCAAGATCCCTCTCCCACTTCTCCACAAATGAGGGTACCTCCATATCTGGTGGGGTTATCAACATCTTATAGATGTACGACAGGGTATGACTCTCCGGGTTCATACTCGAGCATAGCATCTCGAACGGGGAAAGGCGCCTCTGCTCATCTTCGGTCTCCTGTATAGTGGAGAGGAAGTGTGTCAGTTGATATTTCTGCCACCACGACCAACTAGGGATTCCCCTCTCAAGTGCCGTTCCCTCCAAATCGGCCCATACCCCTCCCTAGATGAAGTGTCCCATTCTAAAAAATACCCGCCTGTCTCCATGCCCTGGGCACTGGGCCCTGGCAGCCCGGCAAAAACCCGGGGTTTCCCAAGACCAAAACCATGGGTGAGGGCGTCGGTGAAAAAGCGGCTGACTGGAAGTATCGTTGGCAGACCCTCAGGGTGGCTCCCACTGTGGGATGTTTCATTGCTTGTGGTATGTGTTTTCCGTCTACCCAGGGGATACAATCCACCTGTGCTTCAACTAAATCCTGTTCCAATGACACCCACTGTTTATGTTTCCTATGCAGGCACCAGTCTACCACTCTGTTCAAATGTGTCGCTGCATGGTACAGAGCTGAGTCTGGGAAGCCCAGACCCCGTGTTCCTTGGTCTGAGAGAGAATAGCTCTACTCAACCTCGGCTTCCCCCTCCCTCCATACAAATCTCCCGAAAAGAGTCTGGACCTTCCTAAAGAAGGCCTGTGGGATGGCTACCGGGAGGGCCTGCAGCAAGTAGAGAAGCCATGGGAGCATTGCTTCGACCAAACGAGGAAAGCTTGCTCGAAGACCACCTAACCATTTCCTCTTCAAATTTTTTGAGTAGTGGTGGAAAGTTCAGGGCATATATATTGTTCACGTTTTTACATATCTTTGTTTCCAGGTACGTTACACTCTCCCCCGCCCATCTGAAGGGGAATGCATTTGAATGTCATTAAACCTTTTAGCGGGGGATATTTATGTTTAGGGCTTCCGACTTTTGATAATTGATTTTGTATCCCGATAACTCCCCCCCGATAACATACCCCTTCAGCTCTTTCAGCAGGTTAGGGAGTGATATCTCCGGGCATGTCAGACCAAAAATCAGATCATCGGCATAAGCCGCTACCTTATACTGTCCTGTGGGGATGGATTTCTCCTTATCTTACACAAGAGGGGTTCGAGGGTGAGAATAAAGATTAAAGGAGAGAAGGGGCACCCTTGTCTCGTTCTGTTGGAGATCCAGAACGACTGTGATAACACCCCATTCACCCGCACCGAAGCAGAGGGGGCACTGTATAAGCTGCTAATCCAGCCCAGGGCATGGGGGCCCAGTCACATTTTAGGGTGGCCTGCATGAATTGCCAGGTCACCCTATCGAAGGCTTTCTCTGCGTCGGTGGCGAGGAGAAGGGAGGGAACTTCCTTCCGCTGGGCCCAGTGTATTAAGTTGAGCACCTTTATGGTGTTGTCCCTTGCCTCCCTGTGTGGCATAAACCCAGCCTGATCCAAGCCTATAACGTGATGCAAGTGTGGGGCAATTCTAGAGGACAACACCTTGGCGAACAACTTAAACCGGACCTTCACCCTGATTTAATGAAAAGCCCAAACTCTTAAAAAACAATTCCTCAGCATCTAAAATTAATATATTTTACATGTTTAGTCACTAATTTATTATACTTTCCCCCACTGGGCTGCAACTCTGTTCGGGAATTTAGGATACGGGCGCCGCCATCTTGACTCAGAAGCATCACACTTACTGAGGAGAGGAGAGTGGGATAAGGTACAGGGGGGCGGGTTATAGCTGTGCTTTGCTCAGACAGAGCAGAGCTGGGGTCAGGGAAAGGTCAGCAGTCCCAGAATGCAGAGCAGCACAGTCACTTCCTGTTTGCAGGCACTTCCTGTTTGCAGGCTGCCTGCAAAAATGGCAGCTTCCATAAGCCGCCATCTTGGATGTTTAAAGGCTTATAAAATGCAGTAGATGCAGGTAGGATGATTTTTAATGTGAGCAATCTGTATGTACAGGGTGTGGGAAACATATAAGATAGACTCTTATTTAGAGTGAAGGTCCGCTTTAATGTCTGTGTTTAAGAGTGAAATCGGCCTATAGCTGGTACATAGGCCAGGGTCCTTGCCCTCCTTAGGGAGTACCAAAATACTCAAGGCTCAGCCCATCCGGCCCTGGCACTTTTCCCCCCGCGGCTCCCGAGATTGCTCCCTGCAGCTGCTCCAATCGGCTCCTCCAATTCCTCTAATACCTGTCTCGGAAGCCTGGGTAAACCTGCTTCTTTGATATACTGCATCGCTGCTTCCTCACTTCCCAGCCCTTTTGTCTGAGGTAGGTTATAAAGTCCCTCATAAAATTTGCGGAATGCCTCTGCTATTTCTTTTGTGTGGTGTGTGATCTTTCCCCTGGCATCCGCTACTCTCAGAACATATGCCCTAGCTCTCTCCGCCCTCAGAGCCCTTGCAAGTAATCTACCACATTTGTCTCCCGATTCGTAGAACCTGCTACGGCATTTGGTCATCTGTGCCTTAAAGTGGACCAACACCCTCCCCTGATCGGCCCGGGAATCTATAAGATTCCCGGTCCGATCAGCTCCCTGACTGCGGGGCACCCCGATCGGCAGGCGCACACCCGCGCCGGCCGTTTGTGAATGGCCGGCGTGGGCGCGCTCCCTGTAAGAGGGACGCGCGGGAGGCGGCGGCGGCCCGTGCTCAGCTTGTCCGTCGGCGGCGATCTGACGAGCGAGTCACGTGGGAGCAGGGTCAGGTGAGTTTTCGGGGCTTTCTCACAGCGGGGCACCCACGATCGGGGTGCCCCGCGGAAGTGGACCAATACCCAGGATAGTCAAAATCTTGGGTGTTGGTCCACTTTAAGCGTATCACAACAAAGTGTCTTCAATTTTTCCCTCAATACAGTCAAGGTTGAGAGATGCGAAACCGCAAGGGACTTTTTATGCAGTGTTTCTATCCTACCAATCTCCCGGACAAGCCTAAGGACGCATTCTAACTTCTCCTTTTTCTTTCTGGCACCCAATTTTATGAAAGACCCTCTTACAACATTTAATAACATTTATGGGCTTCCCATACAAACCCTGGGTTAATCTCTGGTGTTTCATTTAGCTCAAAGAACTCTTTCACATCCCTCTGGATTTCCAGCAAAACACCCTGATCCTCCAGCAGTGAGTTGTTTAGTTGCCAGGACCAGCTCCGGGGCTCTAGGCCCGGAATTGCTCCAATTCTCTAGCTGAAAATCATAAATCCCTGAAAGCGTATCTGGTGCTGAGAAGTCTTTATCTCAAATGGAGCATTCGTTTTCTACATTTCACACAGCTTCAGAATGATCAGATGATGTCCCCATGTAATATTTCTCAGGTGACAATTGTATTTTAATGCACTTCTGCAACTAATCACTTTGTTATGAAGGATCACATTCATCCATGTAATGCTAGATATACATTTAGTAATCAACCAAGGCAACTGGACATGCTGTTTTCATTTGCTTTATTTATCCCACTATTAGGAAAGGTAGCTGGATGACCTAGATTTATTCCTACAGATATGCTACAGATAAACCTAATTTATTTATTTTGTAACTGTTTCAAATAAACTGAAAAAAGAATCATGTCCTTCTTCCAGATTACCAGACTGGTGCACCAGGCATAGTAATCACAGGGTCAAAAAGCTGAACAGCCTGCCCCTGGCCCCGGCAACTTTTCAGCCCCAGAGCCTTTGGCCAAGGTTTAGCAACTTTGATTGGGTGTCGGTTTTAATATTTCATTAACCTTCCTAGCGTTGCGATATAGACAAATGCAATGGCAACGAAAGCGTTGCCATTGCATTTGTCTCTTATGCACGGCTCCGCCCCCATGAGCCTCTGCGGCTCACAGAGACGGAACCCGGAAGCGGAGAGGGACGCTGCAGCCCCGGCTCTCACCTGCGATCGCGGCGGAGACATCGCTGGATCGCAGGGAGAAGGTAAGGAGGCTGCGCCGCCCGCTCTTGCTCCCAAATCGATCCCGAGCGTGACTCGGGGTCACCGCCACTTACAGCGCAAACTGACCCCGAGTCACGCTCGGGATCGCCGCCAAGGGGGTTAATAAAGTAATAAGAAATAGAAAATGTATTAATAAACAGATGTACTGAGTAATAGATCAGGGCAACTGTGCTTGCTGTTTTCTTTTGCTCCATGTGTTTTGTTATTTATCCCACTGGATGTATGTATGAGTTAAACATTGCCTATTGGGGAAGAAGGCTGGATGACTTGTGAAATGTATCAAAGTAAAAAAAACAGCTATTGCAAGTGAATAATTTATTCCTGCAAAGCTCCTGAAGTTAACTTTGTATTTATTTATTTATAATGTTTCAATAAAAATGAAAACAAATCATGGCCCCTTCCTCCAAATTACCAGACTAGTGCACCAGTCTGGTCCTGGCAACCCACTGACCCCCGATTTGTTACTATTTACATTAGAGCCCATAAAGATGCCTGAATTCTTTAAAGTAATTTCACTAATTAGATAAGATTTTTTAATTTAATTACATAAAAAATTACAACATTTCCCAACTTTAGATTACTTTCCAATCTACTATTCTGACCAAATCACCCAACTAACTGGGCCAGTTAGAAAATGATGCCTATACGCAGAATATATATTATTTGTACTCATGTTTGATCCCATGAAACAATCAAACAAAAGAATCAAGTTAGCGGAAAGGTTTAATCGATCCTTTGATCAGTTTACAAAATAAGTTTCACATTCTTATTTTATATTAGTAAAGTGCAACTGTAGGCCGGAATATTACCCGTCCTCCCCTGGGATCAATCCATCACAGTCCCGCTGGCTGCATCCTGCTGGTCCTGCACTGTCAGCTATGTAAGTGACAGTTGGATTTTGGAATGGCTGAGGCATGTTCATCAGTGTCCACTGTAAATAATGAAGATAATAAGTGCTGAACCTTCTTGTTTTTTCCTAAGATTAAAGCAGACCTACACAAACTCTGAGCCAGGGAGGGTTCTGCTCCATATAGACTCTAAACTGACCAAATCCACCTTCTCGCTCCATCTGTAACAGAGATATCATCACGGTTTCCGAATGTAGCTCCATCTAACAGGGGACCAGAAACAGCCGTATACATGTGGCATCGCCACAATGTGCATTTCCTAACCACATCATGCACGCGTTCATGTTTGATTTTGGCTATCTAAAAAAACATGTGCAAGAAGTATTCCAATTTAGTATGCCTCTGCTGTGTGAAACTCACCTGGTATACTTACCTCACGTCTGATCTCATAGTGCTCCTCCAATCAGCGTTCTATGCTGTGAATTTAAATTGCTATGGCATAGGGAACTGTTTGAAATCAGAGCTCTGATAGTGGTTGTCTGGGAGGGGAATTTAACAAGGAGGGGCATCCTGAATTGGAAGACAATACGTCAGCAAAAATCTTATAGAGCTGGCCAAAAAGGGTTTTGGTCCACTTTACCTGTGGGTGCACCCCTGAATCGGGATGCCCTGTGGGTGATTATTAAAAGGAACCTAGAGTAATTTTTGGTCTGCTTTAAAGTGATTCAGCAGCCCAAAAAAAAAACTAAACAAAAGGGTACTTACCTTTTTCCCAATGCAGCTCATCCAAGCCCACGCCACAGCCACCGCATTCTGCACCACCCTGGGCCAGTACGTGTTTGATGGCAGGTTGCCATGCCCTCTCCAATCAATAATTGCAATGGAGGAAGTGTGCCGAGGTCTCACCCCCCCCCCCCCCCCCCCATGGTAGTGAATGGAGAGGATGTGGCTGCGTGGCTGTAACTGATGGCCCGTAAGCGCTGGTGAATTCAGACCCTGGGCCAACCACCTGCAGGCTCACGTAGATCAGGTAAGTTATGATTTCCAGGTTAGCACCGATCAACTGCGCTGGACAGAAAGTACTTTAAAAAAGTAAGTGTAGTATAAAAATAATTTACTTTCTGTATTTTTGCCAACTACTGGCAGCATAGGGAATCCTAAGTAGGGATGTGCAGCACAGCCTGGCAAACCGGGTCACTGGCAGAGCTAGATTAAAGGCAGGGCCAAAGGGCCTCCGACACTTGATATAGGCAAAGGGCCTCCACCACTAGTACAAGAAATGTAGGAAATCTTTGAAATAGCAGCGTTTACACAAAGCGTCATGGGCTAGGGCAAGATGGCCGCATTGAATGTTCATTGGAATGGGGGGGCACACACAGAACAGGGTATGCTGCTCTGTGCACCCACTTTAAAGGAAAATGACAGTAGAGGGGGGCCTCCACCTTACTTAATTTGGCCTTGGTCACTGAACATAACAATACTCAATTCTTCCCCATTCCAGCAAACTAGTGATTTCACCGGCCTATCAGGTTTGTCCCATTGGTGGCTGTTTCTAGTTCAGCTTTTGGGAGTATCAGCCTGCCAGAGAGATCTCCGGCCTATCAGGTTTGTCCCATTGGTGGCTGTTTCTAGTTCAGCTTTTGGGAGTATGAGCCTGCCAGAGAGATCTCCGGCCTATCAGGTTTGTCCCATTGGTGGCTGTTTCTAGTTCAGCTTTTGGGAGTATCAGCCTGCCAGACGGATCTCCGGCCTATCAGGTTTGTCCCATTGGTGGCTGTTTCTAGTTCAGCTTTTGGGAGTATCAGCCTGCCAGAGAGATCTCCGGCCTATCAGGTTTGTCCCATTGGTGGCTGTTTCTAGTTCAGCTTTTGGGAGTATCAGCCTGCCAGAGAGATCTCCGGCCTATCAGGTTTGTCCCATTGGTGGCTGTTTCTAGTTCAGCTTTTGGGAGTATCAGCCTGCCAGAGGGATCTCCGGCCTATCAGGTTTGTCCCATTGGTGGCTGTTTCTAGTTCAGCTTTTGGGAGTATCAGCCTGCCAGAGAGATCTCCGGCCTATCAGGTTTGTCCCATTGGTGGCTGTTTCTAGTTCAGCTTTTGGGAGTATCAGCCTGCCAGAGAGATCTCCGGCCTATCAGGTTTGTCCCATTGGTGGCTGTTTCTAGTTCAGCTTTTGGGAGTATCAGCCTGCCAGAGAGATCTCCGGCCTAACAGGTTTGCCCCATTGGTGGCTGTTTCTAGTTCAGCTTTTGGGAGTATCAGCCTGCCAGAGAGATCTCCGGCCTATCAGGTTTGTCCCATTGGTGGCTGCTTTTGGGAGTATCAGCCTGCCAGAAAGATCTCCGGCCTATCAGGTTTGTCCCATTGGTGGCTGTTTCTAGTTCACCTTTTGGGAGTATCAGCCTGCCAGAGAGATCTCCGGCCTATCAGGTTTGTCCCATTGGTGGCTGTTTCTAGTTCAGCTTTTGGGAGTATCAGCCTGCCAGAGAGATCTCCGGCCTATCAGGTTTGTCCCATTGGTGGCTGTTTCTAGTTCAGCTTTTGGGAGTATCATCCTGCCAGAGAGATCTCAGGGCTGGCTGAGTCTCTATAGTCAAATTGGGGACGCTGAACTATGTGAACTCCCCCAGATCACCTAATATACTCACCTATATCCCACTGCCTCCTGAAGTGCCAAATGACAGCACAGGATTCCAGGTAAGCTGTTTTGATTTAACTTCACATGCACAGTGAAGGGGAGAATTAGGAGGTTATAGATGATTGGACTTCCTATGGCCTTCTCCTTGGGGAATCCCAATTCAGGATGCCCCGCTGTGTGAACCCGGCAAGGGAAAATTCGGGCTTTTGTTTTTTCTTGATATAGACAGTTTGTACAATCAGATAGTATGGTGCATAGCTTGCACACATGCACTGACTTTTCATGTACCTGATTGACCTAATCAGCTTTCATGCGCTCTATAGATCTTAGACTGGAGCAAAGCAAAATGCAGTGTACACACACAATTCAGCTTTGATGATTATATTAATAGAAAAACCGATGAAATCGCACAGGGTAAATGTGTGGGAAGTAGAAGTGAATACATAATTGATCACTGTAAAAGGATCGATCGATTGATCGGTGTGTGGTTATTGCAAGTCACTTCCCGGAGTCACACACCGTCACTCACTCCTCAGCACAGAAGGAAGCGGCTCCTTAGACACGCCCACTGGCCTTGCCTGCTGCTCCGGCTGGGTGACGTCACCGCCACGGACCCGCCTGTCGGGCGTCGCTGTGCGCTTGCGCAGTGTGAAAGTGACCGGTAGCCTAGACGGATCGGAACCCTCTGGGATTGACGGCGCGATGTCGGGTCACTGGCAGCAAAGCGGGGCTGGCGGGAGAGATTTCAACAGCATCATCCAGACATGCAGCGGCAACATCCAAAGGATCACCAACAACAGTAAGCGGCCTGACAGCGCTGCGGGCGGGCAGACGGCTGCCGAGCTGTCACCGGGGAGCTGCTAGGCTCATCACTGTGTGATGTCATTAGAAGCCTGGTCACGCGCAGGCCCCTGGGTGCGCCATGTCTCTGTTGCTATGGGCCGGTGTGACGGGGGTCATATACCCAATGTATCTATGGGGAGAGCTTCTGTCCCAAGGCGTGTATTGCTTGTGTTATGGGGTGCTGAGGGCAATAAGGTGTATCTGTCCCTTTAAAGCTGGCTGCTGTCAAACTGTCAGCCAATATATAATGCAGGCACATCACCATAGCACTGATGGACTCAGCACCCCAGAGGCCCAATATAACCAGGAAGTGGGCCCCTGTGGTCTCTACACAAAGGGTGGCCCACCTGCTGGCCCGGAAAATGCCTGGCTGTCAGTGTCCTCACATCATTATTGGGATATCCCAGGCTAAATATATCAGGGGTGGGGCAGATTTCTTTATGCAAGCCCCGCTGTGTGAAACCCCCCAAAGTGCAACTCACCTCTTCTCGGTCCTACGGCGCATGTGCGGCTGCGCGTCCAATCAGCATGCTCGGAGCCACCCTCGTCTAAGGCCAGTGGCTCCAAGCTCACTGTCAGCCGCATCCCCTGCTTCCCTCTAACAGGGAGCGTGAGTTGTGGGCACTCACCCTGCTTGAGGGATAGTGGGGATGCGATCACGGCTCACGTATGTGCCATTGGACCGGGAAGCAAGGTAAGTCTATGGGGTGACCTGGGGGGGTTTTACACAGCAGGCATCCCGATTTTGGATGCCCTGGGGGAGGGAATTGATCGGCCCGGGAGTCTTATAGATTCCCGGGCTGATTGCGCTGGGTTTTGGTCCAAATTTAAAAAAGACTCAAAACTCTGCATTAAAGTGGACATAAACTGTATTTCTTCCTTAGTTTTTGGGGGATCTTAATTTTTATCCCCTACTGTGCTTCGGGCCTATCCACTTTAAGAGCTATTATATAGTTAGAGGTGAGGCTGGCTGGTGACAGCAAACCAGTTTATTGTTCAGTTGCTCTATAGGTAGTGTCTATTTTAGGATGCAACCACATTTACTTGCTGCCAAACTGGACCTCATAGCTCCCTAACAATTCTGTGCCAGGGGTAGTCCAGGTTTAGTCCTCACACCATCTGTTAGCCTGGCATTACAGAGATACTTCCCTTTTACTATTGGAGCCCCTGGAAACTGCGCCCATGCTCCAGCTTCTCCTCCTCTAATAGGAAACATGCTTTATTACAGTGTGCAGCTATCACCTGTCCCCCATCATACAGGGTGATTTGGCTTCCTAAGGTTCTTTATTTGGAGGGGCATCCCAAATCGACAGGGGTGATTGTTCTAAGGGGCCTAAAGTCATTGGCTCCTTGGAATACAGACTTTATTCCACCAAGAAAGTACCAGGTACATACAAGGAATGTTCTCAGGACTGTTTGAGTCCAGCCATGATCTGCTGTGAGCCGAACCTTGTCTATGGAGCTTGCTTGAGGCAGGCTCTCTCTGAGCCTGAGGCATCGAGTGATGCACAAGTTTTCACGCTGGGTGCGCCCAACTCCCGCGCCCAGCCTTTCAGATAGGTGGGGCGCGCACAGCTACAGGTAAGCTGGGGATGTGGTTCAGCGATCATCATGTTGTGGAAGCCGTAAATGTGAGTATAGCGGGGATGCCAGGGGTTGCACAAAGCGGAATATCCCGCTATAGGATTCCCCAGGGGCAGGCTAGCAGCGGGACCTGGAATCTTTTAGGCCGCAAGGGTTTTGATCTACTTTAAGGTTGATCTGCAGGGTTTCACACATTGGAGACAAGGACCAAAACAAGGGAAAATTCAGGATTTTGGTCCACTTTAAATCACACCCTCCCCATGTCCCATGATCAAAGGTTGCCAATTGTAGTCATGGTAGTGTTCTATTTTTTTTTTTTTTTTCATTTCCTTCTTTCTGAAAACGAAGCTATGTTGCCGGAGCCATTATAAAATAAATTTTAACCTCATGGTGTGCTGTCCTCTGCGATGGGAGTGGCATGGCTGAGTGATGCAAGCACATTGTATGCATTACATTAGAGTGAGCTAGACTAGGGCTCTATTCTAGCCACACACTGAGAGAGGGGGAATCAACTTGACACAAGCCTCAGGATTGAATTTGTGGTCACAATCAGGGGAGGCGCTGGAGGAAGAGGAAGTTCCCCTTCCTGGTTGGACTGACACTGCATCAAATAAGCTATTAAAGTTTGACTGGTCAATTCCTTTAATACTATCTGGGCATCCCAAATCAGGATTCCTAGAGGGGGTAAGGAACACGGCATTCATAAAGGCCACTTTTTGGGGTTAGGACTGCTTGATTAGCCAGATACTTTATTACTACTAATCTGATTAAAATATGACTACAGTAATTGAATACCACACCATATGCAAATGCACGTGATGTGGGTATGGTCCTCATGTGATAGCCTGAGTTGCCCCCAGGGATTCCTGACCTCTGATTGCACGTTACTAACGGCTGACATTTCCAGAACAGTGTGGCCAGCCAGATGGTGTTCTGTCAGGACTACAGTACATGCTATCCCCAGCATCTGATGGGTAACTAAATAGAGTCCAAAAAGGAGCTTTATTTGTTAAGCAGTGATTGGGTAAAACTGGGGGACAAAATGAAGAAATGCACAATTGGAAAAAGTACAAAACCATAATAAAGATATAGGAAAACTGGCACAGTAACATCTATCAACAGCCCATGGGACTAGGCCGAGCTGCAGCTTGAGATCAAATATTTGCTTCTCCGTTATAAGGCTTTTCAAAGAGAGAGAAAAAAAGCGGAGCAAAACCCAGTATTCTGTCCCCTCTCTGGCCTTTGTTTTGACTCACTTTTCTGGGTCACCGATCATTTTAGAGTGAAGTTCCAATTTTAAAAAGAAACTTGGTAATTCAAACTATGCCTTAGGTTTATTAATGTGCTGTTGTTTCAGAGGGTCTTGGTGTGCTCAGGACAGGAGGGCCAAGCATTACTAGACCCATTGTGTAATGGCTGCATTCAGTTCAGCTCATAATAAAAGAAGCAGGCCAGTTCCTTTTTTTTTCTTTTTTTGAAACCCACAACCAAGAAATACACATGCTGTGCTGGAGTTATTTGAATAAAAAAGAAGCAATAATTGCAGATGTTGTCATATGTTGCTTTAAAGAGGACATCACAGTTTAGGAAACATTAGTTTCTTCCTGTATGCTGGATATGAGCAGTTCTTTGGTTTTGGATATGAGCATCTTGACTGGTATAACTCCTCACTCCAAAAGTCTCCATCCTTAAACCCTAACAACATCCTTACAACAACAGTTCTCATATGCATCTCTCCTCAGGGCAATTCAGATTGCTGCACATAAAAAATTTTTTCTAGCTTCTGCTTTGGTCAATAAAAAAAATGGTGTATCCTGGATCTGCAGGCCACCTGCAAACAGGAAGTGTATCTCAGTTTCCTGTTACTGTGCATTGTCGGTTATGTCACTTGACTCCAGGCAGCAGCATGGCTGAGATGCTGGGAAAGGAAGCTCCAAAATGCCCGCTACATTAGAAAATCGGTGAGGATGTTTGAGTGGGTGCAGGAGAAGTGCTGATAATGATTGTTTCATGCATGCAAATGGGGCAAGGGAGTTTCCTTTTCCAACTGTGCCAGGCTGTTGGTCCAGTTTTAAAGTGCCTCAAAAACCAACCAGACTGGCCCTAGAATCTAAAAGACTCCAGGGCTGGCCACTAAGCCTGCCCCTGCGGCATCCTATACCGGGATGCCCCGTCACGTGAAACTCGTCTTTAGCAGTGGGCCCCCATGACGCTGTGTTTGCCAATGCCCGGGTCCTTGGCTTCCCTGCAGCTGTTCGCACTCCCAGGATTGTGGCCAGCCTGCTGGCACGCGCCACCCAGCAGACCAGCCAATCAGCGATCTCAGAACTGTCGTGTGGCTTTGATGGTGGAAAAACAGTTTTTCTTTCTTTTAAACTGAGCCACTGCCGAGCTGGCAACATCACCTGAGGTACTCGGGGCACGGGAAGCAGGTCTGAGTGGATGGGTGCCAAGTGTGGGCCATTGGACAGGGTAAAGCTAAGCTGTTGCATACAAACTCTGGGGTTTCACGCAGCAGGTCATCCCAAATCGAGATGCCCCCAGGACATGGATCAAAACTTGGGATAGCCAAAATCCCAACAGTAATAATAGGGCAGCAAGCAGCTTACCTTTTGCCTGTCTCATGTGTCTCTCCCCTATTTCCTGTAGTACAGGGTAGGAGCCATAGCCGTGCTCCAAAATGTGACCTTCTTTCAATTTTATTACTCTAGGACCACACAAAAAAGTATTCGAAAAAGCCACAGAGGTCCCATAGCTATCTCTATGTATGCTCCTAAATCTGCATTATGAAATGTTCTTCCCAGCCCAGCCATGACCCAGAAATCAAAGCAAAGATTTCAGCTTTGCTAAAAATACATAAACTTTTTACATATGGTCTGAGCTTTTGAGATGCTTTGAAATGGCTAATTTGTACACTGTTCCCATGGGGTATAAGGAGGGAGAAAGTTGGCGCCTGGGCAGGGACTTGAACAGACAGGGTGGGAAATATTTATGTATTTTTTGTGTAATTAAGGTGGCGAGGCGGAAGTAGGATCAAGGTTTTTTAGAATTTTAGTTTTATCCAAAGTTTGGCTTAAAATTGGACATTTACCTTGATAATTGTTCTCTGTCTCTCTAGTTGCTTTGCTTTGCTCTGGCTAAGGTGAGGTAGCGAGCTCAGGCTGCTCAGTGGCAATACAGGCAGGACACCTATATGAGGCACAGCCATGAAGAGGCAACCCCTTAGTAACTTCACCAGACCTGCTCCAAGCACTCCCAGCTCATTAGATTAATTATGTAGCCTGGATTTCCGTTTTTTGTTGTTGTGCATATATGGTTGTTGAAAGCTTGCTCACACGTAGGGAGCAGTGGGCTAAACATGGCGCCCAGTGAGTAATTGAGGGGGGTTAGGTACCTTCCTAATGAGCACTTCAGTCAGGTCAGGAGGGTCCGGAGGGACACACTACCCCTTGATAGGCAAAAAAACAAAAACAGGAATGCTTGCCTTTTCTCCACCCGCAGACTTTCTTTCATAGTACAGTTGAATGAAAAGGGGACAATGGGGTATTTATTAGTGTGTGTGTGTGTGTGTTTTCCTAGAAAGGGAGGGTGTAGGTCTACTTTAAATAGCTGTGTAGATCCAGACTAAACATCAAGGGCTGTATGTTTATGTTCTGCCAGTGACACAACAGTGATTGCATGTGAAAGAGGTGGCTTTTGATGGTATGGAGCATCTCATTTTAGCATGGAAAGAGCTCTGAAGTAGCTAGCATGAGACTCCTTTTGCCATTAAATGTTTTATATGTTGATAAATGCCTAAAGATGTCAGCGGGATGGCTACAGAACCACTTAACTGTGGGAATGAAAACAGGTCTCCAGTGGCTCCCACTTACCACCTCCTAGACAGCAAGCTAAAGCCTCTTGAGTGTGCTTTCAGCTGTGTGGACGGTTGGTGAGGGCACGCATAGCTTAATGGATGACTGGCTTTCTCTAACTAGATCGGTAATGTGTTCTCTACTATTCCACTTCAGTTGACCAGAAATCAATGAAGATCCAACAGCACCTTTACCTCAGTAAAATATAGAATATTAAAAATCTCCATCCCTGAATGGGTCTTGAGATGAAGTGGTTCTCCAGATGAGACCAAGGGGTCAAGGCGTTTACCACAAATAAGTACTGTAAATAATTGTTATGGGGTAGTCACTTGGGTGCGGAGAGGCTCTCCACATTTTTAAGGAGCTGCAGTGGAGATAAGTCCCCCCCCACCCACTCCAGCTAACCTCATACTTAGCCCAGTATTTGAATAGGTGCATCGTCACAGCCTGCAGGTTCCTGTTGTACTTCTTGAAAACACGGCCCTAGCTGCTTAGTACTCAATTTCTATCCCATACCAGCTTGTTCCATCTAATCGGGGCTCAGCTGATATATGCACAGAAGCCTGTAACTAACCCGTTCTGATCACATTTTTAATAAAATGGTGGCTTCCTATGGAAGTCCTGTGGGGTTGATTACCAGGCTTCAGGCAGCAAGTGAAGGGTGACATGGAGTTAAACAAAGGGCAGTGCGATCTCCTTTTTTTTTTTTTTTTTTCCTTTAGTTGTTTAGCTTGGAATTCCCCTCCTTAATGTCTGCAGTTTGGCTCAATGTTCTTTCTTCCTGGTGTGAAATGTTATCTGCTTGCATGGACGCTAAATGGGATACTTTCAAAGGAATACTTAATTTTCATTGTGACAGATATATACCTTACAGGAATAAAACTATTAGACACACATGTAAACCGATGTGGCTAAATAAAAAGGTTAAGGGGGCAGTAAACAACAAAAAAAAGGCATTTAAATGTTTAAAGCAGGAAGGGACAGCGGAAGCGTTAAAAAACTACAAAGAAGAAAATAAACAATGTAAACAACAGATAAGGGCAGCTAAGCTGGAGACAGAAAGACTGGTCGCGAAAGAGAGTAAAACTAACCCCAAATTATTCTTTAGCTACATAAACCGTAAAAGGTACAAACCTGAGGGTGTGGGCCCCCTTAAAAGCAAGGAGGGGACACCTATAGAGGGAAATGAGGAGAAAGCAAATTTGCTTAACAACTTCTTTGCTTCTATATTCACAAAAGAATTTGACATGTCGAGTGAAATGCAGGGGAATAACCGAAACCCTCCATTAAATGTCACTGGTCTAACCAAGGAAGAAGTCCAGCACCGTCTCAAGCAGATAAAAATCGATAAAGATTTAGATAAATTGGAAGCATGGGCAGTTAAATGGCAAATGAAGTTTAACACAGATAAATGTAAGGTTATGCACATGGGAAGGAGAAATCTGTGTCATGATTACACACTAAATAAAGAAACACTTGGTAAAACAACAATGGAAAAGGACCTAGGGGTTTTAGTTAATAAGCTCAACTGTAGTAATCAATGCCAGGCAGCTGCTGCCAAGGCAAACAGGATCATGGGGTGCATCAGGAGGGGCATGGGTGCTCATGACCAGAACATCATTTTACCCCTGTACAAGTCACTGGTCAGACCCATATGGAATACTGTGTACAATTCTGGGCACCTGTGCTTAAGAAGGACATATCAGAACTGGAGCGCGTTCAAAGAAGGGCAACAAAGTTAATAAAAGGAGTGCGGGGGCTAGAGTACCCGGAAAGATTGTCCAAGTTAGGCTTATTTAGTCTAGAAAAAAGACGATTGAGGGGTGATCTAATAACTATGTATAAATATATTCGGGGTCAATACAAGGATCTGTCCCACAATCTATTTATACCCCGGAGTGTAACCATAACCCGGGGGCATCCACTAAGGTTAGAGGAAAGGTGCTTTCTCCACCGACATAGGAGGGGATTGTTCTCTGTAAGAGCTGTGAGACTATGGAACTCGCTGCCAGAGGAGGTAGTAACGATGGACACAGTAAAAACATTCAAAAGTGGCCTTGATGCCTTCCTGGCATGTAATAACATTTCCAGCTATGGCTACTAGACCACTGGAAGGAGTTAGACAGGCTGAACTGGATGGACTAAAGTCTTTATTCAGCCTTACATACTATGTTACTATGTTACTCCCATTTGTTTTGCAGTGAAATAAAAAGGTCAGAATGTTTAATAGATAATGAAGTTACCGTATATACTCGAGTATAGGCCGACCCGAATATAAGCCGAGGCACCTAATTTTACCCCAAAAACCTGGAAAAAGTTATTGACCCGAGTATAAGCCGAGGCACACAACACAGCACACAATACAGCACACATACACACACAAGGCACACACAGCACACAATACAGCACACAATACAGCACACAATACAGCACACAATACAGCACACAATACAGCACACATACACACACAAGGCACACACAGCACACAACACAGCACACAACACAGCACACATACACACACAGCACACATACAATGCACACAACACACACACTCACCAGTTCAGCTCCTGCAGGATCTTCAGCGAGGCTCCTTCCAGCGACGGTGCGGGAGAGAGGACGGCGCGGGACGACGGCATGGGTCCGCAGGGCAGAAGAGCCGCCTCAGAGGCTTCAGAACTCGGCGGGGAGATCAGTACACCCAGCGCGAGGTGGGTGTACCAAGATGGCGGCCGGCGCGCTCCGCGCCGCCACGTCACGTCGCGTCACTGAGGCCCGGGCCGCCATCTTGGTACACCCACCTCGCGCTGGGTGTACTGATCTCCCCGCCGAGTTCTGAAGCTTCGGCGTCTCGTCTGCCGCCTCGGAGGCTCTTCTGCCCTCGCTCAGGTAAGTCACTGACTCGAGTATAAGCCGAGGCTGCTTTTTTCAGCCCAAAAAGTGGGCTGAAAAACTCGGCTTATACTCGAGTATATACGGTAATGTGCCAAAAAATCTTTTTTATTTTCTTTGGTACAGTTTCATTGGCCGACTGCTGCCGGCCAATCGCCATGTTGGGGGACCAAGGAGAAAGGTAAGATTCCTCCAGTTTGAGGCCGATAGTGTGCAGGGGAATATCTGCAATTGGAATGCATTCCTGCACCTGGAATAACACTCAAAAATGGGTGGGGTTCTAGTTTAATTGTGTGCCTTTTTTGGCTGCACAAACCGGTCCCTTCCTTATGCCACAGTAGAATCTATCATGTTATTGGAAATTCTCCCTTCTGCTCATTTGCGTACACACTTGTCGGTCCCTGAGCTGAGTCATATACTGTCAGGAACCTGCAGCCTTATCTTCCAAGTCAGTGAACACACAATGGCTTATAGCCCTCTCCTATGTTAATGTAAGCACTATAGTCCTCAGCTTGCGGCCCCACTTATCTTCCAGGATTTTCTGATATACAGTGCAAAGTAAAAGTTAGTTTTCTCAGCTATTGAGCCTTGTGTTTTTTTTTTCTTTTTACCTGGGAACATTAGGAGCTTTGGGGCAATCTAATAATTTAGTTTATTTACCTGCAATTACTTTAACATCCATGGCTTTTTGTTGATTTGAAATCTTAAAAGCTTTTCTTTTCTGGTGACCAGTACAGGACATACCATGATCAATAAAATGACCTTTATCCAATCTGCCTCCCCCCAAAATCCCTTAGGTGATGTTGGTCACCTTGCAGCACACGCCTCTCATTATACAGGGAGACTCCTAACCTCCACATGACTGTGTGCCTTTCTTATAAGGAGATAACATTGTTTGGGCTTCAGTTCCGCTTTCAGATAAAGTGGACTGTGCTTGTTAGAGTCAAGGTGACAACAAGTTATTACGCAACACAGTCACACTGACAATTGACCTTTCACATTTTAGATACTGACTGAAAGCTCATGGTGGTCAGTTCTCAGCCATCAAAATTGGCTTCGCACATTGATTCTGAATCCTCAGCATCGAGTTAAATCCTATTTATTATTTCCTGTCAGTCCAATAGAAAAGGATTAATGCACACCACTCACAAGGTTTGTTTGCAAATAAAGATTATATTCAAAAAAAGAGTTCAAATATATATACAAGAAATTCTTTCAGATTGTATATCCAAGGAAAAGGATACAATATTGGTATTGCAGTATACAAGAATGTGTGCAGGATCATAGCCCACCTCAAAATAATAGAGAAATAATAAATACACTGTATGGACAATTATATACTATTAGGCAATAAAGACCTTGGTGAACATAATACCTATGAGGTGGTTGCTAGACTGGTCCTGAAGAATGTTATAGCTAAGTAGCCTGTATGGAACAGTATCTGACCACTGCAGTCAAGGAAACATGGTAATTACAGTATCAGCAAGAAGATCTATGTAAATTATCTGGTCAGAATATGTCCCAATAACCAAGCATCATCCCAGACTTAGTCCAGATAATACAATCAATCACAATAGAAATAAAATCATGACGTTCATCATAACAGTGTAAGGAGACAAGATAAGTATGCAATCTGATTACCAAATGTTAAAGCACCATGATCGCATGCGTTGCCAACGTTTCGAGGCCAAGGCGCCTTTCTCAAGGCTGCGATCATGTGAGGTAAGACATGGTACCTTTTATGTGTGTGTGCGTGTGGCGTCCCCCCTGGCCGGCCAGTGTGGCGCTCCCGGGCGCGCTCGTCCGGTGACGCGGTCCCGGCTGGCGTCAATTCCGCCGGTGGATGGCATTGTAAATTTGCCATCCTCCACTCGGTGACGTCAGCGCGCGGGGCCTGCGTCCTACGGACAGCTACTGACAGTTGAAACAAGCTTTATTTAGCAAACAAACAATGAACAACGCGCATTCGGCTGTGGCTTTCTGTAAGGAAAAGGCAGCATCGCCGTGTCGAGCAGCGGGGAAGATGTTTAATCAGGGTGGAGGCCGTAGGACTTGTCCCTGTGAAATAGTATAAAAACAAATAAAAACAAATAAAGTGTATGATCAACAGTGCTGCTATATGTAAAACATAGCTTCTAACCTGAATTTACTTGTGACTGAATATATTGTGACTATTATTTCCTGTCAGTCCAAGTGATCTTCCGGATCATTGCTTCTTCTTCAGTGGGGGGTGGGGAGGGACTTTGGAGCCCGCAAAGCATTTTTTCCCTCTAGCTCAGCAGTTGGCTAATATGGAAGCTGTGTGACAGTCTTGTGACCCACCTCCTTTTTATCATCCCCACACATGGGGATTTAATGAGGTCTTCAATGGCGCATAAGGCTAATCACATATTCTAAGTATACAGTACGTACTGCTTCAGATATAATACTTACACTTGGGTAATCCTCCGCCAGAGGGCGTTGTGCACTGCAGACATGCAAAAAACAGGCTCCTCCCTGCCCTTCATATACCCGGGGACCTCCCACAAATCCCCAGATTTCTCTGCAGTGCGGACTGCGAAGACATGAAGTATCACTCTCTCGCAGGTGAGCGGGGCTATTACAGCCTGCGGCCCTGTTGGACTATTTCCACCCGTCCTCTTGTGATGTGCCTCCCAGCCTGGGCTGCGCTGGTCGGGTGAAGGTAGGCAGCACCATGCGTGCTTATGGAGCCATGCTCCACCGCAGTCTCCCACCAAAGAGTAGGCGGTTTAGGCTAATGGTGAGCCTCTAGTGGATGTCCCTCCCGCATTATTGCCCCATGCCCTGTGTAGAGGTGGGCCCTGTTTAAAGGGTCGCCATCCTCCCCCGTTTCCCCCAGTATTTGGGGAAAAAGAATGGGGGGTGTGTGTGTGTGTTTGGCGGTCTCGGTGTACTGTATTGTCACGCTTATGGCCGTAGCTTTGCCCTTGACTGGCAACTGGGTGTCAGTCGCGCTGCTTGCTCTTCTTATTTTGGCCACCGCCGTCTTCACCTTCTCATTTTTTATTAAAATTTACTGTGCTGGATGGCGGCGTCGTCAGACTCTACGAGTACCACATTAGCAGATGCTATTACTAGCATATCCTATACTTTGCTTGTCAAGCCTGAACGGCTGCCTCAGAGCTTCGCGCTCTTTGGGGGAGGCGGGGACCTGGCGTCACGGCCAGATTAGGCCCGCCCTTCGAGGTTCGGTTGGCGCCATTTTGTTGATCTTCGCGCGTGTTGCGGTCCTCCTCCTCCCCAGGTCTGTAAGTGCCCTCGCGGGTGATTTCATCATTAGTATTGTTTTCTGCTGCGCATGGCTCTGACACCTCTTATTCCCTTTCTGTCTTTCAGACGTCAAAGACTCCGGTGGCTTCTCCCGGCCTAACATAAATTGTAGCGGCTTACAAAAAATACTCCCACATTCCTAGTGGGTCTTTGGGACATCCAGGGTTGCCTATTGCATAAATCCCTGCTGGCATAATTGCATTGATAATCACCATATGGAGGGATCTCAGAATTATGTGACCGGGGTCCCTCTGGGACAAGACCGGCTGTGTACAGCGTGTGGACAACCCCATGCTGATGCGGACAGAGCACAGGTCTGCGGACCATGTGCTGAACAAGTACTGGCCCTGCAGTCAGGGTTTCAATACACCTGTCTCCCCGTGCTTAAATCTCACTCCTGATGAGTCGCACTCGAGCGGGAATGACCAGCAAGTCGTGCCGCGCAGACTGCCTACGGCTGATCAGGTTATTTCGAGGTTGGCAGAGCGCTTGGGCCCTGGTAAGAAGCGGTCCCTGACGCCTCCGGTTTCGCCCATTCCTTCGGAAACTGAGGATTTCACTACTCAGCGGGGTTTTGCTCTTTCTGATGAAGGTGAGCTGTTTTCTGACTCAGGCTCATCTGACGAGGGGCCAAGGAGTCATGATGATACTGGCCCTGGTTCCTGGGGCCTGTGTGACACTGATGAGTTACTGATAAAGATCTTCGAGGTCTTGTCTATTTCTCTCCCTGGTGAGGCTCCCAGGCCTAGAAGGGAGAGTTTCCATACAGCGACGCTGCGCTTTGAATTTCTGGAGCAAGATCACTTCCAGGCTCTTGTACTCTTGTAAACTTCCAGGGGACTGGGATTGGAAATACCCTTTTCCCCCTGATGTGGTTAACTGTTGGTCATCACCTCCCGTGGTGGATGCACCGATCATTGGGTTTCTTAACCCCCCCTTTATTGCAGCCCCTACTTATCGTTAGGACCCTCATCAGAAAGATGATTGATCATCAACCTGAGGATCTCCCCTGGGAGGTGTTTAATGCACTCTCCAGTTGTGATGTATTTGTAAGGTTTATCCTTTTAGCGCTGGATGACACCATTAGGATGTGTGCAAGAACTTCTGCCCTTGTGGTAGCTATACGCCGCTTGGTCTGGCTGCGACAGTGGGGTGTTGACGATGCTACAATAAAGACTCTTACTGGGCTTCCCTTTAGAGGGCGACGCCTATTTGGGGCCCGTCTGGACCTGTTTGGAAAAAAGGGCAAAACACCCCTTCGCAGAAGGCTGTCTAGGCCTCCTCGGGGCAGGGGCACCCCCCCCCATGTTAGTGTCAAACACCAACCAGGGGTGTCTTTCCAGCCTTTTGGTGTAGATTCCTGCCCCAGGAGTGGCAGACAACACCCTGGCCCCTCCGGCAGGACTAAGTCCAAATCTGTCACCAAAACCCCCCAAGCATGATGGGACTCCCTCGCCCGTTTGGGCGAGGGGATGGCCGCAGCACCTTGCTCCTATCAGGAGGCGTCATGCCTCGTTCTGGTGGATTCAAGAGGTAGTTTCCTCTGGATGCAGGATAGTGTTTGCTGGGCGGTCCCTTCCCGAGATTTTCAGGGTGCTTCTGGTCCCTGTCTCTCTTCAGGTGTTGCCACAGGCCATGCACGGCCTGCGAGGTCTGGGGTCATTTGCAGGTTGCCCTTAACAGGCAGGGGCCTCTACACCAACCTTTCCATATTCCCCCAAAAGGATGAGGCACTCTGGCCCATTCTGGCCTTCCATAGGTGCGGCAATTTACATTCACAGGTGTTTTCTGCATGGTTTCTCTGAGTTGGGCCACCAGCGCCCTGTGTCCAGGGATCTCTTGCCGTCTGTGGAGATCTAAGATGCTTATTTCATTGCCACTGTGTCTTCTGGACACCGAGGATCTTACGGGTTAGTGTTGGAGGTCCAACACTGCTGATTGTGGCCTTGTTATCTGGCCTCTCTTCTGCTCCCAGAGTGCTCGCCAAGGCGATGACGGGGGTGATGTCTCTGATGAAACCAAGGGGACGTCCGCGTGAGGAACTGCCCGGTCGTGCTTCCTTGCTTCCCAATCTCTACGCCAGGCCGGGTTTGTTACTCGGCTGGTGGTGTCCTTTGGGAGTCTTTGGATGGGTGCTCAATCACCTCAATTCCTCATTGTCCCCTTATTTGGTATCTCCATTCCTAGGGTTGAACTTGGATTCGGTTCAGGCGGAACCTGCTTCCTTGGCTATAAAGTGGACAATCTGGTTACATGGGCTCGGTCCCTCTTTGCTGTTCCCCGTCTCTTCACCAGGCTGGATTGCAGCTGGTGGGCCTGTTGGTGGCTGCTCAGCGGTTGTCCCTTATGCTCAGTGCCCTTGGGCTCGTCTGCAACTTATATTGTAAATGCTGGACAGGGTTCCAGCTTCCCTGGAGCTGGGTCTGTGTACCTTTCCCCTTGGTACGGGGGTTCCTCTTGAGACGGTTGTACTCAAGGAACCAGTCAGGGGGCACCCCCTTCCTTGCGTCTTCCTGTAGATGGATACCAAATCTATCAGGTTGACGGAGGGGGGGGGGGGGGTTTCTTCTAAAATCCCCCGTGGTTCCGGGGGAGGTGGGACCTTTTAGGGGTCCATTCACCTATCTATTTTTGAAGCGGTAGGCTTTCTGGTTGGCTCTATCTCGCTAGACAGATCCCGCAAAGGAGAAGTCCATTTGGGGGCTCCTTGGTCTGTCTGACGACAGTGGCCTGTATTAATTATCTGTGTGGACTCGGAGCAGGATCCTCCAGGCAGGTATCTGACCCTGATCTGGGTAGAGGACAGCGTTCCCTGCATATCAGCGATATTCGCTCCGGTGGATGTCCTTCTGCGACAGGATGTGCTAATTCTTGTGTATCTATGTGATCCATCTAGTGTGGATCTTTTTGGGCCCCATCACTGTCATAGGTTCTAGGCCCTTGTTTCCCTGTCTCAGATTGTTCTGACCTTGGTCATGAGGCTTAGTAACTTTATGGCTGGACATTCTATTCTGTATGTCTTATCTTCATTCGCCCTGCTAGGCGGGGTTCTGCGAAAGTTTGCTCTGGAAGGGGGAAACAGTGATACTGCTGGCCCCTGGGTGGCCTTGTGGAGTGTGGTTTGCAGATGTGGAGCTGAGGACAGCAGACCTGTACGTTCTGTCAGGAGTGCTGATCTGCTCACTCAGGCCCCCTTTTTTATTTCACCCCAATCTACAGACTCTGGTCTGGATGGCCTGACTGTTGATTCAGCCACCTTGATGGAGATGGGCTTATCTTCTGGGTGACTGTGACTTCTGGAAGCCTAGGAGTTGGCTTCTTCTTCTTCCGTCTATTGTGGGGTATGGCATACCCATATTGATTGGTGTGAGTCTTGGTTTCTCCCCTGTTGGGCGCTCTCTGTTCCCAGGGTTCTAGAGTTATTACAGCATGGGTTGGAGTTGGCTCTCCTACTCTGTACTCTGGAGGTTAAGGTTCTGCCCTGTCTGCCTTCCTGTAGAAGTCTTTGCTCAGTTTTTTGCCTTGGTTAAGCATTCTTTTGGGGATTGCTTAGGTGCATCCCCCACGTAGTTCTAGGGTCCCTGTTGGGATTTTAATTTTATTCTGTTTGCCTTGCGGGGTGTTTCCCTTTTGGACCTATTCCGGATGCTGTCTGACTTTCTTGTCCACAAAGTTGTCCTTCTGGGGGCTGTTACTTCAGTCAGACGTGTGCCTGAGCGGGCGGCTCTGTTTAGCTAGCCCTCGTTCTTTGATCTATACACCAAGATGAGGTGGTGTTCCGCTTTATGCCGGACCTTCTGCCTAAGATGGTGTCTTAGGCTCATGTATTTTAGACATTTGTCTTCTGTGCTTTATTCCTAGTAACGCTGAGGCAAGGGGATCTACTTTATCTCAACAGGTGCTGGAATTTTTTTCCTGGATTGTCTCTTGTCCCTTAGGGGGACTGATGTCCCTTGGGGTTTGTGGGCACCTACATCTGTATGTGCCTGATCTCGTCTGCTTCCAGGGGTTAAGCGGCCTTTGGCCTAGCCTTTACTTGGATGGATGTCCCTTCTGGTCCTAGGGAAGGTTCGGCTTCTTCCTGGGCTACTGTTAGTGTTTGATCTTGTCAGGCTGTTACTCAGGCCTATTCCTTTATGGGGAAGAGTTTCTTCTCACTTTATTTCTGATTCTACTGGTGCCTTGGTATCTTTGGGCCTTTCAGCACCAGGTTTTGTTGAACAAGTTTGCTAGACCGCTACTTGTTTTTTGTTCGTACCTTTTCAAAGGTTAGACGTTAGAGCCTTTGCTCATGTCGCTCTTGGTAGCAAGGTTTGCAGGTGACAGTGCTTTTACTGTCTGCTGTGCCTTTTTTGTTGGGGATCCCACCCTACTTTATGGACACTGCTATTGGATGTCCCAAGTGTAAGTATTCTATCTGGAGCAGGACGTACTGTATACTTAGAATAACTACTTATTTGGGCAGGTCCTCACTCTGTGGTGACCTGTCCTAATTCAACAAGCGAACCTCCTCTGGAAAAAGTAAATTGTTATTACAGTTTTTTTTTTTATTTTTTAGGAGAGGGGGTTTGGAAATTGCTGGTCTATCAAAATTGATTCAATTTGATTGTTGGGGATTAGGCCCAATCCCCAATCTTCCCTAGTTCCAGCTTTCCCACCACTCGTGTTGGGAAAGCTGGGTCTAGGGAATATTGGGGATTGGGCCTAATCCCCAACAATCAAATTGAATCAATACTTAGAATAATGCAATTCTGTGAAGTACTCACCTGTAGAATTGGTATTATACGTATACAGTACATCCTGCTCTACCCCACCCTGGTTTTTGCATTATTCTGGATCCCCTGTATGGTGATTGTTATCATTGTTATCATTACCAGTTGTTTTGGTGGTTAATTTCTCCCGGCTTCTTGTTCACTGATTTCAATGCTGGGGATTTGTGGGAGGACCCCGGGTATATGAAGGGCCGGGAGGAGCCTGTTTTTTGCATGTCTGCAGTGAACAGTGCCCTCTGGCGGAGGATTACCCAAGTGTAAGTATTATATCTGGAGCAGGACGTACTGTATACGTATAATACCAATTCTACAGGTGAGTACTTCACAGAATTGTATTTTTTAAGGGGGGGTGTGATCTTTTTGAGAGACTCTCTCATTAAACACATGTGAAAATGAAATGCAATTATATGATCAGCTTTAGAAATAATAGAGATTTGACTAACATAATTTCTTTTAAAAAATGTCTTCTTCTTTCTTGCTTGGAGAATAAAGTGACAGGGCTGAGCAGCTTGACGGGGGTGGGGAGGAGGACAGCATGTGCCTGCTTACAAGCATAGGCACAAATTGCAACCCTGACCCACCTGTCACAACTCTGTGCCTTAGGAAATGGCAGGTACACAACTAAAACTTGGGATTTTTCATCGTAGGCTTTGCTGCTTCTGCATCCTAATTGGTGATGCCCTGCTGTGTATTCCCCATAAATGCATCTTTCCTACACTCCCACGGCGCATGCGTGTGTTACTGCACTGTTAAGATGGGGGAATCGGTCTTGTGTTCCAAAAGCTAAAGGGTTACTAGCAGCATTCTCAAGTGAAAAGGGTGATTTCTGCTGCTTTGTTTATCCAAAGCTGCTAATAAATCCACAGTTGAAGGATTCTGGGATTTGTAGTGAGAAAAGTATACCAGGAGCTTTACTGAAGGGCAAGAAAGCCCACACAGCTTTCCTTTTAAACTGGGCTTGAAAGCTCTGTATGGCAGGGACAGGAAATGGCTACACTGCAGTGAAGCATGTGCCGTACTAGAGACATGTGCAGCTGCTTCCGCCCCTTATTATTCCTAGCTCTGCTAGAAAGTCAGATGCAGATGGTGTGAGGGGGATTAGATCAGTTTAGTGTCTCTGTGGACCAGGACCCTCCCTAGTACAGAGTTGCCAGGGAGGGTTAGGTTTGCATTGGCTGAGGTTTTGGCTGTGCTGGGGATTTACAAGAGGATAAATATCCAAAAGTAGATTAAAACCCTCCCTTTTCTTGTAGCGAAAGTACATTTTCACTTCCCAAGTTGGTAAGAACACTGAAGTACAGTAGTAAAACTAAGGCAATGAATATGCACTGCTGTTATGTATATGTATGGCCTCCCACAAGACCTAAAAAAGACTTGGCTCATTTTACACTGCAGCGTTTAGTGTTTGCAGACAAGAGTTTGCGATTCCTAGTCCTTTAAATTGGAATTGCAAGCGAAAATCGCCTTTTAGACCTGAATTGATTGTGTTTTCAGACAGTACTTCTCTCCCCTTTTCTGCTTTTTTGTGTATTGGACAAAGATTATGATAGATTATGGTTGAAAATTCACTTTTACCGTGGCACGAAATTACAACAGATTTGAGGATTGGGAGCTTCTTTATCATTATAGGTGCATATATACCGTAGTTTTTTGCCATATAAGACACACTCCCCCCCCCCCCCCCCCCAAAAGTGGGGGGATGTCAGTACTCACACCCCAGCAGCCTCCTACCCCTGCTAACATAAACGTATAGACATACGCAAACATACATTACTGGCTTCATGCTGCCGTCGCCGGTAAAGTATGTATTCCAAGTATGCATCACGCCCTGCTCCAGTAATAATCATTACGTCTGGGATATAGTCCACTAGAGGGCGCTTTACTGCAGAGATGGCAAAAAAGAGACCCCTCCCGGTCCATATATACCCGGGACCTCCCACTCATTCCCCAGTTTAGTCTCTGCAGTGGGCGGCGAAGGTCAAGATGATGGCTCTCTCTCCTTGCAGGTAAGCCGGGCTGCACAGCCCCCGGCCATGTGTCCTATTCCCACCCGTGCCACCTTTACATGCCTCCCAGCTACGGCTGCAGGGCCCGGGTGATGGTAGGCAGTAGCTATTAGAGGTGTTTTTTACCGGAGCATTGCTCCTCCGCAAATCCCCCACCAAAGTGTAGGCGGCACAGGTTGGTGAGCCTGACATGGGATGCCCAGTCTGCCTTAGCCCTCACTACATGTAACCAAATCCAAATGTATTAATGGGCTTATTCCCCCTTCTCCCTAGTCGGTTGTTCGGGGGGGGGGGGGTCCTTTTACTCGTGTGAGTGTAGTGATTGTCTTACTGTTGTCACTGTGTGTGCGTTCTTTGCTTTATACTTTTACAGCGCTGGCACTTGCTCAGCGCTCTCCCCCTCTCCTCCATTACTGTGAGCATGCTGGCAGCGTTTGAACGCGCGCTCGCCGGCGGGCCGGTGACGTCATCTGTTGCCGGGGGCCGGGCGATAGGCTGCCTGGCCTCTCTGCACTGTCCCCGCGTTCCCAGGCCCTCTGGAGCTGAACGGCGCCATCTTGCTGCTGCCTTGTGGTGTGCGCGATCCGGGTTATGTGAGTGCCCTCCGCTGGCTTTTCTTATTGCTATCCTTCTTACTTTACTGTGTATTAATTAGTATACATGCCATATTTAATGGGACTTCCTCTGTCTATGCTTATGTCTTTCAGGCTGGGACAACCTATTTAGAGGTTTCTCCTGGTCCTGGGCCCTGGGTCATACCCTTACTAAATTGGGGGCTTAATTGCAAATCCTCCCACTAGCAGACAATTAGGGGGCATCCCGGGTAGCTGCACAGCTTAATTCCCACTGGTCATTGCGACTGCTAATTCACCATATGGAGGCTTCCCAGGATACTGTGCTTGGGGTCCCTTCGGGGCAAGCCCGGCTATGTGTGGTGTGCGGGGCATCCCTTGTGGGCGAGGATGTGCGGGTTTGTGTACCCTGTGCCCAGCAAGCTATTGCGCGGCAATCTGGGCCCCCATGCGGCCGGATCAGTACCCTCTGCCTCATCCCCCACACCCCGCGCCTGTTTATGAACCCTAGTGACATTAACACTAGCGGGGAGTCGCAGTCTGATGTTTCTGCCAGACTGGCCAACATTGAGAGATTGATTGCTAGCTCTGCAGCCCATAAGGCTCCAGCTAAAAGACACGTGGCGCCCGCTGCGCCGGCCTTTACCTTCGGACAAGATGATTTCCTTGATTTGTCTGACTATAACCCTCTCGAGGAAGGGGAATTATTTTCAGATTCAGATCTGACGATCAGCATTGCCTTGGCACTGATGCCGGCTCAGAGCATTGGGATGCTGACGACACCCATAGACTTCTGACTAAAATTTTTGAGGTACTTGCCATTTCCCCTCCTGCAGCGGCTCCTAAGCAGCAGGGGGAATTGTTTGGTACCGCAAAACCACATTTGGAATTCCCCATTCATTTTGATAATCTGATTCTTAAGGAATGGGAACGGCCTAACCGGCTCCACGGTATCCCTAAGGGGTGGGATTGGAGGTATCCCTTCCCCTTGGATGTGGTCAAATGTTGGTCAACTCCCCCCGAGGTGGATGCCCCCGTATTGGGGTTGTCTAATACGTCTGTTGTGCATTCCCCGGATTCCACTACCTTGAAGGATAGTGAGGACCGGCGTATTGACCAACTGGCTTCCCACGCCTTTGCTTGTGTGGGTTCGGCCTTGCGCCCGGTTTGTGCTTCCGCTATTACGGCAGTGGCTATTTGGACCTTAATCGGGGGCCTTCTGGACGGCTCCCATGAGGATCCTTCTAGTGCGGAATTTAGAGCCTTGTCGCAATGTGCGTTGTTCATCACTTATGTACTCTCTGCCTTGGATGACACCATTCGGATGTGTAGCAGGAACTCGGCCTTGGTTGTCTCTATCCGCCGCTCGGTCTGGTTGAGCCAGTGGGCAGCTGACAATGCTGCTAAGAAGGCTCTCACGGCGCTTCCCTTTAAATGGTTGCGCCTGTTTGGTGATCGTCTGGACCTTTTTGCTAAGGGAGGTAAGTTACCCCAACGCAAAAAGCAGCTGCGACCCGTTCGGGCTCCTTCACTCCCTGCTTTCGTGGGCCTAGGTCAGGCAGGGGGGTATCCTTTGTGGGACAAAGGGGAGATTTCTGGGGCAAAGGCAGAGGCCATGCCCGACCCGGATCCTCCTGGGGTGCCAAACCCAAATCCACTGCCAAGCCCGCTCAGCAATGAGGGGGCGCCCTCACCCTTGCGGGTGGGGGGAAGGCTGTGGCTCTTCGCTCAGGTCTGGGATCAACAAGTCTCAGACAAATGGATTCTGGAGGTTGTCTCTTCCGGATACAAGCTGGAGTTCGCGGACCGGCCTCCTCCCAGATTCCTCGGGTCACGGGTTCCTACGGACCCTCGGGCAGCTCAGGGCCTGTTGTTGGCGGTTCAAAACCCTCAGGCCATGGGGGTCGTTTGTCAGGTTCCCCCGGGAGAGAGAGGTCTGTGTTACTATTCCAATCTCTTTACAGTGCCCAAAAAGGATGGTTCCGTCAGACCCATTCTGGACCTAAAGCTTCTCAACAAATTCATCAGAACCAAGCGTTTTCGCATGGAGACTCCCTGCGCCCCGGGGGACTTTATGATCTCAATAGATATCAAGGATGCTTACCTTCATGTGCCGGTCTTCCCAGGGCACCAGCGGTTCCTCAGGTTTGCGGTAGGGGAACAACACTACCAATTTGTGGCACTCCCCTTCGGGCTCACCTCTGCCCCCAGGGTGTTCACCAAGGTGTTGGCAGGTATGATGGCCCTTCTCAGAGCCCGGGGTATTTGCATTCTTCCTTATCTGGACGACCTTCTCATTACGTCTCCTTCACTCCAGCAAGCGGAGCTGGACACCTGGACGGTGGTGGCGACATTGGAGAGGTTCGGGTGGGTGATCAAGTCCTCACTCTCCCTGTCACGGGTGACCGCCTTCCTGGGTATGACTCTGGATACCATTCAGGCCAGGATTTTCCTCCCTCAGCAGAAGGTGGACTCTCTTCAAACGCTGATTCATGGCTTGTTGTCCAACCCTCATCCATCCATCCGGCAAGGGATGCAACTGGTGGTACAGATGGCGCCTGCTTCGAGGCAGTTCCCTATGCTCAATTTCACATGAGGCCTCTTCAGCTCCATCTTCTTTCAGCCTGGGACAAGTGTCCCCTGTCTCTGGACCAGGCTTTTGCTCTGTCCCCTCTGGTCCGGTGGTCCCTCCTTTGGTGGCTGGACTCTAAGAATCTTCTGGGGGGGCGGATCATTCCTGACACCGTGCTGGGAGACTGTCACTACGGATGCCAGTTTGTCAGGTTGGGGGGCTACTGGAGAGCCCACCAATTCCAGGGGCTGTGGGGCCCTCAGGAGGCACATGCCCCCATCAATGTTCTGGAGCTGAGGGCGGTTTGGTTGGTGCTGGCGCAGCTGACGCTTCACCTCCAGGGCCTACCGGTTCAGGTTCGCTCCAGCAATAGGACTGCGGTCGCTTACATCAATCATCAGGGAGGGACTCGGAGAAAGAGTGCCCTCCGAGAGGTGTCGTGGATTCTCTCTTGGGCCAAGGTCAACGTCCCGTGTATCTCGGCGGTTTACATTCCGGAAGCGGAGAACCTGGAAGCGGATTCCCTGAGCTGGGGGACCTCTCGCTGGGCAGAATGGTCCCTCAACAGCAAGGTCTTTCTATCCCTCTGTCACAGGTGGGGGAGGCCGGATGTGGATCTGTTTGCCTCTCGTCACAATCACAAGCTTCCAGCTTTTGTCTCACTGTCCCAGGATCCTCTGGCTCTGGCGGTGGATGCCATGTCTCTGTCTTGGCAAGGGTTCGGTCTCCTGTACCTCCATTTCCCCTTCTGGGCAGGGTCCTACGCAAGCTGATTCAAGAAGGAGTGCCAGCTGTTCTGGTGGCCCCCAGGTGGCCAAGACAGGTGCGGTTCGCAGACGTCGTGCAGCTGGCGGTCGATCAGTACCCTCTGCCCCTGGTTCCGGATCTTCTTACTCATGGACGGCTCTGTCACCCCAATTTACAAACGCTGGCTTTGACGGCATGGCTGCTGAAACCTCCATCCTAAAGGAAAAGGGTCTGTCTGCTGCAGTTGTTCAGACTCTGGTCAGAGCTAGGAAGAAGTCCTCTTCTACCATCTACTACAGGACCTGGCGGACCTACATTGACTGGTGTGAGGCTAGGGCCTTCCCTTGTTCTCTATCCCTCAGATACTGGAGTTCCTTCAACACGGTCTGGATATGGGTTTTCAGCTCAGCACTCTGAAGGGGCATGTGTCTGCCTTGACGGTTTTCTTTCTTTCGCTCTTCATCCTTTGGTCAAGACTTTCTTCAAGGGGGCCACTCATGTGCGCCCTCCCCGCAAACCCTTGTTACCAGTTTGGGATTTGAATTTGGTTTTGTCTGCCCTTCAGGGTCCTCTATTTGAGCCTGTGCATGAGGCTGCAATGTCTGTTCTCACTTGGAAAGCTGCCTTTTTGGTGGCTATCACCTCTGTCCGGCGTGTTTCGGAGTTGGCGGCTCTGTCCATTCGGGCCCCCTACTTTGAGAGACACCAGGACAAGGTGGTTTTCCGCATTAAACCAGACTTCTTGCCTAAGGTTGTCTCTGCCTTTCACCTCAATCAGGACATTGTGCTTCCTTCCTTATGCCCTAATCCTGGTAATGACAAGGAGAGGGCCTTGCATTCTCTGGACGTTGTCAGAAACTTGAAATACTACCTGGTGGCTACAGCGCCTTTCAGGAAGACGGACGCCTTGTTTGTGGTACCCTCTGGTCCAAAGAAGGGTTTGGCGCCGGTCAAGTCTACCATTAGCAAATGGATTCGTCAGGCCATTGTTGGGGCCTATTCTGCTAAAGGGAGGGATCCCCCTTTCCGAATTCTCATTCTACGCGTGCTGTTGGGGCCTCTTGGGCCTTTCAGCACCAGGCTTCTGTTGAACAAGTTTGTAAGGCTGCTACTTGGTCTTCTGTTCATACCTTTTCCAAGTTTTATAAGGTTGATGTGCGGGCCTCAGTGGATGCTGTTTTTGGCCGCAAAGTTCTGCAGGCTGCAGTGGTTTGAACTGCGCATTGCTGCTCTTTTTGGGATCCCCACCCGTTGTTGTACACTGCTACTGGATGTCCCAGACGTAATGATTATTACTGGAACAGGGCGTGATGCATACTTGGAATAATACCGTTCTGTGAATACTCACCTTGTAGAATGGGATATTATAAGTATGCAGCACGCCCTGCTCCATCCCACCCTGAGTCTTTATTCTTGGATCCTCTATATGGTGAAGTTTTCCTTATTAAATATTGTTAATCTTGTTATTGGCTTCTCCTGGTTCCCTTACTGCTTAATTATACTGGGGAATGAGTGGGAGGTCCCGGGTATATATGGCCCGGGAGGGGCCTCTTTTTTGCCATCTCTGCAGTAAAGCGCCCTCTAGTGGACTATATCCCAGACGTAATGATTATTACTGGAGCAGGGCGTGATGCATACTTATAATATCCATTCTACAAGGTGAGTATTCACAGAATGGTATTTTGTCGGCATGGGAGCTAGGAAATATTTTTTTTTTGTTTTTGGTTCAGAATATTTTTTTTCTTATTTTCCTCCTCCAAATCTTGGGTGTATATTATTTTGTTTATTATTCTGTTTATTATGTTCGTTATTATTGCACAATTTTGGATTATATTTTTTCAGTGGAATGCTGTGGGGGGGGGGGGGGGGGGGCTGGTAACGGGGTAACCCTCGTTTTTAAAGCGCCTTTGTGTGTGTACTATGTTAAGTGTTTTTTATGGATTTTGCTGAATGAATTAATTATATTTTCATAATTGAGTAGAGCTGGCCTTTTATATATTGGGTTGCGTTGATCCCTCTGGCAGGAGGTTTGTGTGTCTTACATGTGTGGATTTCTGCCGCCCAATTGCGGCAAAAACGCGATGACGGATGTGATAGTGGAAGCTCCCTAGAGTGAACCCCCTAGGTCCATTTAAACAGCAACTCTGTTCATGACTCTAGGATAAGGGGCTCTGCCATCTTGCCTCAGAAGCATCACATACTGGGGAGAGTAGAGGGGGCAAAGGGGGCGGGATATAGCTGTGCATTGCTCAGACCGTGCAGAGCTGGGGTCAGGAAAAGGACAGCAATCCAAGAATGGAGAGTTGCACAGTCACTAGACGCTTCCTGTTTGCAGGCAGCTCCATGGAGACTAGGAGGTAGGATGATTTTTAATGTGGGCAATGTATGTATTGGGCGGGGGAAACACATAAGATATTAACAGGAGGATGAGTTACAGAAAAATCCTCCCCTAGTCCAGCGTCACTGCCAGCGCTTCGTGAGCCATCTTGAGTCAAAGCACAAATCTGAGGTAAAAGGTTTTTGTTATGACTGGAATTTCACTTTAAGCACCACCTCTTGTAATGTATACAGAGATGTGAGATAAACTCTGTAAGGCCTGCTCACACCAGTAAGGCCTGCTCACACCAGCTACAGTGTACAGAGTTATGACATTTTCTGCATTTTTTTCCTTTTGGTGCGAGCGTAGCCTTCGGAAATTGAAAAGGGACAGGCCTTGCAGCAAGCTTTATTTACTCTGCCACAAACCACTAATAAACTGGACGAATCTATTTCGTATTTTAAAGTCCCTGTCAAGACACAGACTAACTCTCTCTACCTTTGGAACTGTGTAAAATGAGCCGTTTCAAAGCATCTCAGAATGTTATGTAAACCCACGTGACTGAGGTGGGGAGGGTGTGTCATTTTAATAAGTGATTAGCATGCTCTGGTGTGTACAGAGACAGCTGTAGGACCACTTCAACTTACCAGGCTTGCGCATGCTGAGAGCCTCCTGAAAGAATGAAATGGAATGGAGGGCAAACTTAAGAGACCTGCTACAGCTTTGCAGGAAACGGTATGGATGTACATGGTATGGGCATCAGGTGACCGGCTTGCCGCCTTATTATTGCTGCTGGTTTATAGTCCTTTTTAATGTTTAGTGTGAAACCCTCCAGGGTCCCCGTATACTTGCCTCAATCTAGGATGCTGCAGTGCCTTCGCCTGGCCTCCTCACTCTGCTGGCTCATTCAGGTTAGCCAGGTGCAGTGAGCAACAGTAGCCCCCACCACCACCACCACAGAAAACCCACTTTGCACTTGCACCGTCAGATAAGTCTTTTAAGCATGGCGAGTGTGTGAGCATAGGTTCTACATGAGGGATGTACAAGACCCCGGGGTGGGTTTCACACTGTGGGGCATCCCCTATATGGGTCTTGGTTCTCTTTTAAAACAAGGGTTCCAGCGATTCAGAGTACATACTTACTAGGCCATGTAATTTCTGTTAGGGATTAGGCAGGGATTCCTGCCGTGGTGCATCCCAAAACCCTAACCCATAGAAATCCCAGAAACCTAACTAAAATTAGCTTGGACATCTGTTGTGCTAAATCTGTCCGGTGACTGGTGGAAAAATGGTGGAAAAATCCAGAATAATTGATAGAGAAAAGGAAAAGTGATGTGAAATCAGGTTTGTGTGGGAAAAATATGTTCCTAACACTAATGGGGAAGAGGGGGGGTGTTGACAATTGCTATCTTTTTGTCTAGTTTCTTAACATTACTGTATGTCAGTGTTTATGTTGAATGTTTGGATTCTTAACCATGAAAAATAGTTTTATTACAGCCTGTATTAGACTAAATATATATTTCTTCTTTAATTCAGCTGCCCAGATTCAGACCCTATTAAACCAACTCGGAACAAGTAAAGACTCGAGTAAACTGCAGCAGAATCTGTAAGTTACTGGGATTCAGTGTTCGTGTGTTTTGTAATATCTCATTCTGATGTGTAACCTTGTGATCCTACAATGATTGTGTGTAGTTTTTATAGGAAGTGAATGTTGTTTATTATGTATAACCTGTTGTTGTGTATCCTTCTGTGGCACAGAGAGCAGATACAACATTCCACCAATGTCTTGGCTACGGAAACCAACACTTACCTGATTGTGTGAAGTTTTTATAGGAAGTGAATGTTGTGTATTATATATAACCTGTTGTTGTGTATCCTTCTGTGGCACAGAGAGCAGATACAACATTCCACCAATGTCTTGGCTACGGAAACCAACACTTACCTGATTGTGTGTAGTTTTTATAGGAAGTGAATGTTGTGTATTATATATAACCTGTTGTTGTGTATCCTTCTGTGGCACAGAGAGCAGATACAACATTCCACCAATGTCTTGGCTAAGGAAACCAACACTTACCTGATTGTGTGTAGTTTTTATAGGAAGTGAATGTTGTGTATTATATATAACCTGTTGTTGTGTATCCTTCTGTGGCACAGAGAGCAGATACAACATTCCACCAATGTCTTGGCTAAGGAAACCAACACTTACCTGAAGGACCTTGCTTCTGTTCCTGCTCCACTATCTCCCGCTGAGCAGGTAAAAGAACTTCTTATGAAAGGGCAGTTTTAACACATTTTACGCATTTTAAAGCATGACCAAAGAGAATTTGAAAGTTGAGGAACAGCATATAAGACTGAGGAGAGATGATATGAGGAGGTTTAGGAGACTTGTTGGTGAGGTTTTAAAATGTGAAACTTCTATTGGCTGTGAGGGAGCAGCAAAATGGAACCAGTTGAGAGATAGCTGAGGTGAGTGTAGAAGGTATGTTTTTTTTTTTTTTTTTTTTTTTTTTTCCATGGAGGTGCCAATCTGTTCTCAAGCAGGTTGTTATTTTTAAAGAAATGTTAATGCAGCAAATTGATTTTAATTTGAAAGATGGTTGGATGCAGCTGGTGTGTTAAAGACAAATCCAAGGTTTTTGTAATGATAAAACACCTCATCACCTGATTGATGTTGTAGACCAGTGCATTCACACTGCTGCACAGGATTGGGTGACTGGTCTGTCACTCAATGGCCCAGTTTCAGCTTCCTTGCAGATTGCCTGCCCCCACCCCCCCACCCCCCTTGAGTTGTTATTGTCCAAATTGGCCAGAGCACAGGGGGAGGAAAGGGTTGATGTGTTAGGAAATACTAAGATGTACTGTTTAATAAGTGCAATGAAAAAAGGAGGCAGAATTAGGTACTATCCTTAAGCTTTTGGCTTGGAAACCTGCACAAATATTCTGGATAGTAATTGTTAGGCTAAGGGTAGGACATCAACCATGAGATTACGTGATACTGCTAGCCAGCATGGCGAGTCCATAGGTGCAGACTGCAAAAAGTTAGGGGCTCAGGAAAAGTCTTGTGGCACACTAAATATCCACCCAGATAAGATAAAGGCCAAGATTGTCAATGCCTAAAATATTTGAGGCGGAATAAACCGGTGTAAAAAGCAGGGCCGGATTATGAAAGGGGGCGCAAGGGCCCCGGGGCCTCCACCACTTGCCCTGCAAAGGGGGCCTCCACCAACTTTTAGGTTATGGTCTGGTCCAGAAGGCTTGTCAGTCTTTGGTCTGACGGGCCGCGGGGCAAGCAACAAAGCTATTGGAGGCAGTGGTGGCCCGTCTGGGAAAGCCTTTTTTTTTTTGCAAACCTGCAGGCAAAGCCACCACAGGACAGGATGGAGAGCAGCAAAGCCGGCATCAGCAACACTACAGTGATGGGTGTGTGCAGAGCTGTCACTACATATAAGCCACCAAGCACAGCCACTGGCAGATCAATGCAGGGGAACTGTTTTTTGCTAGACCAGCCGGGCAATAACACTACCCCCCCCCACCCATAAGCAGGAGTCCCCGACGAGCAGCACGCACTCGCACAAGCGTGGCATAAGGGACTCGACCTAACGTTCCAGTAAGTGGGCGGGTGCCAGACAACCACCAATCAGATATTTGGCTGGACTATTATTTTAAAGGAAAAAAAATACTGTATCTGGGACCTCCACCAGATTTTGTGCCCAGGGGCCTCCACCACACTTAATCCGGCCCTGGTAAAGAGCCTTAGAGTTTAGGAAGCTTGGGATAACGGGTAGCAGCCGTTGGGTTTCCATACTGTTCTGATAGCTTGCTCCTTGGCAGCCCTGATGCAGGTGCCAAGCTGCTAGTCACGGATGAACATGGTCCTTTGTTGATTGGTGGGGGGCATCACATGAGTATCCTCCACCAATATATATATAATATATATTCTATAGTGGACATAGTGATGAGATTTACAGGTATGTTGCTGCACTGACTGATAGCGGCTTCCACCTCAATGGTTTCTGCTTGGTTATGTTTTACTAAGTTACATGAGACACAGTTCACAGTACTTGGTAGCTCTATGATTATCATAGTGGGGTTAAACTAGACCTTCGCCCTAAATAAGAGCCTATATTTTATATCTTTCCCCCACCCTGTACATACAGAACGTCCGCATTAAAAATCATCCTACCTGCATCTACTGCATTTTATGAGCCTTTAAACATCCAAGATGGCAGCCCATAGAGTCTCAAGCTGTCTGCAAACAGGAAGTGTCTTTTGACTGTGCTGCTCTGGGATTGCTGTCTGTGCAGAGCATAGCTATAACTTCGCCCCCTCTCCTCACCTCGGTATGTGATGCTTCTGAGGCAAGATGGCGGCGCCCGTATCCTAGAGTCCTGAACAGAGTTGCAGCCCAGTGGGGGAAAGAATAAAAAGTAAGCAACTAGAAATGTAAAATATATTAATTTTAGATCCTGCAGAATATTTTTTAAAGGTTTGGGCTTTACATCAAATGATGCTGAAGGTCCGGTTTAAATTACAGAGGGGCTCTACTCCATAGGAGTAGTCCAAAAAGAGCTGGCCCATGAATTAGTTAAAATTCCTTACCAAATTCTGTTGCAAAACGAAAAATACACTGCAAAACATACCAATATCTGACGTTTTGGGTTGTCACAGTACCCCTTTATCTAGACAACAACGAAAATAACAGGAAACCCTAATATAGACCAGGGTAACCAATGGGAGGAGGGCAGGGTATCGGCTCTCATAGGAGTCATTTGTTTGTAAAATTACCAGTAATTTGTTAAGAAGTCTATGCTAGAAAGTCATCTGCTGTATAATCATTGTAAATCCATATTTTTTTTTTCTGCTTCCTATAATGCCTACATCCTTATTGTACTGTAGTGACATTTGTCATGTGGTATTCCCCTCCACAGCGTCAGCAAAAGCTGCAGAAGGAACGTCTCATGAATGATTTTTCAGCGGCCCTCAACCGTTTCCAAGCAACCCAGAGGCAGGTGTCTGAGAAGGAAAAGGAGATGGTCGCCCGTGCAAGGGCTGGATCTCGTGTGTCGGTAGGAGCACTGCTAGGCTAGTCCTGTATGGGCAGCCTTTTATTCTATGTATAATATTTTCACACAGTATCCAACAAGACCTTTTGTTTTTCCTACAGTATGCTGTATGTTTCCTACTTTACAGCTAAAGAAAGCTAAAATGTGGCATAGGCTGCCCAGAATGTGCAGCGGGTTTAAGTCTCCTTTAAATGCTGCTTTGCTAGGAAAAGGGGAGTATCTCTGATGGCAAGAAGGGGTGTTTAAGGGTATCTTGGTATATCCCTGTGAACTCAGACCCTCTTGCACACAAAGTTGTTTAGAAGGGTCCGCTTTAATAACGTCTCTCTGCTATATTTATATATAGTCGCCTAATAAAAATGCATTTGTAAATGTATAAAAGGATTTGATTAATTCATTAAATTACTGTAATAGATCATTTTGCTAACTCGGTAACTTGGTGATAAGCTGAATATATTTTCAGCACAGACAGTTTTCTGATTTTCTGCAGCTGACTGGCTGTTACAATGTGATACGCTGTATAAAAATATTGAACAGCTTCACCTAAAGAATGTAGCAGTCAAAGCTGCTGAAAAACTTACCCCATTTGGCATTGGACGTGAACCATTTCAAATGAATGCCGCCAATGACAGGAAGGGGATTGCGGGGCTCAGGTAAGTTTTTTACAGCAGTGCTTCCTTCTGCACACTCTGTGCCCCCCCCCCCCAATAATAAAGCAGAATAAACCCCCAAAGTTCAGGTCCCCATTGATTTCAATAGGGTTCAGGTCCCCAAACTTCTAATCAAAGATCAGACGAACTTGCCCCGCTCGAACTTTGGAGGTTTCGCTCATTGGCATGCCAAGTCATTTTGGGATGCCCATCCAATTAAAATACCTAGGAAGTGCAAGACTGGATATTAATGTTTAATGCTCACTTCTAGGCTGCGGCAAATGCATCTTGCCCATCCCCTTCTCTGCTGCTGCACAAACTTGCTCATTAATCCTGCCCAATTCGATCTGGGGGGGGCATCCCAAATCGGGGTGGGATGGGCAGTATTTATTAAGAGATGAAAAGTCATTCCATGCGTCAGGAGAAATGATTTATATTCTTAAGTGAATGCCAGGCTTGCGGTCTGCTGAGACGGGAGCTGCTTTACTTTTTTCCTTGACTAATGGAAAATCATCAAGGGGAAACCTGTACAAGCTCATCCTAAATTCTGGTCCATAGGTGTCAAATGGTAGGCAGAAAACGTGACTCCTGAGGGCTGTCAGATTAGATGATGTTGGGCATCCTGAATACATTCACTATAAGCAATGTATCTAGATGCTTTTGTTCTGAATGTTTGAGTATTTTAAAGCTTTACATAAAAAAAGCTTTTACTGTTCATGCATAAATGATGCTGCCTGTCCTTTGAGCTACCCTAGGAGTAAAACCTTAATATGTCCGTTCTTTATATTTACCTTTTTATATTTGTATACCGAATAATTAGATTGCCTTTAAAGTGATTGGCAAGTCAAAAGTTAAAAAATATATATATCAGCTTACCTTACATTAAATGGCCGGAGCAATGTGATTCCTCATCCATCGGTCTCCATAGTGAGAAAATGACTTCCTCATTCAGCTTACAGTCTCCACCCCGCTGACCTGGCCTTTCAATCAACCTTCAGATGTCCTGATTGGCTGCCTCTATGAAACCCCCCCTCCTCTCCGGTCACACTATGTGCTGGCAGACTGGAGGCGCTCTTAGCCTGCAGCATCTCTCACCTCCTTTTTTCTGATCACACTTTGCGCTGGCAGTAATAACTAGAGGCACAACAATGCACTTATTTTTTCAATGTGATATATGTAAAGCACACAGTGTGCTTACATCGCTGTTGCCATGCCCACTGTTTCTTCTCATTTTTTTTTCTGCATCTCCAATGCTCTAATACTTATAACTAATGCCTTTGACATTTCCTAAAGAGTTTTATATAAGGCATTTTCCATTGATTTTATCTTTCAGAACGATGAAAGGCAGAGAGAAGACCAGCTTGTGTCATTTGGAACGTGAGTAATGTGAAGCTTTAAATAACATAATACAAATAATGTTTAGTTCTAGGGATAAAAACCCTAATCCATTTCCCCCACCTTGAATATCTGACCTAACAGCTGTGAAAGAAATGTGCACCCTGTCTGGCAACTTTGAATTGATTCTAATCAGTTTTGAAGGTCACTGGAAGAGGTGTCCATGGGGGAGCTTTCTCTGCTATTATTGAAGCACTATTTTTTCCAGGTTTAAAGAGGAACACCCAAGAATTTGACTTTCTTGGGTTTCATTCCTTTTTGGGGGGGGGGGGTACCCTGATGTGGGATTAACCATTGTGTGCATCCCCCAGGATTGCCTGTAATCTCTCCTTTTCCTCGGTCGCACAGCTCAGCCAATCAGCGGTGCTCATTCTGTTCAATTTGTCGCTCCAGGGTAATCTGAATAGAGCAAACGTCACCGGCCTTATCCCTGCTCTCCTCTAGCTTTGGGCATGCCTGTGCAAAGCCTTTCTGAATGGCTGGCATGGGCATTCCCACAGCTTGGGTACACGACTAGCTGCAGATATGCTGGGTGAGTGGATCAGGCGATCCAAGGGGTTTCACAGAGTGGGGCAAATCGGGATGCCCCATAAAAACATGGAGAACCCCCCCCCCCCCTCCAGAAATGTTATGGACTTGGGGAGTGTTGCATGTTTATGATTAGTCAATAACTAGAGTTTTTATTTCTTTAAAGTACTGATGACTGGAACCAAATGCAGGATCAGGAAGAAGATCTTGGAATTACTGAGCAGGACCTGGAGCTTATCAAGGAAAGAGAAAGTGCCATAAAGCAGTTAGAGGTGGGTAGCTGTTGAAATTATCTGTCTGCTCTACATTTTAAACTGAATATACTGCACAAAAGATAATGTCTTATTTTACCAGATTGTCTTGTCTGTAATACACGATAATACACTATACACTATAATTTCTCCTATTCTAATTCTCTCTTGGTTTTACTTGAGCATGTAACAGTAAAAATTGCATCTGAGATGCGTATGGCCATAGAGGGCAAGTATCATTTCCCTGCTTTTCCAAGTGTACAGCACGGCCTGTTTCAGTCAATCATTACTTCTGGGTATTCCGCCACAAGGTGGCGCAGTTGACTGCAGAAGACTTGTGGCTCCTCCTGGCCCTATAAAAAGCCAGGAATCGCCAATGGACCCCCAGTGTTTCTCTGCAGTCATACTGCGAAGACCAGAAGATGGCTTTCTATGTTTTCGCAGGCGAGAGGGGCAACCAAGCCTGCGGCCCTGCAAGCCTATTTCCACCCGCTTCTGGACCCTCTTGCCTCCCAGCCTAGGCTGACGGATCGGGTGATGGTAGGGGAGCACCTGGGTCGGGTGCTCGGGGAGCGTTGCTCCAGGCCGCAGACCCTGTACACCAAAGGGTAGCCGGCAATAGACTTTATTTCGAGCCTACTGAGGGATGGAGAAACCCACTGCTGCCTGTTGTATCAGGGGTGAGTGTGCTTTACTTGGGGGATTGTTAGTGTGTCAGTCTTCTCCCTTCCTCCTATTGCCCCCCCCCTCCCCTCCGGTCCCTCTGAGCGGGTGCCGTTCCTGCTGCTGTCTGCCCTCTCCTCTTCCCCCTCCCCCTCTCCCCGGCGTGGCGTTGTCGGGGGTGGGGGTGGATTGGCTCGCCGCCGCGGGCATACTGCGCTCCGCAGCGGAAGGCACGATTTAGCTGCGGGGGGTGATTGTCACTCTTTTGGAGCTGGGCACCTTGTTCTGCCGGTGCGCTTTCGCGCCTTTCGTGGGGGCGGCACCGTGGGATGGAGCGTATCGCGTCATCCTCCCGCGGCCCGCCCCTCGAGGTGCTCTGCTGTGGCGCCATCTTGCTGGCACGCAGAGCTGGAGGAGGTGGTGAGCTGCTGCGGATTCCGTCCTCGTGGTGTGCGGCAGATGTGACTCCCCCTTCCCCGGCTCACTCTGCGGATCCTTAGCCTGTGACTACTGTCGCTTGAGCGTGCTGCGCTCGCCTTCACCCTTGGTCCGTGAGTCTTTCCGTGGGGGTACTTTTCGAGGCATGTGCTGCAGGATACTCATGGTGTTTTTTATATTATGTCTTGCAGGCGGGATAGCAGTGGTTTCTCCCGGTCCAGTCCTTCCCCTTACCCTCCTGTCCTTCTATTGTGCCTGTGATAATCACCATATGGAGGCTTCCGGGGATAGCGAGCTTGGCCCCTCGGGGCAGCCTTGGCTGTGCATCATGTGTGGGGCATCCCCTTTGAGTGGTGGTGGCGCGGTTTGTGTGCCGTGCGCCCAAAGTATTATTGCGGGGGTCGCAATCAGATCTGACGCTGCGCGTGGCCAGCATTGAGGCGCAATTGGCCCGACCGACGGCGGGCAAGGCCTCTAGCAAGAAGCGACACCTTGACGCTGCGTTGTCCCTATTTGCTGAGGAGGATGAGGGCCTTTATGTGTATGGCGGCCGTGACTCCCCGGAGGAGGGGGAGCTCTTCCGTGACTCGGACTCCTCTGGGAATCGCCAGGATGGTTACGATAGTGATCTAGGGTCCTACTCTGATGAGGATACTTGGCTCCTGGATGATACCGATAGCCTTGTCGGCAGTTTTCGATACATTAAGCATCGCCCCCCCCTAAGGCGGCGAAGAAGCAGGACGAGCTCTTCCGCCCTGGCAAGCAACGTTTTGGAGTTCCCGGACCAGGGCCATTTCTCAAATATGGTTCTGAAGGAGTGGGAACGTCCTAATAGGTTACCCTCGATGCCCAAGGGGTTGGATAGAAGGTATCCATTTTCAGCAGATTCGGTTAAGCGCTGGCCGTGCCCTCCTGAGGTGGACGCTCCGGTCCTGGGGCTATCTAACACTTCGGTCATGCCATCCCCCGACACTACTACGCTGCGTGATAGCGCGGACCGGCATATGGATCAGTTGGCTTGTCATGCCTTTACCTTTGTGGGGGCCGGTTTGTGCCCGGTCTGCGCTGCCGTCCTTGTGGCTATCGCCATTAAAAAGGTCAGATGTCTTGCTGAGGCCGCCCGGTCTGATAAGAATAGGGAGGATTATAAGGACCTTTTGCTTTGCTCTGATTTTATTGTGTTTGTGCTGGCTGCCATGGACGATACCGTCCGGCTTGGCGGTAGGGCCTCGGCCCTGTTGGTGGCTATGCGTCGGTCAGTTTGGTTGCGTCAGTGGGCTGCTGACACTGCCGCTAAAAAGGCTCTCACTGGGCTTCCCTTCACGGGTCTCCGTCTTTTTGGTGAGCGTCTGGATTCTCTGGCCAAGGATGGTAGGCTCCCCCAGCGTAGAAAGCAGGCTCGGACCTTTCGGGGCTCCTCCTCCTTTCGTCCTTCAAGGGGAGGTCGTGGCCCACCTTTCTCAGGTAGTCACAGAGACTCTTGGGGCCGTGGCAGATCCCGCGGTCGCCCTGGTCTCTCTTGGGGGATCAAGCCCTAACCCCCTCCCAAGGCCCCTCAGGCATGAGGAGGCGCCCTCGCCCGACCGGGTGGGGGGACGGCTTCGGCTTTTTGCTCATGTCTGGAGGCTTCGCGGTGTCCTCCGGTTACAAGAGAGTTTGCAGCCTGGCCGCACCCAAGATTCCTCCGATCCCGGATATCCCAAAACCCTGTGTCGGCTCAAGGACTGCGTCTGGCCATCCAACCTCTTCTGGCGTCAGGTGTCATTTGTCAGGTACCTCTTCAGGAACAGGGTCGGGGGTACTACTCCAACCTGTTCACGGTGCCCAAGAAGGACGTCTCCCTTTCGCATGGAGACTTTACGCTCGGCCGTAAGTTCTCTTCGGCCAGGCGACTTCATGACCACAGTGGACATCAAGGATGCCTATCTTCACGTACCAAACTTCCCAGGTCACCAGAGGTTCCTGAGGTTCGCTCTGGGGGATCAACACTACCAGTTTGTGGCCTTGCCGTTCGGTATCACCTCGGCTCCTCGGGTTTTCACCAAGGTGCTGGCTGGCGTCATGGCTCTCCTGAGGAATCAGGGCATTCGCATCCTTCCTTACCTGGACGACATTCTGATTGCTGCTCAGTCTTTTCATCAGGCCGAGAGGGATACTCAGGTGGTGACGTCCACCCTCAATTCCTTCGGCTGGGTGATCAACTATCCCAAGTCTTCACTATCTCCGTCGTTGGCGAGGTCCTTCTTTGGCATGACACTGGATTCTTCTCAGGTCAAGGTATTTCTCCCTCAGCAGAAGGTGGAGGGCATTCAGATGCAGGCGCGGGCCCTGCTGTCGTGGCCTCACCCCTCCATTCGGCAGGGGATGCAGTTGGTGGGCCTCATGGTGCCTTGCTTCGAGGCGGTTCCCTTTGCTCCATTCCACATGAGACCTCTTCAGTTGCATCTCTTGTCTGTTTGGGATCAGATTCAGGAGTCCCTGGATCAGGAGTTTGCTCTGTCCCCTCCGGTCAGGCAGTCTCTCTCCTGGTGGCTGGACTCGAATCTTCTAGTGGGCAGGTCCTTTCTGCCTCCGCGCTGGGTGATTGTCACCACGGATGCCAGTCTGACCGGCTGGGGGTGGGAGTTTGGCAGTCTCTTTAGTTCCAGGGTCAGTGGGGTCCCCAGGAGGCCCACGCGCCCATCAATATTCTAGAGCTGCGGGCGATCCGGTGGGTTCTCTCCCAGTTGACCCCCCACCGGGGTCGTGCTGTACAGGTTCGCTCGGACAATCAGATGGCGGTTGCCTACATCAATCTTTAGGGAGGGACCCGGAGCAAGCAAGCCCCTCACAGAAGTGTCTCTGATATTGTCTTGGGCGGAGGAGACTGTTTCCTGCATCTCGGCGGTTTACATCCCAGGGGTGGAGAATCAGGAGGCTTACTCCCTGAGCAGGGGGACATCTCGCCAGGGGGAATGGTCCCTCAGCATCAAGATCTTTCACGACCTGTGTCGCTGCTGGGGTCAGCCGGACATGGACTTGTTTGCGTCCCGTCACAATCACAAGCTTCCAAGATTTGTCTCTCTGTCAAAGGACCCTCTGGCCGTCGCCACGGACGCGCTAGCAATTCCTTGGACAGAGTTTCGGCTCCTCTATGTATTCCTCCATTTCCTCTGCTGGGTGGGGTGCTGCGCAAGATAGCCCAGGAGGGGGTACCGGCCATTCTGGTGGCCCCCCCGCTGGCCGAGGAGGGTATGGTTCACGGACGTCATACAGCTGGCAGTAGATCGGTTCGTCCTGCCCGACGATCCAGAGCTTCTCACGCAGGGACAGCTGCGCCATCCCAATTTACAAACACTGGCTTTAACGGCTTGGCTGCTGAAACCTCTTTCTTGATGGACAAAGGTTTGCCAGCCTCTGTTGTCGATACATTGATTCAGGCTCGAAAGAAATCCTCGTCTTTTATCTACTACAGGGTCTGGCATGCTTACATTGCTTGGTGTGAGTCAAAGTCTCTTTTTTTGTCTGGAATTTTCCATTCCCAGGATTCTGGAGTTTTTAAAGCATGGTCTGGATACGGGCCTTCAACTTAGTACCCTCAAGGGACAGGTTTCGGCTCTGGCAATTTTTTTTCCAAAGCTCCTTTGCCAATCGCAGGCTTGTTAAGACCTTCTTCCAGGGGGTTACTCATGTGCGTCCGCGACGTAAGCCTCTGCTACCGGTTTGGGACTTGAATTTGGTGTTGTCTGCTCTACAGGGTCCTCCTTTTGAGCCCTTTTGCAATGCTGCACTGTCCATAATGACTCTTAAGGTGGCCTTTTTGGTCGCTATTACTTTGGTACGTCGAGTCTCTGAGCTGGCGGCGCTTTCCATTAAACCTCCTTATTTTGAGCGGCATCAGGATAAGGTGGTGTTCCGTCTTAACCCGGAATTCTTGCCCAAGGTTGTATCTGCCTTTCATCTCAATGAGGACATTGTCTTACCTTCCTATTGTCTTGCCTTTGCTAATTCCAAGGAACGGAACCTTCATTCTCTGGATGTGGTCAGGGCGCTCAAGTATTATTTGGTCGCCACTGAGCCTTTTAGGAAGTCTGATTCTCTTTTTGTTCTTCCTTCCGGTCCTAGGAAGGGCTTGCCTCCGGCTAAATCTACTATCAGCAAGTGGATTAGACAGGCGGTGATGCGTGCTTATTCTGCCAAAGGAAAGGAACCTCCCTTCCACGTTACTGCTCATTCTACTAGGGCTATTGGTGCCTCTTGGGCTTTTCAGCACCAGGCTTCTGTTGAACAAGTTTGTAAGGCCGCTACTTGGTTTTCTGTTCATACTTTTTCTAAGTTTTACAAGGTTGATGTTAGGGCCTCAGCAGATGCTGTTTTTGGCCGCAAGGTGCTTCAGGCGGTAGTGGTCTGAACTGCTTGCCGTTACTCATTGGGGATCCCACCCTACTTAAGGACACTGCTATTGGATGTCCCAGAAGTAATGATTGAATGAAACAGGCCGTGCTGTACACTTGGAAAAATACAATTCTGTGATTACTCACCTGTAGAATTGATTTTACTGTGTACAGCACGGCCTGTTTCATCCCTCCCTTGTTATCGTTGCCTCTTTATGGTGATTTGTTTTAGAGTTAGCCTTTTTGAGGCTGTGTATTCTTTGATCATAGTTTATCTCCCAGCTTCTTGCATAACTGCTTTTCAACACTGGGGGTCTGTTTGTGATTCCTGGCTTTTTATAGGGCCGGGAGGAGCCATAAGTCTTCTGCAGTCAACTGCGCCACCTTGTGGCGGAATACCCAGAAATAATGATCGACTGAAACAGGCCGTGTTGTACACAGTAAAATCAATTCTACAGGTGAGTAATCACAGAATTGTATTTTTCTGGCCAGAGCTTGAAAATATTTCATCACAGTCCATTTTCTGCCTCACGGCTGAGAAATCTGTTACATTCTCTGCTGCTGACAGTGGCCGATGCATTGTATTCTACTCTAGCCAATACATTTTTACAATGACATCACAATGGACCACTCTTAGTTGCAGCTGAGAGGTAGAAGAATGGGAATTTCTGGTGAAAATATATCCAACCCACCAGACACCACCCATTTTGTGTGTTCCAAGTGGGGGTTTTGCAGAGACTCCTCCCTGTAGGCAGGCCTAGAGCCTGGCTTCCTCTTACTCCCAGTTCTGCTCCAATCTAAAACCTGCTCATATTAGTACTAACAATGAATGTAAAATTACAGTTGTAATAGTACATTTGTTACCTTGACAAGCATTTGCCTTGATTTGGTCATTGAGGTTCTCTGGGTTTCTTTTATTATTGCTCATTAATCCCAGACACTCAGGCTCGACTGCTTATTACTGAGGAGATTACCAGGTAGCTGGGTCTCTAGACCTGTGTGCTGGGAGGAGTTACAGCTTTTGCTCTAGTCCCGCCTAGTGGCTACAAGAAATGACCGCTAGTATCGGTATCCCAGGATGGACAACTAATTGAGAACTATTTTACCGGTAATTGCAAAGTGGTATTTTCCCCAGACCTCAAATCTGCCAGAAGTCAGCAGGCTCGCAGGTTGCTTTACAGTCACACAGACACACAGATGATCACTCTCCCACATCCCCGGTATGCAAACCCGGAACCCGCACTTTTGTGATCTAGGCCTCCAAGCTTTTGTGGTTTATGTACAGAGGTGCCCATTATGAATAATGGGTGTCTCTGTAAATGGGACTCGTTTTCCCTTTTCCTCAAAGTACATGTTCTTTGCTTTCTTGACACGCAACACATCCTCACCAGCAGTTTTATTGTTTCATCTTTTCAGTTTTGGGTATAATATTAACTACTTTTACAAGGTACATATACGAAACTTATATTGTATTCTTCTTGTTACAGTCAGACATTCTTGATGTGAATCAGATTTTTAAAGACTTGGCGGTAATGATCCATGATCAGGGAGAAATGATTGGTAAGTCTCTTCCCAATGTACTTTCTTTCTTTAGAAAGTAGTGTTAGGTGATTAAAATGTATCATCAGAAAAGGCCCCCATCCTAGAGATAACCAATAGTATTGTGCCCACATACACTAATATGCACTCTATGTGGGCATAACCTGTTGATGCAAAGTTTTGTACTGGATACAGTTGTGAAGCCTGGTGAAATGTCCCTTCCTCACACCTAAAACCAAAAAAAATTCTAGTCCTTCCCCGTATTGACTACTGCAACACCCCTGGTCTACCGACCATTAGACTGGCACCCCAACTCAACTCTGCTGCCCGCCTTCTCTACCTATCCTCATGCTTTTCTTCTGCTGCTCCTCTCTGTTAATCACTCCACTGGCTTCCACTCTCTGAAATAATTCAGTTAAATTGTCTACCCTAACTACAGCCAAGCGACTAATCCAAAGATATCTACCCAGACTCAGTCTCTGTTTTGCCCATGATCTCCTCCTGTCCTGTATGATCACCTCCTCCCACTTTCAAGTCCAGGATGTCACATGCACCGCCTCTCCCTTAAAGGAGCACTATCGCGAAAAAATGTCTCAATCATAAAAATCCATATAAATATGCTGGATGGAGGGAGGAGGGGGTCACTTATACACCTGGTATTGAGAAATATCCAGCCAGGCTTGTTTTTTTTTTTATTTTAATGGAAGAGAAAGGACATCAGGGGTGACAGACTCTGTCACCCCTCATAGACTTAACCTGTAACCCCAGGATTTTATTTTATTTATTTTATTATTTCGCAATAGTGCTCCTTTAAGTCCAGGATGTCACAATTCGCCTCTCCCTTAAAACTTCCAGAAGTGCCCAAATGTGTTAAATGTATTCCTGCACATATGTGTTTAGTTACTCTTCTGTTACAGCTGGCTCATATCGTGTGTATTATATGCATTGTCGCCATTGCTGTATTATAAATATTTTACTTGTTTTCCCCCTCTGTCATTTCTACCTTGTGCAGCACCAATGGCTTTGATGGCACTTTATTAGTATTATTGTTTATTTAAAATCTATGTAATCCTAAAAAGTATTGGACCATGTTAATTTATGTGGGTTATATCATTTAAGTGATCATGAGAAATGTAAATAAGCTTATTTGAACTTTTACAGATAGTATAGAAGCCAATGTGGAGAGTGCTGAAGTGCATGTAGAAAGGGGGACTGAGCAGTTACAGAGAGCAGCATACTACCAGGTAGGTACCTCCTTTTTATGTCCGGTGTAAAGGGTAAGTCCTCCTCAATCAGTGCATGCAATTGTAATGTACTGTAGGCAAACCTACATCCCCTCCCCCTCCTTGCCCCCCCTTTTTAAACAGGCGCTTTGCCAACCTATGATGTAGGACATTGCTGCTGTTTGGTACAAAGGACCATTGTGCTGAGTGCTGCATCCCCATGTGGTTCTAGTGGTATGGTTCTGTCAATATACTCTGTATATATTTTGAGACTATTTCTTTATCTAGTGACTACCCATTCCAATTACTGAAGCAAACTGACAATAGGTAGGGAATGAGCACATCCAGGGCCCCATAGCTGCAAGATGTGTAAATAAACCATGCAATTTGTACAGTTTCAAGCCGGCATGTTAAAGTGCCATAGAAAGCAGGATTAATTACTCACCCAGTCTGCACTCCCATGTCATTTTCATAGTCCAAATGACCTCCAGGCAGCCTTGGTGATCCCAAGAGAATACATGTTGAAAAGCCATTTTTAAGCTTCCAAATCTAGCCTAAAGTCTTACTTTGAAAGAAATTTTACTATGCTGGTGATTGTTCTTTTCCAGAATGGCATCCTGATTTGGGTTGCCACATTGTGTGAAAACCCCCAGACCGCTGTAATGACTCATGCATGCACGCATTTCACTAAGCTGCTTTGAGAGAAGAACAACTTGGTAGAGGTGAATGGAGCACTGGCCCCTTTCTCCCGCCCCAGCCATCCAGAAATGCTTGGCACCTGTATGTGCATCAGCTAGAGGGCAGTAAAGGACGCAGGCGCTGCCCGTTCCTGCCCCGTTGGAATCGTTGGCAAGCTGTGATCTGGGAGATTTGACACATGAGAACATTCCAAATTGGGATGCCCCAGAGACAAGTAATCAGCCGGCCAATACCTACGTTAACCTTTTCCAAGTATACAGCACGTCCTGTTTCACTAATATTCCCACAAATTCCCAGTTTCCTTCTGCAGTCTGGACTGCGAAGATAGAAGATGACTCTCTATATTACGCAGGCGAGCGGGCTTACCAGCCTGCGGCCCTGCAGGACTATTTCCACCCGTTCTGGACCCACTGCCTCCCAGCCTTGGCTGCCTGGTTTGGGTGAAGGTAGGACAGCGCTAGGGTCGGGTGCTGGAGGAGCGCTGCTCCAACCGCAATCCCTGTACCTACAAGGGTAGGGGGTTCAGGCTTATGGTGAGCCTTGTGGGATGCCCCTTCCGGCCTTATTGTGGGCCTTCCCTTGCCCTCCCCTCCACTGCCCCCCCCCCCTACTCCCTAGCTAAGCATGCTTTGGGTGCGCCTACCGTTGCTCTTCCCCGCCTCGCTCCCTCCCTGGGGAGCTCTCGGGGGGGGGGGGGGGGGTAGGTGGTGTGTTTCACATTGTATTTTGTCTGCTTCTTACTCTTATTGTCTGTGCTCGCCGCCGCGCCGTATTGTACGGCGCTCCGCGGCTGGTGGCGACATTCTCCTCATGTTGCTGCCATTGGCACTGGGGGTCACGTGGAGTGCGATCCGCGCTCTTTGGGGGGCGTTTTTTGCGTCATACCTCCGTGGCCCGCCCCTCAAGGTCCTTGCGGGCGCCATTTTGTTTGGAGTTTGTCTTCTCCTGACCTGCGGTACTGCGGCACTCTGCTGGCCTGCCTGGATGTGCGATCGGCTTCTTGGTCCGTGAGTCCCCTTCGGGGTTGTATTGTGCTCTTGTCACCACATTATGGGAATGTTATATGTGGTTTTCTTATGTCTTTCAGGCGGGATAAACGTGTCTGTGGTTTCTCCCGGCCCTCTTCCCTTCCTTCTCCCACCTTCCCTAGCGGGGGTTTTGGGGCATCCCGGGTGGCTCTTGTTAGCCTTAACCCTATACTTGCTAGTGTGCCCACTCTAATCACCATATGGAGGCTTCTGGGGATAATGTGCTTGGGGTTCCTTCGGGACAAGCCCAGCTGTGTGCCGCGTGTGGGGTATCCCCTGTGAGTGACAGTGTCGGGGTATGTGTGCCCTGCGCCCAGAAGGTACTTGCGCTGCAGTCTGGGTTGCCTGCTACGCTGCCCAGCTCTGCGCCCCCTTCTACATTACCTACCCCCCGCGCCTGCATTTGACCCCTAGTCAGGGACATGCTAGTGGGGAATCACATTATGACTTGGCCTTGCGGGTGGCCAGCCTGGAAAGGCATATGGCTGGGCCGGTCCCTCGTAAAGCTTCTGGCAAGAAGCGGCATTCTACTTCCGCTGTTTCCCTTTTTCCTGAGGAGGATGAGGGACAGTTTTCTTTCCCTGGCCTGTACCCCCTAGAAGAGGGGGAACTTTTCTCTGATTCCTCTGAGGAGTAGCAGGAGGTTTATGGTGGTACTGGGTCTTCTTTTGGAGAAGACTCATGGTCTCCTGAGGATACTGACAGGCTGTTGGCTAACATTTTTGAAGTACTGTGTATTACACCTCCTGTCCCGGCTAAGAGGCAGCAGGGTGAGCTTTTTCACACTGTTAAACAACGCTTGGAGTTCCCTCAGCAGATCCACTTCAATAATTTGGTGCTCAAGGAGTGGGAACGTCCTAGCAGATTGCCCGCGGTGCCTAAGAGTTGGGATAGGAGGTATCTATTTCCTGCTGATGTGGTTAGGCGCTGGTCGTGTCCCCCCGAGGTTGCTCCCATGCATTCCCCTGACACTTCTACTCTGAGGGATGGTGAGGACCGGCGTGTTGATCAGCTGGCCTGTCACGCATTTGCTTGTGCAGGGACTGCGCTGCGCCCTGTGTGCGCTTCTGGTGTTATCTGCTCTGCAGGGTCGTCCTTTTGAGCCTCTCCGTGAGGCCGCTTTGCCCATCTTGACTCTTAAGGTAGCTTAAGCTTTTTGGTGGCTATCACTTCTGTCAGGCGTGTTTTTGAGTTGGCGGCGCTCTCCACCAAACCTCCTTATTTTGAGCGGCACCAGGACAAGGTGGTGTTTCCGTTTAAACCAGATTTCTTGCCTAAGGTTGTGTCTGCTTTTCATCTTAATCAGGACATTGTCTTGCCTTCCTTGTGTCCTAATCCTGCTAATTCCAAGGAGAGGACTCTGCATTCTTTAGATGTGGTCAGGTTTCTGAAGTTCTACTTGGTAGCTACTGAATCTTTCAGGAAGACTGATGCTCTTTTTGTTCTTTCTTCTGGTCCTAGGAAGGGTTTGCCTCCGGCTAAGTCCACTATCAGCAAGTGGATTCGTCAGGCGGTGGTGCAAGCCTATTCTGCTAAGGGGAAGGAACCTCCCATCCACCTTACTGCTCATTCCACTCGTGCTATTGGGGCCTCTTGGGCTTTTCAGCACCAGGCTTCTGTTGAACAAGTTTGTAAGGCCGCAACTTGGTCTTCTGCTCATACTTTTTCCAAGTTTTACAAGGTTGATGTTAGGGTCTCAGCTGATGCTGCTTTTGGCCGCAAAGTTCTTCAGGCGGCAGTGGTTTAACCTGCCCGCTGTTGTTCTTGGGGATCCCACCCTACTTTACGGACACTACTTGTGGACGTCCCAAGCGTAAAGAATATTATTGAAACAGGACGTGCTGTATACTACAAAATCAATTCTACAGGTGAGTACTCAAAGAATTGTATTTTTTGGTGCTGGTGGGGTTTCCTTCATTATTTTTTTCCCGGCTTCTTGTCTAACTGCTTTGTAACACTGGAAATTTGTGGGAGGTTCCTGTCCTTTTTATAGGGCCGGGAGACACCACAAGTCTCTTCTACATTCCACTGCGCCACCTTGTGGTGGATATCCTAAGCGTAAAGAATATTAGTGAAACAGGACGTGCTGTATACTACAAAATCAATTCTACAGGTGAGTACTCAAAGAATTGTATTTTTTGGTGCTGGGGGGGTGACGTGCACACTAAATTGTCAAGTCAGATGCTTATGGCATTGTTTTTTAGAATGGTTTTTGTTCTATAAGGATTTTATGGTTTCTATGACCTGTTCACATTAAATGGGGCTCCTGACCATCTCCAAGTACTGAATTTGGTGCTCGTGTTAAGAAAGGCTGGGGGAATCAGGCTATAGGTAAACCGAGAGTATATGGCCTCTTTTTTTAATATTGAAAAGGGGCATGGGTGCTCAAATCTGGCCCCGACAAAGACCATAATGACCTTTTTAAATCCAACCTAAATTCGGATTAAGTCACTAAACCTTCCAACAAAACAGGGGAAAACGGAGGCCTAAGAAGCCAATTAGCTGCTCTCAGTGGACTGGTTTAGTAACTAAAGCTATTTAGCCTCTAGAAGTGACTCGTTCCAAATTGGGAGATTCTGGGAGGTAGCTATTAAGGCTCTTTTGACTAAAAGTATAGTCCACTTTATCAGACTTGAGACTCTCTTTCCTGCAGTATCTCCAACAGCATCTGAAGCTCTCCCAGGGACCTGGTGGTTCGTGTGTGTGGCCCAGACCAAGCTGCCTATTATTCTTGATGTTCAACTTGGCCTGAAATAGATAGATCCATCGAGACTGATGGACCTGTTGTGGAGCTTCTGGAGACTTTAGGTAAATTAAAGCTACTTGATCTGGGGAAATGCCATGGTCACAGTCTGAACACCAGTAGGGTATCGGTGTTCCTGAAGCTGGGGATAATCGATCTTCCAATAACTCCATTTGACCCTGGATTATTTCCTGTAAATAGGAAAGCATGATAGGCATACACTCTTTTTCTGGAGGATATCACCAAGATTCCACCCCAGGTTATTTACATTTTTTTTGACCCACTGTTCTGCCCAATGAAGAGAAGCAGCTTCTTTGGAGGATCAGGCAGTCTATTTATTTATTTATTTTTTTTTAACTTTTAGCCAAGCACGTTTCTCTTATATTCCACTCCAGGCAGTCACAAATCAGATACAAATGGGTTAACTCTCTGCCGACGGGTGAGACTGCAAGATAAAAGCTGGTCTACATATGCTTCCGGCTGCCCTCTCAAATCCAGTTTCATTCTTGCAGTTGGATCTGGACTGTGAAGATTTGGCTTGGATTTGATTTCATTCCTTCCACAGCCACAGGTTTTCTGGTGTTCTGCCGGATGGATCGGGGGGTTTTCTAGGGGCACAGGCGTCGTCTAGGTAGGAGTAGAGGGTAGCTACTATTTAAATTTATTTATTTATTTTTTTATAGGGCGTTGGATTTATGGTAACCATGAAGGATAGGGGTTGGCAGCACTAGTTCGGGCAACACGTGGCTGCTAGTGGGGAGGCAGACCGGCTTCCGGGCACTTTTGAATTTAGATGCCGATGCCATCTGCGTACCCGGCACAACCTCACTTCCGGTCTTCGACTTCCGGGTCACATATCCCGGATGGCCTCTCTGCCTTGCCAAAAAGGCATGAGCTGCACCTCTCCTGCATTCCACACGATCGCTCTGCCACCGCTGCTTCACCAGGCCTACTGTCGGCACCGCCTGAGCTTCGGCTCCATCTCCACCACCTCTGGAGTTGGATCTGGCAGGACTGCATTTATTTATTTACTATATTACTCATTGCTTATGGTCGGAGCAATCACCGTGTGATTATCAAGATCCTCTAACTACTTCAGTCTCAGACCCCTGGGTTAGTTGACTGACTACACCATGATTGCGGCAGTTGGGGTGTCCAGTTCCCTAACAGAGAGTGGCGCCCTTATGTACCCTTTGCCTACAGCGGCCTCCTGAGCATTATGGCCCTATCTGTACTGTGTAGTACTATTTAGACTTAAAAGCCAGCTGCCCCCCTCCATGAGGGCTTCCTTTCTGGCGAGTTGGGGGCAGGCTTTCCGGGATTGACAGCCCTTCTGGGGGTTCAGTTCCACAGGGGCCCCTCCTCCCAGCATCCAGTTTTCAACTTCTGCCTGAATTGTTGGAAAGGCTAATAAAGGCTTAATAAAGGAGTAAAGTCCTATTCTATAGGGCATCAGAGCAGAATCTTCCTCTTCCTTACTGGCGATTATTTCTCCCTCAGATTATTTCTGAGAATCCAAAACACCATACAGGTCATTTTCCTCCTCAGAATCAGAGGACTCAAAGGAAACCAAATGTTTGCATTTCTGGGTTGCTTTGAGAGACCTGGGGTTAGGAGGATCCTCTGGATACCCTGTCTAGTTCAGACAGGAATAGTTATCCCTGTACCTCCAGCACAGAGAGAGCATCAAGTCTCTACTTGAATCTCTTTGTTCCCAAAAAGGAATGATCAGTATGGCCTATTTTAGACCTCAAGTGCTTCAACTCTTTTTTCCGTTTGCAAAGGTTTTGGATGGAATCCCCAGGATCCACCATAGCATCCTTGCAGCAGGGCGACTTTGTGACAACATTGGACATCAGAGATGCATATCTGCACATACTGATATTCTTGGGACATCACAAATTCCTATGTTTTTCGGTAAACAATTGTCACATCCAATTTGTGGCCCTGCCCTTCTACAGACCCTCTGTTTTTTTTTTAAGGTACTTGCGGGACTCATAGCCATCTTGAAAAGCAGGGGTGTGCGTATCACGCCTTATCTGGACAATCTTTTGATCAGAGCACCATCCTTTTTGGAAACCTGGGAAGACACCCAAACGGTCCTGACCACTCTGGAAAGATTTGGATGAATAATAAATGATCCCAAATCCCACTTGTATCGTTCACGGTAAAGTTCCTTCCTTCGAATGATTCTAGATACGTAAAAAGCAAGGGTATTTCTTCCAGAGTTAAAGAATTGCTTCAGAAGAGCTGCTTCAGGCTCGAGTAAGGGCACGATTATCAGACTATTGCCCATCCATCAGTCAGGCAAGGAAACTTTTAGATCTGATTGTCTCTACTTTTAAGGCAGTCCCGTTTGCCCAATTTCATGCGAGACCCCTGCAGACAGAACTGTAACCACAGTTGAACAAGACTCCGGAGTCCATGGATCTCCCCTTCTCCCTGTCTGATACAGTGAGACGTAAGAACCTTTGCAGATGCTGCCTTTGGTCGTAAGGTTCTGCAGACGGTGGTGAATCCTTCAGGGGAAGCCTGATTGCAGGCATTCCCTTATGGACTAGGGTGATATTGTTTTTATATTTTTGGGAATCCCACCCTGAAGCAAGGGAACTGCTCTGGGACATCCCATTCGTATCTGATTTTGTGCCTGAAGTGGAATATGTGCAATTCTGCGATTCCCACCTGTAGAATTTTTCTCTCCTTTTCCACGCCAGGCCATCACACCACCCTCTCTGTTTTCTTCTATATCCGATCCTTAAGTATTTTAGTCATGGTAAAAAAAATTAAAAAAAAACTCTTCCTAGTTAAACACGGGTATTGTTCTTTAGAACTTCCTTCCTCCCAGGGTGGCTGCATCCTACTGCTATATAAATGGATATGGGAGAGCAGCCAGAAGTATATGTAGACCGGGAGGGGCCACCCCTTTTTATCCTGCAGTCCCGCCATTCGGCCGAGAGTTAACCCATCAAATCTGATTTTGTGTCGGCCTGGAGTGGAAGAGGAGAGAGAGAACAGTTCTATAGGTCATAATCAAAGAATTGCATTTTGGCGGCCTGTCTAGTTATTTCCTGTTCATGTGCGACCCACACTAGTATAAAAAGATCCAGATCTATGTAAACTTTCCAAGATTTATAAATTGGAATCAGCAGTTTTTTATGCTGTAAACGTCCCAAGTTTTATAAGCATTAGATAATTGTGACAATTAACTTGTTTTTGTGTACCTGCATTATATTTAGAAGTGTTGTTGCTGGTTTGATTTTCTACCCCCACCCATTATTACAATGCTTTGGGACATATACAAGTAAATACTTGTTCCCCAACCCTTACCTATAAGGCCCACCAACAGCCCTGGTTTTGTGGATCGCCACACAGATGACCATGTGAAGTAATTAGCGCAGCAGCAGAGCTATAGGAGCAGCTATGTGGAGATTCACAAAACATGAGCAGTTGGTAGGCCTTGTAGGAAATGGCTGGGTAACACTTGTAAATGGCACCTTTTTAATGATATGTGGTCATATTTGAAGATCCTTGATGGTGGCCCTAGAGTGGCAAGGAGGGGAATTGCGCAGTAGTACTGGTATGGGGAAAAAAAGAGGTTGGTGGCATCTTGGCTGTATGGGGCTCAGAAATTCTAGGCATGCACACGGACATCAGGAATCATTGATGGGAAGGGAATTATTTTAGCTGTGTCACTGGAAATACAATTGGAGGCAATAAAATGTTCTAAAATACTTTTCTTAAAGTACATCAGGGTACACGCCTACCTTCTGTTGTGTTTGGCTGCTTGTTCTGGTGCTAGCTACAAGTGCTAATGGCCACTATGGTTGCACAGAGGCCAGATCTGCAGTATCTGGCTTCCCGTAGAGCTGACCTGTTGTAAGGGTATATTAGGTGTGCACCCAAATCATTTTATAGAATTCCAAAATTGTGAACCTGCATGACTCTGCATAAATCTGCATTGTCAGAGGGTTTCATTTTTGCCAAATGCTTTAAAAGAAGGATGCAGGTTTTTTTTCCCCCATTTATTTGTCTTTTCTTCAAGGTTTACTTCCACTTATTCTACATTATATTTATAGTTTACTGAGCTTGAATACAGAGCAAATGGCCGCACTAACAACAATTAATCAAAGAAGTGTGCAGGCTTGGGTACCTGAATCCAACATGTATACAACAAGGAGGCTTCCACACAGCCCCCAACCCCAAGACACAATCTGCACCACTCCGTTTACATGATAACAATCACTTTTATTAATTCATCTTAACACTACACAGGTTAAAATACATTAAAAACTGATTATATGAACGTTCCACTAAAGGGCGCTGGTGGTAATGCACAATTAACTAGGTCAGATATCAAGCATATGTCCCAATGAAAACCGACTGAATCCTAGTGTTTCAAACAAAAAGTGCTATGTGCTATATATACAATTAATAAACAACTCTAATGATACTATAAGTGCTAAAGTGACCAAGTGCAAGAAAAATTTAAGCAGTGTAAACCTTCATATGCATAAAAGGTAAGAAAAAATGACCATACCAAGGGACACAGCAGGTTAACAAGAGGGACAACAACCATAAATCTTACATGTGCCAGCTGTCACCGCGCCCCTCCCCCAGCCTACGCGTTACGCCACGGAACGTCCCTTCCTCAGGGCAAATGGAGAGTCCCTTGGTATGGTCATTTTTTCTTACCTTTTATGCATATGAACCTGTGTAGTGTTAAGATGAATTAATAAAAGTGATTGTTATCATGTAAACGGAGTGGTGCAGATTGTATCTTGGGGTTGGGGGCTGTATGGAAGCCTCCTTGTTGTATATAGTTTACTTAGCTGTTAATATTTGCTTTGGCTGCATCATTTGTGTAGCCCGGGGATAACCATTTTTTTTTACATTTATTCCCTAGAAAAAGTCCCGGAAGAAGATTTGCATCCTGATCCTCGTCCTCGCCATTGTCGCTGTAATCCTGGGCGTTATTATTTATCTGTCTGTTAAATCCTGATCACATGTCCGCCTTTGCCTGAGGACCTAACGCTCCTGAATATTTCTCCCAACTTTCTGTAAATACTGAGATTCTGCTGTGCGCAAAAAAGAAAAGAAAATCACCAATGGTAAATGTGACAGTATTCTGAAAGCACACAGAAAGGGGATGGAAGCAAAAGTCTGCATAGAGTAACTACAGTCACTGAGCAATGTGTAACTGCTCCTAGAAAAGTAACCTTTACTATGCAGTTGACCAAACCATTAGCCCTGTAGTATCCTGAGCCTTTTCATCATTGTCTTTTTACTTGCTGTAATTTTGCTATGCCATCTTATTGTTTTGGGCCTTTGAAACACTACACTGGTCACTGACACTCAGCTACTGTCTTGTGTTCCAGAGTGCTGTAGTGCCATTTACACATGGCAGTGACTGGTCAAACCCCTTAGCAACTAGTAAAATCTACCATTTTGCTAAATGTTTTATTGGCTACTTGAGGTTACTGTTCACAATTGCTTTTTGCACTTAGTTCGTTTTATAAAGCCAGCTGTAGATTTTGTCTTGCCTACTCAATAAAATGAACATGCACAATATTCCTTTTCCATGTGCTTGCCATCCATACTTAGAAGTCCTTATTTTATCAAAGTGTCAAAATTCCAATGTAGCCTATAACAGCCAGGTTCTCCTTTTATCCTCCATACTGCACTGAAAAATGTGAACTGCAGAATCTGGTTGCTATAGGTAACTGGGTTTGTTATTCAGACACCTAGATGAGTAATTGTGTGAATATAAAATGAAGGACTTCATTTTACGTGGATTTGTGTGTTTAGAATATTACTGAATGTGTTAGCGGTTAGAAATCTCACAATATTTTATACTCGCTGGAGAAGAGTAATGAATTCTTATATTGCTTGTGCTACGTGTATACACATTAATATGTGATAACCATGTATATATTTTCTCTCATCTTTCTTTATACTTTTTGAAGTTGACACTCTTCTTGGAATGACCACAGGGAAGAGGACTAATGTGTATAGCAGTCAAGTTTGCAAAATAATTAAACGGACTACTCTTGGGCTTGTGTGCTTCGTGTCTTGTGTTTGCCTTGTGTAGCGTGTGGATTAGTTGAGTTATGTGGCATCTTGCAGCTTTTCAGTGATATTTATTTTAATCAACTCCAGCAAAAATAAATTACTTCCTACATCCCCATTTTCTATTCAGAAATCACATTATAGAAGCTTTGTTGTTTGTGCTTAGTGACGCGCCATCCCAGACACTGCTGGGATAGGATGAATAGATGTGTGAACACATATGAGAATTGCCTTTTAGCAGGAAACGTGCTCTTAGTGCTTCTTGTAGCAGGCCATCTTTTTATAACCGTATATTCAGGCAAAGTAATTAGGCTTGCTTTCCACACTATTTTTGTAAAAACATAAAGTAGAAGCTGGTTATTATTCTTCAAGTCCTAAGAGGGGGGAAAAAAAGTTATTTGGGTGCAAAAAACATACAGATGGTGCTGCATGAGGGAGCAGACCATGCATGTTTTAGCGAACCGTGTATGTATTTCTCACGCCATCATGTTTAATGCCATACTACATGATACATATGCGCTAATCCCTTCTGAATGGAAGCCGATATTGGAGAGAATAGGAACGTAAATGAGGTGAGGAAATTAGACTTATCTGGTTTTGAATTATCTATACTGACTGGGCAAGGCCTTTTAACTACAAAAATAATTTACATTTTATTATTGTGACGTGCTGCAGTATCCCTAAATGGGTGCATGACCCTCTTTTCATTATAGCAACTGCCTCTGAAGGATCCTAGGCATGGCCCTGGGAGAAATCCAGTATATGATTTTCCTTGTGTGGTCTTGTTCAGTGTAGGTTGAAAATGTTTTCTCATACCAGCTATAGAGCAGGTGAACCCATGCAATTGCTACCCTCAAAAACAAAACTGGTGCAGTTTTTTTAGAATGGTACAGAAGTAGTTGTGCACCTTTGGTAAATTTATTTTCTTTGGCTCACAGGTGTAAATGTCATGGTTAGAATTAATTATATACTAAAATACAGACCATAAAAAGATAATGCCAGTGAGGTGTGGTGCCACCATGAGAATGGTACTTTATCATCCTGTTTCCTGGTACATGCGCAGAGCTGTCTCTTATATAATCACCCCTGTTTGTTCAGTGGCTGACACCAACGCAATGCAAAAAGAAAATGTATGGTAAAGCTTGCAGGATAATCATTTACTGCCCGAATGAGCTGATTGTTTGACCACCATGGCCTACCTCAGTCAGTCTCCTAGTCTATTGGGGTAACATACAATTGGAGCATAAAGGGTCAGATAATGTCGCCCACAGCGCCTGAAAATGATTTCTTTCTTTTACAATATTTTTATTGAGCAAATTTAGAGTTTACAACATGGTATATAATCACAGCATGTTCCAGTCAAACAGATAATAATACAGCATACTGGTGTTATTTAATCTAAGCGGTATAAATGTCAGATAATTGCTGTCTTTATCATTATTAAAGTGCAAGTTCTAATAAATCCTATGTGAGTCTCTGTTAACTCTAAACAGCCTGGCTGCACCACCGTGACCAGAACCCACCCCGGGGGGGCTTTTGCTCTACCGAAGACCCTCTTGGGAGGAGCTGCGGTAGAGGATGTTATGCAAATTAATTTATAAACTCATTATACATTAAACCACACATAGCAATTTAAGGCGTCCTCAATGGACTACCTGTTTAAACAGAACAAAATAAAGCAAGCAGAAAGAAGGGAAGAGGGAAGAAAGATAAGTTAAGAAAGGGTAAAGAATGAAAAGGGAAGAGAGGAAAAGTGGAGGGAGGGGGGAAAAAGGAAGGGTGGCGACGTTAGGGACTCTATAAAGGTGGATGGAAGGAAGAGGGGGGCGTTCCAGAGCACGCAACATCTCCCCTCCTGCTGGGTCAGTGCTCATTAACTCTATTCCCTAGGGCCATCAAACCTAATAGCCCCTAACACATTTTCCGTTGGAACTCTCTCCATGGTTCCCACACCTGGTCAGCCTTTTCCTTATTAGACATAATGGAGGCCGTCATTTGCTCATTCACCATTATGTTCGCCATCCTCGCCTCTACCTCCTGCCATAATAGACTGGGGGCTTTCCAATTTGCTGCCACTGTTAGTTGCACAGCAACCAATAGATGCTTTACTAGACTCCACTCATCCCTCGTATAGGGCTGCTGCTTCAATGATAATAATCCGCTGCAAGCGGAGTCGGGGAAAGAGATCTACCCAAGATGTGAGATAACACTTTGTACGCCTCATTCCATAAGCCCTGAACCACTGGGCATCCCCACCAAACATGGAGGTACTCTCCAATTGCTCCACATCCCCTGTAGCATCTGGGGGAGTGTGAGGCAGAGCATTTATGAAGTCTCGCCGGTAGTACCAACGGAGTACTATTTTATAAGCGTTTTCAGTTGCTAACACATTTAGCAACATTTTCCGCACATTGTTCCAAATTTTCCTCCAATCCTCCCCTTCAATTGGGGCCCCCAGCTCCGCCTCCCACCTCTCCATGTATCCATGTCGCGGGGGGTCAGCCCATTGCACCAAAGCCCCATAGATATATGTGATCACCCCCTTTGCAAACGGCTGGCGAAGAGATGCTTGCTCCAGTGGGGTAAGCCTGTATGGTGGAGATCCCCTCTTCAGAATGCCACCGACAAAATGCGAAAGTTGCAAATATCTGAAGATTTCCGAGGAGGGGATCTGTTTGGCGCTTTTAAGATCCTCAAAAGATAGCACTCCTTTTGGGGTACTGAGATCATGTATAGTCACAATGCCATTGGCCTGCCACCATCCGAAGCTGTGAGCATGCATGACCCCTGGGAGAAACAATGGGTTATCAAACAGCCTCACCAAGGGCAAATGTTTAGATTCCAGCTTTGCCCTGGTCTTGCAAAGATCCCATTTGTCCAACAGGCAACGCAGGATTGGGGAGATGGTCTTAGGCCGCAATCGCTTAGGGACCCACGGTAGGGTCTCTACATCCATTGGCAAGGATCTTCTTGCCTCCTCCAGGACCCACAGTGGGGCCTCCTGTGCTGCCAGGTAGTATTTATGAAGCAGAGGCACCCCCAGGCCTCCCCTGGTGGTGTGGTGGTATAGTGTTTTCCTGTTCACCCTTGATTTGATTGGCCCCCAGATATACTTTAATATCTTATTTTGCAGCGGCTTAAAAAAGGATAAGGGGATCGAAATTGGGAGCACCCTGAATAAATATAAAAGCTTCGGCAGGAGGGTCATTTTAACTGCGGCTAGCCTACCTAGCCACGATATATTTAGATTATACCAAGGGTTTAACATTGAGTCGACCAGCTTCAGCATATGTGAATAGTTAGCCTTAAACAGCGTTTCATATGTGGGGTATTTTTGACCCCCGGATACGGCAATTGCTGCGTCCAGGTCCAAGGGAAATTAGCCAAAGGGCCTGCTTCGTGGAAGGCTTCAAGGAAATATCCAGAGCTGTGGACTTAGTGTCATTTATCCAGAGGCCTGAAAAGCTCCCGAATACAGAAAGGGTTTGAATATATTGGGAATAGAGATATGTGGACCTGTAACCATCAGGAGCATATCATCCGCGAAGAGCGATAGCTTATTTTCCCCTGAAGCTGCGGAAATCCCCCTGATGCCTCCATTGCTCCGGATCTTAATAGCCACGGGCTCCAGTGCCAAAATGAATAGGATGGGGGACAGAGGGCACCCCTGCCTAGTTCCTCTATAGATTGAGAAGGGGGAGATTCTACACCCGCGTATTTCAAGGTGGCCTTTGGTAAGTTATATAACGCATCCACAGCAGCCAGCATTCCCTCCCCAAATCCCCACCTCCCCAGCACCCACCACAGGTATTCACAGGAGATGGAGTCAAACGCCTTCTCGACATCCAAAGACAGCAACATGGACTCCTGATCAGTACCCTTAACTGAATCTATCAGTTGTAGTATACGCCTGACTCCATCTCCCGCCTGACGGTATGGGACAAACCCCACTTGGTCCTTGTGGATTAGGCAACCCAAAAAGCAATTTACCATAGTGGCTAAAACTTTAGCAAACAATTTAAGGTCAATATTTAAGAGGGAAATGGGTCTATAGTTGCTCCATTTTTGATGATCCTTTCCTGGCTTTGGGATCATAACGATGTTTGCCTTTAACATTTTACCCTCAAAGAAATTACCCCTCATTATATGGTTAAAGAGGTTAACTAGTGGGGGGGGGGGTGACCTCTTGGCTGAGCTTTTTATAGAAGGTTGCGGTTAGTCCATCCGGGCCCGGTCTTTTAGCTGGCTTAAGTTCCTTAATAGCCTGTGACACTTCCTCAGCTGTAAAATCCGCCTCCATAGCTAGTTTTTGTGGCTCAGTTAACCTAGGGAGCAAGATATCCTCAAAAAACTCAAACCACTTTCCCATCCATTGGTTGGGGGGCCTCATACAGCTTTGCCAGGCCGGCCATAAATTCCTCCAATATTTTTTGGGGGGTGGTGGTTAGAGCCCCACCTTTCACCTTCAGCCTTATTGGAGGGGCCGGATTTTCCTGACATCGGAGTTGGGCAGCCAGCAGGGTGTTGGGTTTGTTACTGCAGGCATAGTATTTCTGCCTCGACCATTTATACCTAGTTTCTGCCTGACTAATTTGAAACTGGTTTAGAGCCACCCTGGCTTTTTCCAGTCTGGCCACCCCGCTACCCACCTTTGAGTCCTTAAACTCCTTGACAGCCTCTGCATACTCCTTCTCCAGTACCTGAGCCTGCAGCTCCCTTTCCCTTTTCCGCCTCGAAGCCATCCCTAGGAAGTGGCCACTCATAACAGCCTTAAAAGCTCCCCACAACATTGAGGGTGAGTCCACTGAGCCCTTATTGTGCGCAAAATATTCTGTGGCAGTCTTTTTCGCCTGCTGTACTGCCTCCTCCGTAGATAATAGGGAGTCGTTTAACACCCACGAGGCCGGCCCCGTTTTAGTTAGCAAGCTGCAGCATGTGATTGTAACAATATCATGATCAGACCAAGGTACTGGTACTATCTCTGCACGCAGGATTTGCGTCAAAAATCCCCTTAAGGTAAAAATATCGTCAATTCCACTATGCAGCTTGTGAGGGTGGGAGTAATGGATAAAATCTCTTTTCCCTGGGTTCAATTCCCGCCATGTATCAACCAATTGGGCCCCCTGGATTATACTGGTAAAGGCCTTAGCTTCTCCCTCTAGCTGTGGGGAGGGCGGGGAGGACCTATCTAGCCTGTTATGTAGGGTCACGTTAGAGTCCCCACATAGGATTACTGTGCCCTGTACATGTGCCTTAACCAGCTCACAGATCCTGGACAGGAACTTAGCCTGTCCCACATTAGGCGCGTAATAATTGCACAGCGTGCACATCATGCAGGACTCCCTGGAGAAGCAAATATCTGCCCGCTGGATCTGCCAGCCGCTCAGTGCAGACAAATGGGGAGTTTTTGTGAAAAGCTATGAGGACCCCCTTTTGCTTGGTTTGCCCCGTGGCTTGAAAAAATTGCGGGTACCTTGGGTGCAGGTAGCGCAGTGAGGAGGTCGAGGAGAAATGCGTTTCTTGCAGGCATACTACTCCCGCTCTCAGAGAGTTAAATATTTTAAATGCCCTCGATCGCTTATTAGGGGAGTTAAGGCCTTGCACGTTCAGTGAGATCACCTTCACAGCCATAACATGAGATTAACCCAATTATGAGCGCTTTTCTTACCAAGTAGCCCAAGCACCTTCGCCGCCCCATGGGTGAGAAGTGAAGGGAAAGGATAGGTAGGGTAGATAGAAGTAACTAGAGTGAAGAGAAGAAGAAAGAGGGAGAACATCCCAAAAAACAAAACAAAGTTGCATGAGACATATAACATTCAAATAGCAATACGTGGATCTCATCCACTAGTATCATTCTACCAGGGCCTTCGCCACTGGGAGAATGACAGGGGGTAAGCATGGTTCGGCCCCCGGGCACCAGGGCCACCCCACCCTAAATGCTGAACATAACAATCTTATAGCCATTATCATGATCACAACCATGACTGTAACTGTTGTTATAACGGCCCAGCCCCACATCACCAAGCTGCGTCTATCCACCCACAGGCCCCACCGGGCATCACTCCTGTTGCCGTCTATTATCCAAAATTGCAGCCCCCGGCACCCCCCAGTCCCCCCACGCCCCTCCGGTGTAGGGAGACCAGGGCCTGCCAAGGGCCCCCCAGGCACCGCACCCAAGTTAGGCGAGTGCTGTAGGGCTTATAACAATGCAGCTCCACCTGTCCACACTAGAGCAGGTAGCTACTAACATGAAAAAACTTGGAATCAAACAGAAACTTAACCTAGCATAACCAACCATTTACTGTCCAGAGACAATGTTAACCAAACTAAACTCTCCACGCGACCAGAGGTGTGACACCGAAACCTAATTTTTTGCGCCCTTTTGTCACCCCTCTGACGTGCTCTGGAAGGCCTGGGATGACAGATTCTTCAAGGCCTGAGATCTATCTCTCCCCTGCCTCTTTCGCTGGTAGCCCCCAGATGACATTGGGGCATCTTTCCTTCGCTGCGGGGCCTCTCGCAGGGATGGTGTTGAGGCTAGTGCTTGGGGCTCCTCTGGCTGCTGGAGCCCGAGTTGCTGGAAGGTAGATTTTAACTCCAAGGCTGTGGAGGCTTGCACTGTCTTTCCGTTGTATGTGAATGTCACTTTAAATGGAAAGCCCCACCTATAGCGTAGGTTTTGTGAGTGTAGGATCTGCAAATATGGTTTAAGAGCCCGCCTTTTGGCAATGGTGGTCTGGGCCAAGACCGTGAAGACCTGATAGGGATGCCCCTGAAACTGTAGGGGCTCTTTATCTCTATCTCTCGCCCCCTGCATCACTGCTTCCCTGGTTTTAATATAAACTTAACAATGATGTCCCTTGGGGGGGAGTCAGGGGAGCGTTTGGTGAGTGCACGGTGCGCCTGCTCCAGCTCTAACCGCTCGACGGGTATATTGGGCTTCAGCTCCTGCAGCAGGGCCATAATTGTGCCCTGGGCATCCTCCATGGACTCAGGAAGGCCTCTGAATCTGAGGTTGGAGCGGCGATTTCTGTTTTCCAAGTCCTCATGCATATCTTTCAGCACAGCAATCTCCTCATGTAATGCCTGCACTTCATCCTCATGCCCCTCCAGGACTGCTGTGACATCATTCATTTGCCCCTCCAGGGTCTGGATTCTATGCCCCTGCTCCTTTAACTCCCTAAGGAGCTGGGTTTTGCTAGTGACCACAGAGATCTCCTCCCTAATCACCGCTCTAATGTGCTGCAGTGATCCCTGATCCAGGGCTATCTGGGTGCATTGGTTCTGGAACTCAGTGGGGAACTGGGCTTGGCTGTCTACAGAGTCCAGTGAATCCTCTGCGTGCAGCATGGTTAGTTTCAGAGCTGTTTCCCCTCGCTCACCTCTCACTGCACGTGCTGCTGCTGGAGTTACAGTCGCCATTTTAGATTCCGGCTGCTGTTGGGGTCTGGCTGCTCTTGGCGGCCCCTGCTTTGATCTGCGACCCTGTCACATGCTCCACTGGTTGGGCGACCTCTTCCCCCTTCGTTTCCTTTGATCTGGGGGGCGAGTCTGAGCTTTCAGGCTGCTGCTGGGTGGTCTGTTAGTGCCCGGGATGACGGAGCTCTAGCTGAGCACGTCCATCAGCCGGCTCCTCGGTCATGCTCCCCCCCCCCGAAAATGATTTCTTTCATACGGTTATGATCCACAATCATTCTTTAGGCTAGCAGATTTGTTTTGAAGAACTAAACATTTTGTATTGCTTAATGCCAGTAAAGGCATGGTATTGGATTAAATTCTAGGACTGAGCACTTTTAGAACTGTTTAAATATTTCTCCCACTGGGTGATTAGAACTATTCTTAGTATACAGTACGTCCTGCTCCAAATATAATACTTACAAGTGGGATATACTCCGCCAGATGGCGCTGGACTGCAGAGACATCGAAAATAGGCTCCTCCCGGCCCCTCAAATACCCGGGGACCTCCCACAAATCCCCAGAATTTCTCTGCAGTCTGGCTGCGAAGGACGAGAAATTGGCTCTCTACTCGCAGGTGAGCGAGGCTATTAGCCTGCGGCCCTGTAGGACTATTCCCACCCGTTCCACTAGTAATATGCCTCCCAGCCTTGGCTGCGCTGGTCGGGTGAGGGTAAGCAGCACTGCTGTTAGGTGCTTAGGAGCGCTGCTCCACCGCAATCCCCCACCAAAGGGTAGGCGGTTCAGGCTTATGGTGAGCCTCTATGGGATGCCCCTCCCGCACTATTGCCCCTTGCCCCTGCCTATCGGTGGGCCCTATTTAAGTGGCCGCCGTCCTCCTTCATCCTCCTTGTAGTCTTCGGGGGAAAAGAGGGGGGGTGTATGTGTATAGATATGTATGTTATGCATTCTGTGTTTTTTTACACTCTCTTTTCACATGCCTTTGTTCTTGTGTCCGCCGCGCAGACTTGTCTTTACTACATTTTAAATTTGCCGCCGCCGCGCGCTGACTTGGTTTCGCGCTTGGTGGCGGCATTACCTCAGGCGCTGGTGCGCCATCATTGGCTGCTTGCCGGTCTGGCTTCGCGCTTTTCGGGGGGGGGGGGCGGGGCCCGTCTTTGGCGCATTCCGCGTCATCGCTATTACTGGCCCGCCCCTCGAGGTATACCGACGCCATCTTTCCTGCTTGGTTGGCCTATGCGTGACGGACTCCTACCTACCACGGTCCGTAAGTGCCCTCGCGGGCGGCTTTATTTCCTTCACTCTGGTTACAATGTACTTAAGGTCTTGTCTGCTTATGTCTTTCAGGCGGGACGAACCCTTCCTTGGCTTCTCCCGGCCCTGTTTTTAATATATTACTTATAGGCCTTGTAAAAATTATACTCCCACTTCCCTAGCGGGTTATTGGGGCATCCAGGGTTGCTTCATAGCGTTATTCCCTATCGGCGTATAGCGCCGCTATAATCACCATATGGAGGCATTCCAGGATAATGTGACTGGGGTCCCTTCGGGACAAGACCGGCTGTGTGTAGCGTGTGGGCAGCCTCATGCTGACGCTGACAAGGCGCGGGTCTGTGTACCCTGTGCTGAGCAGGTGCTTGCATTGCAATCTGGCCTGCCAGTGGCTGCACCTCGTTTCACTTCGCCTACTCCCCCAAGCTTAAATCTCACTTCTGCTGAGTTGCGTACTAGTGGGGATTCTCAGCCTGATGTGTCTTCTAGACTGGCTACTGTTGAACAGATGATTGCGAAGTCCTTAGCGTGTAAGGCCCCTGCTAAGAAGCGGCACTTGACGCCTAATGTTACTGTGTTCCCTATGGGAACTGAGGAGTTTTGGAATCTGTGTGGCTACACCCCGTCTGATGAAGGGGAGCTCTTTTCTGATTCAGGCTCATCTGATGAGAGACCAAGGGGTCATGACGATTCTGGCTCTGACCCCTGGGCCCGGATGATACTGACAGATTGTTGACCCAGATTTTTGAGGTTCTGTCTATCTCTCTCCCTGTTGAGGCTCCCAGGCAAAGAGGGGAGCTTTTCCATACAGCAAAATCACATCTGGAATTTCCAGAGCAGGCACATTTCCATAACCTTGTGCTCAAGGAATAGGAGCACCCCAGTAAACTTCCCGGGGTTCCAAAAAGTTGGGATAGGAAGTATCCCTTTCCTGCTGAGGTCGTTAAATGTTGGCCATCCCCCCCCCCCCAAGGTGGATGCCCCGATCCTAGGCCTATCTAACACCTCTGTCATGCATTCCCCTGATTCTACTACCCTGCGGGATGCTGAAGACTGGCATATTGATCAGCTGGCATCCCACGCCTTTGCATGTGCGGGGACGGCGCTGCGCCCGGTCTGTGCCTCTGCCGCTACTGCTGTGGCCACTAGAACCCTTATCAGAAATATGCTTCATAGTGCCCCTGATGATTTGCCTTGTGAGGTGTTTAATCCAGTTGTGATGTTTTTGTCAATTTTGTCCTATCAGCAATGGATGACACCATCAGAATGTGTGCCAGAACTTCTGCCCTCGTGGTGGCTATACGCCGCTCGGTTTGGCTGCGCCAGTGGGCTGCTGACAACGCTGCCAAGAAGGCCCTCACTGGTTTTCTCTTTAAAGGTCTGCGCCTGTTTGGGGACCGCCTGGACCTTTTTGCTAAGGGAGGCAGGTTACCCCAGTGCAGGCGGCAATCTCGGCCCTTTCGGGGTCAGGGTTCCTTCTCCTCCCCTTTCCGTGGTGCAAGACAGGGAAGGGAAGTTTCTTTCCCTGGGGCTCGGGGAGATTTCTGGGGTAGAGGCAGAGGACGTGGGCGTCCTGGCTCCTCCTGGGGTCCCAAAGCCAAATCCTATCCCAAGCCCCCTCAGGCATGATGGGGCGCCCTCACCCATCCGGGTGGGGGGACAGCTGCAGCACTTCGCTCACGTCTGGAGGCTTCATGTCTTAGACCGGTTCAGGAGGTAGTGTCCTCCGGGTACAAGTTAGAGTTTGCTGCCAATCCCCCTCCAAGATTCATCAGATCCCGGATTCCTCAGGACCCTGTGTCAGCTCAGGAGCTAGTGCAAGCAGTGCAAGACCTCCTGGAGCTGGGGGTCATCTGCCAGGTCCCTTTAAGAGAAAAGGGCAAGGGCTTTTATTTCAACCTATTCACAGTACCCAAAAAGGATGGTTCTGTCAGGCCCATCCTGGACTTGAAGATCCTCAACAAGTTTGTCAGGAGCAGGCGCTTTCACATGGAAACTCTGCGCTCTGCCATCAGTTCCTTGCGCCAAGGGGATTTCATGACTTCTGTGGACAAAGATGCTTACCTGCATATTCCTGTGTTCCCAGGTCATCAAAGGTTCCTCAGGTTCGCTCTGATGGATCAACACTACCAGTTTGTGGCCTTGCCCTTCGACCTCACTTCAGCTCCCAGGGTGTTCACAAAGGTGCTGGCTGGCGTGATGTCTCTGCTCAGATGTCAGGGCGTCCGCGTGCTTCCCTATCTGGACGACATCCTCATCACCTCCCAGTCTCTACATCAGGCAGAGTTGGATAATCAGCTGGTGGTGTCCACTCTGGAGTCATTTGGATGGGTCCTCACTGTCCCCTTCCTTGGTAACTCCATTCCTAGGAATGAATCTGGATACAGTTCAGGCAAGGATCTTCCTTCCTCAGCAGAAGGTGGACAGTCTGATTGCACAGGCTCAGTCCCTCCTAGCTTGTGCCCATCCCTCCATCAGGCAGTGGATGCAGCTGGTGGGCCTGATGGTGGAGTGCTTCGAAGCAGTCCCTTATGCTCAGTTCCACTTGAGGCCTCTGCAACTTCACCTATTGTCAGTATGGGACAAGGACCCAGCGTCCCTGGACAGGGTCTGTGTGCTCTCCCCCCTGGTCAGGATGTCCCTCTCGTGGTGGATGGACTCAAGGAACCTATTGGGGGGCAGATCCTTTCTTGCCCCTTCCTGGGAGACGGTCACCACGGATGCCAGTCTGTCAGGTTGGGGGGGGTTTCTGGAAGTCCCTGCAGTTCCAGGGGAGGTGGGGCCCTCAGGAGGCCCACACACCTATCAATGTCTTGGAGCTGCGGGCGATCAGGTTAGTTCTGGCTCACTTGACTACTCATCTTCGGGGCCTGCCTGTTCACTGCGCTCGGACAACCAGACGGCAGTTGCCTACATCAATCATCAGGGAGGGACCCGGAGCAAGGGGGCCCTCCAGGAAGCGTCTCTGATCCTGACTTGGGCGGAGGCCAATGTCCCCTATATTTCAGCTGTGTACATCCCGGGGGTGGAAAATCGCCTGGCGGACTCTCTGAGCAGGGGGACCTCTCGCCAGGGAGAATGGTCCCTATGCAGCAGGGTGTTTCAATCTCTGTGTCAACGTTGGGGCCAACCAGAGGTGGATCTGTTTGCGTCCCGCCACAATCACAAGCTCCCAGCTTTTGTCTCTCTGTCCAGGGATCCTCTGGCCCTGACCTCGGATGCCCTAGCAATGTCATGGAAGGACTTTCAGTTCCTGTATGTCTTCCCTCCTATTCCCCTGCTGGGCAGGGTTCTGCGCAAGATTGCTCTGGAAGGGGTGCCAGCATTTCTGGTGGCACCCAGGTGGCCAAGAAGAGTGTGGTTTGCAGACGTGGTACAGCTAGCAGTAGATCAGTACGCTCTGCCCTTGGTGCCAGATCTGCTCACTCAGGGCTCACTAAGCCATCCCAATTTACAAACTCTGGCTTTGACGGCTTGGCTGCGGAAACCTCCATCTTGATGGAGAAGGGGCTGTCTTCCTCGGTTGTGGATACTTTGATTAAAGCTAGGAAGAAGTCTTCCTCTTCCATTTATTACAGGGTTTGGCGTGCCTACATTGACTGGTGTGAGTCTAAGGCTCTTCCCTGTCGTGTGTTCTCTATTCCCAGGATTCTGGAGTTCCTGCAGCATGGGTTGGAGATGGGACTCCAACTCAGTACTCTGAAGGGTCAGGTTTCTGCCCTGGCTATTTTCTTCCAGAAGTCCTTTGCTCAGCACTCTCTGATCAGGACTTTTTTCCAGGGGGTCACTCATGTGCGCCCCCCACGTAAGCCTATGGTGCCTGTTTGGGATCTGAACTTGGTCCTGTCAGCCTTGCAGGGTGCTCCCTTTGAACCTGTGCAGGATGCTGCCTTGGCCATTCTTACGCTCAAGGTTGTGTTTCTGGTGGCTATCACTTCTGTCAGGCGTGTGTCTGAGTTGGCGGCGCTGTCCATTCAGCCCGCCTACTATGAGAGACACCAGGACAAGGTGGTGTTTCGGTTCAAACCTGACTTTCTGCCTAAGGTAGTGTCTGCTTTTCATTTGAATCAGGATATTGTTCTTCCTTCTTTGTGCCCTAATCCTAGCAATGCTAAGGAGAGAGTTTTGCACTCCTTGGATGTGGTTAGGTGTCTGAAGTACTATCTGGTGGCTACTGCACCTTTCAGGAAAACTGATGCTCTTTTTGTGGTCCCTTCTGGTCCTAGGAAGGGTTTGGCTCCTGCCAAGTCTACTATCAGCAAGTAGATTCGGCAGGCTGTGATTCAGGCCTACTCGACTAAGGGGAAGAATTCTCCCTCACCTTACTGCTCATTCCACTCGTGCTATTGGTGCCTCTTGGGCTTTTCAGCACCAGGCTTCTGTTGAACAAGTTTGCAAGGCCGCTACTTGGTCTTCTGTTCATACCTTTTCAAAGTTTTACAAGGTTGATGTTAGGGCCTCAGCTGATGCTGTTTTTGGCCGAAAGGTTCTGCAGGTGGCAGTGGTTTAAACTGCCTGCTGTTGCCTTTTTTCTTGGGGATCCCACCCTACTTTATGGACACTGCTATTGGATGTCCAACTTGTAAGTATTATATTTGGAGCAGGACGTACTGTATACTAAGAATAATACAATTCTGTGATTACTCACCTGTAGACTTGGTATTTTGAGTATACAGTACGTCCTGCTCCAACCCACCCTTGGTTTTGCATTATCTTGGATCCCCTGTATGGTGATTGTTATCATTGTTATAGTTGATAGTTGGGTTGTTTAATTCTCCCGGCTTCTTGTTAACTGCTTTTCAATGCTGGGGATTTGTGGGAGGTCCCCGGGTATTTTAGGGGCCGGGAGGAGCCTATTTTCGATGTCTCTGCAGTCCAGCGCCATCTGGCGGAGTATATCCCACTTGTAAGTATTATATTTGGAGCAGGACGTACTGTATACTCATAATACCAATTCTACACGTGAGTAATCAAAGAATTGTATTTTTGAACTCGATTTGCCTACCTGGAGCATAGAACTATTTTTAGTCTGTAGTCTGCGAGAGCCACCATATAGCGTGTTATGCAGGTTTCCCTGGTCAATAAAGTGGCCAGCGTGACGAGGATGGGCAATCAACTTTGACATGCTGTGGGGATGAAGGTTAGGCACAGTTATTCATTTAGTTACATACCCTCCAATGAGGTAAGGATATTTGCTAAAGAACATTTTCAGAAAAATAAAAAAAAGCAGCTCTACTCACCCTTTCTCTCACGCAGACAATCGCTTCTAGTTCAGGGAAGCAGCGCTCACCTGAAAGGCTGGATGCAGGTCCCCCGCTGCCCGGCACCTCATGCAGCGCAGCTTTCTCATCGGGTTTCTCCTCCTGTCATGCTCCGACACCCCTGCTATCAGCCACTGTTAGCTGCCACACCCCCTACATTTCAGTCAAAAACAGTAATATTCTAAGTATACAGCACGTCCTGCTCCAGAGATAATTCCTTACGTTTGGGTTATACATCCACAAGATGGCGCTGGACTGCAGAGACAGCAAAAAAGTGGCTCCTCCCGGCCCCTTCTATTCCAGGGATCTCCCACAAATTTCCCAGTTCTTCTCTGCAGTCGACGCTGTGAAGGCAAGAAGATGGCTCTCTCTACTCGCAGGTGAGCGGGGCTATTAGCCTGCGGCCCTGTAGGACTATTCCCACCCGTTCCTCTTTTTTTCTGCCTCCCAGCTTTGGCTGCACTGGTCAGGTGACGGTAGGCAGCACCGCTGTCAGGTGCTTAAGGAGCGCTGCTCCGACCGCAATCCCCCACCAAAGGGTAGGCAGTATAGGCCCATGGTGAGCCTTATGGGATGCCCCTCACCCCCTGTCCATCGGTGGGCTCCTGTTAGGTTGGCCGCTGCCCTCCCTCGCTCTCCCTGGTATTTCTCGGGGGGGGGGGGTGTATTCTTCACTCCTTGGAATTGTATTCCATGGTATGCTTTGGCTTTGTGTTGCCGCGTGTGTTGGGTGCACTGGTTGCCCTTTTAAAAATGCCGCCGCGGCCACGCGCGCTTGTACAGCGTTCCACGATCAGCGGCGATTTTACCTCAGGTGCTGCTGCGCCGTCATTGGCTGACATGGTCACGTGGGCGCCTACGCGCTCTTCGGGGGGGCGGGCCTTGCGGATGGCGTGTTCCGCATCACTGTCTCCGCGGCCCACCCCTCGAGGTATCTGCGGGCGCCATTTTGCTCTCCTCGTGCTGCGTGGCTGGCGTCTACCTACTGCGGTCCATAAGTGCCCCGCGGGCTGGCTTATTTTTTATATATTATGCATGCATACCGCTTACGGGACCTTTCTGTTTATGTCTTGCAGGCGGGTCAAACTTAATATTGGGGCATCCCGGGTGGCCTTATAGCGTAAATCCCTATTGGCCGGTGGGCCACGATAATCACCATATGGAGGCTTCTCAGGATAATGTGCTTGGGGTTCCTTCGGGACAAGCCGGCTGTGTGTGGCGTGTGGGGTGTCCCCTACAAGTGATGACAAGTGCGGGTTTGTGTATCCTGTGCCCAGCGGGTGCTTGCGCTGCAATCTGGGTTACCTGTGGCTGGGCCTGCGCCCCGTGTGGCTTCGCCTACTCCCCCACGCTTACATCTGACTCCCAGTGAGGTGCATACCAGTGGGGAGTCTCAGCCTGATTTGTCTATCAGGGTGGCTAGCATTGAGAAGCTGATAGCTGGCTCTATGGCGCGTAAAGCCTCTGCTAAGAGGCGGCATCTGGCGCCTGGCGTTAACCTTTTTCCTATGGAGGCTGAGGAATTTTTTTACCTGGCCGGCTATACCCCCCTGGAAGAGGGGGAATTGTTTTCTGATTCAGAATCATCTGATGAGCAGCCTAAGGGATATGCTGATTCTGGCTCTGACCCATGGGCTCCAGATGATACCGACAGGCTTTGGGCTCACATTTTTGAAGTACTTTCTATCTCTCCTCCTGCCGCGGCTTCTCAGCCGCAGGGGGAGTTGTTTCACACTGCTAAGCCACGTTTGCAGTTTCCTGAGCAAACTCACTTTAATAATCTTGTGCTCAAAGAGTGGGAGCTCCCTGGGGTGCCTAAGAGTTGGGATAAGAGGTATCCCTTTCCTGCTGAAGTGGTTAAGCATTGGTCGTCCCCTCCCAAAGTGGATGCACCAATTCTGGGGTTGTCCAACACTTCTGTCATGCATTCCCCTGACTCTACTACACTTAGGGATGGTGAGGACCGGCGCATTGATCAGCTGGCTTCCCATGCCTTTGCCTGTGTGGGGTCCGCGCTGCGTCTGGTTTGTGCATCTGCCATTACAGCTGTGGCTATTAGGAATCTGCTCAAGAGTATTTTAGATGGGGCTCCTGATGATGCGGCTAGTGAAGAGTATAGAGTCCTTCTGCGTTGTGAGGAATTTGTTGCATATGTCCTCTCTGCCTTGGATGATACCATTAGAATGTGTGGCAGGGCTTCTGCCTTGGCGGTGGCTATACACCGCTCGGTTTGGCTGCGCCAGTGGGCAGCTGACAACGCTGCCAAGAAGGCTCTCACTGGGTTCCCCTTTAAAGGACTGCGTCTATTTGGGGATCGCCTGGACCTGTTTGCTAAGGGAGGCAGGTTACCCCAGCGCAAGAGACAGTCTCGGTTCAGGTTCCTTTCTTCCCTCCTACCGTGGGTCCAGAATGGGAAGGGCAGCATCATTTGCAGGGGCCCGGGGAGATTTCTGGGGCAGGGGGAGAGGGCGTGGCCACCCTGGCCCTTCCTGGGGTTCCAAGTCTAAGTCTTCCCCCAAGCCCCCTCATGCATGAAGGGGGGCCCTCACCCATCCGGGTGGGGGGACGGCTTTGGCTCTTTGCTCACGTCTGGAGGCGTCTTGTCTCAGACCGGGATTGTTACAAGATAGAGTTGGCAGCCTGGCCGCCCCCAAGATTCATCAGATCCCGGATGCCTCAAGACCCCCTGTCAGCTCAGGGCCTGTTGCTTGCTGTGCAGAATCTACTGGAGCTGGGGTCATCTGCCAAGTGCCCTTAAGGGAAAAGGGCAAGGGCTATTATTCCAACCTTTTCACCGTTCCCAAAAGAGATGGGTCTGTCAAACCCATCCTGGACTTAAAGCTTCTCAACAAGTTTTCCAGATCCAGGCGGTTTCACATGGAGACTCTGCGCTCAGCTGTAAGTTCACTACGCCCAGGGGACTTCATGACCTCTGTGGACATCAAGGATGCTTACCTCCATATTCCAGTCTTTCCAGGTCATCAGAGATTCCTCAGGTTCGCTCTGGAGGATCAGCATTACCAGTTCGTGGCATTGCCCTTCGGTCTCACTTCGGCTCCCAGGGTATTCACCAAGGTGCTGGCGGGCATTATGGCTCTGCTGAGAGCTCAGGGCATTCGCATTCTTCCCTATTTGGACGACATTCTTATCATTTCTCCGTCCTTCCAACAGGCAGAGCTGGATACTCAGTGGGTGGTGACCACACTGGAGTCATTCGGCTGGGTGATAAACCACTCCAAATCTTCCCTGTCTCCCTCTTTGGTGAAGCCATTTCTGGGCATGAATCTGGATACAGCTCGGGCCAGAATCTTTCTTCCTCAGCAAAAGGTGGACCGTCTGCAAGCGTAAGCTCAGCTCCTTCTGTCCTGCCCTCACCCTTCCATCAGGCAGGGAATGCAGCTGGTGGGCCTGATGGTGTCCTGCTTTGAGGCGGTTCCTTATGCTCAGTTTTCACATGAGACCTCTTCAACTCCACCTCTTGTCTGTATGGGACAGGGACCCTGTGTCCCTGGATCAGGTTTTGGTTCAGTCCCCCCTAGCCAGGCAGTCCCTCTCGTGGTGGCTGGACTCAAGGAACCTGTTGGTGGGCAGATCCTTTCTGGCTCTGTGCTGGGAGACAGTCACCACGGATGCCAGTCTGACAGGTTGGGGGGCTTCTGGAGATCCCTAACATTCCAGGGGCAGTGGGGCCCTCAGGAGGCCCACACCCCTATCAACATTCTGGAACTGAGGGCGATCAAGTTGGTTCTAGCCCGCTTGACCACGCACCTTTGGGGTCGGGCTGTTCAGGTACGCTCGGACAATCAGGCAGCGGTTGCCTACATCAATCATCAGGGAGGGACCCGGAGCAAGGGGGCCCTCAAGGAAGTGTCTCTGATCCTGTCCTGGGCAGAGGACAATGTTCCCTGCATCTCAGCTGTGTACATTCCGGGGGTGGAGAATCTGGAGGCAGACTCTCTGAGCAGGGGGACTTCTCACCTGGGGGAATGGTCCCTCAGCAACAGGGTGTTTCGTTCTCTGTGTCACCGTTGGGGTCAGCCAGATGTGGATCTGTTTGCGTCCCGTCACAATCACAAGCTTCCAGTCTTTGTGTCTCTGTCCCAGGACCCTCTGGCCTTTGCCGTGGATGCTCTGACAATGCCCTGGCAGGGCTTTCAGCTACTGTATATCTTTCCCCCGTTTCCCCTGTTGGGCAGGGTTCTGCGAAAGATAGCTCAGGAAGGGGTGCCAGCAATCCTGGTGGCCCCCCGTTGGCCAAGAAGAGTGTGGTTCGCAGAAATCGTGCAGCTGGCAGTAGATCAGTACGCCCTGCCCAAGGATCCAGACCTGCTCACTCAGGGGCGGCTACACTACCCCAATTTACAAACGCTGGCTTTAACGGCATGGCTGCTGAAACCTCCATCTTAATGGAAAAGGGGCTGCCTGCCTCTGTTGTTTAACACCGTGATCAGGGCTAGGAAAAAGTCCTCTTCTTCCATCTACTATAGGGTTTGGCGTACCTACATTGACTGGTGTGAGGCTAAATCTCTTCCCTGTCGTGTGTTTTCAATTCCTAGGATTCTGGAATTTCTCCAACATGGTTTGGATCTGGGGCTTCAACTCAGCACTCTGAAAGGTCATGTGTCTGCCTTGGCTGTTTTCTTTCAGAGATCTTTTGCTCAGCATCATCTGGTCAAGACTTTTTTCCAGGGGGTTACTCATGTGCGCCCCCCACGTAAGCCTATGTTACCAGTCTGGGACTTGAACTTGGTCCTATCTGCTTTGCAGGGGTCTCCTTTTTGAGCCTGTGCATGAGGTTGCTTTGTCCATTCTTACGCTTAAGGTAGTCTTTTTGGTGGCTATCACTTCTGTTAGGCGTGTTGCTGAGTTGGCGGCGCTTTCCATCAAGCCCCCTTACTTTGAGAGACACCAGGACAAGGTGGTGTTTTGCTTTAAACCAGATTTTCTGCCTAAAGTTGTGTCTGCTTTTCATCTCAATCAGGACATTGTTCTGCCTTCTCTGTGCCCTAATCCTAATAACCCTAAGGAGAGGGCTCTACATTCCTTGGATGCTGTCAGGAACCTGAAGTTCTATTTGGTGGCTACTGAGCCCTTCAGGAAGACTGATTCTCTTTTTGTGGTCCCTTCGGGTCCTAAGAAGGGTCTGGCTCCAGCTAAGTCTACCATCAGCAAGTGGATCCGTCAGGCTGTGATTCAGGCCTATTCTGCTAAAGGGAAGGATCCTCCCTTCTGCCTTACTGCTCATTCCACTCGTGCTATTGCTGCCTCTTGGGCCTTTCAGCACCAGGCTTCTGTTGAACAAGTTTGCAAGGCAGCTACTTGGTCTTCTGTTCATACTTTTTTTTAAGTTTTACAAGGTTGATGTTAAGGCCTCAGCTGATGCTGCTTTTGGCCACAAAGTTCTGCAAGCGGCAGTGGTTTAATCTGCATGTTGTTGCTTTTGGGGATCCCACCCAACTTTACGGACACTGATATTGGATGTCCCAAACGTAAGGAATTATCTCTGGAGCAGGACGTGCTGTATACTTAGAATAATACAATTCTGTGATTACTCACCTGTAGAATTGGTATTATACGTATACAGCACATCCTGCTCCACCCCGCCCTTGTTTTCATTATTCTTAGTGCCTCTGTATGGTGGTTGTTATCATGGTAAAAATTGTTTGATTATGGTTGTTATTCTCCTGGCCTCTTGCTAACTGCTTGTCAATACTGGGAAATTTGTGGGAGGTCCCTGGAATATAAGGGGCCGGGAGGAGCCACTTTTTTGCTGTCTCTGCAGTCCAGCGCCATCTTGTGGATGTATAACCCAAACGTAAGGAATTATCTCTGGAGCAGGACGTGCTGTATACGTATAATACCAATTCTACAGGTGAGTAATCACAGAATTGTATTTACTTCCACCAAAGAGTTCATCATTCGTGTGATTGGTTGAGAGGTTGTATTTAGATGGACTCTGGGGGTTACACAGCGGGATATTCTGCTTACAGATACTCCAGGGACAGGCTAGCAGATGGCCCTGGTGTCTTTTATGCTCCAGGGCCACACAGCACAGTTTTTGTACTACTTTAAGAAGTTGGGTTTATGTGCCAGAGGAGTCACTTCTTCCTCTGCCCTGGGAGGGAAAGTGTGTCAGATATAGATTGTCAAATGGATGGACCACCCCACAGAGCAGAGGTCAGTTCTATTTTGCAACACTTGTACACTCCCCCTTTTTTTTTTTACTGATCTATCAGCTCTATTCATGAGATCTTCAGCATTGGTCAGGTAGCTGACCATGTCAAGGGGAATCCCATAGAAGAAGCTACTATGTGGAACAACTATAAAAAAAAAAAAGCACAAAGCTAAAGTCCATAACCCACCTGCTGGCTGGTTCATCTTTACCTTGGGCTCCAGAAGCTGAGGTCCACCCTGTATTTACATGGACAAGGCATTTGGCAGGGCAGGCGTCTGCACCTTAAGAGTGTTCATGTCATTCCCTCTACCCTAGAAAGCGCCTCAAGAGGTAGGGCTGAGCAGTGACCAAGGCTAAGGGGGCAAATTAATCATTGGTAGAGCCTTTCTTTTGATCACTGCTTCTAATCTTGGATTCTATTCTTTTTATTTTTCTGTCATTTCTGCCTTTTCTTTCTCTATTCTTTCCTTCTATTTTCTGTCATGTCTTCTTTCTCCCCTTCCTCCTTCAATCTCTTTCCTGCTTTCTTTTTTTGTCATTCAATTTATTCTTTCTTTGTTTCTGTCATTCATTCTATGCCTTTGTTTTTTCATTGTTTCTTTACTTTATATATTTATTTTTGTCGTTCACCACCCAGAACTTTTATCACCTTTATATAGTGTGTCATACCATACCACAAGGGGCACTCTGAGCCTCTTATTGCCGACAGATCCATATAAACCTGGAGCCGGTCCTACTAACGTGGTCCAGGAGGTAAGATGTGTACTGGCCTGTCCTGTTTAACAGGTGGTTAGCCCAGTGTTGCCAAGGGAACCTTTTACCCCTGATTGAGGCATGTGGAGCATAGTCCCTAAGGTGAGCATGAGCCAGGGCCGGATTAAGTGTGGCGGAGGCCCCAGTTACAGTATTTTTCCTTTAAAATAATAGTCCAGCCAAGGGGCACTCTGAGCCTCTTATTGCCGACAGATCCATATAAACCTGGAGCCGGTCCTACTAACGTGGTCCAGGAGGTAAGATGTGTACTGGCCTGTCCTGTTTAACAGGTGGTTAGCCCAGTGTTGCCAAGGGAACCTTTTACCCCTGATTGAGGCATGTGGAGCATAGTCCCTAAGGTGAGCATGAGCCAGGGCCGGATTAAGTGTGGCGGAGGCCCCAGTTACAGTATTTTTCCTTTAAAATAATAGTCCAGCCAAGTAACTGGTTGTTGTCTGTCACCCGCTCACTTACTGGAACGTCAGATTGAGTCCCTTGTGCCACCCTTTTGTGGGTGCGTGCTGCTCGGAAACTCCTGCTTTGCCTTTCTGGGCGCGGGGGGAGTATAGTTGCCCAGCTGGTCCAGCAAAAAACAGTTCCCCGCATTGAGCTGCCAGCGGCTGTGCTTGGTGGCTTATGTGCAGTGAGCAGCCGCTGACAGCTCTGCACCCACCCATCACTGTAGCGTAGCTGATGGCGGCTTTGCTGCTCTAAACTCTCTGTTCTGCCCTGTGGTGGCTTTGGCTGCAGGTTTGCAAAAACAAAAAAAAAGGCTTTCCCAGACACAGGGGGCCCCCACTGCCACAGATAGCTTTGTTGCTGGCCCTGCCGCCAGTCAGACCAAAGACTGAAAGGTCTCCTGGACCAGACCATAACCCAAAGGCTGGTGGAGGCCCCCTTTGCAGGGCTCGTGCCCCTTGCGCCCCTCTCATAATCCGGCCCTGGCATGAGCTATTAGACCTACCTTTGCCTCCATGCCCATGGGGAGATTTGTTAATTGTGGGCCAAATTAGTTGCCCAAGACCTGTTTCGTAAAGCCCAGGGGTGAGCTCCCGGCCGAGCTGGTAGATATGAAGGAGGCTGGAAAGTTTATCTTCAGAGCTTTCCTTGATTTGGATAGGATGTTAGTGAACAGCCTGGCTCTTATTCACTTATAGCTGTTCGGTGCAGAGTTTAGCTCAGAACCTATTCAGGGGATTACAATCTACACAGGGTCATAGGTTTCTTACCTGTTAGGGCACATGCGTCAAACTCAAGGCCCGGGAGCTGGATGAGGTCCTCCCAGTCTTTTCTTTATTGCATGGCACGGCCCGCTTCGGTATTCATAACAGTTGGGTTATTCCACCACAAGGTGGCGCAGTGGTACTGCAGAAAAGCTGTGGCTTGTCCCAGCTCCCTATAAAAACGGGCTTAACCATAGAGTTCCCCAGTGTTCTCTCTGCAGTGGACTGCAAAGTTAGCAGATGGCAGTCTCTCTTGCGCAGGTGAGGGGGGGAAACCAAGCCTGCGGCCCTGCAAGTCTATTTCCACCCGTTCCTGGACCCTCACTGCCTCCCAGCCTTGGCTGACAGATCGGGTGAAGGTAGAAGAGCACTAGGGTCAAGTTCTCCTGGAGCGCTGCTCCAAGCCGCAGACCCTGTAACACAAAGGGTAGCCGGCCATAGGCTTTATGGTGAGCCTAATAGGGATGCAGAGTTTCTGTCCTAGCTTCTGAGGGGGTAAGTAGTTTGGGGACTGTGTCCTCTTTTTCCTTTGGGTCCCCCCCACGCTCTCCCTGAGGACATCTCCGGGGAGGGGGGGGGGTGCGTGTATGTGTGCTGCACCGGTTAATAAGTGTTATTACTGCCGCCACCGCGCGCTTGTACTGCGCTCCGTGGACGGTCGCGCCATCATTGGCTGGTTCTATCACGTGGGCGCGTTTCGCGCTCTTCGGGGGGGGCGGGCCTTGCGGATAACGTTTTCCGCGTCACCTCGTCCGCGACCCGCCCCTCGAGGTATATGCGGGCGCCATTTTGATTGCTTTAACGAAGCTGCGTGGCTGCTCTCTACCTACCGCGGTCCGTAAGTGCCCCTGTGGGGTGGATTTTTTTGTGTTAATTCTTTTGAATTGTGATGCTTATGGGGATGTATGCTTATGTCTTTCAGGCGGGTCAAACTTTTTGTGGTTTCTCCCGGTCCTCTCCTCTTGATTAGCGTTAATCCCTTATTGGAGGGATTTTGTACTTGTATATCTCCCACCTCCCTAGCGGGCTCTTGAGGCATCCCGGGTTGCTAAATTTAGCGTTAATCCCATATTGGCCTGCGGTGCCACATTAGTCACCATATGGAGGCTTCCCAGGATAATGTGCTTGGGGTTCCTCCCCCTCCTTGGGGGCGTGCCTGGCAGGGTCTCCCATGCTCGCGCGAAATCACGTGTCAATTATGTCCCCCGGCGGCGCTGCTCCCAGCGCATTTGCCGGGGGCAGGTTTGATTGGACCTATCGGTCCAGGAAGGGGGGTCCTGTGGGAATTATGAACCCAGGGACTGGACAGCCTGGCTGGTCAGGGCGGTCCAGTCCCTGGGGGGCTCCTATCAGGAGCAGGTTCATATGTTGCACCAACACCAGTGTTGCACCAATCACACACACCCCTTACCCCCTGCCCATTGGCCAGTTCCCCTTTAAAAGTGCCCTTGCCCTGACCATCAGTGCCCGTTATAGCCATTATTAGCTTGGGTGTGCTATTGGATTTGCGTTTAGTGTGTTCTGATCCGGCTCCGTCTTTGACCATTCCTGCCCGCACCGACCATCTGCCTGTCTGACCTCGTCTCTGCCTTACCCCTTTGATACCGCGCTTTGGTGACCACCCGGCTTTTGACCCCTGCCTGTCTCGACCATTCTCCATCTAACCCCTTGGATACCGTGCCCTGTGACCACCCGGCTTTGACCTCTGCTCGTCTCGACCATTCTTGCCTAACCTGCTGGACTCGACGTTTCGGACTCAGCCCGTTCGAACTTCCGATTTGGGATACCCCGCCGTTCACCTATCTTCACCATAAGCCAGCAATCTTTGCGCCAGTAAGTCCTGGGGGCAACCGAGTATGGAGAGGCATAACCCGTGTCTCCAGCAAGCGGGGGCTTGTCTATAGGCACAAGAGACGGTGGAGATTGGGGTTTGCTTGGCTTATGAAAGAGGGGTGTCCGGCGATCCCTGACACTCATATTCTTGAGCTGCTCTGTATTTCCCATCCTGCCGTGGCTCTGCAGCAGCAGGGTGAGCTTTTTCATACGGCTAGACCACGCTTGGAGTTTCCTGAACAAACTCACTTTAATAATCTGGTGCTCAAAGAATGGGAACGGCCTAGCAAGCTTCCTGGGGTGCCAAAGAGTTGGGATAAGAGGTATCCCTTTCCTGCTGATGTGGTTAAGCGTTGGTCATGTCCTCCCGAAGTGGATGCGCCTGTTCTGGGGCTGTCCAATATTTCCGTCATGCATTCCCCTGATACCACTACTCTGAAGGATGGTGAGGACCGGTGCATGGACCAGCTGACTTGCCATGCCTTTGCCTGTGTGGGGTCCGTGCTGCACCCGGTTTGTGCTTCTGCCATCACAGCTGTTGCTATTAAAGGCCTGCTCAAGAGTCTCTTAGATGGGGCCTCTGATGACGTGGGAGGAGAAGCGTACGGTTCTCTCCTGCTTTGCCATGAATTTGTTGCGTATGTTCTGTCTGCTATGGATGATACCATCAGGATGTGTGGGAGGACATCTGCTCTGCTGGTGGCTATACGCCGCTCTGTCTGGCTGCGTCAGTGGGTAGCTGATAACGCTGCTAAGAAGGCTCTCACTGGGGCTCTTCCCCTTTAAGGGGCTGCGCCTATTTGGTGAACGCTTGGATTTGTTTTCTAAGGGCGGCAGGTTGCCTCAACGTAGGAGACAGTCTCGGTCCTTTCGGGGTACAGGTGCCTTTCTCCCTTCCTTCTGCGGTTCCAGAATTGGGAGAGGAGCCTCCTTTGCTGGGGCCCGCGGTGATTTTTGGGGAAGGGGCAGAGGACGTGGCCGCCCAGGCCCCTCCTGGGGTCCCAGGCCTAAGTCCTCCCCCAAGCCCCTTCAGGCATGAAGGGGCACCTTCACCCATCTGGGTGGGGGGACGGCTTTGGCTCTTTGCTCACGTCTGGAGGCTTCACGTCTCAGACCGGTGGATTCAGGAGGTAGTGTCCTCCGGTTACAAGATAGAGCTTGCAGTCTGGCCACCCCCAAGATTTATCAAATCCCGGATGGCTCAAAACCCCCTGTCTGCTCAGGGTCTGTGCTTTGCTGTTCAAAACCTTTTGGAGTTGGGGGTCATCTGCCCGGTCCCTTTCAGGGAAAGGGGCAGAGGCTTCTATTCCAATCTTTTCACTCCAAAAAGGACGGGTCCCTCAGACCCATCCTGGATTTAAAGCGTCTCAACAAGTTTGTCAGATTCAAGCATTTTCGCATGGAAACCCTGCACTCTGCAGTCAATTCACTGCGCCGGGCGACTTCATAACATCTGTAGACATCAAGGATGCTTACCTTCATGTACCAATTTTTCCAGGTCATCAAAATTTCTCAGGTTCGCTCTGGGAGATCAGCACTATCAGTTTGTAGCCTTGCCTTTCGGTCTCCCAGGGTTTTCACCAAGGTTCTAGCGGGAGTAATGGCTCAACTAAGATCTTAGGGCATTCACATCCTTCCTTACTTGGATGACATCCTCATCACTTCTCAGTCTTTCCAGCAAGCAGAGCTGGATACCCAGAGGGTGGTGTCTACACTGGAGTCTTTTGGCTGGGTGATCAACTATCCCAAGTCTTCTCTGTCCCCGTCATTGGTGAGGACTTTTCTGGGCATGACGCTGGATACCTCTCAGGTCAAGGGGTTCCTTCCTCAGCAGATGGTGGAAGGTCTTCAGCTGCAGGCTCGGGATCTGCTGTCGTGTCCTCATCCCTCCATCCGTCAGGGGATGCAGTTGGTGGGCCTGATGGTGTCCTGCTTCGAGGCAGTCCCCTTTGCTCAGATTCACATGAGACCTCTCCAGATGCACCTCTTGTCAGTTTGGGATTGGGACCCTGTGTCTTTGGATCAGGAATTTGTCCTGTCTCCCCTGGCCAGTCGGTCTCTCTCGTGGTGGCTGGACTCAAGGAACCTTCTGGGGGGCTGCCCCCATGCTGGGAAACAGTCACCACGGATGCCAGTCTGACTGGCTGGGGAGGCTTCTGGAAATCCCTGAGGTTCCAGGGTCGGTGGGGCCCACATGAGGCCCATGCTTCCATCAACATCCTGGAACTGAGGGCGATCAGGTTGATTCTTTCTCGCCTATCCACTCACCTCCAGGGTCGGGCTGTTCAGATTCGCTTAGACAACCAGACGGCGGTTGCCTACATCAACCATCAGGGAGGGACTCGGAGCAAGCGAGGAAGTGTCCCTGATTCTGTCTTGGGCGGAACAGCATGTTCCCTGCATATCCGCGGTTTACATCCCAGGGGTGGAGAACCAGGTGGCGGATTCCCTGAGCAGGGGGACGTCTTGTCTGGGAGAGTAGTCTCTCAACAATCAGGTGTTTCTCTCCCTCTGTCACCACTGGGGTCAGCCGACGTGGACCTGTTTGCATCCCGTCACAATCACAAACTTCCCAGATTTGTCTCTCTGTCTCAGGATCCTCTGGCATTCGCCACGGATGCCTTGGCAATACTGTGGACGGAGTTTCAGCTTCTCTATGTGTTCCCTCCGTTTCCTCTCCTGGGCAGGGTCATGCGAAAGATAGCCCAGGAGCGGGTACCAGCCATACTAGTGGCCCCTTGTTGGCCAAGAAGAGTTTGGTTCGCAGGTGTCGTGTGGTTGGCAGTAGACTGGCACATCTTGCCCAAGGATCCAGATCTTCTCACCCAGGGGCAGCTACGCCATCCCAATTTACAAACTCTGGCTTTAACGGCTTGGCTGCTGAAACCTCCATATTGATGGAAAAGGCTTCTGTTGTTGATACTATGATTCAGGCTAGGAAGAAGTCCTCGTCCTTTATTTATTACAGGGTCTGGCATGCTTACATTGCCTGGTGTGAGTCCAAGTCTCTTCCCTGTCGTGTGTTTTCTATTCCCAGGATTCTGGACTTCTTGCAACATGGTTTGGGTCAGGGCCTTCAACTTAGTACCCTAAAAGGCCATGTTTCAGCTCTGGCAATTTTTTTCCAAAGATCTTTTGCCGATCACCGGTTGGTTAAAACCTTTTTTCAGGGTGTTTCCCTTGTGCGTCCACCCCGTAAGCCTTTGCTACCAGTCTGGGATTTGAATCTGGTGTTGTCTGCCCTGCAAGGGCCTCACTTTGAGCCTATCCGTGATGCTTCCTTGTCTATTCCGACCCTTAAGGTAGCCTTTCCGGTTGCTATCACTTCCGTAAGGTGAGTTTCATCTGCTTTTCATCTTAATCAGGACATTGTCTTGCCTTCATTGTGTCCTAATCCTGCTAATTCCAAGGAGCAGACTCTGCATTCCCTAGATGTGGTTAGGGCACTAGTTTTATTTGGTCGCCACTGAGCTTTCAGGAAGTCTGATGCTCTTTTTGTTCTCACTTCTGGACCTAGAAAGGGTTTGCCTCTGGCTAAATCCACTATCAGCAAGTGGATCCGTCAGGCGGTGGTTCAAGCCTATTCTGCTAAGGGAAAGGAACCTCCCTTTAGGATTACTGCTCATTCCACTCGTGCTATTGGTGCCTCTTGGGCTTTTCAGCACCAAGCTTCTGTTGAACAAGTTTGCAAGGCCGCTACTTGGTCTTCTGTTCATCCTTTTTCTAAGTTTTATAAGGTTTATTTTAAGGCCTCAGCGGATGCTGATTTTGGCCGCAATACCGAAGCGGGCCGTGCCAAAAAAGAAATTCTGTGAGTACTCAACTGTAGAATTGTTTTTGTTCTTGCATGGCACGGCCCGCTTCGCCCCACCCTTGTTATCGTTGTTCTTGGTTGCCTCTTTACGGTGATTGTTCCAAGTCAATTGTGTTTTTTTTACCTTTTTCACATTTTTTACTTATTCTCTCCCGGCTTCTTGTCTCACTGCTTGTGTATGCTGGGGAACTCTATGGTTAAGCCCGTTTATATAGGGAGCCGGGACAAGCCACAGCTTTTCTACAGTACCACTGCGCCACCTTGTGGCTGAATAACCCAACTGTTGTGAATACCGAAGCGGGCCGTTCCATGCAAGAACAAAAATAATTCTACAGGTGAGTACTCACAGAATTGCTTTTTTTATGACTGCTGCCATAGGATGGGGCTCAGCGGCACCCCTTCTGGCTGGCCCCGTCACTAACGGCAGCATGTCTTTGTGTCTGTGTGTGGCACTGCAGAGTGATGGGCCATAGTGCTGCCAATTCTGCAGTGCCTATAAATGTGGCTTGTGCATTTTTAATATCCTGGGGGAGAAGAGAGTAGTGTCTGCAACTGTTCTAGTGTCTTCAGTTTAGAAGAATCACAGCCTTGTGTTCCAGTAGCAAAAGTAGCGTTCTCTCTTGGATAGGGGAGACTTACCTGAAGCTGCTAAAGAGTTCACCTGTTACATTGGAAGAATTGTGGGACTTGTAGTCCATTATAAGGCCATGAAAACCACTGCCACTGTAGCACAACACTACATAAGAGGAAAACAATAAGGAAGAACACCATAAACCTGACTAAAAGGGAGTTATCCTTTAACTGCTTGGGTTTTGATCAATTTTAAAGCTGGGCTCAACTGGATTTGGTTTGCTTTAAAGTGCTACTACAGGCAAAGGTGATTGTTACACCATTCTGTCATATTGGAACATTCCTAAAATGTTTTGTGTTTGAAAATTGAAGAAGAAATGGCAGAGATACTGAGCTTTATGGGTTCAGCTAAGACATACCCCCTTACAATCCCTCCAATCAGCTCAGCAGAGCAGGACAGAATTGCTAGCTCTGTCTCCTCCAGCTTCACAGCCTCCCCGCCGGCCTGCAGCTGGGAGAATCCACACCACTGCCAGGAGAGAGCAGAGCTGCACATGCCGCCCCCCCACCTCCTTTTCTCTTCCCCCAAAATTTGGGATTACACACATGCATTTTGGGTGTGCATGCTTGGGTTTTGGGGAATGTGTCTGGGAGTGCTGGTCTAGGCTCCAATGTTGCCTAGCAAAAGGGGGAGAGGGGAGAAGCACAGCCAGGGTGTCTTATGCAAGTTCTGGGAATCTTACAAACCCCACCCATTATTCTGATTATTATGCAGCATCAGAGATCCAATGACTATGCCCACTTTATTCAGAAGAGAAATCATGAGGTGAAACTATACCGCAATACCTCTGCCATTTCTTTTTCAATTTAAAAACAGAAAACAGTTTAGGACAGTACCAAATGTAGCCCAATACAATGGAATAACAATTAGCATTGCCTGCAGTAGCACTTTATGGGCATTCTGTAGGCAGAACTTTAACAAAAGACAACACTAACCTTTACTCCTAATTTGGGTGCCAGCAGTGTGGCCAGTCAGACTGGATTATCTGGGGCCCATCATAGATCTGACTCTGAGGGCCCACTCCATAAAATGCAAGTATTACTGGTTTATATTAAAGCAGCTCAAAAGCTGGCGTGGCCGGCCCTGGGGTCTAAACGATCGAAACCCCTCCTGGGCTCCATGATGCTATGTTTGCCAGCAGCCACTTTCCTGGATTCCTTGAAGCTGTGGCGCGCTCCTGCACCCAGGCATTCAGATAGACTGGGGGTAGGAGAGCTCCATATTCTACAGGGAACCTGGGGGTGGGCCAGTTGGCTGGTTACATCTGGAACTTTTGAGATCAGCCAGTCAGCAATCTCAAAAGGGCTGCATGAGCGTGGCCTCAGCTTTAGGAAATTCCATTTTTTAAGAAACAGCCAGACACCGAAGGTACTCGGGTGAGGGACGTGGGGGGAAGGGTTTTGTGCCGCTTCATAAAGGATCATGCATAGCAATATTATGTCAACTGCAATGGGATGCCACAAATAAGCTATACATAGCTCAGATTTTGGTAATGAAGGACCTCAAAGGGGCCCCTGGGGGATTCCCTGGTAACACTGTGGACCAGTCCGAGCCTAGATGAGGCTAATGTGGACTCCAGGCATTTTTCCTAATGGGTATTCAGCAGACAAGCATCCCGAACCAAAATCGGTGATTGAAGGGCTGTTTTGGATTTAGTTGTTTTAGGGAAATAGATCTAAGATATCCTTGAGACGGGTGTGTGTGTATATAGGATATACATTCGGTGAATCCCCGCCATACGCATAACAATAGTCCTCCACTGTGTAATACACGAGTACCCCTTGCCTAAGCCCGTCTCAGGGAACCCACGTGACAAGCTGCACTATGATGACGAAAACGGAAGTATACGGAGGTTGTCTGGCAGCAGTTGCTTGGCTTCTACGACTTACTGCGCAGGCGCCAAATTTGCAGGAGTTTCTGGGGCACTTGTTTCCCAGCATGCTTCGGCAGGAGGAGCGACGGCAAAGATGGCGGCGAATCTGAACTCCCTCTCGCCTTTATTTGACTGCCCGTCCTGGTGAGTGTGAGGGCTGGAGGTGGCGGGGAGCTGCTGCCGGGCTGTGTGAGGAGCGGAGTGCAGGCGGGAAGAGGCTGTGGAGGGGAATGCCCGCAGCTGAGATAGAGGGAAGGGGGTGTAGCTGGGGGCTTGGCCCCTGCAGCAGCTTCTCTATTATTAGCAATGTGCATGCTGGGATATGTAGTCTCCACAGCAGCTGAATCAATGCTTCTTACGAATGGAAATCCTATCCTGCATATCTATACAGTGTATGCCTATAGCACCCCCTCTCTTACCTCAGCTCCCCAAAGACCAGTGTCACTCACTGAGGCTCCATTGAGCAATGGCTCCATTGGCTAGTGAGGTCTAACACAGGGCCGGCTTCAGGTTTAGGTGGTAAAGCTGCATGTAGGATGAATTTTACCAAGAAGTCCATCCATTCCACTGCTGCCATTCCTTACAGTCACCCCTTAAAGAGGAGCAACACACCCTATTTTCACTTTTCAGGGTGTTGTTCCGCTCAGTGGGGGCATTCCAAATTGAGATGCCCTGCTGTGTGTATGCCCCTAGGTCACGCACCTTCCTGATGATCCTACGATGCAGACTCCGGAAAGTGCGAGTGCGCCCCTCAGCTGCCTAGCTGTCGGAGGAGCCGAGTGTGCCGCCTGCCCCGATAACCTCCTAGCTGTCGCGTGTCCACGTTGCCCACTCAGAAAGGCGGTGCGCACACAGCCAGAGGTGAGCCAGCCACGGCGCAGAGAGGCGGCTGTGGAACAAGGTGAGTGAAATTGGGCTCCTGGGGGGTTTTACACAGCGGGGCATCCCAATTCAGGATTTTCCAAGGAGTGGAACTCGGATAGACTCCAGGGCCTCCGATGCTCCTCTTTAAATTGGACCAAAAGCCACCTGATCCCCCCCCCCCCCCCCAGGGCATTCCGATTCAAAATGCTCCTCTGTGTAAATACCCCCAGGTTGCCCAATAAATTCACCTTCTTCCTAATTCAATAGGCTATGCAGGGCATCCTTTTAGAGGGCAGCGGGTATGCGGCTGCCATCACGCTCAGCTCCTTGCAGCTAGACTCGTCCCTTAGCGAGTCTTATCCGATTTTGGCAAGTGTAGCCAGCAGCGCATTTATTGGACAATAGTCCGTGCATGCATCGTAGGACTAGAATAAGGTGAGTTTAATGGGCGACCTGGGGGTTGTTTAGGTCCACTGCCCCACCCCCCTGGTTTGGGGTGCCCTGCTGTGCGAACCCCTGAGAAAGCCTCATCGGTCACAAGGCACATGCTCCGGCTCTCGTCAAATGAGATCTGTCATTTGGCAAGCTGCTCTTATTGATTTCAACACCGAGCGTGCACAGCTGCATTGCCGGCGCTAGTGCGCGCTCCCCATTGAAGACAAATGAAATCAATAAAGTATTCATGGCAGATGCCTCTGATTGGACGAGAGCCTGTGCATGCACTTTTGGATCGGAGAAAGGTAAGTGATTTCTGACGCCATGGGGGGTTTCACACAGCAGGGCACCCTGATTCGGGATGCCCCTGGGGAAAGCCAACGGTCAGCCAGGTACATCAGCAGACAACACAGCCTAGTGGTAATTCCAAGGTTTCAAAGTTTTCCATTACAAATATACAGTCAGAGAAGAGTCCTTTGTTTCTGTTAAATAAAACTGAAGTGACACCTGGGATTTTTACTCTCCCCTGCGAGGCATTCCAATTTGGCTTGCCCCACTGTGTGACTGGATTGCTATAAATCTGTACCTTTTTGGCAGTCCTGATGTCAGAGCAGCTTGTAAAGGTGAATGGAGCTCTAGCAGCTTACTGCTTCCTTCCATACCCAAGCCAGCCAGGTACTTGCATCAGCCAAGGGAGGCATCCCAATTTGTGGAGGTCTTTTGCCCGGCCCTGGAGTATTTTAGACTATAGTGCTAGGTAAGATGGTGCTTGGATGTCTCTTTCTGAATGCAGGGGTAGCTGAGGTCTATTTGGGCATTTAAGAAACAAAAAGCCTGCTCAAAGCAATATACCAGGCCAGAAGCAGAGCACTGTGTAGGGCCGCATGCCTTGATTGACTGACATGCTATCCAATCTCTGTGGCAACACAGTGGCCCTGGAGTCTAAAAGACCCCTGGGCCATTTGAGTTTCTGTCATTGTGTGTGAACACCCCCAGATGCCCAGATCCACTCACCTTCTCCCGAGGGGTGTTCTGCAATGGGGGAATCAGTCTTGTGTTCCAGCTTATCTGTTAGTGGCAAAATTATAGGATCTGTAGTCAGAAAGTATACTGAAAGCTTTACTAAATGCCAGGAAAGCTGCTTCTACTTCACCAAGACAGACCCACAAGAATATAAGAAACTTGAAAACAACCTAAGTAAATCACTGGTTTGGGGGCACAATCCTAACACGTGTTTATTTTACATCCCGTAAGAGGAAAATAAGGCAGAACACCAGAAAAACTGACCAAGCGAGTTTTCCTTTTAAGAAAATCTCTCAGATATGTTAGAAAAAGCATCCTGCTTGTATGTTTAGCACCAAAAGATGTATGCTCAACATATTTTCTAGTAAGTTTAGCAAGTACTGAAAATCTGAGGCCTTGGTGAGCCACAGTTCTTATTTTATAGTTTTTTTGCAAAATATTCCTCTACTACAATTAAATCATACTTTCATTTTTTCATAGGGCAGGGAAACCTCCTCAAGGCCTTCACCTTGATGTTGTGAAAGGAGACAAACTCATTGAGGTGAGACTAAAACTGGTCCTCTGCAAGCCAGTAAAAAGCATGAGCTATAAGGACCTACATTTGGAAATGTGATGGCAGCTGTTACTGCCCAATGTTTTACCATTGGTTCCTGATGTTCTCAGAAAATATAAAATGTGCATGCTCTTGCAGTGCTACATTAATGTCTGTAAGCATTTTAGCTCAGTGTACGAAGTAACACTCTGGGTTAAAACTTGCTGTACATTTTACACAAGCTGCGGGGAGATCAGACTTGTGTTTGTGTAAACTTACCATTCTTGTTGCTGCCATTTCTGGAGAGGCTCATGCTCCAGAATCTTTAGTGAAGTTTCATTTTGACTTGGTATTCTCTTAAGAACTATTGAAGGTTAATCTACCCCTCTTTACACCATGTGCTACAATGATCTCTGAAAATAAAATTCATCATGCATGTACTTACCTAGTTTTGTAAATGGTTGCCTCTTTTGCACTTGATACTAACCAAGATATCCATGCTCTAGTGTTTTTCTAGTGCATATCTCATGATATCTGGGTTCTAGAAGTGCTACATTAATGTCCGTAAGCATTTAAGCTCAGTGTGTGGAGTGACACGTTGGGTTATATCTTGCTGTACATTGTACACAATTCACACCATGGCAGTGGGACATTTGCCTTGTGTTTGTGTAAACTTCCTATTCTTGCAGCTGCCATTTCTGAAGTGGCCCATGCTCCAGAATATTTAGTGTTCTCTTTAAAAGAAAATCCAATTTGCATGTATTTGCTTAGTGGTGTTCTGCACATAATACTAACCAAGATATCCATGCTCTAGTGATTGTCTAGTGCATATCTCATGATATCTGGGTTCTAGAAGTGCTACATTAATGTCAGTAAGCATGAGAGCTCAGTGTGTGGAGTGACACAGTGGGTATTCACTTGCTGTACATTTTACATAATCCACAGCATGGCACTGGGAGATCAGTCTTGTGTTTATGTAAACTTTATAAGGCTTTTACCCTGAGCCTTATACTGCTGATGAGGTTAATCTACCCTCCTTTCCAACAAGTGTGTGTGCTACAATGCTGATCTCTTAATAAAAGAAATACAATTTGCATGCACTTGCCTAGTGGTGTTCTGCACATAACACCAACCAAGATATCCGTGCTCTAGTGATTGTCTAGTGCATATCTCATGATATCTGGGTTCTAGAAGTGCTACATTAATGTCAGTAAGCATGAGAGCTCAGTGTGTGGAGTGACACAGTGGGTATTCACTTGCTGTACATTTTACATAATCCACAGCATGGCACTGGGAGATCAGTCTTGTGTATATGTAAACTTTATAAGGCTTTTACCCTGAGCCTTATACTGCTGATGAGGTTAATCTACCCTCCTTTCCAACAAGTGTGTGTGCTACAATGCTGATCTCTTAATAAAAAAATACAATTTGCATGCACTTGCCTAGTGGTGTTCTGCACATAACACCAACCAAGATATCCATGCTCTAGTGATTGTCTAGTGCATATCTCATGATATCTGGGTTCTAGAAGTGCTACATTAATGTCAGTAAGCATGAGAGCTCAGTGTGTGGAGTGACACAGTGGGTATTCACTTGCTGTACATTTTTTCACAATCCACACCATGGCACTGGGAGATCAGTCTTGTGTGTGTGTAAACTTTAAGTCTCATGCCCTGAGGAGCTGTTGAAAAGGTTAGTCATTCTGCTGGTAAAAAAGAAATGCTGGACTTGCCTTTGATTCCCCCTTTACAACTTTACTTTAGAAATACACCCATACAGAAGTGTGTTTGACTTTCATTGCCCTTCAGAATACAGCTCCAAGAATCCTGCAAACTTGAAAAGTTGTAGCACACACGTACTTTCTGGAAAGAGGGGTAGGTTAAAGTCCTCCTTAGGCAAAAAAGAAACGCTCACCTTTAATCCCCCACAAGCGATCGCTGCTATTCTGGTGCGCGGACACTTACTGGAACACCCAATTCCAGACCTGTGCAGCCGGTGCCATGTTGAATCCGATTTCATCCATCAATACTTGATGGACCGTTCCACGGCATCATCTCAGGAACTACGTCTGACTCCCCGCCATTCATGGCAATGGAGGGGGGTGTGCCATAATGCCTGTGACGAATAGTGTGTTGAATGGAAATGGGACGTTGGTGGCAGGTTGGGACTGGGATTGGGTGTTGCCACCCCGAAATAGCAGTGATTGCCTTGTGGGGGAATAAAGCTGAGTGTTGCGTGTTTTTTCTTGCAGAATGACTTTAATCTACTCCTCTTTCGAACAAGTGTGTTCTACAATTCTTTCTCCCTTCGTCATTCAGTTATGCAAGCTCCTTCCCCTAGAAGGGAAACACAATTGGAACAGGTTAAAAACCCCACCCTTCCCTCCCAGTTGTCAGAATTGTTTCCTCCCTAGGAGTAGGGCCACTGGAACAACGTCCAATTGTTTAATTTTATTTTTAAACCCCAGGAGGCGCCTGTGGAGGTGGTCTCCAACCCCCGGGTTCGCTGGAGCACCACAACATCCTCTTTCGTATAAGTGTGTTCTACAATTCTTTCTCCCTTCGTCATTCAGGCATGCAAGCTCCTTCCCCCTAGAGAGGAAACACAATTGGAACAGGTACCCCCCCCCCCCCTCCACACAGTTTCAGAATTGTTTCCTCCGTAGGAATAGGGCCACTGGAACAATTCTTTTATTTTTAAACCCCAGGAGGTGCTCGCCAACCCCGGGTTCGCTGGAGCACCACAACATCAGACAGGACACCGCATCCGCACAGAGAACCTGTGTTCTCCTCGCTATCTCTCTGCCACAGTTTTTTTTTTTTTTTTTTTTAATGTCAGCGCTACCCATCAGGAAGCGCCGTCCTTTGGCGGGAGAGGAGTCAGCTTGCGCCCAGATGTGCTTGTGGTGACCACTTCCAAGGCCTGAGGGCATCCTTAAGAGAGCTTGGGATGCTGCATCTTTCACATTCACACATGCCCTGGCAGCTGATGGTGTCATTAGAAGTATTTAAACCTGAAGGGTATTTGGAGAATGACACTGCTAAGGAGAGTATTCTTGAAACCTTACCTATTCTCTTTAGAGCCATTTTCTCCTTACCTAATGCCTCAGAGGAGACCATCAGGGCCACAGCTAAGTGAACTGCTCTATTAGCCTCCGCCAGAAAGGCGCTTCGGCACATAACATGGTTTCGAAAGCAATGTGGTGTGGCATTCCATTTCATGGTAATCTCCTGTTCAGAAAAGTAAGTTTCAAAACCACACTAATGCAAAGGCCAAAACTTCCATAGGGCAGTTTCAGGGCAGACAAAATGATCAGAAGAAGAGATGGACACAGACTGAAGAGCAGTCTCCCAAAGTCAATTTGTGCTACAGACATTGGGAAGGGAATACAGCCTAGAATTTTTATCCATCCCTCAATGTTTTTCTGGTGACCCAATTACCAAGGGACCCCAAAAAAGTCGGTCAACAGACCGAGTGGTGTCTAAACCAGGAGGTTTTCCTCCAGATTGTAGCCCTTTGGGGCTTTTCCCAGATAGACCTATTTGCCAAGGCCAACAATTGAAAATGCAAGATCTTCTGAGTTAGGAGTGAGTCGATGATCTAGCTTATCCCTGGAAATTTCACCTAGCTTATGCCTTCCCTCCTTTCAGATTACTTTGTAATACTTTGCGAAGGGAGAAAATCTTAGTCTTACTGGTAACAGTATTTCTACAAGTCTGTGGCCCTTACCAACCCCCCCCCCCCCCCCCGCCAAATGTAGGATCATACGGTTCTCTAACAACTATAACTTGTTTAATACTGAGGACTCAGGTGGAAGGGGCGGGGTTTTTAACATGTTCCAGTTGTTTCCTCTCTAGGGGGAGGCGCTCGCTCTCCCCATGGCCGTACTGAAGGACTTGTAGAAATACGGTTACCGGTAATATTATTTTTCAAGACGCATACACTTCTGCTGTATTTATAAAGTAAAAAGAAATGGAAATCCTATTCTTACAGGTGGTCAAAGATTATCCTTTGGCTTCCCGTGCTATAAACCTTAACATTACATGCCATCACTATCTATTACAATAGTATTGTATTCTTCTGTTGACATTCAGTTGACAATCCTGGTTTATGATGAACATGTCTACTTGCCTATATTTTAGCCAAATAACTTTCTTGTTTGTTCAGAGCACATTGTCCTTGCTTTGTCTAGTGTGATGCCACACACAACAGTGGTGGGAACAAATCAAAATAGTTCCTTGTTGATGCATCAGTTGCATTAAATATTAGTAATTGACGGTGCAGTAGTTATATGGTAGAGGCTGGTACAAGGTATGGTTATTCCACATTTGAAATAGCTTTTTTTTTTCACATTTGGATACCTAAGTAAATGTTGCATGTATTTTGTAAATGTATGCTTTTAATTGTGAAAAATGTCCATTGTCCAGCACTCAAGTGTTCCTTAAAATTAAAAGTTACATGGTTTCCATTCCAAGAATAGTTCACATATTACGCGTTTCAGGCAACATCCTGTGCCCTTCCTCATAGGAGGGCACAGGATGTTGCCTGAAATGCGTAATATGTGAACTATTCTTGGAATGGAAACCATGTAACTTTTAACTTGACCAATAAACGGGGAAATTTTAAGGAACACTTGAGTGCTGGACAATGGAAATTATTCATGTATATGGACCTTGCTGGTGAGTCCTGAGCCTCAGTGCATCTGTGGAACCTGCAGTGTGGTTGAGCTGGCCGTCTACACTTTCATGAATGCTTTTGATTGTGTTTAATATTAAAAGAGATGAAGTATCAAAAGTATAACCGTGAAAGTCAAATTTCAATATTATATACTGTATAGTGTTGTTTTTTTTATTTTTATATCCTCTTACCCTGCCTGCTCATTTATCCTTTAAAGTGGACCAACACCCAGGGGTGATCGGCCCGGAAATCTATAAGATTCCCGGGCCGATCACCTCCCACCCCGCGGGACATCCGAGATCGGGATGTCCCACGGGGTCAAACCCCCCAGAAACCCCAAAAAGATCTTACCTGATCCGCCACCGCTTCCGCCGCCTCCCGCGCCCCTCCAGACGTGCCCGCGCCGGCCCTCTGTGAATGGCCGGCGGGGACGCGTGCGCCGAGAGTGACGCGCGGGAGGCGGCCGCGGAAGCAGCTTGGACGTTCCTGTCCCCCGCCTGGACGTTGGCGGGGATTGGCTGCGGCATTCACGTGGGAGCGGGGAGAGGTGAGTTTTTTGGGGTTCCTGGGGGGTTTCACACAGCGGGGTGCCCCGCCGAAGTGGACCAAAACCCAGGATAGTCAAAATCCTGGGTGTTGGTCCACTTTAAAGTGGAAGTCAAGTCAAATTCATCCTCCCCATCCTGCTTCCTTTCCCTTGGCACTGGGGCAAGACTGGGTTATTTAAAAAAAAAAAATTAAAAAAAAAAAAGACGTGGCCATCTTTGATCTGATGCAGAAAGCCTCAACCTGGCCCTGTGCTTGGCTCCTCCCATCCAATCTCTTGCTTTCGGGGGAAGCCTCTCTGTGGGGCTGATGACGAGTAAGGTCATAGTGGGTCCCTCTCAGGCCAGTCCTCTGCAACAACAATAGAATTTAATTAATAAATACACCCCTCCCCCCCCCATACACAGTAAAGTGGATGTCCAGTCATACATTAGTAGCATTGGTAGCAGCTATCCCCCCTGTCTATATGGTACGTGTACACCCGTGTGTGTGTATATTATAAATGTGCTTGGACCCGCCCATCTCTTGCTTGCGGTGATGCGGCTGATAAGTAAGACTATAGTGGGTCCCTTTCAGGCCAGTCCTCTGCAACAATAGAATTTAATAAATACACCCCCCCCCCCCCCCCAATACACAGTAAAGTGGATGTCCAGTCATACATTAGTAGCATTGGTAGCAGCTATCCCCCCTGTCTATATGGTACATGTACACCCGTGTGTGTGTGTATATTATAAATGTGCTTGGACCCGCCCATCTCTTGCTTGTGGTGATGCGGCTGATAAGTAAGACTATAGTGGGTCCCTTTCAGGCCAGTCCTCTGCAACAATAGAATTTAATAAATACACCCCCCCCCCCCCCAATACACAGTAAAGTGGATGTCCAGTCATACATTAGTAACAGCTACCTCCCCTGCATTTATGGTACGTGTGTGTATGTATGATATATACTATTCCTAGCCTCTTGAAGGAGTATCTTTAGCCATGGAGTATAGGATTTGCGATAATTAAACAATATAGAGGCATATTAGAAGTTAAATACTTGCTATGTAATGCAAGGCAGCGTTTAGCAATTCTTCCATGCATAAATCATTCAGGAAAATGTAACCCTGTTTGAGGAACTAAATGACTCAAGGTCCAGCTGATTTCCTGTCCCTGGAGCATGACTATTTGGGATGCCCCTCTTTGTAAAACTCCCCAGATCATCCTCTCTTTGCCAGCCATCCCACTGCGCTTGCCTGGGCCATGGCGGCATCCATGTCTGATTTGAGTGGCTGGCACAGGTACACCCACCTGGAGTGGCCAACAGCTAGATTGCCATCCAGGATCTCTAGCCGTGATTTGCTGGTGGTCTTGCACATGTGCCAGGTGAGGTTGATTAAAGAAGGCTGTCCGGGAGATTTGACCAAATCAAAATCGGGATGTTCAAGGGAGGGTGAAAATCTCAGTTTTAACATAAACAGAATTTATTTTGAAGGGGGCACCGCCTGGGAGTTTAACTAGAGTGCCTCTCCTGCAGGGCATCCTGATTTTAAATACCCTGCTATGTGTATACTTCAGGATTGCCTGGAAAAACTCCTTCCTGCAATCCCACAGCATGTGTGCAGCTAACTAACCAATTAGACCTCATGCTCCATTTATACTTAGACCTAACAAAAGATTGGTTAAAATTGCTGTATAGCCGGCCACACAGATCCTTGCTGGAAATTACCCAAATATAACAGATGATATCTTATGTTTGGACATTAAATTATCATTGTTCATCATTGATCATTAATAAATATTTTCTAAACCTGGTTGTCTGGCCAGTTATACATTGCTCAGTGGCTGGGTCATAAACGGCGCCCGTATCCCCGCATTTTTTGACTGTGTGCATGCTCCAGCATTCAAATAGGCTGAGGGCAGACGCACTGCAGGGGATGCGGCAGCTCTTTCTCCCTTTCCCGAAGCCCTGCATGTAAACAGCTGTAATTAATGAACAACAAATGGGTATTATTTAAGGAGAGCCTGCGCATGTGCCGTAGGACCGGGGAAACGTGAGTTTGTATGGACATTCTGAGGTTTTTCACACAGTGGGACATCCCTCGGGCACTGTACAAAACCCAGGATAGTCAAAATCCCGGGTTTTTTTCTGATTAAAAAAAGAAAAAGGTGGAGAATGGAATTATGCAATATGCTGGCACCTGTGGGTTTAGGGCATTTTGTGTTTGTCAGGACCTTATTAAAAAAAAATCCCTTGACCTGCTGGCTTTACAATTACATCTTTTGTGTTAACTTTGTGTTTATCCTCCTTCCAGAAACTGATAATTGATGAGAAGAAATATTACTTGTTTGGAAGGAACCCTGATATGTGTGACTTCACAATTGACCATCAGTCTTGTTCCAGAGTTCATGCAGCCCTAGTGTACCACAAGCATTTAAAACGGGTTTTCCTCATAGATCTAAATAGCAGTAAGTCCCTTAACATTATCTTTTTCTATAGAACAAGGAATATATATATATATATATAATGTCTTAAAGCAGACCGAAAGCGGTCTGCAAACCGCTGCATGCTTGTCAATAATCCGTTCCTACCTCATCTGTTCGGCTGCTCCAGGAGTCCAAATGAAATAATTGTAAATAAAATGTTAATATTCTAAGTATACAGTTTGTCCTGCTCCAGATATAATACTTGCACTTGGGTTATCCTCCGCCAGATGGCGCTGTGCACTGCAGACATGCAAAAACGGGCTCCTCCCGGCCCTTCATATACCCAGGGACCTCCCACAAATCCCCAGATTTCTCTGCAGTGCTGACTGCGAACACATGAAGTATCACTCTCTCGCAGGTGAGCGGGGCTATTACAGCCTGCGGCCCTGTTGGACTATTCCCGCCCGTCCTCCTTGTGATGTGCCTCCCAGCCTGGGCTGCGCTGGTCGGGTGAAGGTAGGCAGCACCATGTGTGCTTAACGGAGCCATGCTCCACCGCAGTCCCCCACCAAAGGGTAGGCGGTTTAGGCTGATGGTGAGCCTCATAGTGGATGTCCCTCCCGCATTATTGCCCCATGCCCCGTGTAGAGGTGGACCCTGTGTAAAGGGTTGCCGTCCTCCCTCGTTTCCCCCCGTATTCGTGGGGAAAAGAAGGGGGGGGTGTCTGTTGGCGGTCTCAGTGTACTGTATTGTCACGCTTATGGCCGTACTTTTGCCCCTGACTGGCAACTAGGTGTCAGAGCCGCGCTGCTTGCTCCTTCTATTCTGGCCGCCGCCGTTTGTTTTTGGCCTTTATCAATTTACTATGCAATAGTATACAGCACGTCCTGCTTTATTATCCTGCAACTTGGGCAGGAAACTAATTTTTGTATACACCTACGGGCGTCAGAATGGGTGGCGGCCTCGTTAGACTGTACGAGTATCCACTAGCAGATGCCTTTACTGGCATATTCTATGCTTGGCTTGTCAAGCCTTAACGGCTGCTTCAGAGCTTCGTGCTCTTTGGGGGAGGCGGGGACCTGGCGTGGCGCGCTCCGCGTCACGCCCAGATTTGGCCCACCCTTCGAGATTCGGTTGGCGCCATTTTGTTGATCTTCATGCGCGTGTTGGCGGTCTTTCTCCTCCCCTGGTCAGTAAGTGCCCTTGCGGGTGATTTTCATCATTAGTAAATTTTTCTGCTGCACATGGTCCTGACGCCTCTTATTCCCCTTCTGTCTTTCAGACTTCAAAGACTCCGTTGGCTTCTCCTGGCCTAACATAACTCGTAGCGGGCTTACAAAAAATTCTCCCACATTCCTAGCGGGCCTTTGGGACATCCAGGGTTGCCTATTGCATAAATCCCTACTGACATATATTGCATTGATAATCACCATATGGAGGCATCTCAGAATTTTGTGTCCGGGGTCCCTCTGGGACAAGACCGGCTGTGTATAACGTGTGGCTATCCCCGCATTGGTGCTGACAGGACACAGATCTGTGCACCGTGTGCCGAGCGAGTACTGGTCCTGCAACCAGGATCACCAGGGGCTGCTCCTAGCCTTAACACTCCTATTCCCCCAGGCTTAAATCTCGCTTCTGCTGAGTCGCATACTAGTGGGGAGTTGCAGCCGACTGCATCTTCCAGACTGCCTACGGCTGACCAGATTACGGGGTCGACAAAGCGCTCGGGCCCTGGTAAGAAGCGGTCCTCGACGCCCCCTGTTTCTGCCTTTGCTAAGGGATCGGAGGAGTTCACTACTCTGCGTGCCTGCACCCCTTCTGAGGAAGGAGGGCTGTTCTCTGACTCGGGCTCATCTGATGAGGAGTCATGACGATTCTGACCATAAAGACTGGAACCAGTTCGACACCATTGGATTGTTGATTAGGGTCTTTAAGGCCCTGTCTATCTCTCTCCCTAACACGGCTCCCAATGGGATGACTGCAGCCCCTTGCTCCTATCGGGAGGCATTTTGCCTCTTTCTGGTGGTTACAGAAGGTAGTTTCCTCCGGATACAGGATAAAGTTTGCTGCGTGGCCTCCCCCATGATTGTCAGGGTACACCTGGTCCCTTCCTCTGTTCGGGTGCTGGTGCAGGCCATGCACGGCCTGCAGGGTCTGGAGGTCACTTGCAGTTTGCCCTTATCAGGCAGAGGCAGGTGCCGCTACACCAACCCCTTCATTTTTTCCCAAATGGATGAGTCAGTCTGCCTTTATGATTTCACAGGTTGTCGGCAACTCTACTATTTCAGGCAGTTTTCTGCATGAAAAATCTGGGATGGGCAACCAGCTCCTTGTGCATAGTGGGCCCTTGCCGTCGGGGGAGATCAAGGATGCTTATGCTCACTTCGTCTTCTAGACACTGAGGCTCTTCAGTTTTGTGTTGGAAGTCCCAACACGGCTAACCTGTGGCCTTGTTATCTGGCCTCTCTTCTGCCTCCGGAGTGCTCACCAAGGTACTAATGGAGGCTATGTCTCTGATGAGACCAAGGGGCGCCCGCGTGAGACCTGCCTGGAGCGGGATCATGTGTGACTTTCCCCTTGGTTAGGAGTCCCTCTTGGAGTGGATTTACTCTAGGAACCTGTCTGGGACAGTTCCCTTCTTGCCCTTCCTAGAGACGGTCACAGTGGATGCCAACCTATCAGGTTGATGGGGAGGTTTTCTTCTGTAACCCTATGCGGGTGTGGGGAAGGTGGGGCCTTCTAGGAGGTCCGTGCACCTATCAGTATTGAAACAGTGAGTTTTCAGGCTGACGCTATCTCGCTTGACTTCTCCTCTTCACGGCCTGCCTGTTTGGCGGCGCTCGGTCTGTCTGACGACTATGGCCTACTTTAATCATCTGTGTGGGACCTGGAGCAGGATGGTCCCCCAGGAAGGTATATGTTCCTGATCTGGGTGGAGGATAATGTTGCCTGCATATCATTGGTATTCGCTCCGGTGGAGGTCCCTTTGTGACAGGATGTGCTAATTCTTGTGTCACTATGAAGTTCAACCAGTGTGGATCTGTTGGGTGCCCTGTCACTATTTCAAGCTCTTGTCACTCGTTTCCCTGGCTCCTCTGGCCGTGGTCATGAGGATTTAGTAATTTTATGACAGGACATTCTGGCCTGTATGTCTTGTCTCCCTTCCCCCTGCTAGGCGGGGTTCTGTGCAGAATCGCTCTGGTAGGGGGACCATTGATACTGGTGACCCCTGGGCGGCCTAGTGGAGTGTGGATTCGCAGACGTGATACCTAGGGTAGTAGTTCTGCTAGGGGTGCTTTGCTCAGGGCCTCCCTTACGTTGCTCCAATTCTACAGTCTATGGCCTAGCCGGCCTGACTGCTGGTTCTTCCGTCCTTATGGAGACAGGCTTCTCTCCTCTGTGTTCGTGACTATTGGAAGTCTAAGAGCAGGGCTCTTCTTCTTCCATTCTTATGAGGTATGGCTTACCCATATGGGTTGGTGTTAGTCTAGGTCTCTTCCCTGTTGGGCATTCTCTGTTCCCAGGGCTCTAGAGCTATTACAGCATGGCTTGGAGTTGGCTCCTCAACTCTGTGCTCTGAAGGGTCAGGTTCTGCCCTGTCTGCCTTCCTGCAGAAGTCTTGCTTATTTTCCTTGGCTAAGCCTTCTTTTGGGGGTTGCTCAGTGCGTTCCCCACTTCTATGGTCCCTTTGGGATTTGAATTTTTTATTCCGTTTGCCTTGTGGGGGTGTTCCTTTTGGACCGATTCAGGATGCTGTCTGGCTGTCTTTTACCTTCAACGTTGTCCCTTGGGTCGGCTGCCTCAGTCAGACGTGCGTCTGAGCGGGTGGCTCTGTTTCGCTAGCCCTCGTTCCTTGATATGCACCAGGATAAGGTGGTGCTTCGCCTTACGCCGGACCTTCTGCCAATGGTGGTGGCTTAGGCTCATGTATTTAAGACATTGTCTTCTTCTGTGCCTTATTCCTAGTAACTCTGAGGCAAAGGGATTTATTTTCCCTCATCAGGTGCTGGAAGTTTTTTCCTGGATTGTTTCTGGTCCCTTAGGGGGACTGATACCCCTTGGGGTTTGTGGGAACCTACCTCTGTATGTGTCTGATCTCGTCTGCTTCCAGGGGTTAAGCGGCCCTTGGCCTAGCCTTTACTTGGATGGTTTTCCCTTCTGGTCCTAGGGAAGATTTGGTTTCTTCCTGGACTTTTGTTAGCGTTTGATCTTGTCAGGCTGTTACTCAGGCCTATTCCTTTGAGGTGATGAGTTTCTCTCACTTTATTCTGATTCTACTGGTGACTCGGTATCCTTGGACCTTTCAGCACCAGGTTTTGTTGTACAAATTTGCTAAACCGCTACTTGGTTTTTTGTTCATACCCTTTCAAGGGTTTTTATGATGTTGACGTTGGAGCCTTTGCTCATGTCGCCTTCGGTGGCAAGGTTTGCAGGTGACTGTCTTTACTGTCTGCTGTGCCTTTTTTGTTGGGGATCCCACCCTACTTTATGGACACTGCTATTGGATGTCCCAAATGTAAGTATTATATCTGGAGCAGGACATACTGTATACTTAGAATAATACAATTCTGTGAAATACTCACCTGTAGAATTGGTATTATACGTATACAGTACGTTCTGCTCCACCCCACCCTGGTTTTTGCATTATTCTGGATCCCCTGTATGGTGACTGTTATCATTACCAGTTGTTTTTGGTGGTTGAATTCTCCCGCCTTCTGGTTCACTGCTTTTCAATGCTGGGAATTTGTGGGAGGTCCCTGGGTATATGAAGGGCCGGGAGGAGCCTGTTTTTGCATGTCTGCAGTGCACAGCGCCATCTGGCGGAGGATAACCCAAGTGTAAGTATTATATCTGGAGCAGGACGTACTGTATACGTATAATGCCAATTCTACAGGTGAGTATTTCACAGAATTGTGTTTTCTTATACCTGGTTGAAAACCTTTTGTGGGCAATGACTGCCTGAAGTCTCGAACTCATGGACCTCACCAGACATTGCTGTTTTCTCATTTTTAATCTTCTGCCAGGCCTTTACTGCAGCAGTTTTCAGTCTGTGGGCCCTTTCTGTCTGAAGTTTAGTATTTAGCAAGTGAAATGTGGCTAAATTAGGTTGAGATCAGGTGACGGACTTGGCCATTCAAGAATATTCCACTACTTTGCTTTAATAAACTCCTGGGTAGCTTTGGTTTTATTTTTTGGGTCATTTTTCATCTGTATTATGTAATGGCGACCAATCAGTTTGGCTGGAATTGAGCACGCAGTATGTCGTGAAATGGCTCAGAACTAATCCGGCTGCTTCTGTCCTGTGCCACATCATCAATAAACACTAGTGACCCAGTGCCACTGGCAGCCATGTATGCCCAAGCCATCACACTGCCTCCCCCGTGTGTTACAGATGATGTGCTATGCTTTGGCTCATGATCTGAACCATGCCTTTGCCTTACTTTTTTCTTTCCATCATCGGTAGAGGTTGATCTTGGTTTCACCTGTCCAATCTAGCCTTTTTATTCTTGAGGCTTATGAGTGGCTTGCACCGTGCAGTGACCCCTCTGTATTTACTTTCATGCAGTCTGCTCTTTATACTAGATTTGGATATTGTTAAGCCTGGATTCCAGGTAGGGGGGTGGGTTAACGTGCGATTTATGGGCATCCTGGGGAGTTGCCAGAGCGGCTTCAGCATTCGGGGAACCCCCCCTCCCCCCAGACTGTCAATTAGCAGCGGCGCCGGTGGCCACCAACGCCCACTCTGCAGAGGGTGTTCGTCCGCTTTAATATTGTAGCAATTTCTTGGATGTTTCTTTTCTGTTTTTGAAAGTTAGTGTAATAAAACCTGGGAACTTGACTTTTCCAGGTTTTATTCCCCCCCCCCCCCAGCTTCGGGATGCCCAGCTGCATGAAACCCCCCAGTAAGCCCCCAGAAACTTGCCTCCCTACTCTCATCTAATGAGAGCCGCCTACTATGACAACATCATTCGGCATGCAGCTTTCATTCTAATCAATGGGGACGGTGTGCTGCTGCATCCCTAGCATCATGCGCACGCTCCTGCCCCAGCCATTCAGATAGGCTGTGATGGGAGCGTGCACACGGCCGGGGTCAGTCACCTGATCTCAACCCAGTTGAGCCACATTTCACTTGCAAAAGACTAAATTTCAGACTGAAAGGCCCACAAACGTCAACTGAAAACCACTGCAGTAAAGGCTTGCCAGGCCGTGTGCACGCTCCTGTCCCAGCCTATCTGAATGGCGCCCGGCGTTGAGCGCGCACTCTACATTGTAAACAATAAGAGCCACCTTCCAAATTATATAGCAGGCGGATCTCATTGGACAAGAGCCCACACATGCGTCCATGGAGCATGATGAAGTGAGGTTTTTGTGGCTTCCTGGGGGGTTTCGCACTGCGGGGCATCCCAATTAAAGTGAACCAAAACCCAGGATTTTGACTATCCTGTGTTTTGGTCCTTGCCCCATCGGGGATGGCCCTCTGTGTGAACCCCCCTTCCCCCAGGTCGCCCAAACTCACCTCTTCCCAGTCTTATGCCCAGCCGCTCGTCCAATCAGCGCGCTTGGATACGCTTGAGCCCCTTTGTCTAGGATCTTGTCTAACACGAGCAGATGCAAGCACGCTGGCTACCCTCTAACAGGGAGCGTGCCCATGCCAGCCATTCACAAATGCCTGTCGCGAGCATGCGTATTGCTAAAGTGATAGCGGATATATGGTCGCAGCTCACGCAAGTGCTGTTGGACCAGGAAGGAAGGTGAGTTTCTGGGCGACCTTGGAGGTGTCGCACAACGAGGCATCCCGATTCTGGAGGCCCGGGGGGGAGGGAATCCAGCGGCCCAGGAATCTTATAGATTTCTGGTCCTATGGTGCGTGGGTTTTGGTCTACTTTAAATCTTTTAGGTCCCAGGCTGGCCACTGGTGGGTTTTTCTTGCACTTGTTTGGTATTTGTATCTGACCGTTATCAGAATGCCTGCAAAAATCTGTGGCTAGCTTTACTTTCTGACTTCACAACTTTTTGATTACCTCTTGAAATTGGTGGAAAGTATGTTTAAAGAGGTACCTTGTAAATGTGGAAATTGACATCTGCTTGTTTCTCACTATTTATTTTTTGCCCCTTATCCCTTGGCCCACTTTTTTTCTTTCATGAGTGTGTGTTGTCGGCCCTTGAAGTGCACGTTTCAGCATCTTGCATGTCCCCTGCTACCTATCTGAGGGAGCCTACAGTAGGGGCCTGCACGGGGGCCAGCCAACTTTGATTATCTGCGATAAGGAGCCTTCGGCTTATTTCTCATCTTTGATACTCAAGCCAATCCATGTGTGTGAAAAGCTCATTTGATCTTTTGTGGCAACTAATTTGGGTTGCACACGGCTCTATAGAAGTAGGCCTCTATTTTGATAGGCTAAGAGTAATTCACCTGATTAAAATCTAATATAGTTATCTTTTTTTACTCTTATTTTGATTTTCTCAAAACATCCTTCGGGCAGCATACGCCTGAGACCCCCGGGCTCCTCCTACCAATCTGGAACACATGACCACCAGACAGAATAAAATCTTGACTCCTCCTCCCATTCCCCAGTTGTTTCCGTGTTCCTCCAGGAAGAGGAACGTGACCACTAGCTCCTGGACCGATGGTTCAGGTAAGTATATTCCGGTACTATGGCCCTGAGCAGGGGGTCCATTTTTCGGTCCCGAAGGCGATCCTTCTGCCTGGGGCCCGGGATACCCTATGGGGTCATTGGCCAGATTCCATTCTTTGATTATATCAAAGGGGGGTAAGTGATATGTTGCCCTCTTGCCCTGAGGATGAATTATAGGAAGAGACCGGGGTACCCGGACTCCATAATTGGAATTTTTGCCATTTTTCTTCTTGAATCAATTGGTTGCACTGAAAGGTGAGACAATGTTTATGGAGATTTGATGCACCCCTCTGCACTTACTGCCCAGGAAGGGAGAGTCTGTGTGCCTGTTTGCATTTGCTATCAGTATTATGGGGCAGGTGTGCTGAACTAAAGGAAGGCACCCCTCCAGAGCTCTCCTGGTGATTAGAGACACATGCTGCTAGTTGTCGCTCATTAAGCTTCAACCTGCTGGACTCTGGCAGATGCACAGGCAGCCATTACTGAGACTGAATTTTTTTTTTTTGAGCTGTTGCTCCAGGTTTTAAAGATTCCAGGTCTTTTCCTCCCAGGCTGCTGAAGTCATATCCCAGCACCCTTGGAATTTCCTGCCTTTCTTTCAAACACGTGTGTTTTTTCTTTAATAGCACAGTGTTTTGGAGGTATATATGTTATGGCCTCCCCTTCTATTTTTGTTATGAAGGGTTAATATTTCAATATGGGATTTAGCTCATACCCTATTGTGACAGGCTCAGGAAGCAAATCTATTGGTGCCTCATAACCAGAAGCCTGGCAGACCTTAAGGATGACATTTATATCGATCCTGCTGAAGTTTCTTCCACAAATATGTCTCATGTGAACCAGGATTCATCCTGTATCCCGTCGGCTGCCGATTCTGGAAGGAGGGGGCCCAGTTTTGTCCGGTAAGTCACTTTTATTTATTAATAGTGTCTATGGGCATGTTTAATTAAATTTTGACATAAGTATCACCCTTGTTTTGCTTATGTATCTTAGTCTTTGACCACAGACTAAAGCTCATTTGAAGTATACCTAAATCCGATTCTTCCAGACCTATTTCATATAAGAAGAATAGAAATGGTCCCGAGGATGTACTGCGCCTTGTGCATTACTGGTTGTAACCCCTCTGCCAATATTGTCCAGATGGGTGTTGGATAATGTTATTACTATCTTTGTAGGTCAGATTAGACCTAAATGTCCTCCTCCACCTTGGAATCTCAAGGTTGCAGAGAGTTTGGGTAACCAGGTTGTGTTTTACAGATTTTCAAATCCTGTTCTGATCCCATCTATTATCTGGTCTGGGAAGGGGGGGGGGGGGGGGGGCGGTTGAAGAGGGCGGTTTAATTGTTTTAAACTTAGGAAGGTACTATTCCCTCTGGGACATTTACCTTTCCTTTCTTAGGTTGTTTCAACCCTTGGGATAAAGGATTCAGCAGGTCCAAGGTGTAATTAGGTTGGGCTTTATCCTGATTTGGCATCTGACTCTTCTCGTTCATTCCCTTTCTTATTCCGGAAGTATTTTCTTAACCTATGTGCACGGCACCCTAGGTGCGGCTGCTCTCATCTGCTCGGATTGTAGCAGTATCGGACTCTGTCAATATTTGGGTCCTGGGCAGGGGATATTACCCTAAGTTGGAAATCCTTTGGGCCAAATTCTTTAGGGGGCAGGATTAGCCTTTTCCTATCTCCTAAATAAGCTTATTTGATTCACTGCCTTAACTGGTTGGCAAGTGGAATCTTAATGGTTTAGACCTATGGCCGTTCATTCTATGATGGGAAGTTTACCTTCTGCTTCAACAATATAAGGACTATCTGTTGAATAGGACTTGTCCAGGGGTATTATTATTATTGCATATTTATATGGCGGCATCAACTTCCGTAGTGCTTTACAAAGGAGAATACAGACAAGGTAAAACATATAGTACAGAGAACTATGCAAAATTAGATGCCACAGGTTAAAACCAGGTGTTGTGAGCACAGGAGACAATAGGAAGGGGTATGGTTATATCCTTTCTTCAGCTTTGACGGTTAGTGACAAATGTCATGAGATTTTGGGCAAGGAAATATGATTGTATCATATTCAGTTCACAGCATTTTCTGAGAACCTGGACTGGGGATTCTAGGTCAGAATGAGCCTTGTGCAATATTCCTTTGGGAATTTTTATTTTTGGGTAGATTTGTGAATACGCTGATAAATATAGGTATTTTCCCCCTGATCTGGGCCACCTGTTGAAGAGAGTGATCATTGGAGCTCCTTCTTTAAGCTGCTCCTTTCATTTGGGGATGTGGCTAAAGAATCCGGGGGGTACCTTCCTCCTCTACCTTTATCTGTGGGAAGGAAGGATTTTTAAAAGGGTCCTCTCGGTCTGGAATCTATTTGCCCAAACCCACTGAGCTATGATGCCATGTTTGGGTTGGTGCCTGGTTTCTTTGTGTTGCCCTCTCCATTCCAAGGGCATGAATGAGGGTTTCACATAGAAATTACTTGTACCCCTCAGTCGGATTCTTGATTTCTCCTATACCAGTGAGTTGGAGGAAAGATAAGTTATTCTGAAGTTGCTAGCCTTGGAAGCCAGGCGGTTAATATCCCAGTTCCCTTCACCAGCAGAAATCTTTCTGGTGGTGGAGGCGTTGGAGGGAGTTTTTATTCTCCTTATAGAATATCTGTCTCCATGTTATATCAGATATTTAGAATGGTTTTTAGACATTTTATTAGGAGGAAGCTTGCTTCCACAAGGTTTTCTTCATGACCTTAACAGATCTGGGAGATGTCTGGCAGTTTCCAATGAGTGTGGGGCTCTGTCTTGTGTCAGATTCTAACAACCCCTAGGTTGTCTTAGCAGTAAAGACAGAGCTGGATGTTGTGCTTCTTATTCATTGTTCCCTTTATGCTGGGTTCAGTCTGAGAATACACAGACTTCTGACTTATCAGACACTGAGAGGGGTCGGTGGCGGCTGATCTGAGCGATCTGCTACCTTTTTTTTGTACACTCCAGGGACAAAAATGCCTTGAGCTTCAGTTTCTTGGGTAGAGCTGTGTTCAGCTCGGTTGGATTGTTAACCTTTTTGGGGATGTTAGTCTAATTCCCTCTTGGATTATGATTTATGGTCAAGAAGTCAACAACTTCTTCAGACTCTTCTCCTTTCCCAGAGGATTTCGGTCCTTCAGGAAATAGTGATTCCTTGTGCAGGTTCGGCACCTCCAATGTCAATAGCCATGAGGGTATTAGAATGATTGACATTGCTCTCTTCCGGGTGAGGTAATATCACTTGCTTTAAGTACTATGATGTGCATGTCCGGAGTAAATCCTTCGGCACCCGGTATGAGTGGCGAAGTGCAACGAGTTTCATCGCTAAATAATAATAAAATACATTATGCATAGATCGCCATTGTATGCTTGCACACACACATAGGAATTCGTCTTCCGCATTTAACCCATCCGTGCAGTAAGTGTACACGTGCCCAGAGCGGTGGGCCGCCCTAATTATGGCGTCCAGGGAGCAGTTGCAGGGTTAGGTGCCTTGCTCAAGAGCACAACTGCCCCCCATGGAGATCGTATGGAATCCTTCTGGGTTAAATGAGGACCTGAGTCTCCTTCAGCTATGTTCTGTAGGAAGGTTACATCAGGTGGCAGATTTTTTCTGTATAATTCCGTTGAGGGAGTCAGTTTGGTAGGTCTATTCTAGGGTCTTCTAAGAGATCATTTGGATCTACTTTTTTTGCTTTAGCAACTAGGACCTCAGTCCTTGCACGGTTTTCTACTCTAGCCTATACACTTATAGTTAGAGGGATTATCCATTTAGGTCCCTAGGCCACCTCTTGTCTGGGATTTTTTCCTGGGATTACTTATAACCCTAGGTTGCCTTTAACCCTAGGTTGCCTTTAACCCTAGGTTGCCTTTAACCCTAGGTTGCCTTTAACCCTAGGGTGCTGGCCCTGGCTGGCCTTTTGACCCTGGCTGGCCGTAGGGTTGGCCGTTAACCCTAGGGCTGTGTCTAGTTCTAGGCTGCCTATAGACACACAAAAGATATCTCTAGTCCTGGGTTGTCCCTAACTCTGGGCTGGTTCTTTTACCCGTACATGGAACCTTGCTATTTTTTTCTCAGATGCTGAGAATGTTTTTCTACCAGTACTGAGCAAGCTTCCTTTTTATACACATTTTGGGCTAAACAGGTGAGCTATTGCAGCCTATTGGTCCTCAGCGAGATGTTTTTTTTTTGCTGAACTCTCTTGATTAGATCTGCTGTCCTAGTAGGATCAGTCTTGTGGCAGTAGTATCCTCCTTTCCATTCTTTCCCACCCAACGAGGTAGTACTCGCCTATCTCTCAGGCGTATGCTGCCCGAAGGATGTTTTGAGAAAACTTAGTTAGGTACCTGGTAACTTATTTTCTAAACATCCGAAATGGCAGCATACGCCTACTTCCCTCCCTTTTTTTCTTATGTGGAGTTGGATTATGTATTGATTATATGTTGGAGTTGTGGGTCTGTTTCTTTTCTCTTTCAGATCTCTACAACAACTGGGGAATGGGAGGAGGAGTCAAGATTTTATTCTGTCTGGTGGTCATGTGTTCCAGATTGGTAGGAGGAGCCCGGAGGTCTCAGGCGTATGCTGCCCTTTCGGATGTTTAGAAAATAAGTTACCAGGTACCTAACTAAGTTTTTTTTTTTTTTTTTTTTTAAGCTCATGGCACTTTTCTTGGACATATTCGATTGGAACCCCACAAACCCCAGCAGATTCCCATTGACTCTACTGTTTCATTTGGGGCCTCAACAAGACAGTACACCATTCGAGAGAAGCCACAGACTCTTCCATCAGCCTTGAAAGGGGATGATAAAGCTGGAGAAGATGATGAATTAAAAGGACTTTTGGGCCTTCCAGAGGAGGAGACTGAGCTAGATGTAAGTGACTTACTGTTTTTTTTTTTTTCCATTACATAAGACTCATTTACCCCCAAAAGTTGGGGAGGTGCCTGTGCATTTTATAGAGCGAATGTTCTATGTAAATCAAGTGGTGTGTGCCAAGTGCATAGTGGTTCTTGGATGGATGTTATATCTATCTCCATTATATCTATTTATATTTTTGTGTGTTTAAGGCCTATGTAATGGCTGCAAGTGGAAATTGCTGCATGTGCAGGTGAAAAAGCACTTCAGAAGGGTTTAATAAGCATTGTTTTACATTGCTGTAGAATTTAACAGAATTCAACACTGCACACAACAAAAGAATATCAACGCTTACTATTGAAGAAGGCAACTTGGACATCCAGAGATCACGAAGGAAAAAGAGAAGTTATCATGTGTCCTTTGGTGAGGATGATGAAATTATAAATCCAGGTAAGATATATTTAAATGTTTAAAATAAGGGTCATACTTAACGGTGGAGTGGACCAACACCCTTCCATAGATGTGCGCATCTCTCCACATGCCAATTCAGATTGCACATGTATTTACTTTTTTTCTCCATTCCTTCCATTGTCAATTTTGTCACCAAAATGGCATCCTATGGTGCTGCAGGTAGCCTGCAAAGATGAAGTGCTGCTGCGTTTCCTGCTGCTGTGCATTGTGGGCTCTGTCTGTTTAATCCAGGCTGCATCACAGCTGGGAAAGCGTGTCTAGGGTTCTTCAAGATGGTCACTAACAGGAGAAAATTGGCGAGGTGGTGTTTCAGCTTTGAGTGGGGGCAGGAGCAAATTTAGGTGTTGACAAAGATTCATTCACAGGCATGTAGATGGGAGAAGTATGTTTTGGGATTGTTTACTTTTCAACTGTGCAAAGCTGTTGGTCTGGTTTAAATTGCATTGTGAACCACCCCTGTGCAGCCTAAATTGATGCCCTACTAAATGGACCAGCTTTTACAATGTTGGGTCCATTATTATATGTATAGTGCCTTTTGAAAAACAGTGGGGAGACCACTCCCCCCTAGGAGGTAACACAAACTGAAAAGAGGTTAAAAGCCACACCCTGGGGGCGTGGCTAGCTGATGGAGGAGTAAGACGTGGGATATGGAGGCTCCCTGCTAAACCCCCAGTTTCAGCAGTTGTACGCATATCAACAGGCAGCGAGATATGGCCAAGAAGAGGAGGATCAGAGGGACGGCCTGGGAGCATGCTAATGCCCCCATGTTGGATTATGTTGCTGCTGCGGCACCGGAGGCGCATAAGCACCCTGCATCCAAGATGGCGGACGGAGAAGAAGCGCGGTGACAGGGCGGGAGGATCAGCTGAGCGCCCGGAGAGACGAGCAGCTGATGGGAGGTAGAGACGCTGCAGCGGGTACCGGGCCGCGGCGGTGACGTAGACAACATGGCGCCGGCCGGCGCACCGCAACACACTGGCCTTGCACAATGAGGCCCCTCTGCTTCACGGAGGGGAGACAGGACGACGAGGAGTTCCTCACACAAGTGCCCCTGGGGAAGAAGAGGTCGGGTTGGAGGGCAGACAGCACGCTGACATGTCGGCTGGAGGAGCGGTACAGCATGTGAGCAGCAAGCCAGGGGAGAGTAGAAGATCACTGATCACGGTGGCTGAGATCCACCACATCCCAGAAGCTGGACTGACTCAGGAGCCTGAACTGCGACAGAGGCAAGGCGAGGTGCAATGGGGCAGCGGCTCGGAAGATGGTGGGAACTCAGAGGCGTGGGGCAATGACCAGTGCCGGGAAGACACTTTCTGGAATTCACAGAAGGAAGTCGGAATGGGGAGGTGGTGTTTGGTTCCCTTTAAGCCCAGCTGCGCTACATAGCCCAAGAATGCCCTCTGATGAAGAGATTCAGGCGGAAGTAGCTCTGCGGGACCCTCGTCAGACAACATCCCCGGGGAGCAGTGACTGGGCGTTTTCCCCTATGACAGTCGGAGAGGCCGGGATGACGACAATGGAGGGACACGTGGGGGCATCCCTACCTGGCGACTTAATCACAGCAATTGCCGACACGGTGAGAGTTAATCTGGCAGACAAAACATTACCCTCAAGAGCGGACTTTGAGTCATACATAAATCGAATGGAAGGGTAGAAGCGAATACGACTACACAAGCCGATATCCAGACCAGAGTAGAAGCCCTAGAAAGGGACCGAGAGGCTACCCGGAGGGCACTGTCCTCTCTCCAACTATAACAGGACGATCAAGAGAACCGGAACAGACGAAATAATATCCGCCTTAGGGGCATCCCCGAATCGATTGGTCCGGCAGAGCTGAAATCAACAGTGTGTGAGCTCTTTAACAGTTTACTGGAATGTCCGCTTACAGACCAGATTGAAATTGATCGAATCCATCGCGCCCTGGGCCCCCTCATGGACAATCCAGCCAGACCGAGAGATGTGATCTGCATGGTCCACTTTTTTCAGATTAAAGAGGCGATAATGCAGAGGGCGTGGAACAGGGGACCGATCGAACTGAGAGGCGCCCAGGTCATCCTACTACCAGATTAAGCATTTTCCGCATCATGAGGGTTCTTCTAGCTAAGACCGCTCCTGGAGCAGATCCGACTCCAGGAGGCGACGTATCGATGGGGACAGGAGGACATACATATTGAAAACCCCTGCACAGCTACTGGAACTATCTGAATTTCTGGGTGTCCCACCGATCAGCATCCCAAATTGGCTGGCTCCCATGATTGAACTGGGAGCGGATCCGCAGGCCAGACTACTCCCTGTAGTAAGAGTAGTCAATATCTCCATATTTAGTTGCCCGTGATATTCGGGTGTTCTCCGGACTTCCAATTTCTTGTCTATCTTCTAATCTCTTTTGACCTTTTTCTATTCTTTCTTAGCTTGTTCTCACTTTTTCCCTACTAGGTATTGACTTTTTCAGCCCGGGCTTCGTGGCGCCTTACGCTAGGCTCCCTGGTGGGCAGTCTGGTGAGGGGGGGGGGGACAAACTAGAACAAAGAGGGGCCTGTGATACGTGGCCCCTTCTGTTAAAATGGTCTCCCTAAATTGTAGGGGTCTCAATATTCCAGAGAAGCATACGGCGGTGACCTCTGAGTTGAGACGATTGAAAGCGCAAATGGTCTTGTGTGTAATACTTACACTTGGGTTATCCTCCGCCAGAGGGCGCTGTGCACTGCAGACATGCAAAAACGGGCTCCTCCCGGCCCTTCATATACCCAGGGACCTCCCACAAATCCCCAGATTTCTCTGCAGTGCTGACTGCGAAGACATGAAGTATCACTCTCTCGCAGGTGAGCGGGCCTATTACAGCCTGCGGCCCTGTTGGACTATTTCCGCCCGTCCTCCTTGTGATGTGCCTCCCAGCCTGGTCTGGGCTGGTCGGGTGAAGGTAGGCGGCACCATGGGTGCTTAACTGAGCCATGCTCCACCGCAGTCCCCCACCATAGGGTAGGCGGATTAGGCTGATGGTGAGCCTCATAGTGGATTTCCCTCCCGCATTATTGCCTTATGCCCTGTGTAGAGGTGGACCCTGTTTAAAGGGTCGCCACCCTCCCTCGCTTTCCCCCGTATTCGGGGGAAAAGAAGGGGGGGGGTGGCGATCTCGGTGTACACTATTGTCACGCTTATGGCCATACTTTTGCCCCTGACCGGCATCTAGGTGTCAGAGCCGCGCTGCTTGCTCCGTCTATTCTGGCCGCCGCCGTCTGTTTTTACTTCTCAATCTACTATGCAGTCGTGTACAGCACGTGCTGCCTTATCATCCTGCAACTTGAGGCAGGAAGCTAATCTTTGTACAACGCTTACGGGCGGCGGAATGGTGGCGGCGTCTTTTGGAATTCTCGAGTATCCACTAGCAGACGCTCTTATACTATATGATTGACTTGTCAAGCCTTTAAACGGCTGCTTCAGAGCTTTGCGCTCTTTGGGGGAGGCGGGGACCTGATCATACCCGCCCTCTGAGGTTCGGTCGGCGCCATTTTTGTGGATCTTCGCGCGTGTGTTGGCGGTCCTTCTCCTCCCCTGGTCTGTAAGTGCCCTTGCTGGTGATTTTCATCTTCCAGGCCTGCCTGTTGGGCGGTCCTCGGTCTGTCTGACGACTGTGGCCTACCTTAATCATCTGTGTGGGACCTAGTGCAGGAGGGTTCCCCAGGAAGGTATATGTTCCTGTTCTGGGTGGAGGATAATGTTGCCTGCTTATCATTGGTATTCGCTCCTGTGGAGGTTCCTCTGACAGGAGGTGCTAATTCTTGGATCACTATGAGTTCAACCAGTATGGATTGTTTGGTGCGCCGTCACTTTTTCAAGCTCTTGCCACTTGTTTCCCTGTCCCTGGCTCCTATGGCCGTGGTCATGAGGACATTTATGACGGGACATTCTGGCCTGTATGCCTTGTCTCCCTTCCCCCTGCTAGGCGGGTTTCTGTGCAGAATCCACAGTCTCTGGCCTAGCCAGCCTGACTGCTGGTTCTTCCGTCCTTATGGAGACTGGATTCTCTCCTCTGTGTTCGTGGCTAATGGAAGTCTGAGAGCAGCGCTCTTTTTCTTCTTCCATTCTTATGAGGTATGGCTTACCCATATGGATTGGTGTTAGTCTAGGTCTATTCCCTGTTTGGCATTCTCTGTCACCAGGGCTTTAGAGTTTATTACAGCATGGCTTGGAGTTGGCTCCCCAACTCGGTACTCTGAAGGGTCAGGTTCTACCCTGTTCGCCTTCCGGCAGAAGTCTTTTGCTTATTTCCCTCGGCTAAGCTTTCCTTCGGGGATTGCTCACTGCGCGCCCCACTTAATTCTACTGTCCCTGTTGGGATTTAAATTTTTTATTCCACTTGCCTTGTGGGACGTTCCTTTTGGACCGATTCAAGAGCTGTCTGGCTGTCTTTACCTTCATCGTTGTCCCTTGGGTCTGTTGGCTCAGTCAGACGTGTGTCTGAGTGGGTGGCTCTGTTTCGCTAGCCTTCGTTCCTTGTTATGCACCAGGATAAGGTGGTGCTCCGCCTTACGCCAGACCTTCTATCCCTGGTGGTGGCTTAGGCTCGTGTATTTAGGACATCGCCTTTCTGTTGGGCCTTATTCCTAGTAACTCTGAGACAAGGGGATTTATTTTCCCTCATCAGGTGCGGGAATCTTTTTCCTGGATTGTTTCTGGTCCCCCTGGGGGACTGATGCCCCTTGGGGTTTGAGGGCACTTACCTCTGTATGTGCCTGATCTTGTCTGCTTCCAGGGGTTACGCGGCCCTTGGCCTAGCCTTTACTTGGATGGTTTTCCCTTCTGGTCCTAGGGAAGATTGGCTTCTTCCTGGTATAATTGTTAGCGTTTGATCTTGTCAGGCTGTTACTCAGGCCTATTCCTTTGAGGTGCTGAGCTTCTCTCGCCTTATTTTGATTCTACTGGTGAGTAGGTATCCTTTGGCCTTTCACCACCAGGTTTTGTTGTCTAAGTTTGCTAAACAACTACCTTGGTTTTTGGTTCATACCCTTTCAAGGGTTTTTATGATTTGACGCTGGAGCTTTTGCTCCTGTCGCTTTCGGTGGCAAGGTTGCAGGTGACAGTGTCTCTACTGTCTGCTGTGCCTTTTTTGTTGGGGATCCCACCCTACTTTATGGACACTGCTATTGGATGTCCCAAGTATAAGTATTATATCTGGAGCAGGACGTACTGTATACTTAGAATAATACAATTCTGTGAAATACTCACCTGTAGAATTGGTATTATACGTATACAGTACGTCCTGCTCCACCCCACCCTGGTTTTTGCATTATTCTGGATCCCCTGTATGGTGATTGTTATTGTTATCATTACCAGTTGTTTTTGGTAGTTGGATTCTCCCGGCTTCTGGTTCACTGCTTTTCAATGCTGGGGATTGGTGGGCGGTCCCTGGGTATACGAAGGGCCGGGAGGAGCATGTTTTTGCATGTCTGCAGTGCACAGCGCCCTCTGGCGGAGGATAACCCAAGTGTAAGTATTATCTGGAGCAGGACGTACTGTATACGTATAATACCAATTCTACAGGTGAGTATTTTACAGAATTGTATTTTTAAGCTCCTCTCAAACCTCCAAATCTAAAAAAGTGGCGATACTGCTGGCCAGATCTGTTCCATTCCAACCTATAGACTCGATCAGGGACTCTGAAGGCAGGTATGTTATAGTTAAGGGAACAATGCTGGGAGAAACATATACACTAGCCTCGGTCTACGTGCCGAATACTGGACAAGTAGACTTCCTTCTGAAGTTCTTGACAAAACTAGCCGACTTCCAAGAGGGAAACGTAATCTTGGGAGGAGACTTAAATCTGACGTTGGATCCTATTATAGACTCATCTACTGGAAAATCTCCCATCTCCCAGGCAGGCCTTAGAAAACTCAAACGGGCATTACATAGCGCACAATTGTGTGACATTTGGAGGATACTTAACCCATCTACAAAGGACTATTCACACTTCTCGGCGGTTCACTCATCCTATGCCCGGCTGGACTATATCCTTTTATCCCACAACTTGTTGGATAGAGCACTGAATGCTGCAATAGAAGCAGCCACTTTATCGGACCACTCTCCGGTCTGAGTGTCTCTCTTACATCAGGAGAGGGGGACTAGAGTGTTAACCTGGAGGCTAAACTAAACCCTTTTTACGAGATCAAGTGACAAGCCAGGCAGTCCACTCGGCCCTAGGAGATTACTTTGAGCTTAATGCTGCGGGGGAGGTGACCCCTATGCTGGAAACGAGACATAAGAAATCTCAGACGGCAGAAATCTTAAGGGAACTAACACAAGTCAGGGAGCAACTGAACTCCATGTTACTGCAAAAAGCGGCATTCACCATTAAAAAGTGCAAACGTTTTTATTACGAGTGGGGCAATAAAAGTGGCACGCTGCTGGCGAGAGCCCTCAGACCTGTTTCTAAAATGTATTTGGGGAAACAAAAGACCTAGACTGCGATTAACGATACTCCAGCTCCCCAAAGCAAAGGGAGGGATGGCAGTGCCAAACGCAGTTCGGTACTGGCAAGTGGCACACCTCCAAAGGATAGTGGACTGGGCTGGAAGATGATCTAGGCTGGATCCGTGGCACCTACTACTCTTTCATCACTACTTGCAGAGGATAGGACCTAGGAGTGCCCTATGTAGAGAGCTCACAGTCTTTGAGAAATTGGTTATACAGAGGGATGAAAGGTGTGATTTCCCAGATCTACCAGCTCTTGAGGGAGGACCTAAAGCCTCATACAATCCCCTTCTGCAGGGAATGGGAGAGAGACCTTGGCAAAGAGTTTTCGGAGGAGGAATGGGGCAAAATCTTTACACTCACGCATAAATCCTCCATATCGGTCCAAGAGATGAACTACAAATGTATGACCAGATGGTATTATACACCTAAACGCTTGGCCGTGCTGTTTCCAGTTACACCCTCCACCTGCTGGAGATGTAAGGAAGGGGAGGGATCTTTTTTTCATCTGTTCTGGTCCTGCCCAAGGATTAGACCCCTTTGGGCCTGGGCCACGGAAATCATGTCAGATCACAGGCCAGCAAGTTTCATGCTGCCCATCCCTGATGCTCCTACACCATTATGAGGGCAGGACCTTGAATTATAAAGGGTCTTTATTGATGCACCTGATTAATGCGGCTAAAATACTGATCCCCTGATCCTGGAATTCGGAAAGTGTACCCACTGTGACGGAGTGGTTACGGGAGATCAGTAGGGTGAGGGAGATGGAAGAGCTGACGGCAGCCACACATGAGAGGAGCGCTTCAAACAAAACTGTCCCCTGGCCCCAGACTGGCCCGAGCCGACGCCGGTTCACGGGTGTTGTCCTCGGGCCTAATGCATCCTTCTGACAGAACGTGACTATTAGTTGAGCTGGATGCGGTTGGTTCTGGGAGGAACTGGGAGTGTTGAGACTACTCTACCTATTTTCACCCTTAGCTTTATCTATCTTCATCCACCTAGCTGCTTGCTACCTTTCTTTCGCTCTATGCTACATCTGAGGTACAATCAGAGACCATAGTATACTGCTGACAGAGGACTGATGATTACAGAACACCACCTAACACAATACCAGAGTATGGACCCTAAGTTAGACCTGCCCTGATGGTTCAGCTATGACCCGTACCCCTGAAAGGAGGGGATCCATCTAGTAAGCGGAAGCCAGGTTCTGGAGACAGCAAGTGTGATAAAATGAAGAATGAGATAGCGAAGAATGGGGTAGGACCAAATGCCAAATAGCTGACGCTGTTATTATAATGCAGTCATAAGTATTGCTTATGACAGGCCAGGTGTACCTTTTGTAGCCTAGATTCTACGTTATGCTTTTCCTTGAATGTCTTTGTATTGTATTCTTTGGGAAAAGCAAGATAAGGAGTTAAAAAAAAGCCACACCCTTCCCTTCAATTCATCATCTGGATAGTAGGCAACGCCCCGTTAATTTTTAAATTTTTAGTTCCAGGAGAAGCCTGCTGGTCCCCAGTCCCAACACAAAGTAGTAATAATTTTATAAATGTATTTGTGAATTGTAAAGAAAATGCCTTGAGAAGCCAACTAATTAGTAAATGGAGTCCACATGTATGTAATTTATTTTCATTATAACTACTGCTGTTTCTGTGAAGACCTCATAGGTTTCTTAGAGAACATACTGATTTATTAAAACCAAGGAACACTCCAGACAGCTCAGGGATAAAGGTATAGTGAAGTGTATTGCAGGATTAGGTTATAAACAAATGGCCCAAGCTCTCACTGTCCAATCCATCATCCTTAAATAGGAGAATAGCACGAATGGAAACCTAAGAAAAAGTTAAAGCAGCAGCCAAGATGCCAGGGTCACCCTGGTGGATTGGCAGAGATCCGCAGCTCAAGTGGAAGAATATTTCCACAGGACAAATCTGTTCTTTAAAAGTAAGCCATAAGAATTTCTTTGCCTCAAGCATGATGAAGGTGCTCTGGTCAGATGAGACCAAAGTTGAAGTTTTTGGTCTAAATGCCAAATGCCATGTATGGAGGAAAGCTAGCACGCCACATGACCCTGAATACTCCACTTCCACCGTTAAACATGGAGGTGGCAGCATCCTGCTGTGGGGATGCCTTTCTTCCGCAAAGACTGGGAAGCTGGTCAGAATTGACAGGAATAAGAATGGAGCTAAATGCCAGGTAATCTTGGAGGAAAACATGTACAAGATTGCAATAGATTTGAGATTGGGGCATAAACTCAACTTTTAGCAGAACAACCCAAAACCCAAATCAATTTTCAGGTTTAAACTTTGTAATTTCTCTTGCATAAATGAGTTATCTTTCTGCATCTATTCATTTCAGCATCATATATATTGCCTATGCATTAAATTGACCAGAAAAGGGGCCCTTTTGTTTTGTTTTAATAGAGGATGTGGACCCTTCAGTTGGACGTTTCAGAAATATGGTGCAGACAGCTGTAGTTCCTGTCAAGGTGAGTTTGAATGTTTTACAGCTGTCCAGTTCATCTAATTTAAGTTGCTTTAGTTTATTAGTGTTTTTTTTCTTTCTTTCTGTAGAAGAAGAAATCAGAAACTACTGGCACTCTAAGCCTTGAAGATTCTGTAGGCCGCCGTGTACAAAACTTTCCATTTGCTGGGGGCTTATATGTTGGCCTTCCTCCTGCCCATTCTGATGGAGCAGCACAGACCGCTGGAAGCCATGGTACAGCACTGATGGGTGGAATGCCTTTTCCAAATCTGGCACCAGATGTTGATCTCAATCCAGCCACCCCCACAGCTGCTCCCATTTCTGCTGCATCTGCCACATCAAGCTTTGTTCCTGAGGCTGTCAACGAGCCCAAAAAGAAAAAGTATGCAAAAGAAGCCTGGCCTGGGAAAAAGCCCACCCCTCTTATTTGAAAGAACTGCACTCAAATTGTTTTGGAATAAAATGGTGCAGGGGAGCCTAGAAAATGTGACAATATTCATTATTGCAGAACTTTTTATACTGTCCTTTTACAGTTAGTTGCATTACTGACCGGAAGTAGGATACACCATAAAGACTTGTCTTTTTAGATCTAAAGATGTTCCTTTGCTTTCTATGAACACATAGAACCGCCTTCTGACAATAAATATGTTGTACTGTGGTACCACAAATATATTTACAATGACGAGCACTCAATCATGTAAAGATTCTTTATACAGTAGGTACCTGGCCTGGATGTTTAAAAGGAAGTCTATTGGTGTAAGACAGCAGAACAAGACAATATTTCCACCAAAGAAGGAACGTGTGTGTATATATATATTTTTGCTTTGTGTGGAAAAATGGAAACTCACACTATTGTGTTTATCTCTGGATTTTTTATGTCAAGTGCTTTTAGTTCTATGTAAATTGAAATTTACTAAAGGTCTTATCTTTCAGTACCGTTCCTTTTTATATATTTTTTTCAACAGTTGGGGAATAAGGGAAACAAAATATTAAACTGCCAACTGTCAAACCTATACCTATGGAAACAGCTCAGTCACTGTTTTTTTTTTTTTTTGTGCAATGTCGTGACAAAAAGCTTGCAGCAAATCCTTATATTCTAAGTATGTCACACACCCCGCTTAAAAACATTCATTACATGTGGGTTATACTGACCTGTAGATGGCGATCCTGCAGAGATGTAAAGGAAAAAAGAGAACCCCTCCCGGTCCATAAATACCTGGGACCCCCCACTCACTACCCAGTCTTCCATCTCTGCAGACGGCGAGCAAGTCAGAAGATGATGTCTCCTTCTTGCACAGGGGGATTTCAGGTAGCCGGGATGACCCCCGGCCCGTTATTTTGTCTATTTCCGCCCGGATCCCTTTTCGATTTACCCTGCCTCTCAGCCTAGGCTGCTGGTCCGGGCGAGGGTAGATGGCACCCTAGGTGCTTAGGAGCTAATGCTCCACCGTGAGACCCTATACTAAAGGGTAGGCGGTTAACCGGGTTGGTGACCCTGGTTTTGGGATGCCCTTGGCCTTCCACCCTGGTGGTTTTCTCCCCTCTCCGGATGCCCTTCTCCTTAGAGGGGGGGGGGGGGGCCGTCTCCCGCAATGTCAGTTTTATTTTTTATTGTAAGCATAGCGTGTCGTTTTACTGAGTGTGTTTTACTGACCGGACTGACCGGTTGCGAGCATGGGGGAGCTTCTCCCCTCCGGTGCGGTGGTTGAAGGGGGGCGGGGCCGGGCATTCGGCGCGACGCCGCAGCCTGCCCCCGTGCGGCTGGCGCTGCTGTGGAGCCCGGCCACTGGCTGGGAACTGCGCTGTGTGAAGGAGGGGGGGCGGAGCAGGGCGCAAACCGCGCTGGCCACGCCCCCCTTCTCCTCTCAGCATCGTGAGGATCTCTGTGGACGCCATTGCAGCGCTGTGAGTGGGCCTTTAATTGTATATATGTGTGTGATTTATGATTGCATATAAGGTGATATGTTTTACAAATGAAGGCTGGTGATGCTGAATGGGTTTATTATTTGTGTCTTCCAGGTGGACCTACATTGCTTATTAAGGGGTTCTCCCGGTCCTAGGGTCCCTGGGTTCAAATTGGGCTTGTATGTAAATCCTCCCACTTGGGACATTAAAGGGGAATCCCGGGTTGCTTATATGCGTAATTCCCTTGGTCATTGCGACTACCTATAAGATCACCGTATGGAGGTGTCCCCGGATACTGGGCTTGGGCTCCCCTTGGGGCAATCCCGGCAGTGTATAGGGTGTGGGGTATCCCTTACGGGGGATGATGTGTTTCTTAGTCTGCTGCGCACATGGTATACAATTACGCGGCAGTCCGGACCCCAGGCGTCTGGTTCAGCGCCGCCGGTCTCTTCTCCTACTCCTCCCCGACTGATCCGTGCCCCAGGTGACGTCATGGGTGGGGAGTCGCAATCTGAGGTGTGTGCCAGATTGACCAATCTTGAGAAATTATTTTCTAGAGCGGTTACCAGAAAGGCCCCAGCTAAGAGAAAGCACTTGTCTCCAGCTGTTGACTTTGATGAGTTTGAGTCTCTGGACTGGTCCAATTACTCCCCACTAGAGGAAGGGGAGCTATTTGAGGAGTCGGATGATTCTGATGATCAGCAGTTTGTTGGCGCTGATACCGAGCGAGGGCTGGGGGATTCCTTGGATACCCCTAAGGTTCTGGCTCAGATGTTTGAGGTTCTGGCTATTTCTCTTCCTGAGGTGGCTCCTCCGCAAAAGGGGGAGTTTTTCGAGGAGTCTAAGCCGCGCTTGGAATTCCCTAATCAAAAGCATTTTGATGGCATTATTTCTAAGGAATGGGAGAGGCCTACTCGGCTCCCAGGTGTTCCTCCGGGTTGGGATAAGAAATATCCTTTTCCGTTGGATGCAGTAAAGCGTTGGTCGTCCCCTCCTGAGGTGGATGCCCCGGTTTTGGGGTTGTCCAACACCGCTATTTTGAATTCTCCTGATTATCCTCACCATCTTTAAGAGCGGAACAAACGCATTGACCAGATGGCTTGTCATGGTTTTGCCAGTGTCGGGTCGGCCTTGCGGCCTGTTTGTGCTTCGCGCTGTTAGTGGTAGCTACCAGGTCGGTTGTTAGGGACCTGTTGACTACTTCTAGGCTCGATCCGGCTAGTGATGAGTTCATTGCTCTTAAACGGTGTGAATTGTTTTTGTCATTTGTACTAGCCGCCTTGGATGATACATTGGTGATGTGTGGCAGAACGTCGGCCCTGCTTGTGGCTTTTCGACGTTCGGTTTGGTTGCGCCAGTGGGCGGCTGATTTTGTGTCCAAAAAGTCGCTTACGGCTCTTCCCTTTGTGGGGTTGCTGCTCTTTGGAGAGAAATTGGATTCGGTCGCCAAAGGCGGTAAGTTACCTCAACAAAGGAAGCAATGTCGTTCCTTTCGGGGGGCGGCTTCCTTTACCCCTTCCTTTAGTGGGGCCGGAGCTGGCAGAGGATTGGCTTTCTCCTCATCCAGAGGTGATTCCTGGAACAGGGGCAGGGGACGTGCCCGTCCAGGACACAGTTGGGGCTCTAAGCCCAAAGCCGCTGCCAAGCCAGCTCAACAATGAGGGGGCGCCCTCACCCTTGTGGGTGGGGGGACGGCTGCGACACTTCTCCCAGGTGTGGGACCAGGAGGTCTCGGACAGATGGATCCGGGAAGTGGTGTCTTCCGGCTACAAGCTGGAGTTCAACTTCCGGCCCCCTCCCAGATTCTTCAGGTCTCAGGTGCCTTCGCATCCTCTGGCCGCGCAGGAGCTCCGGGCAGCGGTAAAAAAAAATCTTCTGGATATGGCTGTCATTTGCCCGGTGCCTCCCTCGGGCTGGGGCTTTTATTCCAATCTGTTCACATTGCCCAAGAAGGACGGCTCTGTTCGGCCCAACCTGGATCTGAAGATCCTCAACAGGTTCGTCCGTCCCTGGAAGTTCCGCATGGAAACGCTGCGTTCAGCCATCTACTCTCTTCGTCAGGGGGACTTCATGACGTCCATAGACATCAAGGATGCTTACCTGCATGTTCCAATCTTTCCGGCGCACCAGAGATTTCTCAGGTTCGTGGTGGAAGATCGCCATTTTCAGTTTGTGGCCCTTCCTTTCGGTCTTACCTCGGCTCCATGGGTTTTCACCAAGGTGCTGGCAGGGGTGATGGCTCTCCTCAGAGTCCAGGGTATTCGCATCGTGCCATATCTGGACGATCTTCTCATTATGGCGTCTTCCTTCAGCCAAGCTGAGTTAGACACCAGGACTGTGGTATCCACTCTGGAGAGATTCGGTTGGGTGATCAACTACCCCAAGTCCTCCCTTTCTCCGTCCAGGGTAGTGTCTTTTCTGGGAATGTCTCTGGATACTTCTCAGACCAGGGTGTTTCTTCCTCAGTCCAAGGTTCTCTTGATTCAGGAATTGGCATCGGCTTCTCCTGTCCATCCCTCGTCCGGCCATCAAGCTGGGGATGAGGCTGGTGGGATTGATGGTGGCTTCCTTCAAGGCGGTTCCTTTTGCTCAGTTTCACACAAGGACGCTCCAGCTCCATCTGTTGGCGGCCTGGGACAGGTCTCCGCTGTCGTTGGATCAGTCTTTCCTGATGACCCCCCCCCCGGGTTCGGCGTTCCCTTCAGTGGTGGCTGGATCCAATCAATCTGAGGGGCAGATCCTTTCTGACTGTTGGGAAACGGGCACCACGGATGCCAGCCTGTCGGGATGAGGGGGTTTCTGGAAGGATCGTCAGTTTCAGGGTCTGTGGGGGGCCTCAGGAGGCTCATGAGCCCATCAATGTTCTGGAACGGAGAGCCATCAGGTTGGTTCTGTTTCACTTGACTCATCAGTTACAGGGCTTGCCGGTTCAGGTTCGGCCGGACAATCGGACGGCAGTCGCCTACATCAATCACCAGGGAGGGACTCGCAGCAGGAGTGCCCTCAGGGAAGTGTCTTTGATTCTGGCCTGGGCGGAGAGACATGTCCCGTGCATTTCGGCAGTTTACATTCCGGGAGTGGAGAACACGGAGGCGGACTCTCTGAGCAGGTTCTCATCTCGCCGGGGAGAATGGTCTCTCAGCCCCAAGGGGTTTCGCTCGATTTGCCTCAGGTGGGGGTCTCCAGAGGTGGACCTCTTTGCTTCTCGGCACAATCACAAGCTTCCGGCATTTGTGTCTCTCGCGGGATCCGCTGGCTCTGGCAGTGGATGCGATGTCTCTGAACTGGAGGGATCTGGGGTTTCTGTACCTGTTCCCTCTGTTTCCCATGGTGGGCAAAGCGGTGCGCAAGCTGGCCCTAGAGGGCGCGTCAGCAATCCTGGTGGCTCCAAGGTGGCCCAAGACAGGTTTGGTTTGCAGACGTGGTAAGGTTGGCAGCGGATCAGTTCGTTCTGCCCCTTCTGCCGGATCTGCTCACTCAGGGTCAACTACTATACCCCAATTTACCAACGCTGGGTTTGGCGGCATGGTTGCTGAAACCTCCATCTTGAAGGAGGAAGGTCTTTCCGATGCTGTGATTCGGACTCTTGTTAGCGCTAGGAAGCGGTCTTCCTCTACCATCTACTATAGGACTTGGAGGTCTTATATTGATTGTTGTGAGGTCAGGGCCTTGCCTTGTAGGGTGTTTTTTATCCCTAGGATTTTGGAGTTTCTGCAATATGGTCTGGACTTGGGGCTCCAGCTTAGTACGCTGAAAGGGCAGGTTTCTGCCCTGGCAGTTTTCTTTCAAAGGTCTTTTGCTCTTCATCCTTTTGGTTAAGACTTTTTTTCCAGGGGGTTACGCATGTGCGGCCTCCTAGGGAGCCTTTGCTCCCAGTTTGGGATTTGAATTTGGTTCTTTCTGCTCTTCAGGGTCCTCCTTTTGAGCCTATTGCATGATATTGCATTGTCTTCGCTTACGCAGAAGGTTGCATTTTTGGTTGCTATCACTTCTGTTCGGCGCGTGTCTGAGTTGGCGGCTTTGTCCATTCAGGCCCCGTACTTTGAGAGGCATCAGGACAAGGTTGTTTTCCGCTTCAAGCCGGATTTCCTTCCTAAGGTGGTTTCTGCCTTTCATCTTAATCAGGACATTGTTCTGCCCTCCTTGTGTCCTAAGCCCATCAATGACAAGGAGAGGGTCTTGCATTCCTTGGATGTGGTTCGCTGTGTGAAGTACTATTTGGTGGTTACTTCTTCCTTTCATAAGACGGATGCTTTTTTTGTGGTGCCCTCCGGGCCCAGGAAAGGTTTGGCGCCCGCCAAGTCTTCCATTAGTAAATGGATTCGTCAGGCCGTTGTTGGGGCCTATTCTGCCAAGGGGAAGGTTCCCCCTTTTCGTGTTACTGCTCATTCTACTCATGCTGTTGGGGTGTCCTGGGCTTTTCAGCACCAGGCCTCTGTTGAGCAAGTTTGTAAGGCTGCTACTTGGTCTTCTGTTCACACTTTTTCCAAGTTTTACAAGGTTGATGTGCGGGCCTCAGCGGATGCTGTTTTTGGCCGCAAAGTTCTGCAAGCTGCAGTGGTTTAAGTTGTGCTTTATTGCCTTGTTTGGATCCCCGCCCATTGTGGACACTGCTATTGGATGTCCCACATGTAATGAATGTTTTGAAGCTGGGTGTGTGACATACTTAGAATAATACCATTTTGTAAATACTCACCTGTAAAATGGGTATTATAAGTATGTCACACACCCCGCTTCACCCTGCCCTTTTGTATTCTGGATTCTTTTATATGGTGAACTTTTCGTTGTTATGACTTATATTTGGCTCTCCCTGGTCCCTTACCTTACTGCTATCTTTATACTGGGTAGTGAGTGGGGGGTCCCAGGTATTTATGGACCGGGAGGGGCTCTCTTTTTTCCTTTACATCTCTGCAGGATCGCCATCTACAGGTCAGTATAACCCACATGTAATGAATGTTTTGAAGCGGGGTGTGTGACATACTTATAATACCCATTTTACAGGTGAGTATTCACAAAATGGTATTTTAATTGCCCTGCAAATTAAATTGTTGACAAAAACCCGAGGCCATACTGGTAGTGCTACTAGAATAGTCTCCCATGATGCAAAATTCAAGTGCTGCAAGTTTACGAAAATATTGCTGTCTTTTTTTTGTTACAATTTTTTTTATCGAAGAAAATATTTACTAGTAATGCTGAATGGCTAAAAAAAAAAAACTCAGTGCTTTGGTATTCATCTTATTTTCAGGACTTGTGTGTGCATGCTATGAGGACACCTAGGATCTAAACTTTTCTCATTTGCCTTGAAACACAGGGCTTTGCTATGTCTGACCCAGCAGGACATTGGATGCTGCCTTCTGTTGCAATTTTCCCTTCCCTTTAGACCACCTTCTTGAGGGTTTCCACAAGATGGGCTTTTGCAGTTTTGTTTTTGTTTTTCCTTTTTTTCTGATATATATTGATATATAGGTTTGGAACAAGTCTACCTTAATCCAACATGAGGAGGGTCTTTTTCCTGTTTTGGGGGGGGGGGGGGGGGGAAATAATGGTTGCAGTTGGCCTTCAAGATCCGTGCTTGACCACATATTAGTCTATTGTGCATAGACTGGCACTGGGTAGTTTGAATTTTATCATTACAATTTTTGTCTCTTGCTGATTGGGCTATAGAATATGTAATAGAGGTGTTGCAGAAGGCAGTCAAGCTACATCCTAGGAAGAGACAGTCAGTTGCCGCAGAAGCAGTGGAGATGTGCGATCAGTAGTTGCACTGGGCAACAAGATAACAAAACACTTGTTTTCAGTTAACTCTGTTATAACCTTTGTGGGCCGACTGGCACATAACATGCAGGCACTAGCAGGGTTCTTTTGAAAATACAGGCTATAATCTAAGAAAAGTCTGTTTTGTTTTCAGCATTCTAGAAAGAGCCTAGCAAAACAAATTCAAAACAATGTAATCAATGTTCACCCACAAACAGTCCTTGCAGGCAGACTTTGTTTCTGTCCAGCTCTCAACGGAGCAGCAGACGCCTCTGCTGCTCTGACTTCATGTTTCCCCAGGCATACAGCAGTTTTTCCTTCTTATCTCCGATGCACCAGCTGAAGTGTTTAACCTTGTAAAATTCTGGACTGGAGTATGGGAGTGGCCATCGCACACAGACTACAGCTACTCCTAAATCCTGGACCCAGAAATCCAGTGTGTATATAAACTACTAGCTGGCAACAGGTTGTCAAGCAGCTTTATCTGGGACTTCATCCTCAGGACTTCATCTTTAGAGGCACATACCTCCCATCCCTGCTGACTGCTTAGATAAACCATTGTCATTCTCCCCTGCTGGGTAGGTGGCCTCCAGTAACAAACGGGGACAGGTCTGTGGACAAGTTAACAAGAAAAATTTATACCAAAAAGCATCCTAGATGTCTGGTCCTACAGACCATGCGCAGCCCTCTTGTCCAGTTAGCACCCTCTGTTCCGCTCTAGCCCCTTCGTCCAGGAGCTGAGTGGTTCCAAGTTCGCTGGCGGCCGCATCCCCCGCTACCCTTTAACAGGGACCATGCCTTCCCTGGACCAGGCATTCAGAAATGCCTTGCGCGTGCACGCACCCTGCTAAAGGGATTGTGGGGATGCGGCCGCTGCTTAAAGTGTATGTTCACAAATACCAGAGGTCTGAGGTCTAAAGTGGGGGCATGGCTGGACTTCACATATGATTGTGCTGTTAATCGTCAAGGTTTTACCCTCTTTCTGAAAGACAGAGCAAATAGAGGACAGTGTGTGTCTTGATGTAAAACAAGAATTTGAAGCATATATTAATGTTGGGATGCTATAAGATTGTAAAGATGTAGAAGTACGGAGCAATGAAAGCAATGTTAAAATCAATGTTGGTATAATTTATAACCCCCCCCCCCCCCCCCCCAAAAAAAAAAAAACATCGCAAGGGACTGTGAAGAGGTCTGGATTTTTTGTTTTTAGTACAATACTGACCGGGAGCGGAGGCGTCAACTCTGTCTGTCTCCCAGTGCCTCACGAACGGCTGCATTGCCAGGGACTCCAGTTAGATGCCTGAAGTCGGTTTCCAAAACAATAGCGGGGGATTGTGAAGAGTGATGGAAGCATGCATGGGTCCAGGTAAGCGTGCTGGGGCTTGTCCGACTGGGTCTGAGCCCCAAGGATCAGGAACCTGCTACTCACAATGAGCCCCAGTTCCAGCGCAGCTGACCGGTTTCCCTGGTCAGATGGGGCTCCCTCTGGGGGTGAAAAGCATTTTAACTTTGCAGGGTGATGGTTCAGAAGCTGCTGCATCCTGGACTGGTGGCTTGATCTCAGCTGCAGGGGGTTGTTTTTCCGGTAGTGCATGCAGTTCTGACCAGTAGTCGACAGGCAGGAGGGTGTGGGGACGAGCTGTATTGCTTAGCAGTTAGAGCAGCCATATTCTTAGTATACAGTACGTCCTACTCCAAATCTAATACTTACACTTGGGATATACTCCGCCAGATGGCGCTGGGCTGCAGAGACATCGAAAATAGTCTCCTCCCGGCCCCTCAGATACCCAGGGACCTCCCACAAATCCCCAGAATTTCTCTGCAGTCTGGCTGCGAAGGACGAGAAATGGCTCTCTACTCGCAGGTGAGTGGGGCTATTAGCCTGCGGCCCTGTAGGACTATTCCCACCCGTTCCACTAGTAATATGCCTCCCAGCCTTGGCTGCGCTGGTCGGGTGAAGGTAGGCAGCACCGCTGTTAGGTGCTTAGGAGCGCTGCTCCACCGCAATCCCGCACCAAAGGGTAGGCGGTTCAGGCTTATGGTGAGCCTCTATGGGATGCCCCTCCCGCACTAGTGCCCCCTTGCCCCTGCCCATCGGTGGGCCCTATTTAAGTGGCCGCTGTCCTCCCTCATCCTCCTTGTAGCCTTCGGGGGAAAAGAGAGGGGGGGTGTAAATATGTATTCTGTGTTTTACCCTCTTTTTCCATTCTGTTTAGTCTTGTATCAGCTGCCGCACTGACTTGTCTTTACTGGCTTTTTTGTAAGAATTACCTCAGGCGCCATAATTGGCTGCTTGCACGTTCTGGCTTCGCGCTCTTCGGGGGGGGGGGGCAGGGCCCGTCTATGGCGCGCTCCGCGTCATCGCTGATACCGGCCCGCCCCTCGAGGTATACCCCCAGGGTGCCCATGCATATATGCATACATCCATATACATCGATGTATACCTACCATAATGGTCCTCTGAGCAGGAAGTACCGTAGTACTCTGTATATATTTCAACCTGTGCCCTATGCATATGTATATAATGCCACATTAATGTATTCCCCCTGTATATTTCAACCTGTGCCCTATGCATATGTATATAATGCCACATTATTGTTTCCCTTTCCCCCCCGATAATAGGTCCCATAGTACTCTGCGTGTATTCAACAACCCTGGCCTTTTATGCCTGTCATTTGTGTGTTTTTGCATATATGGGCATATTTCACTTCTGTGCACGCTCATCTGCCTGCCATTCGGCAAGCTGCAAGGTCTGAGGGGTGGGCGCGCTGGCCGCCTGCCGCCCCGGAGCCGGGACGTGACAGGCGAGCCGTCTCTGGCCTGTCAGAGGGCCGGGGATGGAGCGCTTGTTCAGCGACGCCCGGGAGCCAATGGTGTGGCACCTGGGCGCCGCGTCATCTGTCACCGGGTGGGAATCCCGGGGCGGGTGACGTCAGTCCCGGCCTCCCCCAATCGGGGGACGGTGTGGGAGGTTGCCTGGCAACCTCCCCGCCGACCGGGACGGCGGTGTCCAGCGCGCACACGGCCTCTGCCCGCCCGGGAGACGGTGGTAAGTTTACTTTGTCACTTTCTTATGCTTGTTATCATTCATTGTGTACCAGGATCGAGGTATAAGAACTATAATAATACCGCACATAACGTGGGTATGGTCTGACAGCGCCCCTGACGTCACTATGACGTCAGGCGCGAAAATGCAATGTGGTCACAATTTGATTGGTCTGTGGTACTATTTAATGTACATGGTGATGGCAATCTGTTCTTTTCTTGTACATGCGGTGGGTCCTGATGAAGGGGGCCCCAGCGCACCCCGAAACGTCGACTCGCTTCCACTGCTGTACTTTGCTTATGTTATAGCAATACAATTTTTTTGCATGAACTTATTTGGAGTGCTGGTTCTTCACAAACATCCTCGAGGTATACCGACGCCATCTTTATCCTGCTTGGTTGGCCCATGCGCGACAGACCCCTACCTACCGCGGTCCGTAAGTGCCCTCGCGGGCGGCTTTATATCTTTCACTATTGTTACTGTGTGCTTACAGGTCATGTGTGCTTATGTCTTTCAGGCGGGGCGAACCCTTTTGGCTTCTCCCGGCCCTGTATTAGTATATAACTTGTAGGCTTTGTAAAAATAATACTCCCACTTCCCTAGCGGGTTATTGGGGCATCCGGGTTTGCTATATAGAGTTATTCCCTATCGGCGTATAGCGCCGCTATAATCACCATATGAAGGCATCCCAGGATAATGTGACCGGGGTCCCTTCGGGCTGTGTGTAGCGTGTGGGCAGCCTCATGCTGACGCTGACAAGGCGCGGGTCTGTGTACCCTGTGCTGAGCAGGTGCTTGCATTGCAATCTGGCCTGCCAGTGGCTGCACCTCGCTTCACTTCGCCTACTCCCCCAAGCTTAAACCTCACTCCTACTGAGTTGCATACTAGCGGGGATTCTCAGACTGATGTGTCCTCTAGACTGGCTACTGTTGAGCATTTGATTGCAAAGTCCTTAGCGCGTAAGACCCCTGCTAAGAAGCGGCATTTGACGCCTAATGTCACTGTTTTCCCTACGGGAACTGAGGAGTTTTGGAATCTTTGTGGCTATACCCCGTCTGATGAAGGGGAGCTCTTTTCTGCTTCAGGCTCATCTGATGAGAGACCAAGGGGTTATGACGATTCTGGCTCTGACCCCTGGGCCCCGGATGACACTGACAGATTATTGACCCAGATTTTTGAGGTTCTGTCCATCTCTCTCCCTGTTGAGGCTCCCAGGCAAAGAGGGGAGCTTTTTCCATACAGCAAAATCACGTTTGGAATTTCCCGAACAGGCACATTTCCATAACCTTGTGCTCAAGGAATGGGAGTTCCTCAGTAAACTACCCGGGGTTCCAAAAAGTTGGGATAGGAAGTATCCCTTTCCTGTTGAGGTGGTTAAATGTTGATCATCCCCCCCCCCGAGGTGGATGCCCCGATCCTAAGGCTATCTAACACCTCTGTCATGCATTCCCCTGAATCTACTACCCTGCTGGATGCTAAGGACCGGCGCATTGACCAGCTGGCATCCCACGCCTTTGCATGTGCGGGACACTACAAGAAAAGAGGGACACCCACAGTACCCTCTAAAAAGTGCCAAAGATGAAACAGTTGCACCACTTTAAGGGTCTAAAAAATATTCGAATTTATTGACTAATTACATATATTTACATAAATGTTTATGTCATGTAGTTGTTATTGTATAGTCTTAAACCGAACCTCCAGCGTGATTTAATGAAAAGCCCAAACTCTTAAAAAACGGTTCCCCAGCATCTAAAATTAATATATTTTACGTTTTTTGTCACTAACTTATTATTCTTTCCCCCACTGGGCTGCAACTCTGTTCAGGAATTTGGGATACGGGCGCCGCCATCTTGACTCAGAAGCATCACACTTATCCCACTCTCACCTGAGGAGAGGAGAGTGGGATAAGGTACAGGGGGATGGGTTATAGCTGTGCTTTGCTCAGACAGAGCAGAGATGGGGTCAGGTAAAAGTCAGCAGTCCCAGAATGCAGAGCAGCACAGTCAGGAGGCACTTCCTGTTTGCAGGCTGCCTGATAAGATGGCGGCTTCCATAAGCCGCCATCTTGGATGTTTAAAGGCTCATAACATGCAGTAGATGCAGGTAGGATGATTTTTAATGTGGCCAATCTGTATGTACAGGGTGTGGGAAACATATAAGATAGACTCTTATTCAGAGTGAAGGTCCGCTTTAATGTTCATTGTGATTGTAAATATATGTAATTAGTCAATAAATTTGAATATTTTTTAGACCCTTAAAGTGGTGCAACTGTTTCATCCTTGGCACTTTTTAGAGGGTACTGTGGGTGTCCCTCTTTTTCTTGTAGTGTATTGAGTTTTGAGTGCTGGGATTAGTGTGCACACTATTATTGGCTTTATTGTTGACTTACCATTTGGCTTATAGACTGGTGCAACTTTTCTAGCTTGTCTAAAATTGGCATGTGCGGGGACGGCGCTGCGCCCGGTCTGTGCCTCTGTCATTACTGCTGTGGCCACTAGAACCCTTATCAGAAATATGCTTGATAGTGCCCCTGATTATTTGCCTTGTGAGGTGTTTAATGCACTCTCCAGTTGTGATGTTTTTGTAAATGTTGTCCTATCAGCATTGGATGACACCATCAGAATGTGTGCCAGAACTTCTGCCCTCGTGGTGGCTATACGCCGCTCAGTTTGGCTGCGCCAGTGGGCTGCTGACAATGCTACCAAGAAGGCCCTCACTGGGTTTCCCTTTAAAGGACTGCGCCTGTTTGGGGACCGCCTGGACCTTTTTGCTAAGGGAGGCAGGTTACTACAGCGCAGGCGGCAATCTCGGCCCTTTCGGGGTCAGGGTTCCTTCTCCTCCTCCCCTTACCGTGGTGGATTCAGGAGGTAGTGTCCTCCGGTTACAAGTTGGAGTTTGCTGCCGGTCCCCCTCCAAGATTCATCAGATCCCGGATTCCGCAGGACCCTGTGTCAGCTCAGGAGCTAGTGCAAGCAGTGCAAGGCCTCCTGGATCTGGGGGTCATCTCCCAGGTCCCCTTAAGAGAAAAAGGCAAGGGCTTTTATTCCAACCTATTCACAGTACCCAAAAAAGATGGTTCAGTCAGGCCCATCCTGGACTTGAAGATCCTCAACAAGTTTGTCAGGGGCAGGCGCTTTTGCATGGAAATTCTGCGCTCTGCCATCAGTTCCCTGCGCCAAGGGGATTTCATGACTTCTGTGGACATCAAAGATGCTTATCTTCTTATTCCTGAGTTCCCAGGTCATCAAAGGTTCCTCAGGTTCGCTCTGATGGATCACCACTACCAGTTTGTGGCCTTGCCCTTCGGCCTCATTTCAGCTTCCAGAGTGTTCACCAAGGTGCTGGCTGGCGTGATGTCTCTGCTCAGATGTCAGGGCGTCCGCGTGCTTCCCTATCTGGACGACATTCTCATCACTTCCCAGTCTCTACATCAGGCAGAATTGGATACTCAGCTGGCGGTGTCCACTCGGTGTCATTTGGATGGGTAATCAACCACCCCAAGTCCTCACTGTCCCCTTCCTTGGTAACTCCATTCCTAGGAATGAATCTGGATACAGTTCAGGCAAGGATCTTCCTTCCTCAACAGAAGGTGGACAGTCTGATTGCACAGGCTCAGTCCCTCCTAGCTTGTCCCCATCCCTCCATCAGGCAGGGGATGCAGCTGGTGGGCCTGATGGTGGCATGCTTCGAAGCGGTCCCTTATGCTCAGTTACACTTGAGGCCTCTGCAACTTCACCTATTGTCAGTATGGGACAAGGACCCAGCGTCCCTGGACAGGGTCTGTGTGCTCTCCCCCCTGGTCAGGAGGTCCCTCTCGTGGTGGATGGACTCAAGGAACCTGTTGGGGGGCAGATCCTTTCTTGCCCCTTCCTGGGAGACGGTCACCACGGATGCCAGTCTGTCAGGTTGGGGGGTTTCTGGAAGTCCCTGCGGTTCCAGGGGAGGTGGGGCCCTCAGGAGGCCCACACACCTATCAATGTCTTGGAACTGCGGCCGACCAGGCTAGTTCTGGCTCACTTGACTACTCACCTTCGGGGCCTGCCTGTTCAGGTGCACTCGCACAACCAGACTGCAGTTGCCTACATCAATCATCAGGGAGGGACCCGGAGCAAGGGGGCCCTCCAGGAAGCGTCTCCGATCCTAACTTGGGCGGAGGCCAATGTCCCCTGCATATCAGCTGTGTACATCCCGGGGGTGGAAAATCGCCTGGTGGACTCTCTGAGCAGGGGGACCTCTCGCCAGGGAGAATGGTCCCTATGCAGCAGGGTGTTTCAATCTCTGTGTCACCGTTGGGGCCAACCAGATGTGGATCTGTTTGCGTCCCGCCACAATCACAAGCTCCCAGCTTTTGTCTCTCTGTCCCAGGATCCTCTGGCCTTGACCTCGGATGCGCTAGCAATGTCATGGCAGGACTTTCGGTTCCTGTATGTCTTCCCTCCAATCCCCCTGCTGGGCAGGGTTCTGCGCAAGATTGCTCTGGAAGGGGTGTCAGCAATTCTGGTGGCCCCCAGGTGGCCAAGAAGAGTGTGGTTCGCAGATGTGGTACAGCTGGCAGTAGATCAATACGCTCTGCCCTTGGTGCCAGATCTGCTCACTCAGGGCTCACTACGCCATCCCAATTTACAAACTCTGGCTTTGACGGCTTGGCTGCTGAAATCTCCATCCTGATGGAGAAGGGGCTGTCTTCCTCGGTTGTGGATACTTTGATTAAAGCTAGGAAGAAGTCTTCCTCTTCCATTTATTACAGGGTTTGGCGTGCCTACATTGACTGGTGTGAGTCTAAGTTTCTTCCCTGTCGTGTGTTCTCTATTCCCAGGATTCTGGAGTTCCTGCAGCATGGGTTGGAGATGGGGCTCCAACTCGGTACTCTTAAGGGTCAGGTTTCTGCCCTGGCTATTTTCTTCCAGAAGTCCTTTGCTCAGCACCCTCTGATCTTTTTTCCAGGGGGTCACTCATGTGCGCCCCCCACGTAAGCCTATGGTGCCTGTTTGGGATCTGAACTTGGTTCTGTCAGCCTTGCAGGGTGCTCCCTTTGAACCTGTGCAGGATGCTGCCTTGGCCATTCTTACGCTCAAGGTTGTATTTCTGGTGGCTATCACTTCTGTCAGGCATGTGTCTGAGTTGGCGGCGCTTTCCATTCAGCCCCCCTACTATGAGAGACACCAGGACAAGGTGTTTCGTTTCAAACCTGACTTTCTGCCTAAGGTAGTGTCTGTCTTTCATTTGAATCAGGGTATTGTTCTTCCTTCTTTGTGCCCTAATCCTAGCAATCTAATCTTTGGATGTGGTTAGGTGTCTATCTGGTGGCTACTGCACCTTTCAGGAAAACTGATGCTCTTTTTGTGGTCCCTTCTGGTCCTAGGAAGGGTTTGGCTCCTGCCAAGTCTACTATCAGCAAGTGGATTCGTCAGGCTGTGATTCAGGCCTACTCTGCTAAGGGGAAGAATCCTCCCTTCCGCCTTACTGCTCATTCCACTTGTGCTATTGGTGCCTCTTGGGCTTTTCAGCACCAGGCTTCTGTTGAACAAGCTACTTGGTCTTCTGTTCATACCTTTTCAAAGTTTTACAAGGTTGATGTTAGGGCCTCAGCTGATGCTGCTTTTGCCCGAAAGGTTCTGAAGGTGGCAGTGGTTTAAACTGTCTGCTGCTGATTTTTATTGGGGATCCCACCCTACTTTATGGACACTGCTATTGGATGTCCCAAGTGTAAGTATTAGATTTAGAGCAGGACGTACTGTATACTAAGAATAATACAATTCTGTGATTACTCACCTGTAGAATTGGTATTATGAGTATACAGTACGTCCTGCTCCAACCCACCCTTGGTTTGCATTTTCTTGGATCCACTGTATGGTGATTGTTATCATTGTTATAGTTTTTTTTTTTTTTAAGTTTCTTTTTATTTGCAGTTCAACAAACAACACACCGAGACAAGTTACATATCACAATAGATGCCGCAGGCACCAATCTCAGAATTGAAGTTTCAAGTAACCTTATTGACAAGACAGCCATTCACACAACACTCATACATTCAGGACTCGGACATCGAATAGACCGCTCATTAAGAAGGAGGGACCGGAAAATAGGCCACAGCCCTCGGGGCGCCCTTTGTTCAGATTTCCCTTCAGCCTGTCTTTAGTTCCGTGGGTCCCCTCAACCAAGCAAGGGTCAGCAATTTAACTCAGTCAAGCAACGCCCCCCTCCCCTAATTATCTTCAGAAGCGGTGTCCTGACACTGCAGCCAGGGATCCCAAATCTTCCCAAATTTATCGGGCACCCCCCTGGCAGCATAAGTCAGTTTGTACATATGGAGTTTCTGGTTAACTAAAGCCTTCCACGCCTGTACCGTTGGTTTGGCCGGGTGTCTCCAATTTAGCAAAACACATTTCCTGGCATAAAAGAGCAGCAATCTGAATAGCGACTTTAACGTCCTTGCCTCCGACAGTGGTTCAACTACCCCCAGAAGACACAAAGAAATCGAACCAGGGATCCGAGTACCCACCACCCTACTAATCAAACCCATTACCTCTCTCCAATAACCCGCTAGAACTGCACAAGACCAGGTTACATGAACCCATGTGCCAGCCTCCCCTCCACACCTGGGACATATGTCACTGGCCAGTAGTCCCATCCTATGCAGGCGCATCGGTGTGATGTATGCTTGGTGGATCCATTTAGTCTGGATAAATCTGTCTCTGGCTTCTATGACCGATGAGTGTAGGTTATCTAAGATTTCCTCCCAGTCATCCCGGTCTAAGGTTTGATCCAAAGCTTGCCATTTGCTTTCAATTTTTTCCCTAGGGGACTCCCGCTCAGCGATCAGGCACTTGTATAATGTAGAGACGAGCTTTTTCAAGCCCGTCCCCATGACCGCACTTTCCACTTGGGACACCGACATAATCGGACCTCCCCTCCGGAATTGGGTCTGTAGAGCGTGCCTGAGTTGCAGATAGCGGAAGAAGTCCCGATGGGAAATCCGAAATGCTTCCCTAATCTGGTCAAATGACATAAGCACTCCGTCCTTGTACACTTGGCCCAACGCTTGGAGGCCCCTTCCATCCCAAAACTGCGGATCCTGTATAGAGACCAACTTAGGGAGCTTGGAGTTGTTCCAGAGAGGAGAAAAGGGGGACCAATACTGTGCCTCATCTGGATTCCTATTCAACCGGGCCACCCTTTCCCATATGTTGCACGCTGTCTTCATACAAACAGTTGCCTCCCGAACCCCCCTATACACCAGGGAGGATAGCTTCCCAGAGGAGCCCACCACCGCCACCTCCAAATTCACCACCGGATTATTCCGTGGCTGACAGAGCCACCAATGCGCAAACAGGAGCTGCGTAGCATATATCATTGTTATAGTTGATAGTTTGAATTGTTTAATTCTCCCGGCTTCTCATTAACTGCTTTTCAATGCTGGGGATTTGTGGTAGGTCCCTGGGTATTTGAGGGGCCGGGAGGAGCCTATTTTCGATGTCTCTGCAGTCCAGCGCCATCTGGCGGAGTATATCCCAAGTGTATTAGATTTGGAGCAGGACGTACTCATAATATACTCATAATACCAATTCTACAGGTGAGTAATCACAGAATTGTTTTTTTGCCATGTCGGAGGCACAAGAGTTTCGTATTTTAATGAGTGGTGTTGCATATCCCACGCGCCTGACCTTAGACGAGGGACCCATGTGCGCTGGGACACTAGTGTCCTGCACCGCTTTACGCAGCTGGCAGATTCCTCAGACGGACCATCCAGTTTCTCCTGCGGCTTCAGGCTCTGACTCATTGGCGTGGGATACCGGCCCTTGGGGGGGGGGGGTAGGCTGCCAGGTCCATCCTTGTGCTCAGGGTCAGCACATGTTTGGGGTTCCTCCTTTGGACGTGGCAGACAGGGTGGCTCAGTGAGAGCATGGTCAATGGCCTTTGTCAGCAGGGACATCGACAGGAATGCTATGGCCAAGCCTATGCATATTTAGACGGAGTCCTCGGAGGATTTTAGCTCCTACGTCGAGGACGTATTTAAAGTCCAGCAGTGAAGAGGACCGGAAGCTGCGCATTTGCCGGGAAACCCTCTGGAGCACCCGACGGATCAGATTGAGCAGCTTGTGGATAGGCTTCCTTCTCTTCCTAAGGTCCTGGGCGCCATTCCCCTTTCCAGATGAGGCGGTCAAGATTTGGTCTTTGCCATCTGAGGTAAACAAACTGGTGTCAGATAGTGCGGCTTTGAGAGACCCGGCAGATAGGAGGTTGGACCAGCTGGCCAGGTATGCGTTCTCCATGGTTGGGTCGGCCATTCGCCCAGCTTGCACCACGTCCTTGCCTGCTATGGCGGGTAAGCAGGAGAGGCGTTGCAGCATGGAGGTTCGCGTTCCTCTGCACTTCCATTAAATTCCTTCGTTATGGAATTTATAAGCGTTTGCTTATACATTGTGCTGGCTATGGCCCACTTGGTGTGTCTGGTGACTAGGGGGCTGCGTTGCTGGTCGCATGGTCTGGCTGAAACAGTGGTCGGCCGAACACTGCTTCGAAGAAGACGCTTGCTGCCCTCACCTTTGCGGGGGTCTTTTTGGTGAGCCTCTGGATGACACGGTCCAGAAGGCCATGGGTGGCCACAGGGGTCCCTCGTCCAAGTTGACTAGGCTTCCACAGAAACTGAGAACCACCGGGGGAACCTAGACCCCAATGTGCCAGATGACCCAAGCCTCCCAGCCAAGCCCTCTCAGGGTTGGCGGGGCACCCTCACCTGATCTGGTGGGGGGGGCAGCTTCTGCACTATGCGCTGATGTGGAGGGAACAGATATCCGACCCCTGGGTCCAGGAGGTTGTTTCTTCCGGATACAAGATCGAGTTCTGAACCAGACCTCCACACAGGTTTGTGGCGTCCAAGCCTTCCCACGTTTTGGAAAGGGCAGTGGCTCGTGACCGCACAATAGAGCTAGTGCTGAACTGGGGAGTTGTAGTACCTGTGCCCCGCTTAGAGCAAGGCTGTGGCTTCTACTCAATACTGTTCATTATCCCTAAGAAGGACGTGTCTATTCAGCTGAACCTGGGTCTCCGGAGACTGAACAGTTACGTTCGGGTGCAGACTCTCTAAGGAATCTCTAAGGTTGGTCTTGATGTTGCTGCAATAAGGGGGTATTCTAAGCATACAGCACGTCCTGCTCCCGAATAGTCATAACATGTGGGTAGTCCTCCGCCTCCGGTGCCGTGCACTGCAGACATGTAGAAAACAAGCTCCTCCCGGCCCTACATATACCGCAGGACCTCCCACAAATCCCCAGATTTCTCTGCAGTGCTGGAACTGCGAAGACATGAAGTATCACGCTCTCGCAGGCGAGCGGGCCTTGCGGCCCAAGGTCCTGTGGGACTATTTCCACCCGTCCTCTTCAGATGAATTATGCCTCCCAGCCTAGGTTGCGCGGGTCCGGTGAAGGTAGGTAGCACCTGGTGTGCTGAATGGAGCCATGCTCCACCGCAATCCCCCTCCATAGGGTAGGCGGTCAGGCCGATGGTGAGCCTCTAGAGGATGCCCCTCCCGTAATCTTGCCCGTGCCCCTCACAGACTCAGTCCATGGACACCGTCAGCTTCTCCCCTCGCTCTCTCCCATACTCGGGGGAAAAGAAAGAGGGGGGTGTGTGTGTGTGTGTGCGGCAGCCCTAGTGCCCATTCGCCATTAGACCTTGTTCTTTTAATCAGGGGGTCAGTGTTGCGCCTCGCTGTACAGTGCGAGCTGTCTTTCTCACTATCAGTCTGCCTCGGCAGATTCATTCCAGCGTGTTAGCATTAGATGTTACTTATTCTCCGCTGCTGCACTTGCTGTCGGTTGGAGCTTTGCGCTCTTTGGGGGAGGCGGAGACTCGGCATGACGCGTCTCGCGTCACAGCCTGGCCTGGCCCTCCCCTCGAGGTTCGCTGGCGCCATTTTCTCTCTCTTCGCACGCGCGCGTGGTGTGGCTCGCCTCCTCCCTCGGTCATGTAAGTGCCCTCCGGGGCGGTATGGTTTCTAGGGTTTTTCAAACAGAGCATGGCACTGACTCCACTCCCCTTGTCCCATTATGTCTTTCAGAAGCCAAGACTTCGTTACCGGCCTCGGCCTAACATATATTACAACGGGTCCTCTTTACAAATTCTCCCACATTACTAGCGGGTTTTTGGGGCATCCAGGGTTGCTTATTGCATAATTCCCTGCGTTATACTGCATAAAAATCACCATATGGAGGCATTTCAGAATTATGGAACCGGGGTCCCTCCGGGACGTGACCGGCTGTGTGCAGTGTGTGGCCAGCCCCTGGCTGAGGCTGACAGGGCACAGGTCTGCGGACAGTGTGCAGAACAGGCATTGCTAACAGAGGAACCCCCCTTCCTCACCCCCGTCTCCCCGCTCCCAAATATCACTCATGACGAGTCCCACTCCAGCGGGGATGACCTGCAAGAGGTGCCGCGAGCGTTGCCCACGGCGGAGCAGGTACTTTCCGGATTGGCGGAGCGTATGGGCCCTGGTAAAAAGCGGTCCCTGACACCTCCAGGCTCTCCGGTTCCTGACGATACCGATGATTCTGCTGATATGCAGGACCCTGACCCTTCTGAGGAAGGTGAGCTATTCTCAGACTCGGGCTCCTCACATGGGATGCCCGCGGGCCGTGATGAATCCGAGCCTGGCTCCTGGGGTCTGTGTGACACGGATGAAATCCTGATCAAGATTTTTGAGGTCTTGTCAATCTCTCCTCCTGGGGAGATCCCCAAGCCTAAAAGGGAGAGTTTCCATACAGCGCGGAGTTCCTAGAACAGGAACATTTCCAGAATATTATATCCCAGGAATGGGAATCGCCTGGCAAGCTTAAAGGGATTCCAGGGGTCTGGGAATGGAAGTACTCTTTTCCCCCTGATGTGGTCAATTTATGGTCAGCTCCCCTGGTGGTGGATGCACCGGTTATAGGGGTCACTAACCCCCCTTTTATGACTGCCCCCTTTTACCGTACCCTTCGGGATGCTGAGGAGCGGCGCATTGACAGACTGGCCTCTCACGCATTCTTGTGTGCCGGGACGGCCCTGCGCCGGTTTGTGCCGCGGCCATCACGGCGGTGGCCGCCAGGACTCTTGTCAGAAAGATACTGGATCACCGCCCTGAGGACCTCCCTTGGGGGGTGTTTAGTGCGCTATCAGACTGCGAAGCCTTTGTTAAGTTTATTCTATCGGCACTTGATGACACCATTAAGATGTGTGCTAGGAGTTCAGCACTCGCGGTAGCCATTCGCCGCCTGGTCTGGCTGCGACAGTGGGGCGCCGATGGAGCTACAAAAAAGGCTCTCACTTGCCTTCCTTTCAGAGGACGGCGGTTATTCGGGGCTCACTTGGACCTTTTTGGAAAAAAGGCTATAGCACCCTTCCGCAGAAGGCCGCTCCAGCCTCCACGAGGCAGGGTCACCCCTCCACCTCCCTACGTTAGTGTCAAACGTGAATCTGAGGTGTGTTTCCAGCTGTTCGGCGTGGATTTCCAACATGGCGCGGGCAGGCAGCGCCCTGGGCCTTCTGGCAGGACCAAGTCCAAATCTGCCAAAACTCACAAGCATGAAGGGGGCGCCCTCGCCCGTCTGGGCGAGGGGACGACTGCACAGCTGTCTCACATCCAGGAATATGCCTTCTTCTTCTGGTGGTTCCGGGATGTAGCCCACCTGGGCTCAGGATGGGTTCTCGCTGGACGGTCCCCCCTCAGTTTTTTGTCAGGGTGTTTTTAGTCCCTGCTCTCCCTTCTGAAACTGGCGCAGGCCGGACTGGGCCTGCAGTGTTGGGCGCGCTTGTTAATTGCCTTAACGGTATGGGGCCATGGCCTCTATATATATATCTTCCTTCCTCCCCCCTCATCAGTATGAGGTAGTCTGGACCCCATGGGCCTATGGCAGGCCTAGCAATTCTACCTTCACAAGTAGGCCATATATGACAACTCTGTCTTAGGTCACGGCCCCCCTGCGCGGGGGGGGGGGGTTCGGCCTCTTGCGAAGCTCTAGCTCTTCTTAGTTTATCTGGGTCAGCTGGACGCCAAAGACTATTTCTAGTCAGTGTCACAGGATCAATCCTGCGGCTTGAGGCACTATTTGGGGCCTTTCTTTCGGCCCAGGCTACTAGCCTGGCGCGTCTGGGGACACGCCTGAGGTGGGGCTTCTGCGTTGGGACCTACTGGGTCGTCTTCCTTACTCCCCAGCCTTTGCATCAGACGAAGTGGGTCGGTTGGCCGACAGTGTCCCCTGGAAGCTACTGGATGGTTGCTTAATCACCTCATCCCCTCACGGTCACTTATCCACTATGTCCCAGTCCTGGGAAATCGGTTCAGGCTTGCTGCCTTCTACTCTGGCATTAGGGGACCCCTGGTTACGGGGCTCTGCCCCCCCTTACTGGCGCCTTGCCTTCACCAGGCGGGTTGGCAGCTGGTGGGCCTGTTGGTGCCACATCAAGATGATGTAATTTATATACCGGGCCCTCGGGCTCTTCGGCGCAGTAGGTTACTAAACCTACAGATGTCCCAGCACCCCGGTGCTTGGTCTGTGCTCATGCCTTCTTGGTAAGGTGGTTCCCCTGGAGCTTCCCATATGCAAGGGCCCCGTCAGGGGGGCACTCCCCTTCCTTACCAGCATCTCCTAGAGCAGGGGTGGGCAATTATTTTTTCCATGGGGCCACATGAGAAACTAAAAATATTGTGGAGGGCCGCTGAGCTATGGGCGTCTAAGTGACGTCTAAGCTCAGCGGCTCTGAGTGCGCTGGCGGCTGCATCTCGAGCTTCCCTCTAACAGGGAACGCGCCCGCGCTGGCCATTCTCAAATGGCTGACACAGGCACGCGCCCTGCTAGAGGGATAGCGGGCATGCGGCCACAGCTCGTGCATGCGCCGTTGAACTGGGAAAGAAGGTGAGTTTATGGGCGACCTGGGGGTTTCACACAGCGGGGCATCCCGATTTTGGATGCCCCGCGGGGAGGGGATCTATAAGATTCCCAGGCTGATAAAGCAGGGTTTTGGTCCACTTCAAACGTTCTGATGTGATAATTTCCCAGCCAATCAGAGAAGCCCTTGGCTTCTGGCAGTCTGGAAGGAGAGCTCATATCAGCTGGGGCAAAGTGTAAGAATGGTGGGCAGCAGGAAGGGGGCATGGTGAGAGCATGATGGACAGCAGGAAGGGGGCATGGTGAGAGCATGGTGGACAGCAGGAAGGGGGCATGGTGAGAGCATGGTGGACAGCAGGAAGGGGGCATGGTGAGAGCATGGTGGACAGCAGGAAGGGGACATGGTGAGAGCATGGTGGACAGCAGGAAGGGGGCATGGTGAGAGCATGGTGGGCAGCAGGAAGGGGGCATGGTGAGAGCATGGTGGGCAGCAGGAAGGGGGCATGGTGAGAGCATGGTGGGCAGCAGGAAGAGGGCATGGTGAGAGCATGGTGGACAGCAGGAAGGGGGCATGGTGAGAGCATGGTGGACAGCAGGAAGGGGGCATGGTGAGAGCATGTGGACAGCAGGAAGGGGGCATGGGGAGAGCATTTGGGCAGCAGGAAGGGGACATGGTGAGAGCATGTGGACAGCAGGAAGGGGGCATGGTGAGAGCATGGTGGACAGCAGGAAGGGGGCATGGTGAGAGCATGTGGACAGCAGGAAGGGGGCATGGTGAGAGCATGGTGGACAGCAAGAAGGGGGCATGGTGAGAGCATGTGAACAGCAGGAAGGGGGCATGGTGAGAGCATGGTGGACAGCAGGAAGGGGACATGGTGAGAGCATGGTGGACAGCAGGAAGGGGACATGGTGAGAGCATGGTGGGCAGGTACATGGTGAAAAAGAGACAGCAGGCAGGAAGGGAAAACACAAGCAAACTACATAATCTTTCTGAGCAGACTTACTGATGCTCTGGAGCCCCTACTCTGTCCTTCCAAAGTCCCCAGGTCTCTATCACCTGCTCATCGGGTCTGGTTTCCTCAGAGGAAGGGAGAATGTGCCAGACCCGACGAGCCGAGCGGCCGATCAGCTGCTGCTTAACCTAAGCCTCTCACACTATACACAGGCGATCACCTAAGTTAAGCAGCAGCCGATCGGCCACTCGGCTCGTTGAGTCTGGCATGTTTTCCCTTCCTCTGCGTCTCTTACTGGCCAGCTCAGCCCGGGCCGGTAAGAGCCTAGCAAAGGGCCGTATACGGCCCGCGGGCCGTACATTGCCCAGGTCTGTCCTAGAGTATGGTCACCCTGGGTACCAAGTCTCGCAGGTTTGGCAGGGGAAAAGTAAATCCCTTCCACAACCCCCGTGGTTCTAGGTTGGGCCCCTTAGAGGGTCCATCTTACCTGCTGGGCTTGTTGAAACGGGGGGCCCTCCGTTGACTCTATATGGCGGACCCTCTCCTCCTTCAGGACCGGTCGGTTTATGGGGGACTCCTGGTCTGTTGAAAGACGATGGCATGTTTTTAATGCTGGTCTAAAGATTGTGACAGGTTGCTACCCCTGGAGGGTCCCTGTTCCTGGCCTGGGCGGGGTTCTACCCCCCCCTGCTTCTCAGCGGTATTCGCTTCAATGGATGCCCTTAGCATCAGGTTATGCTATCCCGGTGTTGCCCGGGGAGCCTAGCGTGGGTCTGAGGGGTCTCCCTCCTGACACAGGGCCTCTGCCCTTGTTCCTACTGTCCCAGGATATCCTGACTCCGGTCAGGGGGCCTGAGTATTTAGGCATAGCCTTGTTATTTCATATGCCTTTTCTTCATCACCCTACCTTTGGGTTCTGCACACGGCTGGCCGGATAGAGAGTCCCATGGGATCTATGGCCTAGGCGGCCCTGGGAGTAATGGTTCGCAGACGCCTCTGCTGAAGGCGTTATCGGTTCCCAGGGCCTTTAAAGCCGTTACAGCGTAAGTTGGGGTTGGCTCCCCATCTGGGGACTCTGATGGCGTAGGTCTGTCTTGGCCTTCCTGCAGGAGTCTAGTTCTGTCACCCTTGTAGAGTATCCTCCTTGGGATCGCTTAGCTGCACCTCCCCAGTAGTTCCATAAGTCCCTGTGGGGATCAATTTTTCATTCTGTTACCCTTCGGACTTCCTGGGGACCCTGCCTGGATGCGGTCTCAGCTGCCCTGTAGGCCAGCCCGCTCCTCTGGGGCCTCCTGACTCCGTCAGACATGTGCCTGAGACGATGGATCTGGTTACTTACTCCCTGACTCGATGTATACACATATATACTTGTACAGATGGATACGGCTACAGGCACCTCATGCCTGGGGGTGTTCCTTTTAAGCTGGGCTTCCGGTTCAGGTGGTCTGTTGGACCCTTGATTCAGTTCCTTGGTCTAGCCATGGGCTGATCATTATTAATACTAATATGAGGGCCTACATCCCTCTACAGGTTTTGCACTTCTCCCCATGCCGGCCTTCTTGGCCTTTAGGGGGGACTGCTGTTCTTGGAGTCTATGGGCGCCTCCTTAGGTAGGCGCCTGATGTCTATTCTAGCGCCATTGCGCCTTTGGACGGATCCTTCTGGATGCTCCCTGATCTTGAGGAAGCCTTGGCTCCCTGATAATTAAGACTTTGTATTCCCGCCTTGGTCGGGTACTGTTTACTCCGTTACCTTGGGTGCTTGGGTATCACTGGCCCTTCCGCACCAGGGTTTTTTCTCTGTTAGTTCAATTGCTGGATTTATGGCCTGTCTCTGTTCATACCTTCATGGTCCTGTTATGAGACTGACGTTAGAGCCCTTGCTCATGTCATGCCTGTTGCAAGCCTTGCAGGTGACAGCACCTTTACTGTCCGCTGTGCCTTGCTTTTTCTGGGGATCCCACCCTGCTTATGGACACTGCTATTGGATGTCCCACATGTTATGACTATTCGGGAGCAGGACGTGCTGTATGCTTAGAATAATACAACTCTGTGAAGTACTCACCTGTAGAGTTGATATTATACGCATACAGCACATCCTGCTCCACCCCACCCTGGTTTCACTAATTCTGGATCCCCTGTATGGTGATTATTATCATTAAGATTTTGCTACCAGTTATTCTGGGTGGTTGGTTCCTCCTGGCTTCTCTTCTCACTGCTTTTCAATGCTGGGGATTTGTGGGAGGTCCCGCGGTATATGTAGGGCCGGGAGGAGCTTGTTTTCTACATGTCTGCAGTGCACGGCACCGGAGGCGGAGGACTACCCACATGTTATGACTATTCGGGAGCAGGACGTGCTGTATGCGTATAATATCATCTCTACAGGTGAGTACTTCACAGAGTTGTATTTTTCTGGCCACGATGGACATAAAGGATGCTTATCTGCATGTCCCGATCTTCCCTCGTCATCAACAATACCTGCGCTTTGCAGTGGGCGTCCAACCTTTCCAATTTGTGGCACTGATGTTTGGACTGTCCACTGCCCTGCAAGTGTTCATTGAGGTTTTGGCGGTGGTGAGGACGAGCCCTATCTCTGGCAGAGGCACTGCGAATGTTTGGACGGTCCTGTCCACGCTGGAACTTTTCGGGTGGGTGATCAATTACCCAAGTCCCAGGTGGTTCTCTCCATGGTGGCGACCTATAGGTATGACATTAGATACTCGGCGGGCACGGGTCCTTCTTCCGAAGCAGAAGGTCATGGCTCTTTAGGAGGCAGTGAGGTCGCTGCTGACAGCTGAACATTGCACGATCAGGCAGGGCATGCGTCTCCTTGGCCTGATGGGGTCCACTATCAAGGCAGTCCCGAATGGCTGTCCCGTATGCCCAATTCCACTCTACAATTGCTGCTCCTATCAAAATGGTGCAGGACTGTGCAGACGTTGGACCATCGTTTCATCTTGACGGACAATGCCAGCGATCCCTGCATTGGTGGCTGGACCAGCAATCACTGGTAATGGGTCGATCCTTCCTGCCAGTCTGGTGGGTCAGCCTGACCACAGATGCCAGTCTGACTGGTTGGGGTGGTGTTCTTGACAACCAGACGTCTCATGGTCTCTAGGACCAGTGGGAGCGCAGTCTTCCAATCAATGTGCTGGAGCTGAGGGCAATTCTGCTGGTTCTTGGGCATTGGTCGGCCCAGATCCAGGACCTTCTGGTTAGGGTACAGTTGGACAATACCATGGCTGTGGCCTACATAAACCATCAAGGGGGTACCAGGAGCTGGCAGGCAGTCCAGGAAGTCGCATCAGGAGGTGGAACTTCACATTCCTTGGTGGTTCACATTCCGGGGGTGGTCAACAGACTGATTATTTAAGCAGGGAGATGGACATGTTTCAAGCCCTCTGCGACCAATGGTGAGTGTCGGAGGTGGACCTCTTCGCATCTCGGCACAACTGGAAGGTCCAGAGGTTCATGTCCAGGGTGCGAGAACCTCTGGCCATGACGGTCGATGCGCTGGCCTTTGTCTGGTCAGGGTCTAGCCTGTGCCACGCAGTTCCGCCACTGCCACTTCTGGATCGAATGTTAAAGAAGGTCAACTGCGAGCAGATTCCTATCATCCTGATTGCCCCACACTGGCCCAGAAGGGTGTGGTTCATGGATCTGGTCAGCCTTGCGGTGTAGCCCCGGTAGCGACTCACCACCACTCAGATCTTCTGCAACAGGGCCCTCTATGGCACCCCAATTCTTCAGCGCTGGAGAACCTGGAGGTTCTCGATACTCAAAATTTTGGAGTTCTTCCAGGCCTGGAAGCTGGCCTGCAGCCCAGCACTCTTAAAGTGGACCAACACCCACCGGGATCACCTCCCTCCCCGCGGGACATCCGAGATCGGGATGTCCCGCGGGGTGAAACCCCCCCAAACACCCCAAACTCCTTACCTTAGTTTCCTTTCTTAGTTTTACCTCTAGACGTGCGCGCGCCCGCGCCGGCCGTCTGTGAATGGCCGGCGCGGGCACGCGCGCGTCAACAGGGACGCGCGGGAGGCGGCGGCGGAGGAGCCGCTTGTCCGCGGCTTGTCCGTCGCCGCGGACAGAGGTGAGTTCGGGGGGTTCGGGGGGGGTTTCACACAGCGGGGCACCCGATCGGGGGTGCCCCACCGAAGTGGACCAAGACCCAGGATAGTCAAAATCCTGGGTGTTGGTCCACTTTAAGGGCCAGATCTCGTCCTTGTCTATTATTTTTCCAACAGACGATCGCAGAGCATAGGTTAGTCCGCACTTTCATGCAGGATGCGGCACATGTTCGGTCTCCGCAGCGGCCGATAGTCCTGCCCTGGAATCTTAATCAGCGCTTCAGGGGCCCCCTTTGAACCCATGGTGGAGGCTTCCATGACAAAGTGGCGATTACCTCCATCCGGTGGGTTTCTGAACTCTCAGCGCTCTTGATCAGATCACCCTTTTAGTTGCTGCTCTGTCTTCTGCATGAAGTGGTGTTTCATGTAAAGCAGAATTTTTGCCAAGGTGGTCTCTCCCTTGCATTTTAATCAGGAGATAGTGCTACCCTCCTTGTGCCCTGCCATAAGGAGCGACTCCTACATTCCCTCGATGTGGTCTGGGCATTATTTTATTACTTGACAGCTACTCGAGCATTATGTAAGACGGATGTCTTGTTCGTGATCCCGGAAGGGCCAAGGAGGGCCTAGCGGCAGGTGGTCACAACATATTCCATGAAAGAACACACCTTATCTTGAAGACATTCAAGTTCCACTCCTTGGAGCATGCCCAGCTGTGTAAAACCCCCTGAAGCCCCAAAATACGCACCTTCCCCCGGGGCCCTTGTCACATCTCTGCGCCGCAGCCGCACCCCTGCCAGCCTTTTGCTGTGCATGCAACCCTGCCTGGCCTTTCTGAATGGGTAGCACATGCCACGATTTGAAGGTGAGCAGGGGATGTGGCTGGAAGTGCACGTAGCTCCCTTCAGCCCAGCTCGGCTGCTTAGCCACCAGTGGAGCAGAGTGAAAGCGAGTGCGCTGATTGGCTGAGCGGGCCACTTGTTCTCGTCTGAGTCTGTCCCATGAGAGTGACAGGAAGATGAGTGTGTGGGATGACCTGAAGGGGGATACACACAGCAGGGCATCCAATTCTTACCATTTTTCTTTGAGGCTCCACCAACCTTATTTTTCTCTATGCCTTTTCACCCTTACCCATTAGCATCCCGTAGATAGTTACTACCATTGTTCTTGAAATTTAAGGCCTAACATCAATTTACCCTAGCCCAAGCAAACAACCCTCTGAGGAAGCCCAAGTTGGTGAAACGCGTCAGGGACTGGGGCTAGACACAATGTTTGAGACATCTCATGGTACATGCTTCTTATAGAAGAAACCCCACAGCTTACCAATACAATGTCTTTACTATGTATATTTACCTTTAAGTGAATATGAGATTTGTGTACCATGTACTGTATATAATACTGTTTTATGTATACCAACCTTTATGGATGCTTGTTGGCAGGTAGGAAGGTGGATTTGCAGGCAAGTAGATAGGTTGGCTGGATGGGCAGGCAAGTAGATGGGTGAATGGCAGATAGAAGGGTGGCCAGACAGGTGGGTGGGCAAGTAGGTAGATGGTGTTGCAGAGTGTGAGTGCTGGGTGCAGCGGAGTTGTAATCCAGATAGACAATAGTGGTATAACAGGAACTGGCTTTACTGGAGCATGAATGCAGTAAGAGAAAGTAGTTAGAGAATGCAGTCTTACATGGTGGCTTAAAAAAAAAAAACAGACAATTAATTGATAATGGTCCAGCACTCACATAGTCCACATAGAAGAAATACAAAAAAATGCAGAATGGTGCTGCAACATCATATCGAGGGTATCCATAATACACTCCTCTCCTTGAACAATAAAGATCAATGAAGTGCGCACACCGGAATTACAATTTCATCAAAAATCCCTTTTATTAGATATTAACAATTAAAAACTATTCTATATACATATCATCATAATACATACTCCATAATACATAAAGACAAGACACCAAGCTTTGACCGTGTACCGCTATGCATGTTATACCACAAAAAGTCTATTCACAATAAGATTAAAGGAAGATGTAACATCCACATCTGTCGCAGTGATTCAGCTCTGATAACACTCTGCTACTGTAGCTCTGCGCATATGGCAACAAATATAATCTGTAGTAAACTGTAACTAAACTCACAGATGTCTGCATTGATACAAAGTATTTCCTTTACACAGCTCTACAGTAGCATATTGCACCAAGCTATCAGCATTGTCAGTGGTATAAAAACGAGCCACACAACTCTAACTCCCGGTCATAGATAGGTGTATACATATAAAGCATCAATAGCGCAGTAAATAAAACCTTAACTTGCCTTAAACATAGATGTCCTCAGACGTCTCACACTCCACTACCTGACGGCCGTTTCGAGCCCTTGCGGCCCTTCCTCAGAGGTCTGCTAATCTACCTAAGCCCCCTATGCTGTTTAAATAGTCCTGATGCCTCTCCCTTTTGGCGCCATGTGACGCGCGATGACGCGGTCGTACCGCCGCGTCATACCGCGTCACTTCCTGCCGTTACTCGGTCCCGGCGTGCGAGCGAACCACCTGGCCCGCAGGCTCCCTCCTGCCAACCATAATGTGGCCGCGTGCACGCGCACGGGGCCGGTCGTGGTAGGTCTCGCAGATTACACAACACAGACACTGTTTTTGCAATAAACAATACAAGTATATAACAGGTGTCTTCCAATCAGCGGTATAGGGATTAAAAGGACTTCATTTTTCATTCTTTACTCCACAGGAAGGCACCAGTCCAGAACTTCCTCCAGCAGCCCAGCTGTCAATCTAAAAGGGGGGACATATCATATACCATCAGCGTTATATGTCTAGGCAATGAAAACATATCTTGTAATATACCCAATGTCAATTTACACATTATGGAGTCACATCCCCCTCCCCCTCCCATGCTGACACATCCGGTCATACTCAGGCCGACCCAAACTACCTGTATTTAACTACTAACATCTATAATTCCTAACTATGTACAAATAATCAGAGATATCCCTATCAAAACTATATAACACAGCTAACCCTAGCCAGGGCCAGCCATCCAGAACCACCCATATCTCACAAATAAGGCGAGAGATCACATTCCTCATTTAATCCTTGTGGGGCCAGTGAATTAAGTTCATAAATCCAAAAAAGTTCACGCTGAGATAAACGTCTTTTGATATCACCGCCCCTTTTGTGTAATGTTATTTTCTCTATCACCATATACCTTAGTTGTGAAACATTGTGGCCCTCTGTCATGAAATGTCTCGCCACTGGTGATGAGGGATCACCCCTCCTAATAGCTGATCTATGTTCGGAGATCCTCATACGTACTTCCCTAGTCGTTTGACCCACATATATCATTCCGCATGGGCGTTTCAACATATATATCACCATCATTGATGAACAATTCAGGAGATCTTTTATTTCATACTTCCTCCCTGTTCGTGGATGGCTGAAATATTTCCCCTTTATCACAAAGCTACATTGTGAACAATGGCCACAGTTATACATCCCTACAGGTTTAGGATGGCCAAAGAGATCATTACTAGATCTCTGTGTCAGTATTTCCGTATCTGCCCTAATAAGATGACCCCTAATGTTTTTAGGGCGTTTATAAGTGAATAAGGGCGGGGCTGCAAACATGTCCTTGAATGTTTGGTCACTAGTTAAAATCGACCAATGTTTCTGTACAATTCTTTTGATTTGGTGACTATGGATATTATATGTGGTCACCATTGCTATTCTATCTGAAGCCTTTTTAGGGTTATACTTTAACAGCGTCTCCCTTTGTATTTGGGATGCCTTCTGTTTAGCTTCTTCTATCAGCTGGTCTGGATAACCTCTTGCCCTAAAATTTCTAGTCATATCTTCCGCCCGTTCCTGGAAGATCTCCTCATTGTCTATTATCCTCCGCAATCTTAGAAATTGGCTATAGGGAATACTATTCTTCTGTGTCCTTGGATGGAAGCTATTAAATTGAAGATAGGTATTTCTATCTGTCGGCTTCCTAAATATATCAGTTGTAATTTTGTTATCTCGAAGACTCACATTAACATCCAAGAAATGTACTGCCTTAGTACTGTGATCCATTGTAAACGAGATGGATGGTAGACACTGGTCTAATTCTTCCTTAAAAATCCGCAGTGCTTCAGCTGGTCCCCTCCACACCAAAAAAATATCATCTATAAAACGAAACCAAAGAAGGGCATGTGAGACAAATAACGGATGGGTATACACAAATTTCTGTTCAAAAGATGCCATAAAGAGATTTGCGTACGATGGGGCCACATTGGACCCCATCGCCGTACCCTGTAGTTGTTGAAAAAAGTGACCATTGTAGTAGAAATAATTGCGTGTCAATACTAATGTTAATAATTTCTCCAAAAATTCTCTAAAATGTACCTCTAGTCCCATATCAATCCACACTTCTCTAATCACATCAATCCCTAAATTGTGGGGTATTGATGTGTAGAGGCTGTTCACATCCATTGTGCATAACATGCATCCCACTGGTAATATTCCTAGATTAGATATCTTATTTAGAAAGTCACCTGTGTCCAATAGAAACAAGGGTATTGATAATACTTTCGGTTGGAGGACCCTATCCAAAAAGACTGCTATCGACTGAAATACCGACTCCACGCCCGCCACAATCGGGCGCCCTGGTGGTTTACTTATGCTCTTGTGGATTTTCGGTAAAATACCGGTGTCACCGGAGTGGGAGTGATCTAAAAATCTTTAAGTTTCTTATCAATAAGATGCGAATCATAAGCATCCAGTACTATCCGGTCAATCTCCCCTTTTATCCCTGTCAGAGGATCCCCACTCAGTTTGCAATAAACATTTACATCAGCTAACTGTGACTCAATTTCTGTCCATGATCACGGTGGCGCCCCCTTTGTCGGCAGGCTTAATTACAATCGACATATCCTCCTTTAGTTTTGTCAATGCCTGTCTCTCACCTTTACTCAAATTATTTCTACATTTACCTGTCAGGGGGCGCCACCGGATCATCGACACATCCCTCTGCACCATCTTAATGAAAGTTTCTACAGCGTGAAACTGTTGTGGTGGCTGCCATCTGCTCTTCTGTTTACATTGAGTCAAATCAACCCCAGTCGGGAGATGCATCGCTTGTGCCTGTTGTGGGGTATCCTGTGGTTGAAAATCTGTTTGAGAGGAATTGAAAAACGCCTTGATACGTAACAATCGAAAGAAATTTTGAAGTTCCACATACAGTGCTAGAGGGTTCCCAAGAAAGGTCGGCACAAAACCTAATCCCCTATTGAGAACCCTCTCCTCATCCACTGTGAGTGGTCTATTTGAAATATTCACTACTAGGTTACTCTCCCTGGTTTGGTTTTGCTCCGGGTCACTCTTTGGGGTCCTCCCTCCTCTCTTGCCCCGTCTTGTGGGTTTTTTCTTTGTCCACGATTGCCTTTGATCTCTAAAAAACGCCTCGAGTCACTCCCTGAGGAGTTACTAGAGTCAGAATCTGATGCATTTTGATGTCGCTGTGAGTTGAAATGCCTAAATGATCTTATTTCTCTCCAATTATAAACCCTATTGGATTCATAGTCCAAAATATCTCTTTTATATTTGTTAAGTTTTAAGGTCAAAGTCTCAGAATGGTATTGATTTAAAGTTGTCTCTAAAGATTCCATATAGGTTCTGAAGTCATTCACATCCAATGATGACTCTAGTTTAGTCTTCACTACTGATATCTCCTGGTCTAATTCCTTTAATTGATATCGAATCTAGGAATATTACCAGTGGGATGCATGTTATGCACAATGGATGTGAACAGCCTCTACACATCAATACCCCACAATTTAGGGATTGATGTGATTAGAGAAGTGTGGATTGATATGGGACTAGAGGTACATTTTAGAGAATTTAGTTTTGAATTTAGTATTGACACGCAATTATTTCTACTACAATGGTCACTTTTTTCAACAACTACAGGGTACGGCGATGGGGTCCAATGTGGCCCCATCGTACGCAAATCTCTTTATGGCATCTTTTGAACAGAAATTTGTGTATACCCATCCGTTATTTGTCTCACATGCCCTTCTTTGGTTTTGTTTTATAGATGATATTTTTTTGGTGTGGAGGGGACCAGCTGAAGCACTGCGGATTTTTAAGGAAGAATTAGACCAGTGTCTACCATCCATCTCGTTTACGATGGATCACAGTACTAAGGCAGTACATTTCTTGGATGTTAATGTGAGTCTTCGAGATAACAAAATTACAACTGATATATTTAGGAAGCCGACAGATAGAAATACCTATCTTCAATTTAATAGCTTCCATCCAAGGACACAGAAGAATAGAATTCCCTATAGCCAATTTCTAAGATTGCGGAGGATAATAGACAATGAGGAGATCTTCCAGGAACGGGCGGAAGATATGGCTAGAAATTTTAGGGCAAGAGGTTATCCAGACCAGCTGATAGAAGAAGCTAAACAGAAGGCATCCCAAATAAAAGGGAGTCGCTGTTAAAGTATAACCCTAAAAAGGCTTCAGATAGAATAGCAATGGTGACCACATATAATATCCATAGTCACCAAATCAAAAGAATTGTACAGAAACATTGGTCGATTTTAACTAGTGACCAAACATTCAAGGACATGTTTGCAGCCCCGCCCTTATTCACTTACAAACGCCCTAAAAACATTAGGGGTCATCTTATTAGGGCAGATACGGAAATACTGACACAGAGATCTAGTAATGATCTCTTTGGCCATCCTAAACCTGTAGGGATGTATAACTGTGGCCATTGTTCACAATGTAGCTTTGTGATAAAGGGGAAATATTTCAGCCATCCACGAACAGGGAGGAAGTATGAAATAAAAGATCTCCTGAATTGTTCATCAATGATGGTGATATATATGTTGAAACGCCCATGCGGAATGATATATGTGGGTCAAACGACTAGGGAAGTACGTATGAGGATCTCCGAACATAGATCAGCTATTAGGAGGGGTGATCCCTCATCACCAGTGGCGAGACATGACAGAGGGCCACAATGTTTCACAACTAAGGTATATGGTGATAGAGAAAATAACATTACACAAAAGGGGCGGTGATATCAAAAGACGTTTATCTCAGCGTGAACTTTTTTGGATTTATGAACTTAATTCACTGGCCCCACAAGGATTAAATGAGGAATGTGATCTCTCGCCTTATTTGTGAGATATGGGTGGTTCTGGATGGCTGGCCCTGGCTAGGGTTAGCTGTGTTATATAGTTTTGATAGGGATATCTCTGATTATTTGTACATATTTAGGAATTATAGATGTTAGTAGTTAAATACAGGTAGTTTGGGTTGGCCTGAGTATGACCGGATGTGTCAGCATGGGAGGGGGAGGGGGATGTGACTCCATAATGTGTAAATTGACATTGGGTATATTACAAGATATGTTTTCATTGCCTAGACATATAACGCTGATGGTATATGATATGTCCCCCCTTTTAGATTGACAGCTGGGCTGCTGGAGGAAGTTCTGGACTGGTGCCTTCCTGTGGAGTAAAGAATGAAAAATGAAGTCCTTTTAATCCCTATACCGCTGATTGGAAGACACCTGTTATATACTTGTATTGTTTATTGCAAAAACAGTGTCTGTGTTGTGTAATCTGCGAGACCTACCGCGACCGGCCCCGTGCACGTGCGCGCGGCCACATTATGGTTGGCAGGAGGGAGCCTGCGGGCCAGGTGGTTGGCTCGCACGCCGGGACCGAGTAATGGCAGGAAGTGACGCGGTATGACGCGGCGGTACGACCGCGTCATCGCGCGTCACATGGCGCCAAAAGAGAGAGGCATCAGGACTATTTAAACAGCATAGGGGGCTTAGGTAGATTAGCAGACCTCTGAGGAAGGGCCGCAAGGGCTCAAAACGGCCGTCAGGTAGTGGAGTGTGAGACGTCTGAGGACATCTATGTTTAAGGCAAGTTAAGGTTTTATTTACTGCGCTATTGATGCTTTATATGTATACACCTATCTATGACCGGGAGTTAGAGTTGTGTGGCTCGTTTTTATACCACTGACAATGCTGATAGCTTGGTGCAATATGCTACTGTAGAGCTGTGTAAAGGAAATACTTTGTATCAATGCAGACATCTGTGAGTTTAGTTACAGTTTACTACAGATTATATTTGTTGCCATATGCGCAGAGCTACAGTAGCAGAGTGTTATCAGAGCTGAATCACTGCGACAGATGTGGATGTTACATCTTCCTTTAATCTTATTGTGAATAGACTTTTTGTGGTATAACATGCATAGCGGTACACGGTCAAAGCTTGGTGTCTTGTCTTTATATATTATGGAGTATGTATTATGATGATATGTATATAGAATAGTTTTTAATTGTTAATATCTAATAAAAGGGATTTTTGATGAAATTGTAATTCCGGTGTGCGCACTTCATTGATCTTTATTATTAAAAAAAAAACAGGAAGAGAGAACTAGCAGTGATAGAGATTACAGCTGGATATATAGGAAGTAACAACACAGCAGAAAAAATACATAGAAACTGTACGCATTGTAATCGCGCCATCTAGTGTCACAACCTGCAATAACTGCAAACTTAAATAAAACCAAAAGTCACTCTAGCATAGACTAAGCTGGCTGGAAGTCTGTTGTACTGTTTCTCCAACACCCCTTCTCAACAGCTGAGGCTTAGTCTAAAAACCCCATCTTCCTTGTGAGCCTTGCGTGTCTCAGCTGTCAAGGGCTTAGTAAGGATATTCTAAGCATACAGTAGGTCCTGCTCCAGATATAGTAATAACATGTGGGTAATCCTCCGCCTGAGGGCGTGTTCACTGCAGACATGTAGAAAACAGGCTCCTCCCGGCCCTACATATACCGAGGGACCTCCCACAAATCCCCAGATTTCTCTGCAGTGCTGAACTGCGAAGACATGAAGTATCACGCTCTCGCACGCGAGCGGGGCTTTACAGCCCAAGGCCCTGCGGGACTATTTCCACCCGTCCTCTTTGTGAAGAATATGCCTCCCAGCCTGGGCTGTGTTGGTCGGGTGAAGGTAGGCAGCACCGTGTGTGCTTAACGGAGCCATGCTCCACCGCAATCCCCCACCATAGGGTAGGCGGTTTAGGCTGATGGTGAGCCTCTAGTGGATGCCCCTCCCACATTATTGCCCCGTACCCCGGGTAGTGCTGGACCCTGTGTAAAGGGTCGCCATCCTCCCTCATTTCCCCAACTAGTTAGGGGGAAAAGAAAGGGGGGGGTATGTCCCAGTGTACCAGTATGTCACGCTTATGGCCTTATTTCTGCCCTTCATTAACATTGAGATGTCAGAGCCGCGCTGCTTGCTCGTTATTCGGTTTTCGGCTGCCGCCGTATGCCTTATACATAGTTTGCTGCGTCGTCTAGATGCTGTGGCGCCCTTTCCTTACTAGATGTAACGGGTTTTCTACGAATCCTTAAGCGTGTGATTGTATCCTTGCCTTGCCATTACCTCAGAGCTTCGCCCTCTTCGGAGTGGGCGGGGACTTGAATTGGCGCGCTCCGCGTCACGGCCGAGCATCGAGCCCGCCCTTCGAGCTTTGCTGGGCGCCATTTTGTTGATCTTCGCGCACGCGTGGTGGCGGTTCCCCTCCTCCCTTGGTCTGTATGTGCCCTCGGGGGTGACTCCTTTTTATATGTTTTTCCAGCTGCGCATGGCTCTGACACCCATTCTTCTCCTTATGTCTTTCAGACGCCAAGATTCCGGTGGCATATCTTCCACATTCCTAGCGGGTCTTGGGGCATCCAGGGTTGCTTACAGCATAAATCCCTGCTGGCACCATATGGAGGCATCTCAGAATTATGTGTCCGGGGTCCCGCGGGGACAAGACCGGCTGTGTACTGCGTGTGGACAAACCCATGCTGATGCTGACAGAGCACGGGTCTGCGGACCGTGTGCTGAACAAGTACTGGCCCTGCAATCAGGTTTACCAGTGGCTGCACCTCGCTTCAATACACCTGTCTCCCCGTGTTTAAATCTCACTCCTGAGCAGTCGCACTCGAGCGGGGATGACCAGCAGGTGGTGCCGCGCAGGCTACCTACGGCTGAGCAGGTGATGTCTGGTCTGGCGGAGCGCTTGGGCGCTGGAAAGAAGCAGTCCCTGACACATCCTGTTTCCTGCTGAAACTGAAGAGTCTGCTGCTATGCAGGACCTTGATCCTTCTGATGAAGGTGAACTTTTCTCAGGTTCCAGTTCCTCAGATGAGATACCTTGGAGCCGTGACAATTCTGGCCCTGGTTCCTGGGGCCTGTGTGACACTGATGAATTACTCATTAAGATCTTTGAAGTACTATCCATCTCTCCTCCGGGAGAGTCTCCCAAGCCCAAGAGGGAGAGTTTCCACACGGCGACGCCGCGCTTGGAATTTCTGGAGTACGATCATTTCCAGGCTCTTATATCTAAGGAATGGGAATCACCTTGTAAACTTACAGGGGTTCCGGGGGTCTGGGATTGGAAGTACCCTTTTCCCCCTGACGTGGTTGACTGTTGGTCGGTCCCTCCCGAGGTGGATGCACCTATTATTGGGGTTGCTAACCCTCCCTTCATGACAGCTTCTACTCATCGTACCCTTTGGGATGCTGAGGACCGGCGCATTGACAGACTGGCTTCCCACGCCTTCTCGTGTGCAGGGACGGCTCTGCGCCCGGCCTGTGCCGCGGCCATCACGGCGGTGGCCGCCAGGACCCTTCTTAGGAAGATACTTGATCACCAGCCCGAAGATCTCCCTTGGGAGGTCTTTAATGCACTTTCCGATTGTGAGGTCTTTGTGAGGTTTATCCTCTCAGCGATGGATGACACTATTAAGATATGCGCTAGAACCGCTGTTCTTGTGGTAGCTATTCGCCGCCTGCTTTGGCTGTGACAGTGGGGGCTGACAATGATACAAAAAAGGCTCTTACTGGCCTTCCTTTCAGAGGACGACGCTTATTTGGGGCCCGTTTGGACCTTTTTGGAAAAAAGGGTAAGGCACCCTCGCGCAGAAGGCCGTCTCGGCCTCCTAGGGGCAGGGACACCCCTCCCCCTCCCTACGTTAGTGTCAAGAGCGAACCAGAAGTGTGCTTCCAGCTCTTTGGAGTGGAGGGCCGTCCCAGGGGGGGCAGGCAATGCCCTGGGACCTCCGGCAGGGCGAAGTCCAAATCTGCCAAAACCGCACAAGCATGAAGGGACGCCCTCGCCCTTTGGGCGAGGGGACTGCTGCAGCACTTGGCTCCTATCGCAGCGCGCCAGGCTTCTTTCAGGTTGTTACAGGAAGTAGTCCCCCTGGATGCAGAATGGAGTTTGCTGGGCGGTCTCTTTCTGAGGTTGTCAGGGTTCTTCTAGTCCCTGTTTTCTCTTCGGGAGTTGAGGCAGGCCGAGTTCGGCTTGCAGGGTCGGGGCTCTCTTACAGGTTGGCCCCTTGACTTGTGACTGCATCCCCGTTACCTTTTCCCTCTGGGATGAGGCAGTCTGACCCGGGCTGGACTTATGGGCCTTGCAGTTATACCTTCACAGGCACTTCCTACATGGTATCTATCTGTTGGGCCGCAGGCGCTCTTGTCCAGTGGGCCTCTCGATGCCTGTGAGGATGCATCTATCCTGGGTTTCCCCACTTGTGTAACCCTTTTTGAGAAATACCCCTATATATGTTCTTGAGGTGGGTACACAGTCAAGATCTATCAAATACTTTCAAAGGGATCCGGGGTTAGGCTCCCCCGGTTATTGTTTTTTATCTCTGACTGTAACCACACCATTTAATAAAAAAGTTTGTTTATATTTATTTGTAATTTTGTTAAAAAACAATACATTTGTTTATATTTTTCACATACAATTGATGCTTCAACATTCTAGTACATGGAAAGTTATCTGATCATTATCTCTTTTTTCAGTTACACTTGGAAATACCTTTCAGGTGGGCAGACATGTTTCGCCTTATGACAAGGCTTTATCAATGCCCTATTCACCTGAGGAAAGGAAATACAGATAAATGATAAGCCTTAAAAGCATTCTATATTGAAGCAGTAGGCTACCTTATTAGGGAATTTCCATATATGCAGTGAAGTGGAAAACTATACACTGGAATTGTCTTTTTTTCCCGAGAAATGTCAGGTCCATATATCCTTTTAGGAACTGCATGCAGTATTGTTCAAATTAGGTTGTGCTGGCCCTTTAAAAAGTATTAACCCGCCGTGATGTGCTGGCCCTTTAAGAGGTATTGCGTTCTGTTTGATTTTAAATTAATGAGAGGTTAGCCATGCTGACATTATCGGGTTGTGGGTTGTATGTTCCCTATTTCCTTATTGATTCATACCTGAAATCCTAGGTTCTAGACTTCACTGTAGTTTACTTTGCCGTCATTTATGGCATACCCTCAATTTCTGTGGCACTGTAAGCAAAGGGTGCAGCATTGTTATTTATGTATGGTTTAATGTATAGTTCTATGCAGTATTTTCCAAGTAGATAAAGGGAGAGAGTTAGGATTAACGATAGTTATATTATATGTTGGCAAAGTGGATAGGGAGAACATATTAGGCATAGATTAGAATGGCAAAAGTTCTATAAGGGCAGGTTACCTTGCAGCTGGAGCGCTGGGGGAAGAAACAACTCCCCTTCGTGTGGAGAATTCGCTGTCTGGCGTGTTGCTCGTCTGATGGTCGGGGCTGCTGTGCACTCCTCAGGTGACGCATTTATGTGTCCCGGGCTCCGGACGCGATCCACGCCACCGGAAGTGACGTCATGCGTTTCAGAGCCCGGAGCGCATACCAAGCCCTCCGGAGTTTCCGCCGGATAGGGCCTGGCACGTCACCGGCCAGATAGGGCTGTCTAAATCGAGGCTCCATTTTGGCGGAGACCTCAGTAAAATACAGGGGACTAGATAGGTTTATCATTAATTGAATGACTATGCATAATCACATTTTAGGCAGGCGGATTCCTTAGTGTTTGTATACAAATGACCACAGGAGGATAAATACGCTGCATTCTCCGGGGGAAAGAGAAAAGGGGGAAACCCTACTATTTTATATGGGTATATCTTTAATTATAAATGGTATATTGATACCAAAATTTAAACTACTCACTGGGCTGTACATCATTCATTTTCAACAGGTGTAATGTGTGGTACATGTGAATCATTCTCCTCTACACTCCCCATATGGGGATGTTTACCTGGGAGATCCTGTGTTTAAAAAAAAACCCCTGTGATTAGTGTGCCCAGGGAGTTGTAATTCTCTGAGAGTTCCCCAACCCCCCCCCCCCGCATTTTTATTGGCTATCGTAAATTATCTTATTCCTCTGTACTGCCCATGCTGGTGCTGCCTTTGGCCTGCCTTAAGCGCCTAATTTAGTTTTGATATCTGTCCCATAATTTGGGATGCCTAGTCGAGTTTTAATATCTATCCCATGGTTTGGGATGCCTTATATCGACATGTAGTGTTTTTGGTCTCCACTTGGAGTACTCTACATAGGATGCTCAATATCGCTCCATATGATATCCTACAACATACTATGGAGTGATATTGCATTAGTGTTGTAAGGTAATACTTATCTCGATCCCTCATCAAAATACGCCTCTGATCGTCATGACGTATTATTGCTAAATACCCAAAGGTGTAGAACCGGACATTTCTCGTTTACAATTGTTCACCTTCGGCCTTACTTATCAAGGGATAGCGCCAGGTAGTGTCTCACTAGCGCCAGGTAGCGCCAGCTATCGGCGGCTACTGACTCCAGAACGCCAGGCGGCGGACACAATCACGCATTTATCACGCTAAATGAGGCTAGCGCCGGCTAGAGCGTCAGCTAGCGTGGGATTCATCATGTAGCGGAGTGCAACGAACAGCGCCGCTGCTAATCCCATCACAGCGCCAGGTATGACCTCTTGCTACCTGGCGCTCTCCAATGCATTTCAATGGAGCAATCTTTAAATATTCATAATTCATTGATATGAATCTGTTTTTTTTTTTTTTTTTTATTTTTTTTTAACTGTCAAAAATTCTGTGACCACTTCGGCAATGTTAGATATTTTTTTTAAGGTAAAAAAAAAAAAAAAAAAATTGTGCAGAATTGATATTACAGGTCTGATATTAATGTATTCATATTACAAAATGTGTAGAAAAACTTGTTTAATTTTTTAATCAAAAAATATGGTTGTTTGGGGGATAAAAACTACTTTTAAGCCATCGCCGCCAGCGCTCTGGGGTTTAAACAAGCATTTCACAGCGCGAGAATTTTTTGAGCGTGAATTGTTAATGAATATGCTGGGAGCCGTTCGCTCTGGCCATTCGCCGTCAGGCGCACCCATACAGCGCGGAACCTGTGAAACAGCGACTCCTAACCCCGTATTCAACATTACCGCACACCGACTGAGTCGCTGTCAACAAGCGAACAACGGCCAAGCACAGCGAATACTAGCTGGCGCTGTGAAAATCACGCTACTGGCGCTCATCTGTCGCTACCTGGCGCTATTAATGAATCGGCCTCCTTGTTTCTTTATAATTCCAAGATATATATATACATATTTGTTTATTCCTTTATGCTTCCTTTTATTGTGTCATTATCATATGACATGTATGTTCCCACAACTATATACATATTTGTATGTCATCATGCCTGTTCTGCTTGTCTTCCTTCCCATTCTCCCTATGAGACACCCTTCCCCTATCAGCATGATTGTTTTTTTATATGCTTATTCCTATATGAATGAGGCAAAACTTAAGGTGTCATTCAGCCCTGGATATTGTGCTGCCTTCAGTTTGTATATCCATTTTGTTTCTGTTTGTAATGTTATTTTTTCTATATTCCCTCCTCGTTGGGACGTATGTATGCGGTCTAGTCCAAATACTTTTAAGGATCCGGGATCATTGTTATGGTGTGACGCAAAGTGGCGTGCTACTGGTAATTTTTTATTACCACTCTTTATACTGTATTGGTGTTCATAAATTCTACGTTTTAGCTGGCGATTTGTTTTCCCTATGTAGAATCGCCCACATCCACAAGTTAGAAGATAGATCACATTGTTAGTTTGACAATTGACAAAATGTTTTGCTTTGTCAATTGTCATTTTGTCAATTGTCAAACTAACAATTACTGTACACCATGAGGTGGGGGTGCTCCGCCTTACGCCGAGTTTGGATCCAGGCGGTGTTTTTATTCTCCGTTATTCCAGACCCTCCGGCCTCTGGGCTATTGTCTTGTTTACTATGAGCTAAAGGGATCTGTATCCCTCTGCAGGTGTTGGAGATTTTCCTGGACTGTCTCTTGTCCCTGGTAGGGATTATGCTCTTTGGGGCTTATTGGTGTCTCCATCCTTAAGTACCGGATCTGATTGCCTCCACGGGTGTAGGTGCCCTTTGGATTGGTCTTGCTCGGTTGGTTTTGTCCTTCTGAGCCTAGAGTAAACGTTTCGGCTCTTGCTGAGTATTGTTTTTCAGTATCCCTGCCGGTCTCGCCTGAGACCAGGGTTCATATTCCCCGATGGGGAGAGTTCTAAGGTTGCCATGGCTACCCTCTTTTGCAGTAGCATGGTTAGGCTGTTACTCTGGCCTATTCTTTTAGGGGAAGATTCTTCTTCTCTCTTGGTTTTTTGTTCTCTTACTGCTTGTGCTTGGCTTGGGCCTTTCAGCACTAGGTTCTGTTGAGCAAGCTGGCTAGTCCGCTGCTTGTGTTCAGTTCTTCCTTTACAAGGTTTCAAAAGTTGTGGTTAGAGTATTGCTCTCGTTGCTCTTGGTAGCATGGTTGTGGGTGACAGCGCTTTTACTGTTGGCTGTGCCTTTTTCAAGGGGATCCCACCCTACTTTATGGACACTGCTGTTAGATGTCCCACATGTTATTACTATATCTGGAGCAGGACGTGCTGTATGCTTAGAATAATACAATTCTGTGAAATACTCACCTGTAGAATTGGTATTATACGCATACAGCACGTCCTGCTCCACCCCACCCTGGTTTCAAGTTGTTCTGGATCCCCTGTATGGTGATTGTTATCATTGATATTATTGCCATTTTCTGGGTGGTTGGTTTCTCCTGGCTTCTCTTTCTCACTGCTTTTCAATGCTGGGGATTTGTGGGAGGTCCCTTGGTATATGTAGGGCCGGGAGGAGCCTGTTTTCTACATGTCTGCAGTGAACACGCCCTCAGGCGGAGGATTACCCTATATCTGGAGCAGGACATGCTGTATGCGTATAATACCAATTCTACAGGTGAGTATTTCACAGAATTGTATTATCTGCTTTCATATCCTCAGTGGGGCAATAAAGTAACTCGAGAAGTCCTTGTTCTTGAAGATCCCTCAGAAAGTGGTACTTCAATGTGCTTGGTTATCTAGCTAACACTTTCCATCTTCGCGACACAAGGCATCCTTGATTGTCCTCAAAGATTCTTGTTGGTTCCAACTGTGGTTGACCCAAGTTGTCTTAGCCATATAAATTCTTGGCTTGCCTACGCTGCTGCAACGTAGTCTGCTTCGGTAGATGAAAGTGAGAGAGCTGCTTTCTGCTAGTCCGACTGATAGCAACTCCTGATAGAAGAAACAAGTAGCCACTGGTAGATTTTCTGTCACTGGTGTCTCTGACCGAGTTGGCATCCACCTATCCTGTCAGGATGCTTTCAACACTTGCTGGTAACTTTAGCTTGTAATGTAAAGTCCCTTTAAGATAGTGAATGACTCACTTTACAGCAATCCAGTCCATCTGACTCTGCCTTGAAACCTTTCTGCATAGGATTCCAGTAGCTACTGCAATATCAGGCCTTGTAGTGGTGATAATGTACAGCAATTTCCCTATTGCTCTCCTGTTAGTTGGTAGTGGCATATCTTGTCTGTTTATCTCCTTCGGGTAGATGGTTTCCATAGGAGATTTTACTGGTTTGGCATCTTCCATTCCAAATGTTTCAATTATTTCTTGTATTTTGTGCTTTTGGTTCAGAAGAAAGCTGCCATCTTCCTCTCTCTCAATCTGAATGCTGAGGTAATTCTTTATGTTTCCCAGGTCTTTAGTCTCAAAGTGCTGATTTAGGGTTTTCTAGTATCTCTGCTTCATCCCCTTCTTACTAAAAAAAAAACATGAAATCGTCCTCATAAATAAGCACATAGATCCATCTGTTTTCCAATTTCTGTGTGTATAAGCAGGGGTCTCCTTTACTCCCTTGAAAGTCCTCATGTGTAAGCACTTCATTTATTTTTATATTCCATGCCCTGGCGGCCTGCTTTAAACCGTATATACGCCTCTGGAGTTTGCATACTAGGTCTGGCCTTTGTTCATCCTGGTGGTTGTTCCATGTAGACGTCATCTGATAACTCGCCATGTAGAAACGATGTTTTCGCATCGAAGTGTTTCACTTGCATTTTCCTTGTGGCGACTGCTGTCAGCAAAGTCCTTATTGTAGCGTGTTTAGCTACTGGAGAAAAAGTCTCATCATAGTCCTCTCCATATTTTTGAGAATATCCCTTGGCTACGAGTCTTGATTTGTGTCACTCCACTGTGCCGCCTGCATTGTGCTTCACTTTAAAAATCCATTTACAACCTACGGCTTTCCTTCCAGGTGGTAGTTCTGTAAGTGTCCATGTTCTGGTGTTATGAATGGATTTCATCTCTTCCTTTGCAGCCTTTATCCATTTACTGGCTTTTCCCTGTGAAAGCTGAGATATATCTTCCCCAGTTGCAAGTTCATTGGTAATAGCAGTGCTTGCCTTATATGAAAGACATACAGGTGGTTTACCTCTGTTTTCTCTAGTTGAGTGTCTTGGTTCTGTGGCTTAGTTTGCTCTTGTCTGCTCTTCAGTACTAGTAGGTTCTGAGCTCACTTCAACTGTTTGTTCAGAAGTTACAGATGATGTTTGATTAGTCTCTGTTTTCTCCTCTGTTCCTAATTCCTCTGCCGTCATCACATTGTCTTCAACAAAAGTTATGCTGTTACAAATGGTAACCTTGTCTGTTTTGGGATTTAAGATTCTGTAACCTTTAACAGTGTCACTGTATCCAACAAAGATTTCTTCAAATGCTCTGTTTTGGAGTTTGGTGCTTTTTTCCTCTGGAATGTAGATGAACGATTTCCATCCAAAAACTCTTAGATGTTTTACATTTGATTTCTCATTGTTCCACAGTTCATATGGAGTTTTCTCCACTGCTCTAGAAAAGAGTATATTCTGCAAATATGTGGATGTCATTGCTGCCTCACCCCAGTAATTTTATGGTAGTCCAGAGTGTGTCAGCATACATCTGATCATTTCAATCAGAGTTCTGTTCTTTCTTTCAGCTACCCCATTATGCTCTGGTGTGTATGGGACTGTCTTTTGATGCTGTATTCCGTTCAGCTTTAGGTACTCTTGTACCTTGTGTCCTGTGAATTTACCTCCATTGTCACTCCGGAGTGTAAGAGGTTTCCTCTGAAATGTGTTACTTACCTTTGCTACATAGTCCTGTAATTTGTCAAGATCTTCACTCTTGTGTTGCATTAGGTAAGTGACTGTGTATCTTGAATTGTCATCTATGAAAGTCACTATGCACCTCTTGCCTCCAGGTATAGGTGGGTTTAGGGGACCGCATACATCACTGTGAACTAAGTCAAGTGGTCTTGATGCTCTATTCTGACTGGTTTTAGGAAGGGTTACTCTTGTAGCTTTGGATTTGATGCAGCATTCACACTTAACACTAACCGGACAAGGGGATACTTTCAGATTCTTTGTCAGATTCTGCTTTTGTAGTTCTTGTATGCATTCTGGGTGTCTGTGACCTAAATGCCTGTGCCATATGTGTATACAGTCATTGTGTTGATGAGTGCATAGTCTCACCTTTTCCTTCACTGTGTTGAGGTAATATAGATGGTCATCCAGGTTGGCACTCGCTACGGTCTGCTTGCCATCCATGATAGAACACTTGTCACCTTGGTATTTTACAGTGAATCCTTTGGCTGTCAGACGTTTCACAGATAAGAGTCCTCCTTCAAGATCAGGAACGTAGAGCACATCCTTCACTGGTATGGCTAAATTGTGTCCCGCATCATTGGGGCATACAAAGGTTCCATGCTCATATCCCTCTGCATGTATTTTACTTCCTCCTGCAAGGTAAATAGTCTCTTTGTTATTCAGAAATTTTATGATTGCCTGTCACTTTAAATGTGGCATTCCAGTTCCCCTCATGTGGATCAGAGATTGTGGCTTTGACTTTTTGTTAAGAGGAAGAGGGACCCTGTCTCATTTGCTCTGCTTTCCATATAGCACAGTCTCTTTTTATGTGTCCCTGTTTGCGGCACCTAAAACACACTCTGGTTTCATTTTTGTGTATCTTTGTGTCTGTAGCTTTAAGAGGTGTGGTGTCAGTTTCTGTGGAGTCACGCACAAGCTCCTTCCTTTTCTGATTCTGATTTATGAGCCTGGTCTTTAGAAATGCTAGTGTCAGATCTGTCTAAGGCCTTGTCTCCAGCGCATTAATCTGTGCCATGTATGTCTTAGGCAAACTGCACAACAAAATGGCGGCTGCATGACTGTCTGTTATATTCTCACCGACTGCTCTGAGTTGTGCCATCACTTCCAGCATTTAATTTATGTGGTCCTGTATGTCCTGCATGGCTTTTTTTCCTGTCCCAGTCCTGATAATTATCATGTGGCGACTCTGTAGTCATCTCTGGATAATAGCATTTCCACTTTAAACTTCCATAGCTGATAATTGTCATTGTTCAGCTTGGCCACTGACAGTTTAATCTCTGAGCTGCTGGCCATTCTCTTTTATATATAAGAACAGCCTTACTTTTATACAGCAGATGTCTCTGTGGAAAGCTTCCTTATGTTGATCTCTGCATCGGCTGCACTGTTCTGTCCCCTGTTCTGGGCCTTGCTCTGCCTGGGCTGCGTCTGGTCCCTAGCCTTTATCCGTTCCTTGTGGCTTCATTTGGTCACTGGGCCCATAACCTGTTGCAGAGTGTGAGTGCTGTTGTACAGTTTCTACAACAGGTTGGTGGGCAGGCAAGTAGGTAGGTGGCCAACCAGTAGGTGTGTGGCAGGCACCTAGGTGGGTGGGCAGGCAAGTAGGTGGGTGGGCAGCAAGAAGGTGGTTAGGTAGGTGGGTGAGTAGGTAGGTGGGCAAGTAGGTAGGTGGCCAACCAGTAGGTGTGTGGCAGGCACCTAGGTGGGTGGGCAGGCAAGTAGGTGGGTGGGCAGCAGGAAGGTGGTTAGGTGGGTGAGTAGGTAGGCGGGCAAGTAGGTAGGTGGGCGGTGTGTAAGTGGGTGGGGTGGTGGGTAAGTGGATAGGGCAGGCAAGTAGGTGAGTGGATAGGTAGGGCCTGAGTAGAGGGTCTTGTGGTTTAGGACGGCATCTCACAGGCAGTCAGTCAGCGGTGGCGGCAGAAGTGGTGGCAGCGTTAGTGAACTTGGGACATTTTAGCAGCGGTGGTGGCAGGACTGACATCTCGGTGGAATTGGCTTCGGACATCTCAGTGGCAGAAGCCTTGTCAACAGGACTGTCATCTATGTCAGTCAGCAGGGGCAGCATAACCGGCATCTTGGCAGAAGCAGCATCAGCTCAGTGGCAGAAGTGGTGGTGGCAGGGCCAGCATCTCGGCATGGGACATTTCAGCGGCAGCCCAGTGTAGGACATATTGCGAGTAGCAGCGGGCTTGCCGGCCGGGACCTCAGGGCGCTTCACTTTAGTGGCTAGGTGAGTAAAAAAAGCATGTCCAAAATGTCCAAGACTACAGCCTAGCCCCCAGCACACTCCCCCACCTTACTACCCACCCTCAGTTGGATTGGAGATATTGGTGGATATTGGAGATAAATGTGGAGCAAATATTAATAAATCATATATTCTTAGTATACAGTACGTCCTGCTCCAGATAAGAATCATTACACTTGGGTATTACTCCGCCAGATGGTGCTGGACTGCAGAGACCGCGAAATTGGCTCCTCCCGGCCCCTCAAATACCCGGGACCTCCCACAAATCCCCAGAATTTCTCTGCAGTCTGGACTGCGAAGGACAAGAAGATGGCTCTCTTTTCTTGCAGGTGAGCGAGGCTATTAGCCTGCGGCCCTGTAGGACTATTCCCACCCGTTCCATTTTTAATGTGCCTCCCAGCCTTGGCTGCGCTGGTCCGGGTGATGGTAGGCAGCACTGCTGTCAGGTGGTTAGGAGCGCTGCTCCACCGCAATCCCCCACCGAAGGGTAGGCGGTATAGGCATATGGTGAGCCTCTGTGGGATGCCCCTCCCGTTCTATTGCCCCTGTCTTCGGTGGGCCCTATTTTAAGTGGCCGCTGCCCTCCCTCGCTCTCCCTTGTAGCTCTCGGCGAGGTGTATATGCCTTGGTGCTTCACTGTATTATGTGCTTCTGGTTGGTGTCGGTTGCACTGGTTGCGTTTTTTTGTATATGCCGTCGCCGCCGCTGGTGGCGGCATTACCTCGGGCGCTGGTGCAAGGTTATTGGCTGCTTGTCACGTGTGCTGCTTTGCGCTCTTCGGGGGGGGCGGGGCCCGCGGATGGCGCGTTCCGCGTCACTGTCTCCGCGGCCCGCCCCTCGAGGTATACCCGGCGCCATTTTTTCTCTGGATTCGGCTGCTGTGTGGCGGGCATCTACCTACCGCGGTCCGTGAGTGCCCTCGCAGGCGGCTTTATTTACCCTATGTCATTATACATGTCACTTATGGGGTTCTCTTCGCTTATGTCTTTCAGAGGGGTCGAACTCTATTGGTTTCATCCGGCCCTACTCCCTCTATTTAGTTATTAAACTTGTGAGGCCTAGTGTGTAATTTACTCCCACTTCCCTAGCGGGCTATTGGGGCATCTCGGTCTATTGTGCCGCTATAATCACCATATGGAGGCGTCTCAGGATAATGTGCTCGGGGTTCCTTCAGGACAAGCCCGGCTGTGTGTAGCTTGTGGGGTGTCCCCTATTAGTGCTGACAATGTGCGGGTCTGTATACCTTGTGCCCAGCAGGTGCTTGCGCTGCAGCCTGGTTTACCAGTAGCTGGGCCTGCGCCTTGTATGGAGTCACCTACTCCCCCAAGCTTAAATTTGACTCCCATTGAGTTGCATACCAGTGGGGATTCTCAGCCTGATGTGTCTTCCAGACTGGCTAGTGTTGAGAAGTTGCTTTCTAATACCTTGGCGCGTAAGGCCTCTGCTAAGAAGCGGCACTTGACGCCTGATGTCACTCTTTTCCCTATGGAGGCTGATGAGTTCTTGGAACTGTCTGGTTATACCCCTTTGGAAGAAGGGGAGTTATTCTCTGACTCAGAGTCATCTGATGAGAGGCCCAGGGGTCATGATGATTCTGGCTCTGACCCCTGGGCCCCAGATGATACTGATAGGCTGTTGGCTCAGATTTTTGAGGTACTGTCTATCTCTCCCCCAGTTGCGGCCCCTAGGCAGCAGGGGGAATTGTTTATACTGCTAAGCCACGTTTAGAGTTTCCTGAGCAAGCCCATTTTAATAATCTCGTGCTCAAGGAATGGAAGCGTCCCAGCAGGCTTCCCGGTGTCCCTAAGAGTTGGGATAAGAGGTATCCCTTTCCTGCTGATGTGGTGAAACATTGGTCATCCCCTCCAGAGGTGGATGCCTCGGTCCTAGGGTTATCTAATACCTCTGTCATGCATTCCCCTGACTCTACAACGCTGCGGGATGGTGAGGACCGGCGTATTGATCAGCTGGCATCCCATGCCTTTGCCTGTGTGGGGACGGCGCTGCGCCCGGTCTGTGCCTCTGCCATTACGGCTGTGACTATTAGGACCCTGCTTAGGAATGTCCTAGATGGTGCTCCTGATGATGTGTCTAGTGAAGAGTTTAATGCACTCTCTCGTTGTGAGGTTTTTGTGACTTATGTCCTCTCTGCCTTGGATGATACCATTAGGATGTGTGGCAGAACCTCTGCCCTTGTGGTGGCTATACGCTGCTTGCTTTGGCTGCGCCAGTGGACTGCTGACAACGCTGCCAAGAAAGCTCTCACTGGGTTTCCCTTCAAAGTACTACGCCTGTTTGGGGACCGCCTGGACCTGTTTGCTAAGGGAGGCAGGTTACCCCAGCGCAGAAGGCAGTCTCGGCCCTTTCGGGAACAGGGCTCCTTTTCTTCCCCCTACCGTGGAGCCAGACTGGGGAGGGGGGTCTCCCTTACCGGGGCCCGAGGAGATTTCTGGGGTAGGGGCAGAGGACGTGGACGCCCTGGCTCATCCTGGGGCTCCAAGCCTAAGTCTTCTCCCAAGCCCCCTCAGGCATGAAGGGGCGCCCTTACCCATCCGGGTGGGGGGACGGCTTCAGCATTTTGCTCACTTCTGGAGGCTTCATGTCTCAGACCGGTGGATTCAGGAGGTAGTGTCCTCCGGCTACAAGAAAGAGTTTGCTGCCTGGCCGCCCCCAAGATTCCTCAGATCCCGGATCTCTCAGGACTCTATGTCAGCTCAGGCTCTAGTTCTGGCAGTGCAAAGCCTTCTGGAGCTGGGTGTCATCTGTCAGGTCCCCTTACGAGAAAGGGGCAAGGGTTTCTATTCCAACCTTTTCACCGTGCCCAAAAGAGATTGGTCAGTCAGGCCCATCCTGGACTTGAAGATCCTCAACAAATTTGTCAGGTGCAGGTGCTTTCGCATGGAAACTTTGTGCTCTGCCATCAGTTCCCTGCGTCCAGGGGACTGCATGACCTCTGTGGACATCAAGGATGCTTACCTTCATATTCCTGTTTTTTCAGGTCATCAAAGGTTCCTCAGGTTCGCTCTGGAGGATCAGCACTACCAATTTGTGGCATTGCCCTTCGGTCTCACTTCTGCTCCCAGAGTGTGCACCAAGGTGCTGGCAGGAGTGATGTCTCTGCTCAGGTCTCAGGGCATTCGCATGCTGCGCTATTTGGACAACATTCTCATCACTTCTCAGTCTCTCAAACAGGCAGAACTGGATACTCAGCTAGTAGTGTCCACTCTGGAGTCATTTGGCTGGGTGATCAACCTTCCCAAATCTTCCCTGTCTCCCTCCTTGGTGACACCCTTCCTGGGAATGAATCTGGATACAGTTCAGGCAAGGATTTTTCTTCCTCAGCAGAAGGTGGACAGTCTGCTAGAGCAGGTTCAGTTCCTGCTATCTTGCCCTCATCCCTCCATCAGGCAGGGATTGCAGCTGGTGGGCCTGATGGTGTCGTGCTTCGAGGCGGTCCCTTTTCACATGAGGCCTCTGCAACTCCACCTCTTGTCAATATGGGACAAGGATCCTGCTTCCCTGGACCAGGTCCTTGTGCTGTCCCCCCTAGTCAGGCGGTCCCTCTCGTGGTGGCTTCGCTCCAGGAACCTGTTGGTGGGCAGATCCTTTCTGGCCCCCTGCTGGGAGACGGTCACCATGGATGCCTATCTGACAGGTTGGGGGGTTTCTGGAAGTCCCTGCAGTTCCAAGGGCGGTGGGGCCCTCAGGAGGCCCACACACCTATCAACATTCTGGAACTGAGGGCGATCAGGTTGGTTCTGATCCAGCACCTTCGGGGCCGGCCTGTTCATATATGCTCGGACAACCAGACGGCGGTTGCCTACATCAATCATCAGGGGGGGACCCGGAGCAAGGGTGCCCTTAAGGAAGTGTCTCTGATCCTGGCCTGGGCGGAGGACAATGTTCCCTGCATATCAGCTGTGTACATCCTGGGGGTGGAGAATCTGCAGGCAGACTCTCTGAGCAGGGGGACCTCTCGCCTGGAAGAATGGTTCCTCTGCGACAGGGTGTTTCAATCTCTGTGTCACCGTTGGGGCCAACCAGATGTGGATCTGTTTGCGTCCCGTCACAATCACAAGCTCCCGGCCTTTGTCTCCCTGTCCCAGGATCCTCTGGCCTTGGCCACGGATGCCCTAACAATGTCATGGCAGGACTTTCAGCTCCTGAATGTCTTTCCTCTATTTCCCCTGTTGGGCAGGGTTCTGCGCAAGATAGCTCAGGAGGGGGTGCCAGCAATCCTGGTGGCCCCTAGGTGGCCAAGAAGAGTGTGGTTCGCAGACGTGGTTTAGCTGGAAGTAGATCAGTACGCTCTGCCCAGGGTGCCAGACCTGCTCACTCTGGGTCACTTACGCCATCCCAATTTACAAACTCTGGCTTTGACGGCTGGCTGCTGAAACCTCCATCTTGATGGAGAAGGGGCTGTCTGCCTCTGTTGTTGATACCATGATTAAGGCTAGAAAGAAGTCTTCTTCTTCCATTTACTATAGGGTTTGGCATGCCTACATTGACTGGTGTGAGCCTAAGTCTCTTCCCTGTCGTGTGTTCTCTGTTCCCAGGATCCTGGAGTTCCTGCAGCATGGGTTGGAGCCGGGGCTCCAACTCAGTACACTGAAAGGTCATGTCTCTGCCCAGCTATTTTTTTCCAAGAGGTCCTTTGCTCAGCATTCTCTGATCAGGACTTTTTCCAGGGGGTTACTCATGTGCGTCCCCCACGTAAGCCTATGTTGCGTGTTTGGGATTTGAACTTGGTCTTGTCTGCCTTGCAGGGTGCTCCATTTGAACCTGTGCAGGATGCTGCCCTGGCCATTCTTACTGTCAAGGTTGTCTTTTTGGTGGCTATCACCTCTGTTAGGCGTGTGTCTGAGTTGGCGGCGCTTTCCATCCAGCCCCCCTACTTTGAGAGACACCAGGACAAGGTGGTGTTTCGCTTCAAGCCAGATTTTCTGCCTAAGGTCGTGTCTGCCTTTCATCTGAATCAGGACATTGTTCTTCCTTCCTTGTGCCCTAATCGTAGTAATGCTAAGGAAAGGGTCTTGCATTCCTTGGATGTGGTTAGGTGTCTGAATTACTATCTGTTGGCTACTGCACCATTCAGAAAAACTGATGCTCTTTTTGTGGTCCCTTCTGGTCCTAGGAAGGGTCTGGCTCCTGCTAAATCTACTATCAGCAAATGGATCCGTCAGGCTGTGATTCAGGCCTACTCTGCTAAGAGGAAGAATCCTCCCTTCCGCCTTACTGCTCATTCTACTCGTGCTATTGGTGCCTCTTGGGCTTTTCAGCACCAGGCTTCTGTTGAACAAGTTTGCAAGGCCGCTACTTGGTCTTCTGTTCATACCTTTTCAAAGTTTTACAAGGTTGATGTTAGGGCCTCAGCTGATGCTGCTTTTGGCCGCAAGGTTCTGCAGGCAGCAGTGGTCTGACCTGTCTGCTGTTACCTTTGGGGATCCCACCCTACTTTATGGACACTGCTATTGGATGTCTCAAGTGTAATGAATCTTATCTGGAGCAGGACGTACTGTATACTAAGAATAATACAATTCTGTGATTACTCACCTGTAGAATTGATATTATGAGTATACAGTACATCCTGCTCCACCCCACCCTTGGTTCTGCATTATCCTAGGATCCCCTTGTATGTTGATTGTTATCATTGTTATAGTTACTAGTTGGTTCTGTTTTTCTTTCTCCCGGCTTCTCGTTAACTGCTTTTCAATGCTGGGGATTTGTGGAAGGTCCCGGGTATTTGAGGGGCCGGGAGGAGCCAATTTTGCGGTCTCTGCAGTCCAGCGCCATCTGGCGGAGTAATACCAAAGTGTAATGATTCTTATCTGGAGCAGGACTGTATACTCATAATAACAATTCTACAGGTGAGTAATCACAGAATTGTATTTTCCTCTTACAGATACATTACAGGATTGGAAAATGTTGCTAATTATTTTTTGGGGCACAGAAGGCGAGTACCAGTGAGAACTGGTAAGCCTATGCACACTCAGGGTGCAGTCAGGGTCTGTCTATTCCAATATCATTGATTATTGCTAAGCATGTCCTATTCTGGACTTCTATAAAATATCATAGTGCAAGTTACTAGGAGTCTGTGGAACTCAGATGGCAGCGTTTGAGGCCTAGGAGCTGGCGGACAGCCTGTGTGTTGGAAATACTGGCGCATAGGCAGAGTGGAACTGTGCTTGTCTGCACCCTGTGGGGGGAAATACATTTAAGCCTGAGGAGGTGGCTACAAATTAGTCATGGAAACAGAAGTGAACTGACCAGTTTAAGGTGGGAGCAAATGCAGTAGAGAATGTAGGAGAGATTTTCACCTAGAATTATCAGGAACTACAGGAGGGATCTGGAGAAAGAGTCATCTTGCCTCTTTCACTTTGCTTTTTCTTTATCTCAGTTAATATTTCCACCAGTCCTTCTTACCCTCTCCTCTCTTTCAAAAATCAAACTTTATTGGGTCAGCTGTCAAGGGGGCATTCGCCTCTCACCATTTTGTGACCCACCATGTCCCACCAAACTACTGTAACACATTAGCCTCGATTCAGAGACACATTCGTCCGGACTTCCGTAGCTGTCTGTGAAATTTTGGGTGGGTGTTTGTAATTTTTTTGCTTTTTTTCGTCCATTTTTCATTCGTACGAACGTCCGGGAATGCGCTTTCGATGAACGGAAGCAAATCGGAACATTTCCGTTAGTTCGGATCATTTTCCAAACAAAATCGGAAATTTTCCGTTCGTTCAGATAACTTCCGTTGTTGGGATGGGTTTCTGTCTGATTCAGAGAGCTGATTTCCGACGGATCACCACCCTATAAATCCGTTTCATATCCGATCCACTTACGGGACCTTTCAGGGCTCGGATTGCTATTTTTGAACATGTTTTGCGGCTATGTGGAGGAGTCTGCGCGCCTTTAGCACCAAGGCATTGCATGTATCAGCATGGCCGAAGCCATAAATTGTCTAGCAATGCATACCTGAATCAATACATTTCATGTATGCCTTATAGATGCATTTTAATGCTGACCTTAATTAGTCCTTAGCATGTAAACATTTATTTTCCCACACATCCATATAATTGCTATATTTTTTTAGACTTATGTCCTTTGTGAATTATATTTGGATTGTTGAACTTGAATCTTAATTTGTTGTAGGAGTTATTGTTTTAGTTGGTTACCTTTGCTTTGTGTAATTATTTTATATTTGGTTGCAGGAACCGCAAGATGTGCCACTCACACAACATACAAGCAGTCTTTGGTCCAGCTATGCGATTCCTCAGTGTTCTTGCAGGGCATCCAGGGTCGTCCCATGATGCTTATATATTGCAGAGCTCCGGCTTATTTCGTCAGTTTGAGTCAGGAGAATTATCTGGTAGATGGCTCCTGGGTAAGTTTGCTCACATTCCATCAATCCATTTTCACTGTATGGCAATAAATATAGTTGATGACTCATGACTTAAACTATTGCTGTTTTTAGCCCTTGATGACATGTTAAACAATATTGTAGCTTAGAATGTGTATTTTATGTTATTATTTTTAAATTCTTTCAGGGGATTCTGGATATCCACTCCTGGCCTTGCTCCTGATACCCGTTCTTTGCCTGCATAATGCGGGCCAGGGGTTCTCTAATCGGGCACTATGCAAAACCCGGGCCATGGTGGCGAGGGCCCTCTGGCTTTTGATGTCCAGATTTAGGCGTTTGGACCATACAGGGGGGGGGGGGGACACGGCAGTATGACCCCAACAAGGTTATACCAATATTTTAATTTAAGTTTTTTAACAGGGACCACACGTGCCAGAGTGGCACAACTGAGTGTCAGGGTCCTTCAGTTGGTGGGCGAGATGCAGGAGCTGCGCAACTCGTTGGGGACCACAGATGAAGAATAATATTCGGTGGGCTGCCATTGCTATGTATTTTGTTTATTCTAAGCATACAGCACGTCCTGCTCCATCTATAATACTTACACATGGGTAATCCTCCGCCAGAGGGCGCTGTTCACTGCAGACATGCAAAAACAGGCTCCTCCCGGCCCTTCATACACCCAGGGACCTCCCACAAATCCCCAGATTTCTCTGCAGTGCTGAACTGCGAAGACATGAAGTATCACGCTCTCGCAGGCGAGCGGGGCTTTACAGCCCGTGGGCCTGTGGGACTATTTCCACCCGTCCTCTTTATGAAGAATATGCCTCCCAGCCTGGGGTTGGTTGGTGAAGGTAGGTAGCACCTTGTGTGCTTAACGGAGCCATGCTCCACCGCAATCCCCCACCATAGGGTAGGCGGTTAGGCCGATGGTGAGCCTCTAGTGGATGCCCCTCCCGCATTGTTGCCCGTGCCCCTCACAGAGTTAGTCCCTGGACGCAGGTCCGCTTCTCCCTCGCTTCCTCCCGTAGCTCGGGGGAAAAGAAAGGGGGGGTATGTGTGGCAGTCCTAGTGCAATATAACACGTTAAGGCCTTTGATCTTTTATTATACTTGAGTGTCAGTGTCGCACTCCTTGCTCCACAGTTTCGAGCCTGTTAGTCCTTTCATTAACATTAGCGTACTGCCCAGACGGCAGCATCATGTTCCAGCGTGACAGCAACTTTATGTATGCACATTTTATCCACTACTGTCTTTCTTTTTTTCGTTGATCCGCCTCCTCCCTTGGTCATGTAAGTGCCCTCCGGGGCGGCATTGTTCTATGTGTTTATACGGCGGCGCATGGCACTGACACCACCCCTCTTGTCCCATTATGTCTTTCAGACGCCAGGACTTCGGTGGCTTCTCCCGGCCTCACATATATATTACAGCGGGTCCACATAACAAATTCTCCCACTTCCTAGCGGGTCTTGGGGCATCCAGGGTTGCCTATTGCGTAAATCCCTGCGGGCATACTGCTCAGATAATCACTATATGGAGGCATCTCAGAATTATGTACCCGGGGTCCCTCTGGGACATGACCGGCTGTGTGCGGTGTGTGGTCAGCCCCATGCTGATGCGGACAGAGCATGGGTCTGTGGACCGTGTGCTGAACAGGCACTGACCCTGCAATCAGGTTTGCCAGTGGCTGCACCTCCCTTCAATACACCCGTCTCCCCGGACCTAAACCTCACTCCTGATGAGTCTTACTCGAGCGGGGATGACCTGCAAGCCGTGCCGTGCGTGCTGCCTACGGCGGAGCAGGTGCTGTCTGGATTGTTTGAGCGTATGGGCCCTGGAAAGAAGCGGTCCCTGACGCCTCCTGGCTCTCCGGTTCCTAACGATACCGATGACTCTGCTGATATGCAGGACCTTGATCCTTCTGAGGAAGGTGAGCTATTCTCAGATTCGGGCTCCTCGGATGAGATGCCCGGGAGCTGTGATGATTCTGGGCCCGGTTCTTGGGGCCTGTGTGACACAGATGAAATTCTGATTAAGATCTTTGAGGTTTTGTCAATCCCCCTTCCTGGAGAGGCTCCCAAGCCTAAGAAGGAGAGTTTCCACACAGCGCCGCCGCGCTTGGAGTTCCTGGAACAGGATCATTTCCAGAATCTTATTTCCCAAGAATGGGACTCGCCTTGTAAACTTAAAGGGGTCCCAGGGGTCTGGGATTGGAAGCACCCTTTCCCTCCTGATGTGGTTAACTTTTGGTCAGCACCTCTTGTGGTGGATGCACCGATTATAGGGGTTACTAACCCCCCCTTCATGACGGCTCCTTATTACCGTACCCTTCGGGATGCTGAGGACCGGCGCATTGACAGACTGGCTTCCCACGCCTTTTCGTGTGCAGGGACGGCTCTGCGCCCGGTCCGTGCCGCGGCCATCACTGCGGTGGCCGCCAGGACTCTTGTCAGAAAGGTACTTGACCACCGACCTGAGGATCTCCCCTGGGGGGTGTTTAATGCGCTATCAGACTGTGATGTGTTTGTGAAGTTCATCCTCTCAGCGCTGGATGACACCATTAAGATGTGTGCTAGAACCTCAGCTATTCGCCGCCTGGTCTGGCTGCGACAGTGGGGTGCTGATGATGCTACTAAAAAGGCCCTCACTGGCCTTCCCTTCAGGGGACGCCGACTATTTGGGGCCCATTTGGACCTTTTTGGGAAAAAGGGTAAGGCACCCCTGTGCAGAAGGCCGCTCCGGCCTCCCCGGGGCAGGGCCACCCCTCCACCTCCCTACGTGTGTTAAATGCGAACCTGAGGTGTGCTTCCAACTGTTCGGTGTGGATTTCCACCATGGGGTGGGCAGGCAACGCCCTGGGCCCTCTGGCAGGACTAAGTCCAAATCTGCCAAGACCTCCCAAGCATGAAGGGACGCCCTCGCCCTTCTGGGCTAGGAGCAAGCTTCTTGGCTTCCTCTTCCTCCGTCTATTGTGGTTCATGGTGTACCAATATTGATTGGTATGAGTTTTGGTCTCTTACCTGTTGGACGCTCTCGGTTCCCAGGGTTCTAGACTCATTACCGCATAGGTTGGGGTTGGCTCCCCATCTAGGTACTCGGAAGGTTCAGGTTTTGTCCTGGCTGTCTTCCTGTAGGAGTCTGGTTCTGTCTTCCTTGTGAGGAATTCTCTTGGGGTTTGCTCATGGGCATCTCCCAAGTAGTTCTGTGGTTCCTGCTGGGATCCATTTTCATTCTGTTTGCCCTGCGGTTTGTTCCCTTGGGACTTATGCTGGATGCTGTCTGACCTGCCTTGTAGTCCAAGTCGCTTCTCTGGGGGCTTCTGCTTCAGTCAGACGTGTGCCTGAGAAGGTGGATCTGATTACTTAGCCTTGGCTATATATATATATATATATATATATATATATATATATATATATATATATACACCATGAGGTGGTGGTATTCCGTCTTACGCCGGACCTCTTTGCCCAAGTGGTGTTTTATGATCATTGTTTAAGTCCGTTTAGTCTAACTACGGACCTTATTCTTAATAATGCTGATCTAAAGGGTCTAGTTTTTCCTGGTGGTTTCTTGTCCCTTAGGGGGACTGATGCCCTTGGGGTCTGCGGGCGCCTCCTTTTGTATGCGCCTCATATCGCTTGCTTCCAGGGCCACTGCACCCTTTGGATTGATCTTACTTGGATGCCTTCCTGGTCCTGAGTAAAGGTTTTGGCTTCTTGCTAATGAAGGGGTCAGTATTCCCGCCTGTCTGACGGGAGACCAGCTCTCATTCCCATTAGGGAGAGTTTTAAGTTTTCCAAGAGGCTTCTGTTGCCTGTGGGCTGGTTGGCCCGTTACACTGGCCTATTCCTTTAAGGGGGAAGAATCTCCCTTTTTAACTTTATTCCGTTATATTAGTGTTTGGGTACCATTGGCCTTCAGCACCAGGTTTTTTTCTGTTAAATAAGTTACTAGACTGTTGCTTGTCTCTGTTCATACCTTTCAAAGGTTTTGTTATGAGATTGACGTTAGAGCCTCTGCTCATGTCTTACCTGGTTGCAAAGTTTTGCAGGTGACAGCGCCTTTACTGTCTGCTGTGCCTTGTTTTTTTGGGGATCCCACCCTACTTTATGGACACTGCTATTGGATGTCCCATGTGTAAGTATTATAGATGGAGCAGGACGTACTGTATGCTTAGAATAATACAATTCTGTGAGATTCTCACCTGTAGAATTGGTATTATACGCATACAGCACGTCCTGCTCCACCCCACCCTGGTTTTACATTTTTCTGGATCCCCTGTATGGTGATTGTTATCATTACTTTTGTTACCAGTTGGTGGTTGGTTTCTCCCGGCTTCTTTTCTCACTGCTTTTCAATACTGGGGATTTGTGGGAGGTCCCTGGGTGTATGAAGGGCCGGGAGGAGCCTGTTTTTGCATGTCTGCAGTGAACAGCGCCCTCTGGCGGAGGATTACCCATGTGTAAGTATTATAGATGGAGCAGGACGTGCTGTATGTATATAATACCAATTCTACTTTAATGAGTTAAATTTGTAGTGCGCAGGCGCAAGATAGTATGGATTTCCGTCTGGACGAATATTTATTGAAAAAGTGAAACAGAATCTATCTGGAAACGTAAAGGATTTGTTGGAGGATACGATGGGAAAAGGGCAAAAACGAAAGCCTACGTTGTAACATGTGAAAATGAAACGGAAAAGTCTGGATGGAAACTGACATCCTCGTATTTGTAATCTGCCGTACGAACGGACGGAGACTTTACAGAAGGTTTTCAATGCATGCATAGAATCGCTCGCATGCTCATACGAGAACGGAAACATTTCACACAAAAAACAGATCGGCACGAAAACGGAAGTTTTTTTTGTCTCTCTGAATCGAGCCTATTGTTGGTAATCTAATCTACCCTGACTCTGGATACCACTGGAAATGAGTGGGCACGGACTAATTCCCACTCAATGCACGTGTTTGCAGCAGTTTCCTAAGTCCGTTATCTGATTGAGCTAAAAGGAAGTAGTGGGTATCTCCTAAATTTGTTACCCGTAAGCAGAAATAAGAGGAGGGTTGTATTTGGCTGTGGTCCCGTTACTGCCAGTGTGGGTTTAGGCCTAACGGTGGGTGGGTTAGTCACAGCGGTGAAGGAAAATTAATAGTGTCTTTCATGTGGACTTTTAATTTACTTTTCTGAAAATGTGTTTTGGCTGTTCTAGTGTGTGCGTTTGTATACACAAACACACACTTTATTGATAATGAAAATATAAACTAAGAAACATAATGAGTGTCAATAATGATGAACATATTAAATATAAATAAATAAATAGATAACTGACTGACACAATAATTGTTAATGACATTTGAGAATAGTTGTCACTACAACAGATAAAGCTTTGGGTCAATGCATTTTTTTTCAAATATATATTTTTATTGTTTGGTCACTTTCTTTTTTAAGTGCAAAGCTATTTGCACATTTTTGCTCTGTGCTGAAACTCAGAGCCTTCATAACCTTTCTTGCCTGCTGTCTTTCCATCTTCGTCCAGTTAAATAAAGCTTACCTGGGCAGAGTCGTGCTCCATGCAGGCTGCACAATTGTTTTTACTTCAATATGTCTTTATTGAAATTTTACAATTTATACAAAACAGTAGATAGAGACAATAACAAAGAGGATCACAGGGCGAAGACGAAGACGGCGCGGCAGCTCGACAAAAGTATCACATTTGTGGTTGGTGTAGGTCCAAACGAACCACGCTCCCCTCAGGACACACTGAACAATCGGACACAGGGTCTCCACGGACAGCAGGCAACAACACCCAATGCGCCCCACTGGGTCGGCACCCTGAGAAGGGTCCACTCCCCAACCTCTGGGCCGTCCCCTCTGCCTTTTCCGGTGTGTAGCAGCCGCGCCCATCCCCCCAGCGATCCGAATGGAAAGAATAGTAGCAGAGAAAAAACCAAAAGGGGAGTAGAGAAAGAAAAGAACCAGAAGAAGAAACGAACAAAGAAGGGGCAAAAATAAGGAAAAGATAGCAAAATGAAGGAAGGAAATGAGGAAAAAGGTAACCAAGGCGACCCTAGGGCCCGGCATCCCGCGTCCCGAACTCCCCCCAGCTTCGCCAGATCCCGTAGTATCAGCTAAGGGTCAGGCCCTCCCCCGAAACCCACCCCCCTTCCCCATCATCACCCACGTTCCAGTAGCGCCTGAAAGTCAGGAGATCAACAAACAGTTCTGGAAACAACCGCACTCTTACCTTGAAAGGCACCTGGGCGCCGCGTCACTTGTCACCGGGTGGAACTCCCGGGATGGGTGACGTCAGTCCCAGCTTCCTCCTATCAGGGGACGGTGAGAGAGGTTGCTTAGCAACCTCCCCGCTGACCGGGACGGCAGTGTCTGGCGCGCCCTGAGCTTCTGGACTATCAGGGGTCCACGGAGGGGTGAGTTTATTTGTGTTATTAAGTGTGTTATTAAGTTCACTATTTTATCGATGGCCAGATGTTGATTATTATTGTACTTTATATATTTGACAGCGCCAATGACGTCAGGCGCGAAGTTGCACATTTCCCAGCGTTTTGATTGGCCGTTTAGGATATTTCTGCACTACTGTTTATGGCAATCTGTTCTCCTCTTGGATATGTGGTGGGTCCCGATGAAGGGGGCCCCAGTGCACCCCGAAACGTCGACTCACTTCCACCTCTGTAATATCCATGTGATGTAGCGAATACAACTTTTTGCATGAACTTTTTGGAGTGCTGGTTCTTCACAAACAAAAGTTGAAAGTCAGGAGAGACCCGAGAGACCTCCAAAAGGGTCCAGGTACTGAGGAACCTCTGGGTACCTCCCCCGATCCCCTCCATAGTCAACTTCTCCATCCTCTTAATGTTCTCGACCTCCGCATACCATTCAAGCAGGGACGGGACAACATTGGTACGCCAGTGCCTGGGGATCACCGACCTAGCGGCTGTGAGTAAATGCCGCAACAACCCCTTCTTATTTGCTGACACCGACCCTGGGATCATCGATAAGAGGTGCTACCTGCGGTGTGCGTGGGACCCTTTCAAGTGTCAGGTGTTCATAAACTCCTAGTACTCCCTCCCAGAAGGCCCTCACCATCGGACATTCCCACCAGATATATAACATGGTCCCCAGAGCCCCCCCGCACCTCCAACAGTCCCCAGTGTCCGCCCCCCCGAATTTCACAAGGTCTGATGGGCATCTATACCATCTCGCCAGGATTTTATAATTCCGTTCCTGGGCCCTAGATGCCACAGACAATTTGTGGGTAAGCGCAAAGGACTTTTCCCAGTCGTCGGGCTCAAAGGTTTGTCCGATGTCTTCCTCCCACTTCCTTCAGAACCGGGGTAGCTCCCCCCCCTCCTCCCCGTCCCTGAGAATCTTGTAAAGACTAGAAATCACGTGCCTAGGGGGCGAGGGGTCACGCAGGACCCTCTCCAAAGGCATGAGGGGGCAAGAGAGGCTCAAGGCCGGCGCAAGGGATTTGACAAAAGCGACCGACTGAGCATGTAAAAACCAGGAAATATTCCCACGCCCCCCTCGAGCCCGTAAGTCAGAAAGGGAGGGGGGACCCACCCTCGTCACTATATCACCCAGTCTGGTATCTTGAGATGCTTCCCATATAAGGAAAGACCTAATGTTCATCCCTGGAGGAAAGGCCGGATTATCAAATAATGGGGTGAGGGGACCCGGTCTGAGTGAGAGTTTTCCCCGCCTCAAGAACCTATCCCATACAGTCAGCAGAGGCCCCACGAGATAGGGCAGCCCCTGAACCCCAGGCCTGCGTGAAGGATCCACCCAAGGTAGGGCCGTCAGATTAAGGGGGGAGATGTCCCTCTCAATGCCAACCCAACATTTATCATCTTTATGATGGAACCAGTCCGAAAGACGCACCAGCAGCGTGGTAGGTCCTAAGGTCCGGAACCCCAAGTCCCCCCCGTCAACTTAGATCTGAAAAGTATTGCCCTCTGAATTCTGGGCCTCCCACTGCCCCAGATGAATTTAAAAAAGGTCCTCTGAAGAGACTGGAAGAAACCCCGTTCCGGGGCTAGAGGGACTGCCTGAAATAGATAAAGAAACCGGGGAAGGATGTCCATTTTAAGGATATTTATGCGACCCAACCATGAGTGTTGTTTCTTGTTATATAAGTTAAGGTTAGTGACCATGGAATGCAGGAGCGGGGCATAGTTAAGTTTGTATAGCTTCCCCAAATCAGAGGGCAACTGAACCCCCAGGTACTTTATGGCCTATTCCTGCCACTTAAAGGGAAAGTTTGCTTGTATGAGGTGCTGAGTCTGTGCATCCAGCGAGACATTCAGGATCTCCGTTTTGGACAAGTTCACCTTAAAATTGCTCAATTCACTAAAGCGCTTGAACTCCATCAGAATAGAGGGCATAGATATGTGAGGCGAGGTTATATACATAAGCAGGTCGTCAGCAAAGAGAGAGAGCTTGTGCTCCCTCCCCTCACAGACGATCCCTTTGACAGATGGGTTAGCCCTCAGCACGTTGGCAAAGTGCTCCATCACTAACACATAGAGCAGTGGGGATAGGGGGCACCTCTGGCGGGTGCCGTTCCGGATATGAAAGGAACCAGACAGGGAGTCATTGACCTTTACCTTTGCAGTAGGTTCCTGGTATAGAGCCATAATTCTACCCAGCATAACCAGACCCAGACCCACCTGGTTCAGTGTGGCTCTCAAAAACCCTCAATGTACCCTGTCGAATGCTTTTTCTGCATCCACCGCCAGCACGCATGCTGGAATAGCCTGCGACTGCGCGTAATGCATTAGGGAGATCGTTTTAATGGTGTTATCTCTTGCCTCCCTTCCCAAGACAAATCCCACTTGATCCAAATTGATCAATGAAGGGAGCAGCGGTTGCATCCTGGGAGCAATAATTTTGGCGTATATCTTCAGATCCACATTGATCAATGAAATCGGCGTGTAGCTTCCCAGCAGGGTAGCGTCCTTACCGGGTTTAGGTATGACCACAATGTGCGCCTCCAAGGCCTGTCTTGGGAAGGGGCAGCCATCCGAAATCGAGTTAAACACCTTGACAAGAAAGGGGGCAATCAGAGTCCCTAGCGTTTTATAAAATCTGGGGGTAAACCCATCGGGACCCGGACTTCTACCCGTGGGAGCCTCTCCTATAGCCCGAACCACCTCTTCCAAATCAAATGGGTCTTCCAGCGAGTCACTATCTTCAGAAGGTAAGGTTGGGAGGGCTGTGTCCCTGATATATTCCACTATCGAAGCTCCCTCCACCTGGTGTAGGTCCTGGGCAGGAATGCACCCAAGGTTATAAAGCTTGGAATAGAAGGCCTGGAACTCGCCCGCTATCTGGGGTGTCTTATGAAGCTCTGATCCCCTCTCCCCCTTAATAGTAGGAACAAACGTGCAACCCTGCCTGGGGTGGAGAGACCTAGCTAGCATCTTGCCATACTTGTCAGAGTATTCGTAAATACGGGCTTTAAATCTATCACGATATTTGAGGAAGCACTGATCGTACAGGCTCTTCAAACCCTGCCTGGCGTCCAATAGCTCCCTCAAGACAGTGTGTGTGGTAGTGGTCTTGTGCGCCTCCTGCAGCTCCTTAATATGTACCAGGGCAGCCCCAATCCGTTTCAACCTTTCCCTCTTCAGCCTGGACCCATGCTTAATGAAGACACCATGAAGCACACATTTAAGGGCCTCCCACTGCAGTGGTAGTGGGGTTGGGTCATTCACATGGTCAGAATAAAAATTGGTTATGGATGTCTGGATTTCAGCTAAACATACGGTATCTTTCAGCAAATTGTCATTCAGACGCCAGTTGTATTGCCTAGGGGCTACTTCCGGGAGGCTCAAGAAGACAGGGGCGTGATCCGACCACAATATCTGCCCAATAGAGGTATCAGGATCACGCGCAAGCGCGTGGTGGCTAAGGAAGATGTAATCTAATCTACTGTATGTATTATGGGGGTGAGAGAAAAACGTGTAACCCCTTGCCCCCCCATGTTGAATCCTCCATGTATCCACAACCTGAAGTGCGCGGAGGGCACCACGAAAACTATTCAATCTAGAGAAGGGTATCACCGACTTACCCTGAGAGGAATCAAGTATCGGGTCAAGGACCAGGTTGAGATCTCCCCCTATTACTAAAGTGCCCTCTGTAAACTCCTCCAGCAAGCGTAGGATCCCAAGACCAACTTCCACCTGGGCCTGATTGGGCAAGTATAAGTTAGCAAGAGTGTATCTGGCCCCATATAGTGTAAACTGGAGGAATAGGTATCTGCCGTTCGGGTCTACCTTCGATTCCAAAGGCTCCAGAGGGACTGCCTTGTGGAATGCAATGGAGACTCCCTTAGATTTGTTATCTGGATTAGGGCTGTGAAACCATCTATCGTAGTATTTGTTCTTAATTTCCGGCATTTTCCCCTGACAAAAGTGCGTTTCCTGCAACATGATGACATCCACCCTTTCCTTATGGAATCCGTACAATATTTTCGCCCTTTTTTCAGGGACGTTTAACCCCCTAGCGTTGAAGGTGCAGACCTTGAGGCCAGCCATGCCAGTGTAGAAGTTGGAGCTATAACTCAGAGAGGGGTGCACCACAGCAGTTAAGAGGGCTAAAGGCCAAAAGGCACCAAATGCCCGGAATCCGAGACGAGGACCGAGCCCCAGGGAAGGACAGAGAGAGGTGCAAAACAGACAATAGAGAGAAAGATTGGAGACCCCGATGGGGTGTAAAAACAAAGGAAGAATAGAGGGATAAGAAAAAGAAACCCAAAAAGCCCTGCCTTATAGAGCAGGGCAAGCAAGAATACTGAGGACAATGTCCTCAAACACCACGCGCTACCCGCCGGTCAAAGCCCGACAGAACAGCACGGGAAAATTGTTGTGGAAGGTAGCCTAGCAACTCAGGAGCCAACCCTTTTATGTTCAAGGTTACCGTTCAGGCTCCCCAACCCCCCCGCCCATCTACAAAGCAGCAGACCTCTGGTTTCCCAAAAAAGCACTCACTGCAAACCCCGGTGGATGCCCCCAATTTCCGCAACAAGCCAAAGACTAACGTAAGTTATAACTACAAGTAATCTCAGTGTGACCCCTGAGCGGGACCCACTCACTATTAGACCCCGGCAGCACCTAAAAGCCCCCTCCCCCCGGCGAAGTCAACAACCAAATGCTACATTGTTCCCGCCCCCCGCCGGCCGCCGGCCGGGAAGCGACCCCCCCCCCCCCCGAACCACCGCGAAAAACGCACGATGAGCAGGACGGGGGGAAGCAAGCCCGCCCACGCAACCCGGGGGGGGCGCACGCCCACACAGCCCCGCCCCCATCCAGGAGTCAGAACACTCAAGTCAATGTACTGCATTAAAGTCACTTCTTGAACACGAAGTCCTCAACTGAAGGTCAATGGGGTACAGAAAGTGGGGGGCGGGGGGGGGCAGCAGGGAGAACAGACGACAGTCACCAGGGTGGGAGGGGTAACAAAAAGGCAAGAGAGAGAGGCTTAATGATCCCGGATCGGCCCAGGGGCACCTCCCCTCCAGCCCCCGGCCATCCGGGGCCTCCGAGGTCCAGTCCTGGACCGGAAAAGCATCCAGACCCAAGAAAATAAACAGTCCCAGGAGGTTTGCCTTGCTTCTGAGGGCGAACGTAGAGTTGTCCTTGCGCACTATGAGGTGAAATGGATGGCCCCATTTGTAGGAGGCACCAACTTCCCGTATCCTGTCGAGGAGAGGTCGCAGCACACCTCTCATCTGCAAGGTGCGACGCGACACGTCCGGCAAAATTGTGACTTGCAAGCCCCTCCACCCAATTCTCCCCCTCTCCCAGGCCAGGCGCAGGATGTCTTCCTTGACGAGAAAAAAATGGATTCTACATAGAACGTCTCTGGGAGCCTGAGGGTCCCCGGCTGGGCGCCCGCTCACTCTGTGGATTCGATCTATAATCAGCTCGGCATCCAGAGGTCTTCCTAGCAGGCTGTTGAAGAATTCCGTCGCCCATGGACGCAGGTCTTCCGATCTGAACGATTCTGGGATGCCTCGGAGCTTCAGGTTGTTACTCCTGTTTCTGTTCTCCTGATCATCCGTCTGAAGCCGAATATCCATCAGCTGTTGGTGATGCAGCCCTTGATTTCTTTCAAGGGTCACCAAACGCGTCTCATGATCTATGCGGCAGTCTTCAAGCGATGCAACTTTAGTGTCCAAGGCAGAAAACTTTTGTTGCAAATCCTCAATTTCTCTGCGCAAGGCTCGCTCAATTCTGGTAGCCACCGCCTCCAGGTCCACCTTTAGCTCGGCTTTAGTCGGGAGGCACCGCAGAAGGTCCCGAAGACTGGAATCAGCAGGGGACTGTGGGAACAGCTGTCTGGTCGGAGCCTGGGCTGAGGGCATCCCATATCGGGAGTCGCGGGAGTCCGCATCAGTGTTAATTGGTCTGGCGGGGCTCGGGCCCCCCAAATCGCCCACAAAATCACGGACCGGGGACAGACCACTTGGCAGGTCAATGCTAGAGCCCGGTGACCACTCCAGAGGCAAAGCGTCCATGGAAGGTTGAGGTGACGTACGCCGAATTCCGGAGCCCCCAGGGGCCGAGTGAATTTCCGCCCGTGCAATCTGCTTGCCCTGTTCAGGGCTGTCTCCCCAGACGTGGGGTATATGGCTTGGCTGGACTGGGGATGGCCATTCAGGGGCCGAGGGGTTAAACGTTGAAGAAGAGACCGGGGTGGTATGGCCCTTTAATTCACTCTGGGTGGTTTGCATCCCTCTGCCCCGGCTGCCCTCATTTTTATTATTGCGTGGCAGGGGAGAATCTAAGGCAGGAGGTGCAGGTGTCAGCAAAGGTGGGGGCTCGACAAAGCCCGCTCTCTGGGGCATCAGCTTCTCCTCCGCGCTGACGTGAGTTTCCTCCAGCGGCCGCCTCCGACAGCCGCCGTCCGCAGCAGGGCTGATCTCCGGCGGGGCTGAGCCAGACGCGAGCCGGCGCGTCACCTCCGGGGAAGACCCCGAGCTGCGGCACGGCCCCCCGCGGCTCCCCCCCCCCCCCCGCCTCGCTGACAGGCCCGCTGCTCGGTGACATCGCTCCTTTCCCCGGGAAGATCGCGGCCGCACCGCCCGCTGGACTCACCGCTCCAGGACCCGGCTCCAAGGTAGGCTGCAGGCTAATCAGGTCAAGAGGCTCCCCGTGCTCAGCCTCCGTCGTCTTGCGACAGTTTCCTAGGTGCTCCTCTCCCTCACGGGGCCGGCTGGGCGCCATCTTAGTTGGTTGGGCTCTCTGCCCCGTCAGATCTCGGCGGCCAAAAAAGCTGCCAATGTCTTTCTTGAGGGGCTTTTTGGCTGATCCCCCAGTTTTCTTCTTTCTTCCGCTCCCCATCACGTTAGATTAGGGGGGCCCTGGGAGCCTTAATCAACTGTTTAATCAGGGGTTATGGCAGAGCTCGCAGTCTCACGTCCTCACTCCTTCATGGCCAGGCCACGCCCCCCGCACAATGCTTTTTAACGTTGACCACCTTGTCACAATGTCACAATGACTGGCCACACCCATTCCATTAACTTAATTGCAAGCATGGCCCATCATTGTGACAGACAGGGGTGGTCAGTCTTTGCAGTGCTCACTGGTGAGTTGGGATGTCACATAACTCTAGAAATCCTGGGACCCTATATGTTTTATTCACATGGAGCAGACCAGAAAGCATGCAGAGGAGAAAAGGTAAGTATTGTTTTTTTTTAAATTATTCTAAGTAAGGTTATTTATCCTAATCACCACTAGATGGCCTCATTGTTGTGATGATGCCATATGACCTCAAAATATTTCACTTAAAGTGCACCAAAGCCCAAGGCCACTTGATTCCCTGTGACCGGGACATCCAGGTTCAGGATGCCCTGCTGTTTGAAAACGCCCCAGGTATCCCCCCCATCGTGGACCCACTACTGCCTCCCAGCTTCGGCTGATCGGGACGGTGAAGGTAGGGTGAACGCCGGGGTCAGGTGTTGGCAGAGCTAGGCTCTGGGCCGCAGACCCTGCCCAAAGGGTAGCAGGCCATAGGCTGATGGTGAGCCTATTTGGGGGGGGGGACCACTATATGCCCACGAGGGCTTATGCCCTTCCTGCCCCACAAGCTTTATTGTTGTATTGTGCTGGTGTCTTTACCTCATATATTTACCCTCCTGTTTTTTTACTGACTTTTTACCACACATATTTACCCTCCTTTGTTTTTACTGACTTTTGACCTCACATATTTACCCTCCTGTGTTTTTTACAGATTTTTTACCTCACATGCTTACCTCTCCTCGCTCCGCTCTCTCCCCTCTCCTTCATGCTGCCGCGCTGTGAGAGGGGGGGAGGACGTCGGCACTGCACGCGCGGAGTATGTCTGGGGCTGTGGGCCCCACCACCAGGTGCGCACGTGCTGCCGGCCGGCCCAGACTGCGCGAGGGCACCGGGCTGGCGATTCTGCTGGACTCCTCTGTGGGCCGCCTGATGTTGCGGGCCCTTCGCCATCTTGGGGGCAGGCGCACCGTCGGGGGGGCGGGGCCGCACGATGATGCTTTTTCGCGTCACGGTCATGCGGCCCGCCCCTCAAAGAACGTGTGCTGCTGGCTGATCCGCGCCATCTTCTCCTGCACGCTGCTGTCGTCTCTGTCGGCCCTTTGAGCGGCGTCGTGTGTCCCTCTTGACATATAGTCTTTTATGCGCTGGCCATGTGCTGTGGGATGCTTATATGTTGTTCACTTTGTGTCTTCCAGGTGGGCCCCTTGATATTAAGGGTTGTGGTTCCACAACCCTTCCCCCCCGCTCCCACCCCCCCTCTCTCTCCAAGTCCTCTCCCTGTAAGGAGGGATCACTTAAGAGGGATCATTTCTTGCGGGCTGGCCAGGTTGGGTCGTTAGTGCCTTGTACCTGTTAACATAACTCAAATCACCATAATGGAGGCTTCTGGGGATAGTGATCTTGGGACCCCATCTGGGCGGGTGAAGCTCTGCCCCATGTGCGGTGCTAGCCCTCTGGGCGGACTCAGCACGTTTGTGTCACTTGCGCCAGAAGTGTTATCTCGGAGCATGATCGGGCGGGCGTATCTGCCTCTAGCCCGTTATTGCCTGGGGCCTCTCCAGAACCCCCACACTTGCTCTCAGCCCCCAGCGAGGGGGAAGCCAGTAGGGGGTCCCAATCTGATTTGGCGTATCGCGTGGCCAGCCTTGAGAGACAGATTTCTCGCTCGGCTCCTAAGAAGGCCACAAGTAAGAGGCGGCATATTGAGCCGGTCTATTCTGATAATGATGGAGATGATGATGATGATGATCTCTTTGGAGGTGTTGGCCTTGATAGTGGGCCCGGTTCTTCCTCTGATGAGGATACATGGCTCCCTGATGATACGGAGCGGTTGCTGACTGCACTCTTTGAGACGCTGCACATTGTTTGTCCTAGAGTGGCTAAGAGGAAGCAGGGTGGATTGTTTCGGCCTGAGAGACAGAGACGAGTCTTTCCTGAGCAGGCCCTTTTTTTCTAACATGATTTTCAAAGAATGGGAAAGGCCTAACAAGTTACTGTCGGTGCCTAAGGGCCTGGACAGGCGGTATTCCTTTCCCGAGGAGCTGGTCCGGCTATGGTCCCGTCCTCCCGAGGTGGATGTCCCCGTGTCCGGTCTGTCCAACACTACAGTCATGCCTTCACCCGAAACTGCTTCCCTACGTGATCCAGCTGACAAGCGCATGGATCAGTTGGTCTGTCATGCCTTCACCTTGCCGGCCAAGAAGGCACTCACTAGTATCCCCTTTGTGGGTCACAGGCGGTTTGGGGAGCGTCTGGACCTCCTGGTCAAGAACGGAAGACTCCCTCAGTGACTAAAGTCTGCATGGCCCTTTCGGGGTTCATCTGCCTATCGCTCCTTCGAGGAGGAAGAGGCTCTTCATTTTCAGGTGCTCGCAGAGATTCCTGGTGACGAGGTAGGTCCCGCGGCCAACCCAATCCCTCCTGGGGATCCAGGCCCAAGCCCCCTACCAAGGCCCTCTGGCATGAGGGGGCGCCCTTACCCACCCGGGTGGGGGGGCGGCTTCTGCCATTTGATCACGTCTGGAGACAGCGCGTCTTGGATCGGTGGATTCAGGAGGTGGTCTCCTCCGGTTACAAAATAGAGCTGGCAGTCTGCCCGCCCTCAAGATTTCTTCAGTCACGGATTTCCCAGAACCCGTTGACGGCACAAGGCCTGCGGTTGGCCGTCCAACCCCTTCTGCTGTCAGGTGTGATTTGTCCCGTGCCTCGGCAGGAACAGGGTCAGGGCTTTTACTCCAATCTGTTCACGGTGCCCAGGAAGGACGGAACGCTGAGACCCATCCTGGACCTGAAGGGTTTCAACAGGTTTGTTAGAGTCAGACATTTCCTCATGGAGACCTTACAGTCCGCAGTGAGCTCGCTTCAACCTGGCGAATTCTTGACCCTGATAGACATCAAGGATGCTTATCTGCACATCCCTATATTCCAGGGGCATCATAAGTTCCTGAGGTTTGCGCTGGAGGATCAGCACTACCAGTTTGTGGCGTTGCCATTCGGGATATCCTCAGCCCCCTGTATGTTCACCAAAGTGCTGGCGGGCATCAGGCTATCCTGAGTATCCAGGGCATTTGCGTGCTGCCTTATCTGGACGATTTACTGATTGCGGCTCAGTCTCTTCTTCAGGCCGAGAGCGACACCCAGACCGTGTTGTCTACTCTCGAGGATTTCGGTTGGGTAGTCAATTATCCCAAGTCTTCAACTACTCCCTGGATGGTGGGGTCTTTTCTGGGCATGACGTTGGACACCTCTCTGGCCAGGATATTCCTGCCACAGCAGAAGGTGGTGGGTCTTCAGACGCAGGTGCAGGCCTTGCTGTCTTGTCAGCAACCATCTGTCCATCTGGGGATGAAACTGTGGGCCTGATGGTGTCATGCTTGAGGCAGTGCCCTTTGCTCAGTTCCACTTGAGACCTCTTCAGTTGAATCTGTTGACCGGTTGGGATCGGACGCAGGAGTCACTGGAATGGGAGTTTTTACTGTCTCTCCCAGCCAGGCAGTCCCTTTTGTGGTGGCTGGACTCCAGAAATCTGCTGCTAAGCAAGTCATTTCTGCCTCCACGGTGGGAGATTGTCATCACGGACGCCAGCCTGACCGGCTGGGGAGGCTTTTGGCTGACTCAGAAGATCCAGGGTCAGTGGGGGCCACAGGAGGCCCACTTACCTATAAATATCTTGGAGTTGAGAGCGACTTGACTCCCCATCTAAGGGGTCGTGCGATTCAGGTTCGCTCGGACAATCAGACGGCGGTCACCTACATAAATCTCCGAGGCGGGACTCGGAGCAAACGAGCTCTCAAGGAGGTGACCCAGATTCTGATTTGGGCAGAGGAGAATGTTCCCTGCATCTCGGCGGTTTATATTCCTGGGATAGAGACCCAGGAGGCAGACTCCCTGAGCAGGAGCGCCTCACGCCTGGGGGAATGGTCTCTCAGCAACAAGATTTTTCACTCTCTTGTCTCCGCTGGGGTCAGCCGGGCATGGACCTATTTGCGTCCAGACACAATCACAAGCTCCCGAGATTTGTCTCCCTGTCGAGAGATCCTCTGGCCTTTGCCACAGACGCTCTGGCAATTCCTTGGACGGAGTTCAGGCTCCTTTATGCGTTCCCTCCGTTTCCACTCCTGTGCCGAGTGCTGCACAAGATAGCCCAGGAGGGGGTACCAACCATCCTGGTGGCTGCTCGCTGGCCGGAGTTGTTCGGACATAATTCAGATGTCAGTCATTCGCTACATCTTGCCCAACGATCCAGGGTTTCTCACGCAGGGGTCACTGCGGCACCCCAATTTACAGACACATGTTTGACTGCCTGGCTATTAAAACCTCAATCCTGACGGACATGGGGCTGTAAGCCACGGTTGTTCAGACCATGATTCAGACGCGGAAGAAGTTTTCTTCCATGATATATTACAGAGTTTGGCATGCCTACATTGCTTGGTGTGAATCCAAGAGCCTTCCTTGTCGCACTTTCCCTATCTTTAGGATTTTGGAGTTTTTTACAACACGGCTTAGACTTGGGTCTCCAGCTGAGCACCCTCAAGGGCCAGGTCTCGGCCTTAACCCTATTCTTCCAGAGATCCATTACCAATCATTGACTGATCAAGACCTTCTTCCAAAGGGTTACCCATGTACGCCCACTGCGTAAGCCTGTATTACCAGTGTGGGACTTGAATCTGGTGCTTTCTGCTCTCCAGGGTCCCCCCTTTGAGCCCTTGTGCGATGCTGCATTGTCTATTTTGCCCTAAAGGTGGTATTTTTAGTACCTATCACCTCGGTGCGTCACGTGTCAGAGCTGGCCGCGATTGGTGTGACGCCTCCTTACTTTGGACGGCATAGGGATAAGGTGGTGTTTCGCTTAAACCTGGTTTTTTGCTTAAGGTCATGTCATGCTTTTCACCTTATTGAGGAAATTGTCTTGCCTTCATTGTGTCCAGCTCTGACTAACTCTAAGGAAAGGACCCTCCATTCCCTGGATGTGGTCAGAGCCATTAAGTACTCCTGGTTGTGACTGAGTCCTTCAGGAAGTCGGATTGTCTTTTTGTCCTCTCCGAGGGGTCTAGGAGGGGCTTGCCTCCGGCCAAGTCCACTCTCAGTAAGTGGATCAGACAGGCGGTGGTGCAAGCATATACTTCCAAGGGGAAGGAACCCCCTTTTTCGTGTTACAGCTCATTCTACTAGAGCTATTGGTGCTTCCTGGGCTTTTTCAGCACCAGGTCTCTGTTGAACAAGTTTGTAAGGCCGCCACTTGGTCTTCAGTTCATACCTTTACAAAGTTTTTACAAGGTTGATGTTAGGGCCTCAGCTGATGCTGTCTTTGGCTGAAAAGTGCTTCAGGTGGTAGTGAAATGAACTACATGCTGTTTCGCACTGGGGATGCCACCCTAATGGACACTGCTTTTGGATGTCCCAACTGTCATTACTTCTGGGATGACCTGGACTGGATATAGTGAAAAATAAAATTCTGTGAAACTTACCTGTAGAATTGTTTTTGAATATATCCAGTCCAGGTCATCCCACCCCACTCTTATTCATTATATCTGGATTGCCTGTTATGGTGATTACCTTTTTTATATTGGACCATTGTCCTTAGTTTGATGGAGAGAGTACATGCTGAAACTATGTGAAGTAACATGGTTTCTTGGCCTCCCGGCCTGTCTCTTTTCTTACTGCTGTTTAACGACTGGGGAATCATAGAGAGACACCTGATTTATAGGAGACCGGGAGGAGCGACAGCTTTTGATCCTGCAGTCAGACGCCATCTAGCGGTGGATTACCCAACTGTCATTACTTCTGGGACGACCTGGACTGGATATATTCAAAAACAATTCTACAGGTGAGTTTCACAGAATTGTATTATTATTCATCTGAATATGATGAGGAGACTGCCCTCTACTTGCAGCCTCTGGAGTCTCTCCCGGACTCCACTCTCCTGGGGATGCTGCTGGGTTCAGCTTCCAGAGTGATAGTGGTGCACTCATGCTAAAAACTAAGTGCACATTGCACTTCACATAACTGCATTTACTGGTTTGCTTTTTCTCTTTGTGAACATGGTAATTGTACATTCACATTTTTTGGCAGAAAATAAGGTCTTCACGCAGAAGCACAGTTTTTGTGGATGCACATTTTTAATTCCCATATTTCTACAAATGTAAAAAAACACAAATTGCATATGCTAAGATTATAACTCTTGTGCCATAAATTAGTACAGCACTGCAAAAGGCCCAAATATTTTTTTTTCAGTTTAGCAGTGGGAGTCCTGGGCACATTGCAGAACACCACATTTGGCCTTAAGTTCGCTTTATCATAGGTATGTGCACTGCAATGCGAACTGTGCATTAGTTGGGGGTACATCCCCGCACACATAAAAGTGGACCAAAACTAGACCAAGCATCTATAAAACGTTTGTTTTGCACACCACCCCAGCGACATCAAGATTTGGGATGCCCCACTGTGTGAAACCCCCCCATTTGGCGGATATGCTTACCTAGCTAACAAGCTCACAACGTATGCCTGGCCAGCTGCATCACTCATCGCGTTTCACAGGCGAGACATTGCATGTTTCTCAGGCTGTGTGCAGCCATGCCCCCATCACTGAATGGCTGGCATGGCCGCACACAGCCCAGGGATGCAGGGGCTGCCATGCCAATCGCGCGTGCACCTAGGATTCTATTCATCTTCTATAGCCACATATTAAATATGCAGTACTGGAGAAATAGACTGGAGGAGAGCCGCACCTGCGCTGTGGGCTTATAGAAAAGGAAAGAAAAACGGGCCACTGGCCAACTGGGCATACTGAAATAGGATGGACCAAAACCTAAATCAGCTGTGAGCTGTGTAACATTCTGTGTAGCTTTTTGTTTTATTGGTGGATGTAGGCATAACTCCCAAGTGGCCCTGATTGGGAGGGACTGTCCCTCTTTGGAGTTCATGTCCCCCTGTCCCTCATTGTTTTCCTTTAACCCTCTTTGAGGTTTATTATTATGTCTATTCATAGTGTTTATATTGTTTTAACTTTTATGACCTATCATCTATCTCTCAATGAGGGGGCGTGGCGTAATTTAACAAATGTCCCTCTTTCCCACCCTGAATATGGATGTAGGTATGCTAAAGCCAATCTGCACTGAGATGAGAGCTGTGAGGTTTATCTCTGTACTTTGAGCAGTGCGCAATGTCAAGTGCACATCTGTGTGTATTTCCAAGCACACTGGACACTGAGCTTGCAGACACTTGTTGTGGGGAAATAGTTTGGAATGAAAGTTGATGGCCATGTGCAGTGGCGTAGCGACCCGGGGGCGGGGGGGGCGGACCGCCCCGGGTGACACCAGACCTAGAGGGTGACACCTCTCGGCCGGTCACCCCTCGGTATAGAGACACTTACCTGCAGGTCCGGAGCGTGGAGGCCGGCGCCGCTCTCAGCTGTCATCTGAGGGCGCGTCATCAGAGGGCGCCTCTGATGACGCGCCCTCAGATGACAGCTGAGAGCGGCGCCGGCCTCCACGCTCCGGACCTGCAGGTAAGTGTTTGCTTTTTTTAAAAATGCCGGCATGGTGGGAGCGGGCCGGCCGGTTCCGCTGACAGCAGAGCGGGCCGGCCGGTTCCGCTGTCAGCGCGGAACCGGCCGGCCCGCTCCCACCATGCCGGCAAAAATGCTTTTTTTTTTGTTTGTTTTCTTTGGGGGGGGGGGGGGGTTGACACCATTGGGGGGGGGGGGGGGGTGACACCATTGGGGGGGGGGGGGGTGACACCATTTCCTACCGCCCCGGGTGACACCAGCCCTAGCAACGCCACTGGCCATGTGCATTTCTGTTGCGCTTTCAGCATGACCTTCACCAAGTATCTGTCCTAGCCTAGCAAATCTAATTTATGAGACAGCCCAACAGTTAAAACATGCATAACAATGGATACTTTGAGAGCTATCTTATCTCCCAGCACCTCTATACCTCTGCACATGCTTTACACACATTCAAAAGTAAAAAAAAAAAAAAGCTGGCAGCTAATTAATCAATTTATACCAGGGGAGAAAAAAGCATGAGATCATCACTGTTACTGCATCACCAGCTAGGAAAACAATGAAAGTCAATGGTACTTTTTACTCCTTTTTATACTGTAGTAAAAAGTGCCATTGACTTTCACTGTCTTCCTAGCTGGTGATTCATCAACACTGAAATTCCCAGGCTTTTTTCTCATAAAGTGAATATTTTACTTACAAGAGATTTTTTTTTTTTTTTTTTTTAACAATAAATCTTTATTGAGAAGAGCGGGAGCAGTAAGACAGATCACATTTATTGATTAAACATGGTAGCCAAGCCAAGAGATTTTTTTAACTCCTGGCCAATGGCCTTGATTCAACAAGAGTTGAAAAATTCTCATGGTAGTAAACAATTCACTTCATGAGACAAAAGCTTGAGAATTTCATTGTTACTGAATTACCAGATATGAAGACAATGAAAATCAATGGCACTTTTTATTACAATGTTGAAAGGAGTAAAAAGTTCTCTAATTTTCTTATGAGCAAAAAATTGTCATCTACCATGAGCATTTTTTTTAAACTCAAGGTCAATGTGTCCAGAAAAAAGTTTCCACTGTTTCGGTCAGTTGTCGAGACTGTGAAAGAGCCCCATTTAATGTTCGCACCATGGCCGCTTTGCATGGAGAGAGCTCTGCTGTATACTGCTCTATACTGTGGCACCTCACAGCTTCCCCTGCTACTCCTGCCTGCTTGCACAGCGAGGAAGCCAGGGGTGAGCTGTGCATTCACCATAGGACCAATGCCAGTTTATGGCAATTACACAGGGTTTAACACAGCAGTGCATCCAGGATCAAGGGGGCAGGAATGAATCAGCCCTTGTGTTCTTTGTGTCTGTGATCATTTCCCAGTGTGCTGGGACACATTGTGGCCGGTCATCTGCATCATCTGAGATCCTATCATCCTTGTACCCTTAGACCCCTGTTCATGGCAGGCATATTTAAAAATTCTAGTTTTCTTATAGTACCTCAGACACAGATATAAAAGCTATATATTTTCAAGCTGCAGTTGTGTCCTAAACCAAGTGTAACAAACAGACAACAGAAAAAAAAACATAGCATGGATGTTAACATACTGGATGTTAAAAGCATTTCCCATCACATGAACTAAATAGTAAACAGCTGCATAGCAACATATCTATAAAAGTTCTAGAAAACCCCAGGGGAAGGCAAGGCAAAACCTCTTCAGACAACAGACAATTAGATAATAGTTATGTCCTATCAAGGTCTTGAAATCTTCTTAGACAGGTCCCAGGAACGAATTTCTTAGGATAAAAAAGTGACTGAGGTGATGGCAAATACAGTACAATAATTTACTAAAACCAGGGTATTGTTAAAATACATAGTTTTCTATGTCATTCCCTCGGGCAGGCGGATTCATCACTAACGCCAGGCGGCGACAGATGAGCGTCTGTAGCAGGCATTTTCAGAGCGCCCGCTAGTAGTCACTGTGCTCGGCCGTGAGTCGCTAGTTTATAGCGTCTCAGTCGCTGTTCAGTAATGTTGAATACATTGTGAGGAGTCGCTATTTGACCAGTACAGAGCTGTATGGGAGCGCATGTTAGCGACTGGTCATAGCGAGCGACTCACACCATATTCAGCAAAAAAAACTGCCTCACAAAACTCAGGCGCTGAAAAATGCTTGTTTGAAACCCAGAGCGCAGGAGGCGGTGTGTATAAAGTCTGTTTTTCAGCATCTATCCACTAGTAACAAAGCGAAAACATATAGCAACATTGTAACATGAACACTTTAATGCCAGACCTGTAATGTCATTTGTGAAGAAATATATGAAAAATGAAAAAAAATTGTGAAAAAACTGCTTTTTCAATGCCAGAAGAGGTCACAGAGTTATTTGTGATTTTTTGAAAAAAGAATAAACTAAAACCCCGTTTAAAGAGAAGAAAAGTATCGTCCATTGAAATGTATGGAAGAGCGACAGGTAGCGAGATGTCATACCTGGCGCTGTGCAAGGCTGAACGCTGGCGCTGTTCGCTGAGGCTGGGAAAATGATGAATCAGACGCTACATGGCGCTATCCCAGTCACTAAACAGATTCTGCTTGATAAATGTGAAATTGCGTGCCGTGTCCGGCGTTCACCAGTCGCTACCTGTCGCTACCTCTCATTAACCAACCACTACCTGACGCTATCCCTTCTTAAATAAGGGCCTTGGTGTTTCACCCAATTGTTACTTTCATGGACTTTCCCTACAGACCTCAGGGCTACCAGAAGGGCATGAGGCCCCCCCCGCTTACATTCTCCTGGTTCCACGCCAGCTCTTGTGCCCACAGAAGTGCCTCATTATAGCTTTGTACGCTGCACATGTCTACCTACAGGCTGGCATTTGAAAGTCGGGCCTCGGATAGCGGGACGGGAAAGCAATCCCCAGAGTAGGACTGGGTGGAGGTAAGAATGGCAAAAACCTTCAGCTTGCTTTGATCTGAGATCTGAAAGGAAACGCCACAAAAGTGGACTTTCCCTTCATTTATCAGTTTTGCCCCCCTTCTTCTGACCCTCATGATAGAATCACCTTTGCTCTATGTGAACATTATTTTCTCTTGTTTGGACCATCCCAGGCATGAAAAACATGTTTTGTATGTTCTTTGTAATGGCTGTGTATATTTCCTAGAACCTTCTGCAATCTATACCCTAACCAGTCATTCAGGCCAAAAAGGGAAATGAAAATGATCTGCCCCCCCTTCACTGCTGGGCCTCAAACTGGAGTATTGGCTTACCTTAAAACATGGTGACTCTGCTTTTAAAAGGAAACCTCCCCATTTTTTAGGCTGCTTTTCTGTGCTATTGGGCTTTTTGCACCTGGCATGCTCCTCCCTTCCTCCAATAAAAGGCAATAAGTGCCAGTTGTAATGGTTTTCTGTTCTCCAGGGTATAAGGGGGTAGCCTTCTATAAGCCTCAAAGACCTATTAGGATTTCACTCAACCAATATATAGCCGCTACATAACAGCAGGCTTGGTTATTCACATGGGAATGATGATGCATATCCTCCTCCTGTGCTATCAAAAGTAATAGCTTCTGATAGCAAGGAAATCAGCTGCTGGGGAGGTGTGTGTGTCTGTGTGCGTGTGTGCACGTGTCTTTGTCTCTGTATGTCTGTGTGTGTATGTGTCTTTGTGTGTGTGTGTGTAGCGTTGGGCATTGGAGGACCAGCAGGCAGCAAGTACAAGTTTATCTGCTTCCTGCTCAATGGTCCTCCATTGCATTCTTTCCTCACAAAGCAATTGGGGAGAGGATTCCTCACGCTAGTTGTAATGAGAGATGGAGCTCACTTGCTGTAATTAGGGATGCCACTCACTGGCTGAAATAAGGGATGCCACTCACTGGCTGTAATAAGGGATGCCACTCACTGGCTGTAATGAGTGATGCCACTCACTGGCTGTAATGAGGGATGCCACTCACTGGCTGTAATGAGGGATGCCACTCACTGGCTGTAATGAGGGATGCCACTTACTGGCTGTAATGAGGGATGCCACTCACTGGCTGTAATGAGGGATGCCACTCACTGGCTGTAATGAGGGATGCCACTCACTGGCTGTAATGAGGGATGCTGCTCACTGGCTGTAATGAGGGATGCCACTCACTGGCTGTAATGAGGGATGCTGCTCACTGGCTGTAATGAGGGATGACACTCACTGGCTGTAATGAGGGATGCTGCTCACTGGCTATAATGAGGGATGCCACACACTGGCTGTAATAGGGGATGCTGCACACTGTCTGAAATGAGGGATGCCACTCACTGGCTGTAATGAGGGATGCCACTCACTGGCTGTAATAAGGGATGCCACTCACTGGCTGAAATGAGGGATGCCACTCACTGGCTGTAATGAGGGATGCTGCTCACTGGCTATAATGAGGGATGACACTCACTGGCTGTAATGAGGGATGCTGCTCACTGGCTATAATGAGGGATGACACTCACTGGCTGTAATAGGGGATGCTGCTCACTGGCTATAATGAGGGATGCCACACACTGGCTGTAATAGGGGATGCTGCACACTGTCTGAAATGAGGGATGCAGCAACCCTGCCTATATTGGGCAGATGCCACACACAGCCTGGAGTGAGGGATGCCTTATACTGCCTTTAATGAGGGATGCTGCATTGTCTGTAACAGGTGATGCCTTGCACTGGCTGTAATGGGGTGCTTAGGAAGGGGTATTTAGCACACCATTTGGTTAGGAATATTTTTTTTTCTAATTTTCCTCCTCTAAACCCTGGGTGCGTCTCATTGAGTGAAAAATGAAACTTATTTAAATAATAAATCATGTAAACTTCCAGAATTCTTTTTCAAGTAAATCTCATTTGGTCTATTGGTCCAGTAGCATAGATGGGACATACAAATGTTTATATGTAGGGCAGGTTTTAGGTATATTTTTAGCAGGTTGTTGCTGTTGATGTCTACGTTGTGTGATTATTATTTTTATATAGATATAAAAACAACATTGCTGACACAATGGTAACTAAGGACAGAAAAGCGAACAACAAGGAACTGAGAAAACATGTAGAACAAGGATGAGGAAACATATGATGCATGGGCCAAGTTTCCCATATATAATGATTAAGACGTCTTCATTAAGATGATCCATGACTGCACCCATTTTCACCTTGTCAGTTTAAACTGCAGATATGCTCAACAGATTAAGGTCATTGTAAAAGACAATCAGCCTGCAGTTTCTTATTGTAAGAAACAGCATTTTGGAAGTAGGTATGTCCCAGCATCAGATTATATTATCATGACCTAAGGGTTTACCATTCTAGGACATGTTTTTCATTACCCTTGCTGCATTATACAATAGTTGGGTTAGCGTGTCAAGATGTTGCTGTGGTTACCCTGTCAAATTCCACCTCCCTTATTAAATATACTGAGCCCCTTGCAGAGAAGTAGCTAGGCTTTCTGGAACCCGAGGTAAAGATTCAAAATGGGGCCCCCCACCTGTACTCAGGCCCCCATTTGGCACCCCCTGACCTGCTCCACCCAGGGCATGTGCCCTGCCTGCCCCCCCAGCTATGCCCCTGGCCCCTTGCCTAAAAGAGTTCTATGTGTGTACTGCAAGTTTGTTTTTTAAGCAATATTCACACAGGCACAGTGTTAGATGAAAGAGGTACAGTGGCATAGTACAAATAAAACATAAAGTCAATCCCGCTGGTCTGAACAGCTGATCTTCCCTCACTGTGTCTCTCTCGAGCAAATTCATTCTCTCATGAAGATATTCTCTGTTGCATGGTTCAGGGTACATATGCAAAACTTTCTTGCACTTGTGAGAGCATGGGATAATTTTTCCCAGGGCTCAGGAGCCGCCTGGCCGGTCTCTGGTCCTGCTTGTTTACCAGGGGAGTATATGAACAACATGCAGAGGTAAGACATTTATCTCCCTAAAGCAGAGCAAAACCCATGCAACATGGCGCTAATGTAAACATCTGGCAACCGCATCTTCGGGCTGTGGGTGGGGGGTGGGGGTTGTGGGGTCCCGCCCCGACCCCTAGCCATTCAGATAAACTGGGGACAGTAGCGTGTGTGCTGCTGGGGATGCGGCTGGTGCTCTCCCGATTGCCAAAGCCCTGCATGTAAACAGTACAGTTTGATGAGCACTACATATGCACAGCAAACTGCTCTCATTGGACAAGAGCCTGCACATGCATCATAGGACTGGGAAGAGGTGAGTTGTTCTGGGCAATCGGGGGGTTTCACACAATGGGCATCCCAGTTCAGAGGGCAAGGAACAATACCTGGGAAATCAAAATCCCGGTTGGTGAAGCTGAATTGGATAAGGCCAAGTGGAATCAAGAGAGCAAGGAAAAGTTGCAGTTTTTGTGGTAACAAAGAGCATACGGCTGCTGGATGCAAGGTTGCAAATATTATTAAGAAAATTGGGCCCCAGGAAGCCGGAAAAAAAAATTTGCAGGTGAACACAGTATGGTGCTGAATGAGGGGATGTGAGTGCTATAAGGGCTAAGAGGAATGTTCAAAAAAAAGGAAAGATGTGCTCGATTAAAATGGGGGACAATAGGTCAAAGTGGTTGTCCAGGAAGGTGAATGGTCCATTCAAATGAATGCAAAGATGGGAAGAAAGATGAAAGGGCTGCTGGAGGAGTAATACCTCTGAGGTGAAAATCAGTGTTGTGGTGGCTCCTGGGGTGTAAGGGGAGCACCCCATGAAGCCCCCAAAACAGCTTGGCATGGAAATAAACTGGCAGAGATGGCAATTTTGTAAGCTGGACGGGACGATCGAAGCTGGGATCAGGGGCATGGAGGTTGTCTTTGAGGTGGAAATTCTTCTTTTTAATACAATCCTAAAGGGTACTACCAGCTATGAATGGGCAGAGGGGAAGATCACACAAAAGTAAGATGTTGCGGAATCTTTCCTGTCACCGCAGGACACTGATTCTCCTCTTGATTTTGTATGTTTGTCTAATTTTCCTGCCATGTCAAACCGGTGATGCTCATAGCCTTGACATGTAAAGAGATTATTTGCATGGCTCCACCTGCTGCAAAGGATCTTGGGAGTAATACTATTATATTATTGTTTGTCATATGCACCATGATATTTTAAGAATGTGCTCTCTGCCTTAAAAAAAAAGAGCTTTTCTGTCTTTTAGACAAAAATTGTGCAAAGGATTCTATATGTAGTAAACAAACAAACAAAAAAAAAAAAACAAAAAAAAAAAGATTCTATATGTATCTAAAATAATTAAAAGGGTATCCATTTCTGATTGGAAATAAACAGTAATTTTTTTTTACATTTAGAGGCCGATTCATTAATAGCGCCAGGTAGCGACAGATGAGCGCCAGTAGCGTGATTTTCACAACGCCAGCTAGTATTCGCTGTGCTTGGCCGGGGTTTGCTTGTTGACAGCGACTCAGTCGGTGTGCGGTAATGTTGAATACGGGGTTAGGGGTCGATGTTTCACAGGTTCTGCGTTGTATGGGTGCGCCTGACAGCGAATGGCCAGAGCGAACGGCTTGCTGCAGATTCATTAACAAATCACGCTCAAAGATTTCTCGCGCTGTGAATTCCTGGTTTAAACCCCAGAGCGCTGGCGGCGATGTGTGTAATGTAGTTTTTAACCCCCAAACAACCATTTTTTTTTAATGTAAAAATTAGACAAGTTTTTCTAAACATTTTGTAATATTAATACATTAATATCAGACCTGTAATATCAATTCTGCACATATTTTTTTTTTTCCTTAAAAAAAATATCTAACATAGTAGTGGTCACAGAATTTTTGACAGTTAAAAAAAAAAAAAAAATCAATTAATTATGAATATTTAAAGATTGCTCCATTGAAATGCATTGGAGAGCGCCAGGGAGCGCCAGGTCATACCTGGCGCTGTGATGGGATTAGCAGCGGCGCTGTTCGTTGCAGTCGGCTACATGATGAATCCCGCGCTAGCTGATGCTCTTGCCGGCGCTAGCCTCATTTAGCGTGATAAATGCGTCATTGTGACCGCCGCCGGGCGTACTTGAGTCGGTAGCCGCCGATAGCTGGCGGTACCTGGCACTCGTCAGACACTACCTGGCGCTAGCCCTTGATAAATAAGGCCGTTAGAGTGGTTTACAATCTTTCCTACACCAGTAGTGCATAATGGGCTATTATAGGAATATTATACCATTTTGATAAGGGCAGGATTTAGGATCAGCTATGTTTTTAGACGTTTTTCCCAAATCCAATCAACAAAGAACAAGCCAAATATTTAGAGGCTAAAACCATTTAATATAAGCGTCACAGGCCCAGGATTGGGATTCATCACACCTTAGACTCCTACCTCCTCCTGCCATTCCCACTCTCAGCGAGGAGTAATGGACAAGAGACAAGTAGGCCCAGGATTGGGATTCATCACACCTTAGACTTCTACCTCCTCCTGCCATTCCCACTCTCAGTGAGGAGCAATGGACAAGAGACAAGCAGGGAGGCTTTTATTACCTCAGAGCTGGAGTCTCTGGGGATCCCCCCCCATGTGACTAAATATGAGGGATGATTTCCTAGGGTATCCCCTTTATGCCCCTCCTGTGACATCAAATTCACGTTGGGTGAAATCTCACAGAGGCTCATATACCTCCTTGTATAAAAGCTTGTCACCCCTCTCTCCCCTCTCCTGATGGTGGGAGATCCCGAGAGGGGGGGATTGGAGGCCCCCCTAGGTGAAGAGAAGACCTGGCCGGATCAATCGCAGGTGGAGGTGATTCTGTATGTTTTTTTGTTTTTTTATTCATGGAAGTGTCAGCTACACAAGTCTCATGTCGCTGGCATTCAACGGTAGGAGAGGCAAACTCACGTAGCTGGCACTGAAAGGGTTAAATAATGCCATTCATAAGTGTGTATTTCTGCCCATGGGGGGCATACTGAAACTTGGTGCTGCAATTCCAGTGTTGATGTATTATTGGGGAGCTTCTTAATAATGTATAGAAAAAGAATATATACAGAAAAAAATGCACAACTTACCATAATTATATCTGCCAGATGTTGTATTCGGAGTTAGACTTAGATATGCCCTTTGTATTAGTTACATTTATGCTAAAGGCAAGCTCAATTGTTGTCCGATTGTCTTGGGCTACACATTGCACTGTCCCAAACTTCAATCTGTTCTCAAAAAGACCCTGTAGTTCCTAAGTTCCTAAATAAATAAAAGCAATACAGCTAAACTGTAACTATTAAAGATAAAACACAAGCAATAGGCTAAAAGGATTAAACATATCCCTGGAACCACAAATCTGGCACAGTAACAACTGAAGAAAAGATCTTTTGGTGAGGAGAAGGTGACTCTGAGGAAGAGCATGTTCCAGAATAATGAAGCAAATGATTTTTTCAGACATTAGTGCATTAGAAAGTAAGGTTTGTTTTTTTATTACAGGAAAAAAGTTAAAGCGGACCTTCACTCTGAATAAGAGTCTATCTTATATGTTTCCCACACCCTGTACATACAGATTGTCCACATTAAAAATCATCCTACCTGCATCTACTGCATGTTATGAGCCTTTAAAGTGGACCAACTATCCTGAGTATTGGTCCACTTCCTTGGGGCACCCCGATCGGGGGTGCCCCGCTGCCCAAAACCCCCCCAAACACCCCGAAAACTCACCTCTCCACGATCCCACGTGACTGCGCTGTCCAATGCCCGCCGACGGACGTCACTTGTCAAAGGATCGCGCCCGCCGCCGCCTCCCGCGCGTCACTCTTGACGTGTGCGCGCCCGCGCCGGCCATTCAGAGAGGCGCACATCTGGAGGAGCACGAGTGAGGCGGCGGCGGCGGAAGCAGCGTCTGGAGAGGTAAGGTTTTTCGGGGTGTTTGGGGGGTTTACACCCCGCGGGACATCCCGATCTCGGATGTCCCGCGGTGTGTGAGGTGATCGGCCCGGGAATCTTATAGATTCCCGGGCCGATCACCCCTGGGTGTTGGCCCACATTAAACATCCAAGATGGAAGCCGCCATCTTATCAGGCAGCCTGCAAACAGGAAGTGCCTCCTGACTGTGCTGCTCTGCATTCTGGGACTGCTGACCTTTACCTGACCCCAGCTCTGCTCTGTCTGAGCAAAGCACAGCTATAACCCACCCCCCTGTACCTTATCCCGCTCTCCTCTCCTCAGTAAGTGTGATGCTTCTGAGTCAAGATGGCGGTGCCCGTATCCTAAATTCCTGAACAGAGTTGCAGCCCAGTGGGGGAAAGAATAATAAGTTAGTGACTAAAAACGTAAAATATATTAATTTTAGATGCTGGGGAACTGTTTTTTAAGAGTTTGGGCTTTTCATTAAATCACGCTGAAGGTCTGGTTTAAGTATACAGCTCCAACAGTGTAAACGCATCACATTCGTATTACTTACATGTCTTTAAACGTTGCACGACAATGTTTAAGTATATAGCTCCAATTTTAAAGGATCACATTTGTATTACTCACATGTGTTTAAAAGTCCAAAATCAAAATCCAGATATAAAATCAATCCCTGTTACTCCAAATAAACAGCTATATACTTGAACATTGTCCTGCATATTCAATGACACAGCATCCATCTATGCTCCTATTTAGAGATGAGGGAACTTCTTGAAAGTTCGATTCGGGCGATTCGCCGAACTTCCCCAAGAAATTCGGGTTCGCCCGAATCGAACTTTCACGAATCGCTCATCTGAAAAAAAAAATGCCGGCATGGTGGGAGCGGGCAGGCCGGCTACGCTGTCAGTGGGCGGCGATAGCCGGCCCGCTGACAGCGCAGCCGGCCTGCCCGCTCCCACCATGCCGGCATTTGTTTAAAAAGCAAACACTTACCTGCATGGTCGGAGCGTGGAGGCCGGCCCTGCTCTCAGGCGCCCTCTGATGACGCGTCCTCTGATGACAGCTGAGAGCGGCGCCGGCCTCCACGCTCCGACCATGCAGGTAAGTGTTTGCTTTTTAAACAAATGCCGGCATGGTGGGAGCGGGCAGGCCGACTGCGCTGTCAGCGGGCCGGCTTCCGCCGCCCGCTGACAGCGTAGCCGGCCTGCCCGCTCCCACCATGCCGCCATTTTTTTTTTTTTTATTTCAGGGAAAATTCGATCGGCACGAACCCAAAAAAATTTGGGTTCGTGCCGAATCGAATTTTCCCTGAAATTCGGAGCGAATTCCGGTTCGTCCGAACCGGTTCGCTCATCTCTACTCCTATTGTGAATCAATCATTCAGGATTGAGAGCTGTTAAACTTGTTTCTTTCTCGTTTTTTATTAGCCTACAGGATTTGCTGTAAATATTAAAAAGAATAAGAATAAACATCAATAAATACATGATAATCCAATTACCGTAACTAATCAGCTATGGATCTAATAACTATTCCTCAATCAGACACACCTACAGTTCCCCACAAATGTCAAATCTATGAATTAATAGGAAGAGTAAATGGGAGCTCTACTATTCTCCCTAAATAATTTGATCTATTTTGTTGGTAGTACTTTATTTCTTTGGCTAACCCATGGAGCTTAATGTGGCCTATTGATTTGTGTCTTTTGATTTTTTTATCCATCTAGGTGAAGATGCCTCCTGCATAGTTTATTTTTTTACTTGCATACCAATGATGAAATATAAGAGGTTGCACCAGATGCACCCTTACCAAAGTTTCAGGCTTTCAGAAGAGTCCATACACAGATCCAATGTTTCGGGGTGCTGTTCACACAGACTAACAAGAAAATTCATCAGGGACTAACAAGCAAATTGAGCCAACAAACTAGGGTTAATTACCTGTTTCACAATCCCAGATCCTGCCTGACATCTGCATGATGTCACCTGGCCAACACAGTCAGTGCAAACACCACTAATGTACATTTTAATTCACACTTATGATACTACTTATGGTATAAGTATGTAAATGTGAAGTATGTGAATAATGTGTATTAGTGGTGCCTGCATATGTATTAACCCGGTGACGTCAGGCTGGGCAGGATTTGGGATTGTGAAACAGGTAATTAACCCACGTTTGTTGGCTCAATCTGCTTGTTAGTCCATCCATAATGAAGGAGTGAACAGAACCCTGAAACGTTGGTTCTATACATGAACTGTTCTGCACACATTTATGAATTATGCTTTCTGTTGCTGATGGATATAATACAAAACTTTGAAGTGAAATGGAATGATGAAATATAGGTAACTTTACTCACATCCATCACAAAACTTAATAAATGAAATATTAGTGCAAGCTTTCATAATGTAGCTGGAGATCTTGGATATGCTGTTGTACCTGCAGTATCCCTTCCTTAGGGTATATTACTGCACATATGCTCATATGCTCGGCCTGTGGCCATCTGTTGTGCCCCCTGAACTGCTGTGGGGAAAGTAGGAGGGGTAAATTGTACTGGTGTGTAAAGGTAGTTAAATAGTTAAAAGTAGCTCAGTAAGTTTGAGAGGTTGCAAGGTGAGTGATAAAGTTGGAGGCATTGCCAAATACTGTTGGAGGAAATACAGTTGGAGGAACGTGGTGATAATGTTAGTGCAACAAAACCCCTCTAGCACTATAACAAGATTTTTTTCTATATTCGATTCTATGTTTAGCATTGGTAGGTGTTTGAATAGGTTGATTATTGGGAATACGGTTACGTATTAACCGTATACGTTAATACGGTTACTGGGACTGATGGGGAGGCCTGGCCATTTGCAGAGCCAGTAGAATTCTTGGTCGGCTGCACTGCTATTGGTATAGCCCCAAACATACAGCCCACCTCACCCAGAGTGTCCTGTCAGTGCACTGCTGCTTCTAACACGCTCTAAACCCCCAGCCCTTACCCCTACATACACAGCTACACCCCAGTTTTGGCCGTACAAGTCATGACGCCATGTGAGGCAGCCGTCTGGAGCGATGCAGCGTGTGGGAAAGCGATATTCAACTAATGGCAGTGGCTAGTGGTAGCTACTGTCACACTTATAGTAGAATACATTATTGGTGGCTCAGAGCCCCCCCCCTCCCCCACATTTGGTGTTGTGCCCCATGTTGCACACTGTCCAAAACTGGTCCGGAATGTGCAGGGTACTGGATTTCTATAGACTAAGCTTGCCAATCAGAGGAATGGATATCTATAGCCTCAGCTTGGAGCACACTTATTGACTGGCTATGAAGCACCCTGTAGGCAGGGCTCAGTAGGGATATCATTGGCTGTCTGGAGGCCTGTAAAATTATTGGCTGGTTTTTGGCCCTTGCTGTCCCTGGTTATAATAATATATCACTTTCTATATGTTCATTATCATCTTCAGGTCAGCCCTGAATTGTAATAGATTGCAAATTTAAAGGGGATGAGGTTTGTAATTTTTTCTGACATCTTAGAGACATTGGTAAGCACCTAACCAAGCTTCTGTAGGTTAACAATCTGTACTCTGGCTGACTATATGTTTATAGTTTGAATTAGCTTTTGGAATGTATATTTACTAAAATAAGATGCACCAAACCAAGAGCCAAGAGTCTAGAGGAGGAAAATAAGAAAAACAATATTCTGCACCAAATGGTATGCAGAATTCCCCCAATCATCCCATTACAGCCAGTGTGCAGCATCCCCCGTTACAGGGGCAGTAAATGGCATCCCTCATTTCAGGCAGTGTGCGGCATCCCTCATTTCAGGCAGTGTGCGGCATCCCTCATTTCAGGCAGTGTGCGGCATCCCTCATTTCAGGCAGTGTGCGGCATCCTCCATTTCAGGCAGTGTGCAGCATCCCACATTACAGGCAGTAAATGGCATCCCTCATTTCAGGCAGTGTGCGGCATCCCTCATTTCAGGCAGTGTGCGGCATCCTCCATTTCAGGCAGTGTGCAGCATCCCACATTACAGGCAGTAAATGGCATCCTGTATTACAGGCAGTGTGCGACATACGTCATTTCAGGCAGTATGCTGCATTCTCCATTTCAGGCAATGTGCAGCATCCTACATTGCAGGCAGTAAGCACCATCCCTCATTACAGGCAGTGAGCGGCATCCCCCATTACAAACAGTGTGCAGCATCCCTCGTAACAGGCTGTGTGCAGCCTCCCTCATTACAAGCAGTGAGCGTCATCCCTTGATTACATGCAGTGAGTGTCATCCCCTCTCACAGGGAACACAATGGAGGACTGGTGGATAAAAAGCAGATCAACATACACTTGCCGCTTACTGGTCCTCGAATGCCCAGCGCTCCCCCCACACACACATAGAGACACACATGCACACACACAGACACACATACACGCAAACACAGACACACACAAAAGGCCATAGCTTATAGGCTCCCATCAGCGCTGATCGCGGTCATGTCCATTCACAAATGTAGATGTTAAATAGGCCACACCCACCTGTACATAAGCCATACCCACCTGACGAAGCTAAGACCACCATCAGTGCTGATGGGAGCCTGTAAGTTATGGCGTTTTTTTGTGCACGTATGTGTATGTGTGGGGGGAACGCTGAACATTAGAGGCATTGTGCTCCCTCCTCACACACACATTCGCTCAATAAGACACAACAATAATTTCCCTTCACTGTTGGAGGATGGGTGCGTCTTATAGAGCAGTAAATACGTTAATAAAAATTAAACTAATATTTACATATATGAAATAAATGGACCTAAAGTCAAAAAAGACTTGAGGCCTAGTTACAACCCCTTTCCCCTAATAGGAAGACTTACTTACCTGGTTTGCGTCCCTGCACTGCTCTCATGCCCCCCGTGACCACTGGCAGCTCCAGGTAGGCGTGCACAGTGCATGCATGTCCTCCTGGGAAAACCAATTGCCCACCAACCGAAAAGGGAAGACTCTGCTTGCAGTTGTATTGGCCCATAATTGTGGAAAGCTACAGTAAGTTTTAGAGCCTTTTCTAACTGGAGAAGGCGTAAGCAAACCTAATTTTTTTTGTACTTTACTTCCACTTTAGGAGTATATAGTTTTTGTTTTTAAAGTTCCTCCTTTTCAGTTTCCCTTTGGTCAGTTGAAGTTGTTGCACAGGAAACAGACTAATACTCTGAGGTTTGAGTCAGCTCGTTTTAATGCCATTTCAGTGTGCAGCTCACGTTATTAGTCCACTATCCATATGCTGATGCTTTTCACCATGATGGAGACTTCAGAGAATGCTGTGTCCTTGAAAAATTATATTGCTGCTCAGCCTGTCTCCTCATTTCCAAGGATATTGCAGATTGCATCTGGGGTCTACCTGCAGGGTAAGTATACTCTAGATATACAGTATTGAACTACTTCAAAAGAGGCATTGGAAAGTTTGCTACTCTCAGATGCCTTTTGGAGCTCATGGAGAGTTGGCTCTTGGCATGTCATATGTGTTTCAGCGGCAACACAGACAGCAAAGCAAATCCTACAATGGATAATCCTTTTGCACTGTTGTCTAGTCAACATTTTCTTGACTCTGCTTAGCTCTGCTTAAATACAGCCTGACCTATTTCACCTTAATTTGTCCTACTTTCCAGTCAAAATTTGATGTGATTTGCATTGCTTCATGGATTTTTGGCTCTGATTCAGTAATTTTACGTGCAGTAAACCTCTGCGTCAGTAAACTATCCTTTAAATAGCCTCTAAAAAGGGATCAGATTCGCAATTTATTTCAAAATAAGGCATGTGGTTAAGTAAAAAAGAGAGAAAATGACAGGAGTTTTTAAATGCATGAAAGTACTTGTATGATGTTAGAAACACATTAAAGTGGACCAACACCCAGGATTTTGACTATCCTGGGTTTTGGTCCACTTCAGCGGGGCACCCCGATCGGGGGTGCCCCGCTGTGTGAAACCCCCCAGAAAGCCCCAAAATCTTACCTGTCTCCGCTCCCACGTGACTGGACGGTCCAATCCCCGCCAACGACCAGGCGGGGATCAGGAACGTCCAAGCGTCTGCCGCCGCCGCCGCCTCCCTCGCGTCACTTTCGGCGCGCGCGCGCCCCCGCCGGCCATTCGCAGACGGCCGGCGCGGGCGCGAGCACGCCTACAGGGGCGCGAGGGAGGAGATCAGGTAAGGTGTTTGGGGTTTTTTTGGGGGGTTTCACCCCGCGGGACATCCCGATCTCGGATGTCCCGCGGGGTGGGAGGTGATCGGCCCGGGAATCTTATAGATTTCCGGGCCGATCACCTCTCGGTGTTGGTCCACTTTAAACTTTCAGTCTGGGCAGGCACAAAAAGCAGTGACTGCAAAATGTAAGGTTTACATGAGATTTACTTTAAAAAGTAAGTTAAATCATTCGCCCCATTTCTCTTAAGAAAGTTTTGTGAACCACACCTCTAACTTCCATTCTTCTTGGAATCACATTTTATTTTATCTCATAAATTGTGAATATGGCCTTAATCTTCAGGAAAAGTGTAAAGGTAAGTTTACTAAATAGATGCCTTTGAACGAGTTACAATGCTTCTGAAATGATTACAAATGCAGAGAAAAAGTCAGATAAAACAAAAGCACTAAATTGTATAACTTACATTTTAACGAACAGACTCAGGGCATCTTGACCTCATGTGAAAGAACCCACGGGGCTGGTTCAGAAGGAATGATGAGATTCAGAAGCTAGATTTGACCCGAATCATACTGATTTATTCTGATTCGCCCTATCTTGGATACTGGCAAGATCCACGTGAAACTATTCGGCATGTCACCTGCCAATGGTGGCATGCCTGCCATCACTACCGTGTGAACAGGTATAGGGGTCTCTTAGACCACTTACCAATTTGTAAACAATTATAAATGCACCCTCCTCTCTGCGGGAACTCCGGGGGGGGGGGGGGGGGGCTCCCTCCTGGTCCAGCAGGCTGTGATCTTCTTGATGCCTCTTGATGCCAGGGAGCTGCTATTGCGCCACCTCATCGGCATCTGGACAGGCTGTCGGGGCTGGGAGATTTATTTATTAAGTATTTATTTATAAAGTGCTATAATCTTCCATTGCTCTGTACAAAGTCATTACAGATAGGATAGAACATACAGTGCATAGACTATAACATATTTACAGAGTTTTTCTGAATGTTCTGAATACTTTTCTGAATACAAGGTACAACAGGAGAGGACCCTGCCCTTATGAGCTTATAGTATAAAGGGTTTTTTTAAACCCCAAGGAAGGAGAATTCCCAGGGAACCCCTCCATTATTCTGAATACAAGATAAAACAGGAGAGGACCCTGTTGTTATGAGCTTAGAGTAAAAAGGGTTTTTTTAAACCCCAAAAAAGGAGAATTCACAGGGAACCCCTCATCCATGTCCCTCCCCTCCATTATTAGTCACATGTGTCAGATTCCAGAAAGACAAAGAACAAGTTACACCCACAGGGGCTAGTGCCCTCCTTCCCAACTTTCTATTCTACAGCCTAGACACTTCACTATAATTTTATAAAACATATCATACGTTTATATATACATTTATTAGGGTATAATATAAACCTATATATTTATATCCAACCTCAAATACATGGGCGCACATGTGGTTAATACATTTAATTACGCATACTGTTGAAATTCCACCTTATCCACCATTCACAGCAAACGAAAGCAATCAATGGAATTCACATGGTATTCATATAAGATGCATAAGGTGCAAATATATTTATCCAAGTATGCACGTTGGTAAATGATAATCGTTATCACTATCATGCATACTTGGATGAATATCTATCAAATGAATGTACAAATACATTTTTGATATTCTTATGAATGTATAGTGAAGTGTTTAGGTTGTAGGACAGATAGTTAGCAAAGAGGGGACTAGCCTTCATGGGCATAACTTGGATTTTAGATGGTATAACACCAACCCAACTCTCACCTCACTTTTATTGCAGTACTGTCTCTTTGGTGGAAAATTGGAGGAATGTCTCTTATTTTCTATTGTTTCCACAGAGGCGCCTCCTCTGAGGTATAAAAGCCTCCCTGCCCCCACAGGCACATTTCTGAGTATGCAGGGGACACTCCTGGCCAAGCGTGCCGTGGGGTATAAGCAGCCTCCCTGCCCCGATGGGCAAATATATCTCTGGGTATACAGGATACACTCCTGGCCAAGTGTGCTGTGGGGTATAAGCAGCCTCCCTGCCCCAAGGGCTAAATACATTTCTGGGTATACAGGGGACACTCCTGGCCAAGTGTGCTGTGGGGTATAAAAAGCCTCCCTGCCCCGATGGCCAAATACATTTCTGAGTATGCAGGGGACACTCCTGGCCAAGTGTGCTGTGGGGTATAAGCAGCCTCCCTGCCCCGATGGCCAAATACATTTCTGAGTATGCAGGGGATACTCCTGGCCAAATGTGCTGTGGGGTATAAGCAGCCTCCCTGCCCCGATGGCCAAATACATTTCTGAGTATGCAGGGGATACTCCTAGCCAAGCGTGCTGTGGGGTATAAGCAGCCTCCCTGCCCCGATGGCCAAATACATTTCTAAGTATGCAGGGGACACTCCTGGCCAAGTGTGCTGTGGGGTATAAGCAGCCTCCCTGCCCCGATGGCCAAATACATTTCTGAGTATGCAGGGGACACTCCTGGCCAAGCGTGCTGTGGGGTATAAGCAGCCTCCCTGCCCCGATGGCCAAATACATTTCTAAGTATGCAGGGGACACTCCTGGCCAAGCGTGCTGTGGGGTATAAGCAGCCTCCCTGCCCCGATGGCCAAATACATTTCTAAGTATGCAGGGGACACTCCTGGCCAAGCGTGCTGTGGGGTATAAGCAGCCTCCCTGCCCCGATGGCCAAATACATTTCTGAGTATGCAGGGGATACTCCTGGCCAAATGTGCTGTGGGGTATAAGCAGCCTCCCTGCCCCGATGGCCAAATACATTTCTAAGTATGCAGGGGACACTCCTGGCCAAGTGTGCTGTGGGGTATAAGCAGCCTCCCTGCCCCGATGGCCAAATACATTTCTAAGTATGCAGGGGACACTCCTGGCCAAGCGTGCTGTGGGGTATAAGCAGCCTCCCTGCCCCGATGGCCAAATACATTTCTGAGTATGCAGGGGATACTCCTGGCCAAGCGTGCTGTGGGGTATAAGCAGCCTCCCTGCCCCGATGGCCAAATACATTTCTAAGTATGCAGGGGACACTCCTGGCCAAGTGTGCTGTGGGGTATAAGCAGCCTCCCTGCCCCGATGGCCAAATACATTTCTAAGTATGCAGGGGACACTCCTGGCCAAGCGTGCTGTGGGGTATAAGCAGCCTCCCTGCCCCGATGGCTAAATACATTTCTAAGTATGCAGGGGATACTCCTGGCCAAGCGTGCTGTGGGGTATAAGCAGCCTCCCTGCCCCGATGGCCAAATACATTTCTAAGTATGCAGGGGACACTCCTGGCCAAGTGTGCTGTGGGGTATAAGCAGCCTCCCTGCCCCGATGGCCAAATACATTTCTGAGTATGCAGGGGACACTCCTGGTCAAGCGTGCTGTGGGGTATAAGCAGCCTCCCTGCCCCGATGGCCAAATACATTTCTAAGTATGCAGGGGACACTCCTGGCCAAGCGTGCTGTGGGGTATAAGCAGCCTCCCTGCCCCGATGGCCAAATACATTTCTAAGTATGCAGGGGACACTCCTGGCCAAGCGTGCTGTGGGGTATAAGCAGCCTCCTTGCCCCGATGGCCAAATACATTTCTAAGTATGAAGGGGACACTCCTGGCCAAGCGTGCTGTGGGGTATAAGCAGCCTCCCTGCCCCGATGGCCAAATACATTTCTGAGTATGCAGGGGATACTCCTGGCCAAATGTGCTGTGGGGTATAAGCAGCCTCCCTGCCCCGATGGCCAAATACATTTCTGAGTATGCAGGGGATACTCCTGGCCAAGCGTGCTGTAGGGTATAAGCAGCCTCCCTGCCCCGACGGCTAAATACATTTCTAAGTATGCAGGGGATACTCCTGGCCAAGCGTACTGTGGGGTATAAGCAGCCTCCCTGCCCCGATGGCCAAATACATTTCTAAGTATGCAGGGGAAACTCCTGGCCAAGCGTGCTGTGGGGTATAAGCAGCCTCCCTGCCCCAATGGCCAAATACATTTCTAAGTATGCAGGGGACACTCCTGGCCAAGCGTGCTGTGGGGTATAAGCAGCCTCCCTGCCCCGATGGCCAAATACATTTCTAAGTATGCAGGGGACACTCCTGGCCAAGCGTGCTGTGGGGTATAAGCAGCCTCCTTGCCCCGATGGCCAAATACATTTCTAAGTATGAAGGGGACACTCCTGGCCAAGCGTGCTGTGGGGTATAAGCAGCCTCCCTGCCCCGATGGCCAAATACATTTCTGAGTATGCAGGGGATACTCCTGGCCAAATGTGCTGTGGGGTATAAGCAGCCTCCCTGCCCCGATGGCCAAATACATTTCTGAGTATGCAGGGGATACTCCTGGCCAAGCGTGCTGTGGGGTATAAGCAGCCTCCCTGCCCCGATGGCCAAATACATTTCTAAGTATGCAGGGGACACTCCTGGCCAAGTGTGCTGTGGGGTATAAGCAGCCTCCCTGCCCCGATGGCCAAATACATTTCTAAGTATGCAGGGGACACTCCTGGCCAAGCGTGCTGTGGGGTATAAGCAGCCTCCCTGCCCCGATGGCTAAATACATTTCTAAGTATGCAGGGGATACTCCTGGCCAAGCGTGCTGTGGGGTATAAGCAGCCTCCCTGCCCCGATGGCCAAATACATTTCTAAGTATGCAGGGGACACTCCTGGCCAAGCGTGCTGTGGGGTATAAGCAGCCTCCCTGCCCCGATGGCTAAATACATTTCTAAGTATGCAGGGGATACTCCTGGCCAAGCGTGCTGTGGGGTATAAGCAGCCTCCCTGCCCCGATGGCCAAATACATTTCTAAGTATGCAGGGGAAACTCCTGGCCAAGCGTGCTGTGGGGTATAAGCAGCCTCCCTGCCCCGATGGCGAAATACATTTCTGAGTATACAGGGGACACTCCTGGCCAAGTGTGCTGTGGGGTATAAGCAGCCTCCCTGCCCCGATGGCCAAATACATTTCTAAGTATGCAGGGGACACTCCTGGCCAAGTGTGCTGTGGGGTATAAGCAGCCTCCCTGCCCCGATGGCCAAATACATTTCTAAGTATGCAGGGGACACTCCTGGCCAAGCCTGCTGTGGGGTATAAGCAACCTCCCTGCCCCGATGGCCAAATACATTTCTGAGTATGCAGGGGATACTCCTGGCCAAGCCTGCTGTGGGGTATAAGCAGCCTCCCTGCCCCAAGGGCTAAATACATTTCTGGGTATGCAGGGGACACTCCTGGCCAAGCGTGCTGTGGGGTATAAGCAGCCTCCCTGCCCCGATGGCCAAATACATTTCTAAGTATGCAGGGGACACTCCTGGCCAAATGTGCTGTGGGGTATAAGCAGCCTCCCTGCCCCGATGGCCAAATACATTTCTAAGTATGCAGGGGACACTCCTGGCCAAGCGTGCTGTGGGGTATAAGCAGCCTCCCTGCCCCGATGGCCAAATACATTTCTGAGTATGCAGGGGATACTCCTGGCCAAGCGTGCTGTGGGGTATAAGCAGCCTCCCTGCCCCGATGGCCAAATACATTTCTAAGTATGCAGGGGACACTCCTGGCCAAGTGTGCTGTGGGGTATAAGCAGCCTCCCTGCCCCGATGGCCAAATACATTTCTAAGTATGCAGGGGACACTCCTGGCCAAGCGTGCTGTGGGGTATAAGCAGCCTCCCTGCCCCGATGGCCAAATACATTTCTAAGTATGCAGGGGATACTCCTGGCCAAGCGTGCTGTGGGGTATAAGCAGCCTCCCTTCCCCGATGGCCAAATACATTTCTAAGTATGCAGGGGAAACTCCTGGCCAAGCGTGCTGTGGGGTATAAGCAGCCTCCCTGCCCCGATGGCGAAATACATTTCTGAGTATACAGGGGACACTCCTGGCCAAGTGTGCTGTGGGGTATAAGCAGCCTCCCTGCCCCGATGGCCAAATACATTTCTAAGTATGCAGGGGACACTCCTGGCCAAGTGTGCTGTGGGGTATAAGCAGCCTCCCTGCCCCGATGGCCAAATACATTTCTAAGTATGCAGGGGACACTCCTGGCCAAGCCTGCTGTGGGGTATAAGCAACCTCCCTGCCCCGATGGCCAAATACATTTCTGAGTATGCAGGGGATACTCCTGGCCAAGCCTGCTGTGGGGTATAAGCAGCCTCCCTGCCCCAAGGGCTAAATACATTTCTGGGTATGCAGGGGACACTCCTGGCCAAGCGTGCTGTGGGGTATAAGCAGCCTCCCTGCCCCGATGGCCAAATACATTTCTAAGTATGCAGGGGACACTCCTGGTCAAGCGTGCTGTGGGGTATAAGCAGCCTCCCTGCCCCGATGGCCAAATACATTTCTAAGTATGCAGGGGACACTCCTGGCCAAGCGTGCTGTGGGGTATAAGCAGCCTCCCTGCCCCGATGGCCAAATACATTTCTAAGTATGCAGGGGACACTCCTGGCCAAGCGTGCTGTGGGGTATAAGCAGCCTCCTTGCCCCGATGGCCAAATACATTTCTAAGTATGAAGGGGACACTCCTGGCCAAGCGTGCTGTGGGGTATAAGCAGCCTCCCTGCCCCGATGGCCAAATACATTTCTGAGTATGCAGGGGATACTCCTGGCCAAATGTGCTGTGGGGTATAAGCAGCCTCCCTGCCCCGATGGCCAAATACATTTCTGAGTATGCAGGGGATACTCCTGGCCAAGCGTGCTGTGGGGTATAAGCAGCCTCCCTGCCCCGATGGCCAAATACATTTCTAAGTATGCAGGGGACACTCCTGGCCAAGTGTGCTGTGGGGTATAAGCAGCCTCCCTGCCCCGATGGCCAAATACATTTCTAAGTATGCAGGGGACACTCCTGGCCAAGCGTGCTGTGGGGTATAAGCAGCCTCCCTGCCCCGATGGCTAAATACATTTCTAAGTATGCAGGGGATACTCCTGGCCAAGCGTACTGTGGGGTATAAGCAGCCTCCCTGCCCCGATGGCCAAATACATTTCTAAGTATGCAGGGGAAACTCCTGGCCAAGCGTGCTGTGGGGTATAAGCAGCCTCCCTGCCCCAATGGCCAAATACATTTCTAAGTATGCAGGGGACACTCCTGGCCAAGCGTGCTGTGGGGTATAAGCAGCCTCCCTGCCCCGATGGCCAAATACATTTCTAAGTATGCAGGGGACACTCCTGGCCAAGCGTGCTGTGGGGTATAAGCAGCCTCCTTGCCCCGATGGCCAAATACATTTCTAAGTATGAAGGGGACACTCCTGGCCAAGCGTGCTGTGGGGTATAAGCAGCCTCCCTGCCCCGATGGCCAAATACATTTCTGAGTATGCAGGGGATACTCCTGGCCAAATGTGCTGTGGGGTATAAGCAGCCTCCCTGCCCCGATGGCCAAATACATTTCTGAGTATGCAGGGGATACTCCTGGCCAAGCGTGCTGTGGGGTATAAGCAGCCTCCCTGCCCCGATGGCCAAATACATTTCTAAGTATGCAGGGGACACTCCTGGCCAAGTGTGCTGTGGGGTATAAGCAGCCTCCCTGCCCCGATGGCCAAATACATTTCTAAGTATGCAGGGGACACTCCTGGCCAAGCGTGCTGTGGGGTATAAGCAGCCTCCCTGCCCCGATGGCTAAATACATTTCTAAGTATGCAGGGGATACTCCTGGCCAAGCGTGCTGTGGGGTATAAGCAGCCTCCCTGCCCCGATGGCCAAATACATTTCTAAGTATGCAGGGGACACTCCTGGCCAAGCGTGCTGTGGGGTATAAGCAGCCTCCCTGCCCCGATGGCTAAATACATTTCTAAGTATGCAGGGGATACTCCTGGCCAAGCGTGCTGTGGGGTATAAGCAGCCTCCCTGCCCCGATGGCCAAATACATTTCTAAGTATGCAGGGGAAACTCCTGGCCAAGCGTGCTGTGGGGTATAAGCAGCCTCCCTGCCCCGATGGCGAAATACATTTCTGAGTATACAGGGGACACTCCTGGCCAAGTGTGCTGTGGGGTATAAGCAGCCTCCCTGCCCCGATGGCCAAATACATTTCTAAGTATGCAGGGGACACTCCTGGCCAAGTGTGCTGTGGGGTATAAGCAGCCTCCCTGCCCCGATGGCCAAATACATTTCTAAGTATGCAGGGGACACTCCTGGCCAAGCCTGCTGTGGGGTATAAGCAACCTCCCTGCCCCGATGGCCAAATACATTTCTGAGTATGCAGGGGATACTCCTGGCCAAGCCTGCTGTGGGGTATAAGCAGCCTCCCTGCCCCAAGGGCTAAATACATTTCTGGGTATGCAGGGGACACTCCTGGCCAAGCGTGCTGTGGGGTATAAGCAGCCTCCCTGCCCCGATGGCCAAATACATTTCTAAGTATGCAGGGGACACTCCTGGCCAAATGTGCTGTGGGGTATAAGCAGCCTCCCTGCCCCGATGGCCAAATACATTTCTAAGTATGCAGGGGACACTCCTGGCCAAGCGTGCTGTGGGGTATAAGCAGCCTCCCTGCCCCGATGGCCAAATACATTTCTGAGTATGCAGGGGATACTCCTGGCCAAGCGTGCTGTGGGGTATAAGCAGCCTCCCTGCCCCGATGGCCAAATACATTTCTGAGTATGCAGGGGATACTCCTGGCCAAGCGTGCTGTGGGGTATAAGCAGCCTCCCTGCCCCGATGGCCAAATACATTTCTAAGTATGCAGGGGACACTCCTGGCCAAGTGTGCTGTGGGGTATAAGCAGCCTCCCTGCCCCGATGGCCAAATACATTTCTAAGTATGCAGGGGACACTCCTGGCCAAGCGTGCTGTGGGGTATAAGCAGCCTCCCTGCCCCGATGGCCAAATACATTTCTAAGTATGCAGGGGATACTCCTGGCCAAGCGTGCTGTGGGGTATAAGCAGCCTCCCTTCCCCGATGGCCAAATACATTTCTAAGTATGCAGGGGAAACTCCTGGCCAAGCGTGCTGTGGGGTATAAGCAGCCTCCCTGCCCCGATGGCGAAATACATTTCTGAGTATACAGGGGACACTCCTGGCCAAGTGTGCTGTGGGGTATAAGCAGCCTCCCTGCCCCGATGGCCAAATACATTTCTAAGTATGCAGGGGACACTCCTGGCCAAGTGTGCTGTGGGGTATAAGCAGCCTCCCTGCCCCGATGGCCAAATACATTTCTAAGTATGCAGGGGACACTCCTGGCCAAGCCTGCTGTGGGGTATAAGCAACCTCCCTGCCCCGATGGCCAAATACATTTCTGAGTATGCAGGGGATACTCCTGGCCAAGCCTGCTGTGGGGTATAAGCAGCCTCCCTGCCCCAAGGGCTAAATACATTTCTGGGTATGCAGGGGACACTCCTGGCCAAGCGTGCTGTGGGGTATAAGCAGCCTCCCTGCCCCGATGGCCAAATACATTTCTAAGTATGCAGGGGACACTCCTGGCCAAATGTGCTGTGGGGTATAAGCAGCCTCCCTGCCCCGATGGCCAAATACATTTCTGAGTATGCAGGGGATACTCCTGGCCAAGCGTGCTGTGGGGTATAAGCAGCCTCCCTGCCCCGATGGCCAAATACATTTCTAAGTATGCAGGGGACACTCCTGGCCAAGTGTGCTGTGGGGTATAAGCAGCCTCCCTGCCCCGATGGCCAAATACATTTCTAAGTATGCAGGGGACACTCCTGGCCAAGCGTGCTGTGGGGTATAAGCAGCCTCCCTGCCCCAATGGCTAAATACATTTCTAAGTATGCAGGGGATACTCCTGGCCAAGCGTGCTGTGGGGTATAAGCAGCCTCCCTGCCCCGATGGCTAAATACATTTCTAAGTATGCAGGGGATACTCCTGGCCAAGCGTGCTGTGGGGTATAAGCAGCCTCCCTGCCCCGATGGCCAAATACATTTCTAAGTATGCAGGGGACACTCCTGGCCAAGTGTGCTGTGGGGTATAAGCAGCCTCCCTGCCCCGATGGCCAAATACATTTCTGAGTATGCAGGGGACACTCCTGGCCAAGCGTGCTGTGGGGTATAAGCAGCCTCCCTGCCCCAATGGCCAAATACATTTCTAAGTATGCAGGGGACACTCCTGGCCAAGCGTGCTGTGGGGTATAAGCAGCCTCCCTGCCCCGATGGCCAAATACATTTCTAAGTATGCAGGGGACACTCCTGGCCAAGCGTGCTGTGGGGTATAAGCAGCCTCCCTGCCCCGATGGCCAAATACATTTCTAAGTATGAAGGGGACACTCCTGGCCAAGCGTGCTGTGGGGTATAAGCAGCCTCCCTGCCCCGATGGCCAAATACATTTCTGAGTATGCAGGGGATACTCCTGGCCAAATGTGCTGTGGGGTATAAGCAGCCTCCCTGCCCCGATGGCCAAATACATTTGTGAGTATGCAGGGGATACTCCTGGCCAAGCGTGCTGTGGGGTATAAGCAGCCTCCCTGCCCCGATGGCCAAATACATTTCTAAGTATGCAGGGGACACTCCTGGCCAAGTGTGCTGTGGGGTATAAGCAGCCTCCCTGCCCCGATGGCCAAATACATTTCTAAGTATGCAGGGGACACTCCTGGCCAAGTGTGCTGTGGGGTATAAGCAGCCTCCCTGCCCCGATGGCTAAATACATTTCTAAGTATGCAGGGGATACTCCTGGCCAAGCGTGCTGTGGGGTATAAGCAGCCTCCCTGCCCCGATGGCCAAATACATTTCTAAGTATGCAGGGGACACTCCTGGCCAAGCGTGCTGTGGGGTATAAGCAGCCTCCCTGCCCCGATGGCTAAATACATTTCTAAGTATGCAGGGGATACTCCTGGCCAAGCGTGCTGTGGGGTATAAGCAGCCTCCCTGCCCCGATGGCCAAATACATTTCTAAGTATGCAGGGGAAACTCCTGGCCAAGCGTGCTGTGGGGTATAAGCAGCCTCCCTGCCCCGATGGCGAAATACATTTCTGAGTATACAGGGGACACTCCTGGCCAAGTGTGCTGTGGGGTATAAGCAGCCTCCCTGCCCCGATGGCCAAATACATTTCTAAGTATGCAGGGGACACTCCTGGCCAAGTGTGCTGTGGGGTATAAGCAGCCTCCCTGCCCCGATGGCCAAATACATTTCTAAGTATGCAGGGGACACTCCTGGCCAAGCCTGCTGTGGGGTATAAGCAACCTCCCTGCCCCGATGGTCAAATACATTTCTGAGTATGCAGGGGATACTCCTGGCCAAGCCTGCTGTGGGGTATAAGCAGCCTCCCTGCCCCAAGGGCTAAATACATTTCTGGGTATGCAGGGGACACTCCTGGCCAAGCGTGCTGTGGGGTATAAGCAGCCTCCCTGCCCCGATGGCCAAATACATTTCTAAGTATGCAGGGGACACTCCTGGCCAAATGTGCTGTGGGGTATAAGCAGCCTCCCTGCCCCGATGGCCAAATACATTTCTAAGTATGCAGGGGATACTCCTGGCCAAATGTGCTGTGGGGTATAAGCAGCCTCCCTGCCCCGATGGCCAAATACATTTCTAAGTATGCAGGGGATACTCCTGGCCAAGCGTGCTGTGGGGTATAAGCAGCCTCCCTGCCCCGATGGCCAAATACATTTCTAAGTATGCAGGGGATACTCCTGGCCAAATGTGCTGTGGGGTATAAGCAGCCTCCCTGCCCCGATGGCCAAATACATTTCTAAGTATGCAGGGGATACTCCTGGCCAAGCGTGCTGTGGGGTATAAGCAGCCTCCCTGCCCCGATGGCCAAATACATTTCTAAGTATGCAGGGGACACTCCTGGCCAAGTGTGCTGTGGGGTATAAGCAGCCTCCCTGCCCCGATGGCCAAATACATTTCTAAGTATGCAGGGGATACTCCTGGCCAAGCGTGCTGTGGGGTATAAGCAGCCTCCCTGCCCCGATGGCCAAATACATTTCTAAGTATGCAGGGGATACTCCTGGCCAAATGTGCTGTGGGGTATAAGCAGCCTCCCTGCCCCGATGGCCAAATACATTTCTAAGTATGCAGGGGATACTCCTGGCCAAATGTGCTGTGGGGTATAAGCAGCCTCCCTGCCCCGATGGCCAAATACATTTCTAAGTATGCAGGGGACACTCCTGGCCAAGTGTGCTGTGGGATATAAAATGCAGGGGATGCTCCTGGACACGGTTGATGTAATGCTAGGGTGCAATTTATTTTCTAATTCTATGAGTATATTTGCAGCCCTTAAATGTATAAGGCAATTAAAAGGCATATATATATATATATATATATATATACCCCATTTGTCTAATAAGTTCATATGTCAGTAACTTCCAAGAAAATACCAGAAAATGCACTTTAAAGAGTTATTTATACCTTGCTGTCAAACTTGGCAAAAAGCAAGGCATATATAAAACAAAAGGCTACACTTATGTGCCCCTTTCAATCTCCAAGTCCTCACTTGGCAGTGATGTTCCAGCTGCCATATGGCTCGCCCACGTGAGTGCTGGGTGACCAATCCTCACTGATTCTCACCACTGGACCGAGGGAAAGGTGAGATTTATGGGCATTCTGGGGAGTTATGCGCAGGGGGATGTAGCATTCTGGAGGCCCCCCCAGACTGTCATTTAGTGGTGGTGCTGGCGATCAATACCCATGCCACGGAGGGTGTTGGTCTGCTTTAAAAGGTACAACCCTGCTCCTGGCCAAGTGTGCTGTGAAGAGAACTAGGCTGAAGGGTTGTTGGTACAAGAGAAGGGCTTGTGGGGGAAATCGTTTGATATCCTCCAAAAGGGGTGACCCTATTATAGCCTGCCTAAAGTTTGCAATCAAAATTGTTTATTCTATGGGATGGGTTCCTGACTGGTTCATATGTGGGCTCATACAATGCACATTCAAGATCAGAGGCTAGGTTTGCCCTGGTATAGGTTTTGAGCCGTTACACATGACCGCATCATAATAGTTTCTGTCTATATCATTAAAAATCGTTTTTATTATAAACATTAAAAACTTCTTTCCATTTTCATACTATTCAAGTCACATGATAATAATTAAACATATGAATATATCCAATAAATAATTTCTTTCACCATTATTATTCAACCTATATTTTCTTTTTTTGTAGGGCAGACATGTTTCACCCTCCACGGGCTTTTTCAATGCCCCTGTGTATGAAAGATGGATAAATATTATTTAGGAACAGTTCTTATGTATATAATAAAAAAATGTTTTATATACCAAAAAACATTGTGCAAGTTGCCTTTTTTTGAGATGTTCTAGTTACCAAAAGGAAAATGGTAGTACATCTCACAATGATTAATATACGATGTAAACATTTATAGGTGTGCCTTGTCTTGTGATCAGATGTGCCTTGTACTGTGGTCAGGGTATTCACATTAACCCTGCAGTATCTAATGTATTTGTTAGTTATGTGTGGATGTATGATGCAAGTATACAAAATTTATATACAACAATATATGTGTTATTGATCATTAGGGCAGTACCTGAATGCACGTGCTTGGAAAGCTGCACACGCTTGGAAAGTGGGAAGTGCATGGGTTGCAGTCGCAGCGGCTTGATGGTTATGCTTGGCGGGGAAGAGGGTGGCCTCGAGGTGCCTCTATGGAGTTTGCTATTCCTAGAGTAATGTGAAATAAGTAGTTTAAGGCTATTTATCTGTTGGTTGCCAGGCTCTGTGCAGAAATATATGCGGAGAGAGAGTGCCATACCTTTCCCTGTGTTGTTCAGGAGGTCCAGATCTCAATCCCTCGCCCATGGCGTCCACAGGGCAAAGAGTCAGGCCGTCACACCAGTTGGTACAAGTTGTTGGTACAAGTCAAATGCTATAGATTAGTGTTCACCAACCCTCTGCTTGTGAGCTAGCAACAGGCCAGGTTTTGCAGATCTCCACGAAGCTGCACAGCTAAAGTAATTAGTGCAGCAGCAGAGCTATAGAGGCAGCTGTTGGTGGCTCTCAAGGAGAGGCTTGGGGAACACTGCTATAGACAGGCAGTAACTTGGAATAGGTCTGTTACCTTTCTAGGCCTTGAAGGTTCCTGTTGGATACAGTGAGTATATAGCCAGGGAACAGCACAAGAATAAGAAAGATTGACATGATCGTGAAAGCCTAAAGCTAAAGCCTCATTCAAATGGTAAAATTCTATAAGCAGCGTGGCATTGTAAGTTGCAGGTTTTAGTGCACAGTACAAAGGCAGCTCACTCCCTATTCCCTCACATACCTATGGCCCATGTACCCCCACATTGTGACTCGAGGAAGAGTTTTTGGCTGAAACAGGGACTGGAATGCTTACACTTCAATAACTTGTTAAGGATCTAAGTCAAAAGTAATCATCCACACGGGGGGGGGGGGGGGGGGGGCATGCTGCTCTGCACAACCTCCCTGCGGCCACCTCCCAAAGCAGTTACCAGGGCAGAGGGGATGTTATATGCATACTCTGATGTCTCCACATCTACCATTAGTGCAATTATGGAACAATCCATGGTCTATCCAGGTTTTTGTTCCCCTAGGTCATTTGACAAATAGACTGAGTAATTCATCTTACACATTTAATATTAGAGGACGAAGTTATTCCTTTTCAGACATTGGCACATGATAAATCTTTACTTACTAGCAAACTCTTTAGGTTTCTTTAGCTGAAACATTTTGCTGATGCCATAATTAAAGTGGACCATTACCCAGCGGGATCCAATGCCTCCCCATGGGAGCATCCAAAATCGGGATGCCCCGCTATGTGAAACCCCCCAGGACGCCCGCTAACCTTACCTGACTTCCGGTCCGACGGCGCATGGCGGGCCGCGGCCGCATCTCGCGCTTCTCTCTAGCAGGGTGTGTACCTGTTAAAGGGAAGTGCAAGATGCGGCCGCCAGCGTGCTCAGGGAAGTGGACCAAAACCCAGGATAGTCAAAATCCTGGGTGTTGGTCCACAGCCTGTGGATAATACTATTATGTTTGAACACCAGTGCCTTACACATCCTAACCCAAAAGGTCTAATATTGCTATTATATTCTAAATTAAATAGGGTCAAATAGAAAAGGGAATTAGGTCCCTCACTAGAGGAAGAGGATTGGCAGCAAATTTGGACAGATTCAGCTAGGGCCTCTATTAGTGCAGCCCTGACTGAAACAAGTCTAAAACTCCTACACAAGTAGGAAATGGTCCCGACCCGGATAGCTCGATTTATCCTAGGATTCTCATTTTGCTGCTTTAGGGAATGCCAACTAGATATCTACATATCAGGCGGGATCAACCTAAGGTCAAATCATTGTGGTCTTGATTGATGCTTTATCCAACATTTGGGGCAATGCCCATATGAAGATATACTTAGCAGGAAGCTGGGGAATAAACCAATATATAGCATTGTCTAATTCTGTAGATTTGTGCTGCAACCAAACTATTGCTAGAGCATGGAGATCTCTGAATTTGCAATTAAAATAAGTTAAAGCAGAACAAATCAGGATTCCCCAGGGGCAAGGAACAAAACCTTTAAGGATAGGCTAGGTAAGATTCTGTTGAGCAAAGGGGGTGGGAGTAGCTCCATCACTATTATTTATACAAAATCATCATCATTATTATTCAGGGCCTGGGAACCAATTTACCGCCCAGTTTAACCCTCTTATCATCCAAGTATTAAGCACCAAACATGTCTAGCTATGTGGAAAGACAGAGATTTGGTTGCACATATCTGCAGATACATGTGGAAGCCACACTGCCCCGGCAAGGCACTCTGTGTTTAGTGTGGTCCCTACTCTAATTTTTGAGTCCCCAAAGTTGGGATATGCAATGCAGCCAGAGCTACTCACCTGGGAAGCTGCCAGCCTCCCTTTAGAACACTCCACAGGGAGAGATCCATAGTGGCTGAATCCCTCCCTGTGTGTGTTCATGGCAATTCAAACTGAGTTTGCTCAGTAGGTAAGATTCTAGTGAATCTTACTGACTCCCTAACTCATTTCTATCTATCTCTGGCTCAGTCAATAATATTTAGAAGATGGGGGCTTTGGTAGCTTGGGGTGCTGAGATCCTGATAGAAGGAGACCCAGGGCGCGCAGTATAGCGACATGTCTAAATGTTCCTTACCCCATTTCTTCTCCCCCCTTCCCCTACCCCCTGATTTTCTTTTCCCTGTCTCTCAGATGTTTTAGGTATATTTTTGTCCAATTTTTTTAGTTTATTTATATCTAATAAGGTTAGGAAAGATAACAGACTTGCATTCAAATGTACAATACACATAAATAGGGGCGAACCTTTCTGCATCCTGAAGACGCTCAGAATGTATATATATAGCGAAATAGGAATCACAGATGCACATCATAGACATGAAAATATGTAAAACATGAATTGTATTTAGGCTTTAAACAAGGATATTCAGATACATACTGCAATACAGAGGTGATCACTATGAGAGATTGTAACACTTTTCAAATAAAGGAATCTAAGGTTCACACTTGTCCGGCTGCATTGGGGCCTTTTGTTTGCACGTGCATCTGAATTTTTAAAAAAATCCCAGTTTCTGGTTCCCATGCCCTGCCTTCCTGTATATTGAATCCTATTAAAATAGGTGGGGTCGCAAACGCAAAATGCATGTGTTACTGCATGAAAAATGCGTTTGCGGCCCCATAGACTTTAATAGGGTGCATTTGCGGCCAGGACGCAGCAGGCAGGACATTTTGTGTCCGTGTTTGTTTCCTCTCTGCTGCACCGGAGAGGTGTGAAATGGTGCCATTGTTGGATCTTATTTGCAGTACTGCTTCACCTGCCACAAGTGCAGAAACGCATGTGTTACCAGACAGATGTGAACCAGGACTTATACAGGCAGCAGTGTTTGGCAAGTGTAACAAGAAATATGTAAGAAAAATAAAGAAACATTATGCACACAATCCACTTGGAAAGATGCCAAGCATCATGATGTGTCTGATACAATGTATAGCTCCAAGTTCATACTGGATATACAATCTACTTCAGAAAAAAACACTTAATACCATAATACCAAAAAAAGAATAGACTATGAACATGTATTTACAATGGCAACATCTGACCCCATCAGGGTTAAAAAAGGGGCTATTTAAATACAGGGATAATACGAAGTCTTTATTGTAGGGGTAGACTGCCTCCCCATTTACACTATCGCCATCAATTGCCCGATTGGGGGATAAGAATAAGAAATATGGTCTGAGAGCTACTTTGTCATTAAGGTCCAATGTGGCCACATACTCCCCTAATTGCATGATCTCGTGCTGTTCAAATGTGGCCACAAGTAGCCGCATCCCCATCCCTCCACTATGCGTGCCCCCCTGGCAGACCAACACAGAGCAGGGACACTGCTGCATTCTATTTAAAATGGACACAATCCTGCAATTTTGACTACCCCTATATAATCCTCCACCCCTTGTCGTGTCCTCTACCCCCTGCTGCTGCCCTCTGCCGCTTTCATCTACCCCTATCACTGTTATCTACCCCCTGCCACTTTCATCTACCACCTGCTGCTGTGTCATCTACCCTGAGGGCTGTCCTCTACCCCCTGCCGCTGTCCTCTACCACTCACCTAACCCCTCCACCCCCTGCCGCTGTCCTCTACAACTGACCTAACTCCTCCACCCCATGCTACTGTCCTCCACCACTTAGCTAACCCCTCCACCCCCTACTGTTGTCCTCTATTGCACACCTAACCACTCCAATCTCTGCTGCTGTCTTCCACCACTCACCTAACACCTCCACCCCCTGCTGATGTCCTCCACCACTCACCTAACCACTCCACCCCCTGCCTCTGTCCTCTACTGCTCACCTAATCCCTCAACCCCCTGCAGCTGGCCTCTACCCCTGCCGCTTTCCCCTGCCACTGACCTAACCCTTTCACCCCCTGCTGCTGTCCTTCACCACTCACCTAACCCTGCCATCCCGTCATTGTCCTCTACCACTCACCTAGCCCATTCACCCCCTGCCACTGTCCTCTATCACTCACCTAACCCCACTAACCCTGCTGCTATCCTCCACCACTTTCATAACCACTCCACCCCCTGCCAGTGTCCTCAAACACTCACCTAACCCCTCCACCCCCTGCCACTGTCCTCTAACACTCACTTAACCCCTCCACCCCATCACTGTCATCTACTGCTCACCTAACCCCATCACACCTTGTCACTTCATTTAAAGAAAGGAACAGCATTTGCCTCACTCTTTAGTTGTCTAGCTGTATCCGATTAAAAAGTTAAAAGTCAGAAAACGACAGAAACATTTTTACTGTACGAGCCTTGAAAGGGCCCAATTTAATGTTCGCACCATGGCCCGGCACATTTTGTTACGACACTAGTTAGAGGTGTGGCATGGGTGTGGACCAGGGGGCGTTGCAAAAAATGTTGGTGCGCTACCCTCACTTATCCTCTCCCCCCTTCTCATCTTCAAAAGTTTAGAGGTATGCTTCTCACGAGGCCTCTTCCAGGCCACGCTTGCGCTGGACTACCGGAAGTATGAAGAGTTGTGTCTGTTAATCTTGGTTGTGAATGTGAAAATAGTAAATCTGTTGTTTTTGTATATAACAAATTATTACTATAATTGTTTAACTAATATTTATTATCATTAATATACAGTATTTGAATGCAGTTTGTTATTACAATTTGTTTTATAAAGTATATTTTGCTTAAAGGTTCAGTATATGATATTGATGGCTCTGAGTGTTGCTTATCAACTGGGGATTTGCTGAAAGTCATTGGAAGAGAGTTACAGACTGTGTTTCTTGTCAATGTAAAAACGAACAAGAGCCAGACACTAGCCAGCGACTTCCAAGGTATCACATTTTTAATATTAATTAAAACTGATATCTAATGCACACTATTATGTTTTATGCTTTTGCTTGTGAAGAAGGCTACTTTCACACTGGGGCAATGCATTTCCCATAGGAAAACCAAATGTGGTATTGATTTTAATGGTGATTTGCAAGCGATATCAGCTCAAGAATAAGCCATGTGGGACTTTTTGCACAGTGATTGCAATTGCCCTGCAATCACACACTGTGATGTGAAAGCGCCCATAGAATACTATGGGTAGCTCTTTTTAAAGCAATTGCAGTGTGATCAGAGCAGATCACGATTTATGTGCCAACACCCCAGTGTGAAGCCTAACAAAGATTTTGACTTTCAATATATTTTATTGAAAAAGAAACAACCACATTTCTAACATTATCATGGACATAACTCTGGAGAAAGAAGATACCTTAATGCCATATGTAAGCGTTCTTTCTTAGAAAGTATACTCCTCGCCTATATAACTCAGACTTATTCTCAAGCACTTCAGCAGGGATTGAATCCCCCCTGGACAATGAAATCTAGCTTTAACATAAACCAACTAAGCGTAGGTTCCCCCCAATTTCTTGACCCCATATAGCAAATTATTCATATTCGTCGCAATTCCTGAAACATAAGCGAGAGGTAGCAGGAAAGGCCTTATTTAATCTAAAGGGGACAAGGTACCACCTTTGAGCAACCTTTATGTTGGCTTCTAACATCAATCGATAATCAGATATCTCATATCCCTAACCCAAAAAACTAAAAGAATAGCCAAGTCCTTTTCCCACCATATCAATTTGTCATTCTGGTGTGTAAAAGAGGGAATAAACAATGGCAATGCCACCTGCAGCTCTGGGTTTATCCCCAAATGGGGAGCTCAACAGCAGTCCCCTGAACCTTCTAATTTTTGAGTGCATGAGATTCAGAATTTGCAAACCCCAGAAGTATTTTGCTGGGGGCATTCCTAAATCTGACCTGAATCTATCAAGCTTTGTATTTCATTAGGAGTAACAAAATCTGCTATGCGGTATAACTTTTTAGATTACCACTATCTAAAGTGACAACCCACCATCCCTGGAGGAAAGTAGACAAAAGCCAAGATCCTCTGGGCCCGCCAGGCATATTATTACATTCTCATAATAACCCAATGGGCCACAAAAAGTCTAAAGAAAATTTTAAATGTTAATAATAGAACAAGAAAAAAAACAATATTCGAAAAACCGAGATGGCTCCCTCAACCTCTCCTGCACTCTCAGACCCTCTGATAAAAACAGAATGTACCTGGAACCATGTGTCTGGTCTGGTTACTTGATTTGATATCAGGTGCCCGAGCCCAAATTGAATCTGGCCCTCTTACCTGGGCCAACCTGCCACAAAGGAGAAACGGAGCCTGCTGGGTCTCAGTGATCAGCCTTGGGAATTCCCAAACACAGAAACAACTCTTCCCCTTCCTGCAAGGGGGCAGAAATGCTGGGACCCTGCATAAAAAAAAAATTCAGCCCAAAAGGAAACAGCCATCGGTTGTTGATCCTAGCTTTTTGTAACTGAAGCAGCAGGGGTTTGAGGGATCTCAGCTTTTGAATTGTCACTGGCACAACTAAACCTCAAACACCACCTGCATCTTACTAATAAAACATTCTTAAAGCAAACCTAATGTCAAAATGGACCATTTTGTCCTCCAACTGGACATTACAAGTTGTCAGCATCGAATCACCCTTGAAACCAAAAAATCATGCTAGTATGGAGATACTGTGCAACAGCTTCAGCTTGTCACTGTATATGATTTGTATCTATATTGCTGGAGTGACTACAGTTTACAGTTGATGTCTAATGACAGTAGATGTCGCTGTTACTAATACAGTATCTGGAGTCTCTCTTTACATATTTTAGAATGTGTTGTATTTTCTGTAAATTGGGGTTAACTTGCTGATTTATCGTTCCTGTCTGTGCTATTCACCATGTTAAGGTCTTGTTCTCATACTGTATGCATGCTTCAGTAAAAGCCAGTTTGTGCTCCTCCACAATGTGTGTCTAAACTGACTTTGCTGCATTTTGGCACTCACACTCTGCAACAGACAGGCTTTGCTGTATGTCAATAACGCTTCTGATGCCCCATGTTATGTCTCTCAGCAGAGATTGGGTGTAAATGAGCTCCATCACCAAATTATCGGGCAGGTTGATTCATCACTAACGCCAGGTAGCGACAGATGAGCGTCTGTAGCAGGCATTCTCAGAGCGCCCGCTAGTAGTCACTGTGCTCGGTTGTGGGTTGCTGGTTCATAGCGACTCAGTCGCTGTGCAGTAATGATGAATACATTGTGATGAGTCGCTATGCGCTGTATGGGAGCGCATGTTAGCGACTGGTCAGTGCGACTGACTTTCACCATATTCACCAAAAAAACAGCCTCACAAAACTCTGGTGCTGAAAAATGCAGCAGTAATAAAGCGAAAACATATGGAATTACATTGTAATAACATTGTAACATGAACACATTAATGCCAGACATGTAATGCCATTTCTGCAGAAATATATAAAAATTTAAAAATTTGTGAAAAAACTGCTTTTTCAATGCCAAAAGAGGTCACAACATTATCTGAGATTTAAAAAAAAAAATTAAAAACACCCCGTTTAAAGAGAAGAAAAGTATCGTCCATTGAAATGTATGGGAGAGCGTCAGGTAGCGAGAGGTCATACCTTGCGCTATGCAAGGCTGAATGCCGGCGCTGTTTGCTGAGGCTGTGAAAATGATGAATCGGACGTTACATGGTGCTATCCCAGTCACTCAACAGATTCTGCTTGATAAACGTGTAATTGCTGCCGTGTCCGGCGTTCAGCTGTCGCTACCTCTCATAAACAAGACACTATCTGCCGCTACCCCTTCATGAATAAGGGCCTAAGGCTCTATCCACACCTATGCGCTTGCGCTGGGTTAGACAATGTGTTGGACAATGGAAATGCCTGTCATTATTTTGAATGGGACAATTCACATATATATGCAATGCATATATGTGTACAAATAATAGGCAGCATTCACCTTGCATTGTGACTGCGTTGTCTGACGGAGCGCAAGCTGAATCCTGCGTGTGACAGACGCTCTGTCTTTTGGATGTCATCACTATTCAGTTGCCCACCGGGTCATTCCCTGACCTTTTCTTAATTAGGTCATTGTATTTTGATACTGTTACAGGCAACGTCATTGTATTTTGACTGCCATTGTGTATTGTTGATTACGTCACAGTCAATGGCATTGTCCTGATTGATTGTATTACGGCCTGCTATTGTTCTACTGATTGCGTCACCAGCAGAGTTGAGGGATTGTTTGCCCTGCTGCTATTGGTCGGTGTGTGTGTCATTGCATGGAGACTTGTGTATATAAGGCCTAGAGTGCCACTAATAAAAACACTTCACCTTCACCCTCAATACTGAGTTCTGTCTCTTATTGGGGGAAACGCTATATTACAATTCACTAGCCCTTGTAAGGGCTGTTCCTGGTTCCTCACGGATGACTCTGGAATTCCAGCAGCACCTCTTACGATTGGGAAAGGGACGTCTCGGGCGGTAAAGCCCTCCGGCGATAAGGGTTATCGCTACAATTGGTGGCAAGCGGTCGGATGGTCCTTTGTACCCAGAGAGAGTGCTACCCTGATGGAGAGTCAGTATGACAAGTTGAAAAGGCTGACCCTGAAGGATCTACTCGAGGGCCGGGGAAGTTCGGCTAGCAACCGCCCACGTCAGGAACTGATAGCCGAGCTGATCGAAATGGATCGTGCAGCAGTGAGGACCGAAACCAATATAGAGATCGATGAAGACGCTGCTCTCGTTCAAGCGGTTCGGAACAGATTGTCGGTCTATGGCCGAATCCATCACAAGAACTGATCGACCGAGTCTTCGCCGCAACGGAGGCAGAGGCCAGTAAGCGAAGGGAAGATCGACGACTCGCAACCCAGCAGCCTCTCAGCGCCCCTGTGTCTCTGAGCCTCAGTTACACTGGGGGGAAAAAGATTCCATTTGCAGCATTTAAGTCCATCCAGGAAAGTGACAATGAGATTGATGGATTTTTGGCCGATTTTGAACGGCAGTGCGCTTTACACCGGGTACCCACGGAGGAATGGGTCACCATATTATCAGGGAAACTATCGGGGAAAGCTTCCGATGCTTTCCGGGCCATCCCTGATGCGGACTTACCACACTACCATCTGGTAAAGGAGGCTTTGTTAGCCCGGCACGCTGTCACCCCGGAAGCCTACAGTTGTTTTTACTAGAACATTTTCTCAATGCCTTGCAACCAGAGCTAAGAGTATGTGTGTGTGTACAAGACCAGCACCCTGTGAGTACATGTGTGTGTACAAGACCAGCACCCTGTGAGTACATGTGTGTGTACAAGACCAGCACCCTGTGAGTACATGTGTGTGTACAAGACCAGCACCCTGTGAGTACATGTGTGTGTACAAGACCAGCACCCTGTGAGTACATGTGTGTGTACAAGACCAGCACCCTGTGAGTACAACTGTATGTGTGTGTGGGTGTATCATCTTCACCCTCAATACTGAGTTCTGTCTCTTATTGGGGGGAAATGACAAGACCAGCACCCTGTGAGTACAACTGTGTGTGTACCAGACCAGCACCCTGTGAGTACAACTGTGTGTGTACAAGACCAGCACCCTGTGAGTACAACTGTGTGTGTACAAGACCAGCACCCTGTGAGTACAACTGTATGTGTGTGTGTGTGTATACAGGCCCTGTAGACAAACCAGTAATGCAGATGGATTGTCCTTACACAGAACTCTGCCCATAACAAGAGTCCGGACAGCCCCACGTTAACCCGAACAGGGTCAATCCGGGTCTGCCGGGTGTTCCACAAAAAGGGGGCATTGTGACAGACGCTCTGTCTTTTGGATGTCATCACTATTCAGTTGCCCACCGGGTCATTCCCTGACCTTTTCTTAATTAGGTCATTGTATTTTGATACTGTTACAGGCAACGTCATTGTATTTTGACTGCCATTGTGTATTGTTGATTACGTCACAGTCAATGGCATTGTCCTGATTGATTGTATTACGGCCTGCTATTGTTCTACTGATTGCGTCACCAGCAGAGTTGAGGGATTGTTTGCCCTGCTGCTATTGGTCGGTGTGTGTGTCATTGCATGGAGACTTGTGTATATAAGGCCTAGAGTGCCACTAATAAAAACACTTCACCTTCACCCTCAATACTGAGTTCTGTCTCTTATTGGGGGAAACGCTATATTACAATTCACTAGCCCTTGTAAGGGCTGTTCCTGGTTCCTCACGGATGACTCTGGAATTCCAGCAGCACCTCTTACGATTGGGAAAGGGACGTCTCGGGCGGTGAAGCCCTCCGGCGATAAGGGTTATCGCTACACTGCGCTGGAGTGACTACCCTGCCATACAATGCAGGTCTCCAATCACAAGTGACTGACCACTTCCATCAAGATGGATGTCCTCTGTGAGCTCACTCAGTTTACTGCAATTGTATTGAATTGAGTGGGTGTGCAGAGGGATGGATCTCTCAAGTTCAGTCATACATGAAAAATCTCTGGGGGCTGATTACAGAACAAGGGGCTAGTTTCAGCTTCAACAGCTTTATTCATTTTATAAAATATAGCTTTCTTGAACACTTAACTTGATGCATTGCGCAGCGTGCTATCTTGAAATTGTCAATGCTTTTTAAAAGGCTTCTGTGCAGAGATGATCCGATTAGCTTTGTTTCTGTAATAATGATTGCTGTATCAATATATATATATATATATATTTCTACTCTCTACTTTACAAAGCAAGAAAATGTATATTTATCCTCTCTGTTTTACAGGGGTGTTTGAAACGAGGGCCCATACCTGCATATACAACTTTCTCGGGGAGCTACATAAGGAATTATCCTTTGGTGACCAGATGCTTCCATACTGGTTCACCTCCATGTCCGATTTCCATGTGGGGGAGCAAATCATTCGGCAGAAGATCCCTATTTATGTTGTTTCAGTTGACAGACTAACCTGTTGGGCAGAATGTCAAGTCTACGAGACTTCCAATGTCTACACTATCAGAATACCATTATCTACGCAGGGGCAATTTTATGAATATGAAAATTCCCAGTCATATACACTGGAAAAAATCTTGCAGTGTCCAGTTTTACTGAAACGTGTCTTTAAGTGCAAAACTATAGGAGACGGCACATACAGGATCTATCCCACATATGAAATGAAAACACTCATGAATAGTAAGTATAATTTGCTGAACTTTTAAATCCGTTCAAAACAAATTCCTAGTATAACCTGTATTACATTTAATTACATTTCAGCATAATTTAATGAAAAGCAGAAACCCTTAAAAAAACTATTCCACAGCATGTATATATTTTACATTTTTAGTCACTTTGTTCAGGATGCCAGGATACAACTGCCACTATCTTGACCCAGAAGCTACTCCGTGTTCCTTACCAGCATGACATACTGAGTAGAGGAGAGGGGGACAAGTGCAGGGGGTGGATTATAGCTGTGTTCTGCATAGACAGAGCAGCGCAGGGGTCGGAAAAAGAACAGCAATCCCAGAATTCAGATCAGCATTGTCAGAAGACTGAGCAGCAGTCTGAGACTCCACGGGCAGCCATATTGGATATTTAAAGGCCCAGGAAATGCACAAGGTGCAGGTAGGATGATTTTTAATGCAAGCAATCTGTATTCAGGGCGAAGGTCTGGTTTAGGTTTTCTTTATTTTTATTTTTTTTTATTCCTTTATTAATAATTGCACTGCTGTTGTTTCCTGTTTGCATAGATTATTCAGGTCAGCATACATTGCTAGATGTGTTGCTGTATAAGTTATATGTAGGCTGTGGTATGGCTGTGATACAAAATTAGACTAAAAGTAGGGTAACTCAAATGATACAGGCTTCTAAAGTGTTGCCCATCATGCACCTCCAATGTTCAGTGTGTTGAGCAGCTTTCCAGTAGAAAGTGAAGAAAGAAGGTGATAACTCTGTTAAGACTAACTTGAGTATATTTAAAGGGAAATCGATCAATCGGATTTTTGAAAGTGAATATTTTTTGTGTGCCGAAATGTTCTACGAAAGCAATTTTTACTCTCTGCAATTGGTTGCTTTTGTCAACACCAAGTCTGTACACCAAGATCTACAAGAGAGAAATGAGTCCTGTACAAACAGAACACTGCTGCTGGGCATGTAAGGCTGAGTGAGCTCCCTCAATTCTGCGTGGCCATAGCAGCAATGTTCTGTGTGCACAGGACTCACGTAAAGCAAGAAAGGCAAAGAATAGTAACATAAAGACTCATACGGATAAGAACTAAGCGAGGGTAAGAAAGTGAGAGAGTGAGAAAGACCAAGGCCACGAGCTCCAGGACCCCAGGACCCCCAGCCCCTGCCCCACCTGTAACCCATCCAACCAATTTCAACACGAGTCAGGCTTCAAGAGTCATGCTCCAGTAGGGCCCGAAAGCCCGGGGAGACCCGCGATACCTCCCACAAGGTCCACGTTTTGGAGAACCTCTCGCCCCCCCTCAACCCTGTCTAGTGATAATTCCTCCATCCTCTTTATGTTCTCCACCTCCCCGTACCACTCTAACAGGGAAGGTGTGATATTTGTCCTCCAATGCCTCGGTATCACGGTTCTGGCAGCCGTAAGCATGTGTCTCAACAAACCCTTTTTTACTAGACGCCACCGACCCCGGGACCATTGAGAGAAGGGTCGTCTGAGGTGTGTTCAGGATACTTTCAAGCGTCAGAGATTCATAAATTCCCAAAACCCCTTTCCAAAAGGTCTTCACCGCCGGGCATCCCCACCAAATATGTGCCATGGTCCCTTCAGTTTCGTTACATCTCCAGCACAACCCCGACTCCGCGCCCCCGAACCTCACCAGATCTGCCGAGCACCTATACCATCTGGAGAGTATTTTATAGTTTCTTTCCTGCGCCCTACACTCCATGGATAGTTTGTGAGTCAGGGCAAAGGACTTCTCCCAATCACCCACCTCAAATGTCTGACCCAACTCCTCCTCCCACCTCTTACAAAATTGAGGTAACTCCCGATCCTCCCCCCCTTTTTGAGAATTTTGTACAACAAGGAGATGGTGTGCTGGGGAGGGGTTGAAGCCCTTAATAATGCTTCCATGGCCGTGAGGGGCCAAGAGAAGTCCATCCCGGGAGGGTGCGAGTTAATAAAAGCTACTAGTTGGGCATGAAGAAACCAAGAGATTCTCTCTCCCCCGCCCCCCATCCGGAGATCACTGAGAGAAGGAGGACCAGATCCCAAGATCACATCTCCCATTCTTGTGTCTTGGGAGGCCACCCATTTTAGAAACGTCTTAGAGCCCATACCCGGGGGGAACGCCGGATTATCAAAGAAAAGGGGTGAGAGGCCCAGGCCTGTGAGAGAGCCACCCCTGCCTCAGGAGCCGGTCCCACACTGTCAGCAAGGGGCCAGCTAACTAAGGAAGCACTTCCCTCCTGGGCCGCTGGTTGGGGCTCACCCACGGCAAGGCTGTCAGACTAATCGGAGACAAATAATTTTCAATTCTAACCCAGGTGTTATTTTCCTTATTATGGAACCAGTCCAACATTCGCACCAATACTGCCGCAGCATGGTACGCCATAAGATCGGGGACCCCAGCCCCCCATCGCATTTGGGCCTACATAGGGTAGCTCTTCTCACCCTGGGCCTCCTATTGTCCCACATGAACCTGAAAAAGGCATCCTGTAATAATTTGAAGAAACCTCGCTCTGGGGCGATCGGAAGGGCTTGAAACAGGTAAAGAAAGCGAGATAAGATATCCATCTTCAGAATATTGATTCGCCCTAACCATGAGAATTGTTTTTTACTATAGGACTTTAGGTTAGTCATTGTATTGTTCAGGAGAGGGGCGTAGTTGAGTTTGAACAGTTTACCCAGATCCGAGGATACTTGGATCCCCAGGTACGTTATGGCCTCCTTCTGCCACTTAAACAGGAAGTTGGCCTGGAGGAGCTTTTGGGACTGCATACCCAGGGAGACATTTAGGACCTCTGATTTGGAAAAATTTATCTTGAAGTTGCTGAGTACACTAAAGCGTTTGAATTCAGCTAAAATAGAGGGCAAGGAGGTGTGTGGCGAGGATATATACAAAAGGAGGTCATCTGCGAAGAGCTCCAGCTTATGTTCCCCTTCCCCACAGGTGATACCCTTAATGGAAGGATTAGCCCTTAAGGCATTGGCTAGGTGCTCCATGACCATGACGTATGGCAAGGGCGACAAAGGGCATCCCTGCCGAGTCCCGTTCCTTATATTGAATGGGGCCGAGAGGGAGCCATTGATTTTAACCTTCGCAGTGGGGTCATGGTACAAGGCCATAATTCTATCCCACATAACCGGACCAAGCCCCGCCTGGGTCAAGGTGGCCCAGAGAAATCCCCAATGCACCCTGTCGAAGGCCTTTTCGGCATCCACCAACAGAATGCAAGCTGGAATCGCCTGTGTCTGGGCGTAACGCATCAGGGAAATTGTTTTAATCACATTATCCCTTGCCTCCCTCCCAGTGACAAACCCCACCTGGTCTTTACTGACCATAGAGGGAAGCAAGGGCTGCAGCCTGGATGCAATGATTTTAGCGTAAAGTTTGATATCAATATTCATTAATGAGCTTGGTCTGAAGTTTCTGGGCAAGGTCCCGTCCTTACCTGGCTTCGGAATAACTGCGATATGGGCCTCCAGGGCCTGTCTCGGAAAAGGGCAACCACCCAAGACCGAATTAAACATCTTGGTCAGAAAGGGGGCAACCAGGACCCCCAGTGTTTTGTAAAACCTAGGGGTAAATCCATCAGGACCCGGACTTTTGCCCACTCGGGAACCCTTGATAGCCCTATTAACCTCTTCCAATTTAAAGGGGGCCTCCAATGATTCCCTCTCCTCAAGGGAGGGCCGTCTCCTCAATGTAATCTATCAAGGTTTCGTTCAGGACTGGCTGAGCCCCCTGTTCCCCAATATTGTACAGGTTGGAGTAAAAAGCTTGAAATACACCCGCTATCAAAGGAGTCTTATGGACCTCCCTCCCATCAGCGTCTCTAATGGTGGGTATAAGCGCACCGCCCTGCCTTGGGTGTAGGGACTGAGCCAGCATCCTACTGCATTTGTCCGAATGCTCATAGAAACGCGCTCTACCCCTATCCCTATATCTAAGGCATCTTACCCTGACAAAAATGTGTCTCCTGGAGCATGACAATGTCCACCCCCTCTCTATGGAAGCCATAAAGAATCTTCGCTCGTTTTTCAGGGGTATTCAAACCACTACAAAGTAGATGTGAGGCCTAAACAGCACCGGGGCCCCGGGACCACGCCCAACACCCTAATCCCCACCCCCTGGGCCCATCAACCGTTACGAACCTAGAAAACCCACTATGTTAAGACTATAGAAGAAACACAATAACAATTTAAGCAAATAAAGTGAGTGATCGCTGCACTGTCCCCGATCCACCCTCCCGATCCCACCACCCACCCCAGCAGGCCAGGCAGGCCGCCCCCCCCCGGCACCCCAACCGACAGTCACAGGAGTGCCGGGGGAGAACGGGCCCCCCAACCCACGGCAGCCAAGACAGGAGCACTCAGGGGCCAAGGTTACAGTCCAGCTCTGCTTCCGAGTCCACCGGGCTGCAGGCTACTGGACAACACTGAGCGTGGGCCCGATAGTTGACCGTCATGTGACCCGCAAGCAGGGCGCTTTCAACTGTCCAGGGACGAAATGGGCGGGGGAGCCTGAGGAGGGCAGCAGGGGTTCAGGGGCAACAGATCAGACGTGGGATCAACGGACCAGGTTCCTCTGGGGGGCGCCTCCCCCCCGCATCCGCCCGGGCCGTCGGGGAATTCTCTGCGGCAGCGGCGACAGCGGCGCGCCGAAAGACAACCAGTCCTGGACTGGGAAGGGCTCTATGCCCAGGAAGTCAAACATGCTTGCCAGATCGGCCTTAGACCTGAGTGCAAATGTGGAGTTGTCCTTCCAGATTATCAGGTGAAAGGGGTGACCCCATTTGTAAGAGGTTCCCATCTCCCGCAGTCTATCCAGGAGGGGCCGCAGTACACGTCTCATCTGCAGGGTGCGGCGTGACACATCAGGTAGGATCAAAATCTGCGACCCATTCCATTCAAACCCACCCGGCTCCCAAGCACGACAAAGAATGTCCTCCTTGACGGTGAAAAAGTGGATTCGACATAGAACATCTCTCGGGGCCTGAGGATCCCCCACAGGATGGCCCGCCAATCTATGGATCCTATCTATAATCAGCTCCGCCTCCGCTGGTCTCCCCAACATGGAGTTGAATAATTCAATTGCCATCCTGCGCAGCGCTTCAGCTCGGACCAATTCAGGAACACCTCCGTGGTGTTCCTGAATTGGTCCGAGCTGAAGCGCTGCGCAGGATGGCAATTGAATTATTCAACTCTTGAGGTTATTACGCCTGTTCCTATTTTCTTGATCGTCTGCTTGTAATAGGAGCTCAGTCATCTGTTGTTGGTGCAGTTCCTGGATCCTCTCCAAATTTGCCAACCGTGTTTCGTGGTCAGCACGGCTATCATCAAGTGACGCAACCTTAGTTTCCAGAGCAGAGGATTTTTGTTGGATGTCCTCGATCTCTCTGCGCAGCGCTCGCTCAATTCTGATCCCCACCGCCTCCAGGTCTGCTTTGAGCTCTGCTTTAGTTGGGAGGTACTGCAGGATAGCCTGGAGGCCAGCACCAAAATCTGGTGACGGAGACAAGCAATCAGCGCCCACATGGGAAAGGGGCATCCCGATTTGGGAACCAATAACACACGAAGCGGTGAGGCCGTGGAAGGCAGCTCCGGCAGCACCCGGGCCAACCGAACGCCCCCACCCAGGGGACACGTCACCTTGGGAGTCGGCTTCCGAGCCGGATGACCAATCCGGATCCAGGTTTCTGGGAAGGCCCGGTGGACTTATTTGGGAGCGGGCATCCTCCACCGGCACCGGATGGATTTCTGCCTGATTAACCTTTTCCTGGGATTCAACTCCTGTCCAGCTTCATTAGTTTGGTTTGGGGAGACCTGGCTTGAGGGCGGGGGGCTGTTGGGAGTCTGCCACAGAGGGGCAACCTGGCCATCCATCTCCTTTACACCTGTCATAAACTGCCGCAGCCTCACAATGCCCAGCTCCTGTCCAGCACCATCCTCCAGCCCGTCCAAAGGCTTCCCTGTCGTGTCTGGGCTCTGCTGTGCCCTCGCCCCACGTCCGCAGCTCCCGCTCTCCAAGCCGGCAGCCCCGCCGACAGGCACCGCTCTTTTAGAGCTGTATCCTCTGCGGCTCCCCAGCCTTGGGCCCCCGCCTCCTCCCACCTGCGCACCACTTGTCATAGAGCCGGCTGCCCCGCTGACAGGCACCGCTCCCTCGGAGCCGTCGGAAGCGTCTTCGGCAGCTCCCCGCTTCAGGTACCCGCCTCCTCTCACCTGTGCGCCATCCTTCCTAGAGCCGGCAGTCCTGCTGACAGGCGCCGCTCGCTCTGGGCCGACAGCAACCTCTTCGGCGGATCCCCACCTCGGGTCCCCGACTCCTCTCCTCCGCGCTCCACTCGGCCCCTCACCCGCTGCAGCAAGCAGACCGGCTGGTGAGCGCGACGCCGCATCAGCTTCCCTCGCGGCTCCAGCTCCACTCCTCGCACCCGCAGCCAGGGTAGGTGGCTTGTTCTGAACTTCTCGGGGCTCACCATTGCGGTTCCCGCTGTGTAAGGCGGCGGCCGCCATCTTGGGCAAGGAGGCCCTCCGCTCCGCCGAGTCTTTAACTTTAAAAAAGTTGTTGATGGCAGCCTTGGGGGACTTTTTAGCGGCGCCCCCAGTTCTCCTTTTCTTACTGCCCCCCATTTGGGTAAAGTAGGGGTGAGATATGGGCTCTGATCTGCTATAAGTATATGGGCCGTATGGGAGCTCTGGTTTTTGCTTCCTCACTCCTCCATGCCAAGGCCACGCCCCCCCACTTATCACTTTTTGATGTACAGTTGACAATAGTGACAGACTGCAGGTCGTGCAAACTGCTTCCATAAAACACACATTTTCTAACAGCCTGCTAGATCAGCTCAGCATCTTGAGGACATTTTTTGCACAAAAATAGACACTTTCAGAAAAGCCTTCTGAAGTGGACAATCTCTTTAAATTTAAGACTGACTAGCCTTTCAGTTCATTATGCAGCAGGGGAACAGATTCAGATTCACTGTGCATCTATGCTCTGCAAGCTGCGGAAAGGGATTGCTGCCACTCACCTTTTCTGGGATGCTTCCATCACGAGGCTGGAGGGCGCACATTAATGTGCAAGGCCACTGGTAAGCAGGATGTGGTAAGTATTCCATGGCTTACCCATGTACAGCAGGAAACCCCATTAAGAATCCCCCCCCCCCCCCACTTCTGCATAATTAAAGCGGACCTTCACTCTGAATAAGAGTCTATCTTATATGTTTCCCACACCCTGTACATACAGATTGGCCACATTAAAAATCATCCTACCTGCATCTACTGCATGTTATGAGCCTTTAAACATCCAAGATGGCGGCTTATGGAAGTCGCCATCTTATCAGGCAGCCTGCAAACAGGAAGTGCCTCCTGACTGTGCTGCTCTGCATTCTGGGACTGCTGACTGTTACCTGACCCCAGCTCTGCTCTGTCTGAGCAAAGCACAGCTATAACCCCACCCCCTGTACTTTATCCCACTCTTCTCTCCTCAGTAAGTGTGATGCTTCTGAGTCAAGATGGCGGCGCCCGTATCCTAAATTCCTGAACAGAGTTGCAGCCCAATGGGGGAAAGAAAGTTAGTGACTAAAAACGTAAAATATATTAATTTTTTTTTAGATGCTGGGGAACCGTTTCTTAAGAGTTTGGGCTTTTCATTAAATCACGGTGAAGGTCCGGTTTAAAAGGAAGTCTATTTTTCACTTGAAATTCTTCACTTTTTAAATATCCTCAAGTTAACCTACAAGAGGGATTGTCGTATTCCTTTACTATTTTCTGGACACCTTCTCAATATACTGAACAGTAGAGTGGATGGTAATTCTTTAGAAGGCTGTATAATTTGGTATTTAATTAAGAGCAAGCTTTCGAGAATACTTGTAACATCATGTTTGATGAAGAAGGCTCAGTATCTTAGAAAGCTCACTCTTATACTAATATACTCAAGTTGGCCTACAGCTTATGTCTTCACTTTATGCTGTTCACTATGGCTAACACAGTGCCACACACTACAGCCAGCAGGAAAGTATTCAATAACTAATTTAAAGTGCACTTTGGCATATTTTCATTATGCTTTTTTTTATTTCTTCAGAAACTGAGCAACTTTGCCAGTATAAAAGACTGTAAACTAATGTGATTTCAGCATGCTGAGAAGAGCCTGTCACCTAACACTTTAAAGTGGACCAACACCCAGGATTTTGACTATCCTGGGTTTTGGTCCACTTCGGTGGGGCACCCCGATCGCCCCACTTCGGTGGGGCCCAAAAAAACTCACCTCTCCCCGCTCCCACGTGACCGCGCCAGCCAATCACAGCGCTCAGAGCCGCTGTGGTATGCGCGTCCAAGGCCCTGAGCGCTGGAGGCCGCATCTCGCGCTTCCTTCTAACAGGGAGCGCGCCCGCGCCGGCCATTCACAAACAGCCGGCGCGGGTGCGCGCCCTGCTGGAGGGAAGTGAGAGACGCGGCCGCGGCTCACGCATGCGCCGATGGAACGGGGCTGAGGTAAGGTTTGTGGGCCTCCTGGGGAGTTCCTCCCCGCGGGACATCCCGATTTCGGATGCCCCGCGGGGAGGAATCTGATCGGTCCGGGAATCTTATAGATTTCCGGGCCGATCCCCCCTGGGTGTTGGTCCACTTTAAAGCCTGAGGAGCTATGCATGCTATGATATACACATTCTCCTCGTCTATTATGTTACTTTTTTTGGAAGCAACAGGTCATTTTTTGTGATACACCTCATATAACCCTTGAACTGCCAGCCTGCCTAGAGATTTTGTCACCCTCTGTTGCTAAGCCTTTTTTCACCATTTTGCACTATGCATGTTTAACTGTGATATTTGAGGGGAAATGATATATCTTTTTTTCAGCAAAGTTTGAGCTTTAACATGAAATGTCTTGTTTGTATCAGTGTCTCAAGGACTCCTTACCAGTTCACAAAGGGTTAACATATTAATTTAAATTTTTTCCTACTTATCTTCTTCCATCGCCGATTGCTGATGTCCTTTGCTGTCCACCACCACTGTCTGACAGCCAGAAGTGATTGGTGGAAGCCAGCACCCGGCTTTCGGAAATTACTCCATCTTCTGCTCTCACTCCTGCCACTGAGAGGGGTCTTTCATGCCAGCTGAGTGAACTGACATCAGCTTACTCACCAGTAAAAAAAGGCCCCTCCCTGCGGTGGCAAGGGAGTGTCAGAAGCCACCACTCAGGGCAGAGAACGGGCGCTGAAGACCCTGGGGGAAGAGGAGACCCTCAGTGCTGGACACTGGACAAAGGTTAGTGTTTTTTTCTTTGCCTGCAAACTCGGGTAAATGCCAGGCACATTGAATCTACATGCTTGGCAATTAACAGTTGGAGAACCAAGCATTCTATCCAGGTGATTGTGCCTCTCAAGCTGTGTGATTTCCCCAAGATTGCTGTAAAAACTGTGTTGATACCACAGCGCATGCTTGGGCTGCCAACCAATCAGAGTCTCGCACTTTTTTAAGCTGCGCTGATGTCAGAACAGCTTAGTAATTTCGAATGAAGAGCATGCAGCTGGAGGCCCCCTGCACCAATCATTCGGAAATGTAATATGTGAATATGCGCATCTCCCAAGGGAAGCTGGGGATGCAGCCACAACCCTCCAAGCAACATGGGTTTGAGTGCAAGGTGAGTTTTCATGCCGATCAGGGGGATTTTACACAAATCAGGATGCCCTAGGGACAGTGAATCGGCCAGCCTTGAAATCTTTTAGACTCCAGACACCTTCTTCCATTGACATATGCTAATTCATGGTAGGAATTCTGCAGTTGGTACAACAGCTATGAAAACTGTACTGTAACAGTGTAACAATAAGGAAACCCTAGAAAGGAAACTCATATGTAGGCATCTTTTGCCAAAGCAATTCCATACAGTGGGCACCAAAAATATACTGGAAATGCACCAAAAGAGGTGGGTGGTGCCCATGTCTGGAAATCTGGAAATGGAGCACTGACACCATAAAACATACCACAAAAATAAAAGGCATTATATTTTATTTGCCACAAAGCAGATTACAACAATGCAGCAAGACAACATTAAAAACCGCACCTACACAGGACCATGTAATACATCTAATACGTAATAAATATATATGGGTGAATAACCAAAATCCATTAAACTCATGAAAGTAAAGATCCCTCTCAGCAATTAAAGCGCAAAATAGTGCCAATCAGCTAATACAAATTAATTACATGATAAAAAGTTCAATAAAGTGCCTGTATTGGTCAATATCCCAATTGTATATAACACAATGTGACAATAAGTGCATTAAACAAATCAATATTATAATCAAAGAATCAATAAACTGCCAATATAAATCAGTCTCCTAATAATATGAGCCATAAAATACCAATATACCAATCTGGGAGAAAAGGTTTGCAAATGCCAAACTGCTAATTGCTAAGGATATCACCCAATACAACAGGTTCAGGGGTGTTTTTATGGTGTCAGTGTCCCATTTCCATTTTTTTCCTTTACAAATTAGGCATCTTTTTTTGTAACTGACTTAAAATGATTATTGAATTTACTAAGTAATTTTTGCTTTTGCATTTCTCCACATACAGTGAGAAAGGGTTTTGTGATAATACCATCAAGTCTTGAAGTAGACGTCATTGATGTGACTCATCGGAGTGCAAACTTAACTTTTATCCAGCCATTGTCCCTAGAAGAAGTTTGTGAATATGAAAGCAGATTCCCTGTTGTGGCAGAAATTCTGGCTAGGGCAGAGTGCTCTCACATGTTTAAACAAGACATGTATGCACCTTTGCAGAAGGAAAAAAAGATTATAATACATAAACTAACTTTTCCCAGGAAAGTGCTGACCACAGCCTGTAAAGGCCAACTCTTTAGGTTCTTTTATATCCATGAACTATACCAAGGAAAATTTCGACTAAGACCAAGGGAGTTTTCAACCATTTATGAGATATGGACCAAGGTTGTAGAAGGAACAACATTATCTGTTGCAGTAACCCAGAACTGTGAGAGCACTCATGACAAATTCCCCTCGCTTTGTATTGGAGATCATCTGCATGCTTATCATCACACCAAAACTGTCTTGTCAAATGAAAATGATTCACAAGAAGTAGATGTTTTATTGTGTAAAAGAGAATCGGGTGATGATGATGATGAGGATGAGCTAGAAGAACTCATGCTTCCCTTGTATATGGCAGGACATTTTGTAGAGGAAGTGAAAGATAAAAGAAAATACAACATTAACCAGTTAACAGAAACAATTAAACTCCCCTGTGAGGTTAACGTTGCAACAAAAGACAAATCTTTAGTAAATGACCCTTTGCCTTCTTTTCCTTTTCTCAGGTTGGAGGACGTGGTTAAGGAACCTGTGTTGTTGGTCAGTTTGCTGGATAATGTTTCAGAATGCTTTCAACTACCTATGAAGTACTGTAACATTTCATTAGTTCTATTGGAAGACTCAGTACCCTCTAATACTCTAATGCAAGAACTCACTATTTTCAACAAGGTAGAAGAGTTGACAGAAGGGTTTTATTATAGTGTAAGAAAAGATCTGCCACAAAATCATCTTCCACCTCCTAGACCACCTAAAAGACAGGCCAAAATAAAAGATGATCAACCACACAGGAAACATGCAGAATCAAAAAGCCACATGTCTCTTGAAACTAAGGTAACAGTTTCTATATTTTATTGTAATTATAAAGCTTTACATTTCATTTTATTAATAAATAGTAACACATTATGAAAGGCCGAAAAAAAGACCTCAGAAGAAAGACATACCTCTGCACCCAATGAGTGACGTCCTCCACATGCACAGATGCAGCTCCTGAAGCGAAATCCAAGGAGAGGTCTTCTCTTCCAAGGAGAGAGCACTGTGTTAGTTAAATCTCCAGTTAATCACATCCGCGTAAAAAACAATAAGCAAAAGCAGGATAAAATCAAAGAAACTTCATGCCCCACCCCATGTAATGCATTTCAGGCCAAAAGTGGGCCCTTAGTTATACAAAATTACTTTCCCCCAAAATGGGAAACACCCCAAGCCATTCCACCCCAACATCCAGAAAAGAATCTCCACAACAGGTTTTTGTTTACTAAGACCCCTGGGTCCTATACCATTGTAGTTTTGTCCAGTATGTAATCATGACACAATTGTTCCTTCACATGTGTATATCCTTATAGTTATCTGTACTAAAATTTGCCATTCTACTGCCTATACTTCTAAATGATATAAATTTAGCTTGTAGCTCCCTGCTGTGCTCTTTTGTTAATTGGTTTACACAGCTTAGAACCATATGCAAAGATTTTTATTTTACTGTGTGTATATATATATATATATATATATATATATATATATATATATATATATATAAAGAATTGGGCCCAGCACTGACCCTTGCTGTACTCTGCTCGTAACGGTGATCCAACCTGGGTATGTGCAGTTGATAGCTACCCTTTCCTTCAATTAAGAAAATTTCTCTCCCTTGTACACGTTTTCCCCTAGTCCATCTCATCTTTTGTGCCAGTCTTTTATGTGGCACAGCATCAAATTCTTTAGAAAAGTCATAATATGACATACAATGACTCACCCTGATCAAGTTTTGAACTTATCATAAAATTAAATCTATTTTTTCTGGCAGGAGCAATTCTCCTGAAAAATGCAGACATTGCCATGGCTGGTGCACTACAATATAATGTGTGTCTAGGTGGATCAGAAGCTGTGGTACTATTAGAATGCTTGTGAGCTGAGCTACCAGGTGGGCCAAAAGGTGTGGATATTGATCCCTGTACCCTGGGACAAGCTTCAGGCTGTCTGGGAAGGTCTATATCTCATGCAACAGCAGCTCAAAGCCATAACATACCTGTCCAGGGAAGGCTGAGGCCTTCTATGTGAACATGTAGATAGTTCATCATGAGTGGGAAGCATGTGCTCTACCCATATGCAGCCTGCCAGAACCTGGAGAAGCAAAGACCCCCCTAGATGAGCTTGCCTGTGTTAGAGACAGGGGAACCTTTGAGGATGAGTCTGTCATCAACTCTCAGAGGACCAATGGTTCCAACTGCATGCCCAGGCAGACACAGCTGGCCATCCACAGTGTGGACACTGTGGATCCCCTGATCCAGGAGAAAAATATCAGGTCTCAGGGGTCATCCAAGCATTCAACAGTGCTTAGGACTCCCTTATGGTTCTCTTCCCAAAGAAGTTCAACAGGAGGCTTATTGCTATCACGGTAGCCGACACATACCCCATGCCACGCATCTGCTCAATCAGTTGGTTGGGGCCAAGTACCTGAACATCATGGATCTGAGCTGGCTGATTCCCTTGACCTGTGAGACACAGGAATGCTCTGCCTCCATTACCCCATTCAGGCTATATGATGCAAATAAATGCCATTTCACATGAAGAATGCCCCTGCCACCTTCCAACAGATTCAACATGCTGCTTCAGGGACTTGAAGGGTATCTGGCTATGTACCTGGTTGACATTAGGCTTGACCATCAAGCCTGCAAAGTGCCAGTTGGGTATAAGTGAGGTCCACTAGGGCATCGGGTAGGTGGGCGGCTCTGAAACTGCAGCCCCGGAAAATGGAGGCCATCACATATTGGCCCACCCCCAGGGCCAAGATCCAGGTGTAGTTCTTTCTGGGCACTAACATATATTATAGGAGGTTCGTCCCTCACTATAGTAGCCTGGCAAAAACCCTGACAGATTTCAAGAAGCTGCTATCCGCAGTCGATTCGATCAGCGACCGTGAAACTGAAACACTGAAAAACCGCCCTTTGCAGCTCCCCAGTACACAGTAGTTACAATCTCCTACCTCGGACGGTGCATACTCCACCATAAAAAAGGAGTGCCTTGCAATACTTTGGGCTGTGTAGTGGCTGCAGCCGTACTTAAGCGGGTGCCATTTCATAATGGAGATGGATCACAACTCCCTCGACTGGTTAAGCAGGGTCTCCAGCGTTCCGAGACACCAGCAGTACCAATTTGACCTTTGCCACAAAAGGGACCATGACCATGGGAATGCAGATGGGTTATCCCAGCAAAGAGGTAGAAAATGGGCACCTAGGTAAGCAGATGCGGAAAAGAGATATTTATTTATGAAAGTACGAATGGAAGATTTTTTAATATATATATATATGCGCCAAATGGTCCTTCTAACATTTTTTTCCAGAGTTATTGACTAATATTGGAATTCGAATCCATTGATAATGGGGGAGATTTTAATATTATTCAGAATATATATATATATATATATATATATATATATATATATATATTATATACAAACTGTAGAAAGTATTAAAAAACCTTTAAAACAATTCAACAAGCAAGTAATACAGATTTGATAGACCCATGGAGGGTGCAACATTCAGAGGATAAGGAATATACTTTTTTTTCAAAAGTACATAAACTTTTTTCAAAGATTGATTATTTCGTAATTCCAACTTTTTTGCTCCACAGAATTGTCAATCCAAAAATTGAAAATATTATTATTTTAGATCATGCACTAATTGCTCTCTCATTGAGAATGCCACACTCCAAAACTAGTATTTTAATTGGAGATTTCCTTCACAAATGTATACATCAAAGGAGTTTAAGAAAGAAGTAAAAAGGATTTGGGTAAATTTTAATAATACAGAACATAGAGAAGATATAATGTTATTCTGGAGTACATCTAAAGCAGTAGTAAGATGTCACATAATGGAATTTATGTTGAGGAAATAATCTTTTAAATCTATTTGAAGTGTGTGTGAACCTACAAAAATTACAGTTCTGAAAATAGGGCCATCTATCAGGAAGCGAAAAATGATTGGAGTTACTGATCTAAGAACAAACCTTACTCCAATTTGAGTGGAATAAAAACAAATATTAGAGCCTTAATGGGAGATCACATTGTAAAATCAGAAGAGATAAGGACACACCAAAGTTGTCTAAAATACAAAGGGGAACGCTAAAAAATTCCAATGGAGGAAATAAAAAAAAACAATTAAGGGATTAAAAAATGTGAAGTCGGGGGGGTGTGGCTTGGCTATGGCGGAGTGAGCACATGTGTGTGGGAGCTCTGCACTTACCAACAGTGATATTCCGCATCCATCTTCATACTTCTTGTGGCATGTCCAGTGTCACGCTTGGGGGGTAACTCCAGACCTCTTGATGAGCTTACAACCCCCAATCTCCGCAGCCAGCTTCACCTGTAGGAGCCCCCGCTTGCCGGGACGCAAGATACGCCTACCCGGGATCGGTTGCCCCCAGGACTTAATGGCTCAAAGGATGCAAGCTTATGTGTGAGAGGTCAGGAGAACCAATAGCTACAGCGTGAGTGACGGAAGTCCAGAAACAGGCAATAGGTCGATAACAGGAAGGCAGAGATAGTAGCGGCACCAAGGATCAGGCAAGACGTAGTCGGGGTACAGGCTGAGGTCGGCAACAGGGGTTCAGGATCAAGAGGAGTCAATACAGGCAGAGGTCGGCAACAATGGTTCAGGATCAAGAGGCGTCAATACAGGCAGAGGTCGGCAACAGGGATAAACTTCACAGGAATAGAGTACACAAGGTTCTGAGCGCTATCACAGGCAATTCACCACTGAGGAGGAATTGCCTTTATAGGAACAGGACTGAGGAAAACAGTGTACTGATTGGTGCACGTAGGATACAATGGCTGATTGGCTGGACAACTGAGGAGGGCGATGTCCTCATCCCCTAGGGCTCATTGGCCCTTTAATTGATCCTCCGGCGGGCGTGCACAGAACAGCGCCGCCGGAGAACATAACAGGCGCTTTTTCTTTTTCTCCCTCCTGTTGGCCCGGCAATTGGTCGTTCTGTCCAGTGGCCTCCCCGCTCCCGACTACCTGTTCTGCTTTGTTGTGATCTCTGTGGCAGGGAGCGCCGGGTGCCCTTTGTGCGGCGGACTTGGATCCTGTGGCATGGTCTCGCCCATTTCCCGTGGGCTGCCTGGACACTTGGCTACTGTTCCATCGTGCTTCGGTGAGTGGCCAGGGGGCTGGGGGTAGTGACCATATTGGCGGCCCGGCTGCTGTGGGGTGGGTGCCGGTGAGATGGGCTGACGTGTTTTGCTGGTCAGCCCGCCTCAGGCGGTGGTCGCCCTTGGCGCCGGGTCAGTCATCTCTGGGGACAGGGTCATGTTTGAGATGTAGAGTGGGCCCTAGGGCCCTGTCGGGGTGGTGGCGGGGGCCCTGGACGTCGATCTGCTCCGCCCCGCTGGGCGCGGTTTTTCCGGCCCTGGCTGGTGGCGGGGTCCCCTCCTGTGGCTGGCTGGGTTCCGCTTGCCCTGCTGGGTGCCGGTGTCAGTGCCCCGGGTTGGATTGTTGGGGGGGCTGCACCGCTGGCAAATCGGCGTGGCTAGGACTGGCTGGTCTGGTCGCGGTGTGGCCTGCCCCGGCCCCCCCAGTGGTGGTGGGGCCTGGGGGACTTTGGGGGTGGGTCGCTGGGTGACATGTGGTTGCGGGGGGCCGTGGGTGGCATTGGGTCCTCCTCCTGTCGCTCGTCCGCGCCGCTGGCCGGGCGGTGGGGGGGGGGCTCGAAGTGATCGGGGCTGTTGTTTCTGATACAATTTCATGTAATGGTTCTGGGCAGGTTCAGCGATGGTTATAGTTAAGAGATATGGATGTATGTTAATTAGATGTAAAAGAGTGCATCTCTTGGCCTGCGACTGTAGCCTTCCATCTTCCCCCAGTAGGTCAGTTCGCTTACTCCACTTGGAGAGATAGTGAACATTAGCACTAGCATTCTCTTGTATTTTTTTTGGCAAAATCTTTTGCTGATTCCCTTTTTTTTTCTCTCTTCTCTCGCTTTTCTCTCCTTTCATCTTTTGTTTTCCTGTATCTCCTTCTCTTGCCCCCGCTTCCTGTCTAACCCGACCCTCGCCCATTAGTTATTTCCATCCACTTTATTTTGTGTTGGGGGCAGGGGCGCGCAGGCAATGGCAGAGCTAATAATTGGCTCCTTTAATGTAAGGGGGCTGAATATCCCAGAGAAACGATCGCAGGTATTGTATGACATGCATAAGCAAAAAGTAGCTATTTTACTCCTCCAGGAAACGCATTTCAAAGCAGGACATGTACCAGTTATCAAGAATCGGTATTACCCCTCCTGGCACCATGCCCCCAACCGCAACATTAAAGCAACTGGGGTCTCGATTGCCATCCATAAATCTCTTCCCCATAAGGTGTTGGGGATCTTAGGGTTGACCCGGAAGGGCGGTTTATATTTCTCAAAATCGAATTGCTTTCCAGGGTATATACTGTAGCTAACATTTATGCCCCTAACACCGACCAGGTTAGTTTTTGTGTCAGGGTGCTTAGGACCCTGGCGGACTTCATGGAGGGTACTCTAGTGGTGGGGGGCAACTTTAATATTCCCATGCAGCCGGAGTTGGACACCTCCTCGGGCGGGTCGGCAGTGTCCTCGAGCAAAAGAAATAGGCTGAAGAGAGTGCTCTCTGATCTGCAGCTGGTGGATTCTTGGCGAGTGCTACATGGACGAGACAAAGACTTCTCATTCTACTTGGCCGCTAGGAATTCATATAGCAGATTTGAATATCTATTTCTCCATCACCATGCCATGGACTGGGCTCCACGTGCATGGATTGGCCAGCTATTGTGGTCGGACCACGCTCCAGTTTTCCTGTCGGTGGCTTTGCCTGGACTTTATTCTAAAAGTTGGAGTTGGAGACTTAACAACAATTTGCTCGGGGACGCTGCGTGCCTGCGGAGTAAGAGAGGTCATTTCGGAGTTTCTTAGGATTCACGAGCATGATCCCACGCCTCTCCCTTACCAATGGGAGGCGCTGAAGTGCGTGATCAGAGGTGAATTTATTAAACACGGAACCAGACTAAAGTGGGAACGAGCCTCCTTGGTTTCCCAGACCTTGCTACGAATCCAGGCCCTGGAACAAGATCATAAAAGGAGTCCATCCAGTGCTGTGCTTCTGGACCTGATGAAGGCCAGGGATAAGTTGCAGGGTTTATACAATCAAGCATATCTGAGGTTTAGAGAGAGGCAGAAAGTGCAATATTATCAATTTTCAGACAAGTGCGGGCGACTGCTTGCAAGGGCATTGCATCCGAGACTTGCGACCACATATATTCCAAGCATAAATGGGCCACGGGGTCAAGCCGCTGTAACACCCTCCCAAATTGTGGATAGCTTCAGGGAATATTACCACTCGCTGTACAATTTGGGAACCTTTTTCTACACAGGAGGTAGCTAAGGCGATCAAGGAGACGCCACAGGGCAAATGTCCTGGAGCTGACGGCTTTACTCCTAAATTCTACAAGCAATTCGGGTCCGAACTGGTACCTTTTATGACCAGGGTCTTTAACTCCATTGGGCCAGAGTGTGGGTTTCCCAGACAATCTTTGGAGGCTATAATTTCGGTCCTTCCTAAGCGGGGAAGGATCCATCATTATGTAGTAGCTATAGGCCGATCTCCTTGATAAATGTTGACATTAAACTTCATGCTAAGGTTTTGTCCTCCAGGCTCGGGCCACTCCTCCCAGGCCTAATAGATCTTGATCAGGCTGGATTTGTGCCGGGGCGGGAGGCTCGGGACAACACCAATAAGCTTTTTGACCTAATAGCATATGTTAAGTCTGAGGGAGCCCAAGCATGCTTTCTCTCGTGTGATGCAGAGAAGGCGTTTGATAGAGTGGATTGGCTGTTTCTCAAGGCATCCCTGCAGCAGATCGGTGTTGGCCCAGTACTCCTGTCCCGGATCCTGGCACTGTACTCAGAGCCCACGGCGAAGGTAAGGGTGAACGGCCTTCTTTACTCTTCCTTTAGGATTAACAACGGCACACGACAGGGTTGCCCCTTGTCCCCATTACTGTACGTCATCACAATGGAGCACCTTGCTGTGGCCATAAGACAGAACCCGGATATCAGGGGTATAACAATAGGGGAAAAGGAATGTAAAGCGTCCTTATACGCAGATGACCTACTCCTACATTTGACTGCCCCGCTGACTTCTTTTCCGGCGGCTCTCAAGGAATTTGAGACGTTTGGCAGAGTAAGCAACTTTAAGATTAATTATGCAAAGTCAGAGGCCCTTAATATTTCTCTCCCCGAGCAGACCGTAGAACAGCTTAGGGGGAATTTTGCATTTAAATGGCAATCTCACTCAATTAAATATCTCGGGGTGCAGATTCCCTCGGACCTCTTGCATTTATACGAGTTAAATTATTCACCCTTGCTTTTAAAGACAATAAGTGAACTGACCACATATGATAAGAGGCATTTCACTTGGTTTGAAAGGATTAACGTGCTAAAAATTGACATTCTTCCCAAATTCTTATATACCTTCCAAACGGTGCCTATTCACTTACCTAGTAGCTTCTTTAGGAAACTGAAAATGGCTTTTTTAAGATTCGTGTGGGGCACAGGTAAGCCCCGTATAAGATTTAGTACCTTGACCAGGCTTAAGTCAGACGGTGGGGCTGGCCTTCCTGATCTGAAGACCTACCATGCAGTGGTCATAACACTTCGCATATTAGATTGGGCCCAGAAGGGGGATGGGAAGCAATGGGTAAAAGTGGAGAAGGCTATTTCTCCTGTAAATTTGACTTCGTTACCTTGGAGGGGTCTGCTTCCCGGGCGGGAGAGGAAATCACTTCCATTCCTGGTGGGGCGGTTCCTGCTGGTCTGGGATAAGATGATTAAATGGAGCACCATAATCAACAGGCCGGGCCCTCTGACCCCACTCTTTGACAACTACTCCTTTATGCCAGGGGTGCAGGTTAGGGGCTTCTTGGCATGGGAGGCCTCAACCAATATTACTATAGGCAGTATTTTGGCACCGAACGGACTCCCCACATTGGATGAAATAAAGGAAAGGATTCCGGGGCAGTATGTCTCCTGGTTTCTCTATAGGCAGCTGAGCTCTTTTGTGGGAACCCAAGGATTAGTAGAGCGGGGTAGACTGCCCCTGACGCAGCTGGAACGCGTCCTCACACAGGCACCCCCCGCGGCACATGCAATCGCTGTCCTTTACCAAACCCTATTGAGCGCACTGCATGATTCCCCGCCAGGGTTCATGAGGAAGTGGGAAGAGGAGCTAGGGATATCTATTTCTAGGGAGGAGCTTACCAAAATATATTTGCTTACCCACAAATTAGCGGTCCCGTGTGTGGCCCAGGAGAGGAACTTCAAGGTTCTATCTCGGTGGTACAGGTGCCCAGCAGATCTGAGCAAGTTTGACGCCTCATGTTCTGATAGATGCTGGAGATGCCTTGTGGGGCAAGGTAACATGGCCCATATCTGGTGGAGCTGTCCTCCAATTAAGGCCCTTTGGGAAAAGATCTTATCTATATATAGCAACATCACAGGAGAGTCGGTGCAGAACTCCCCACAGGTGCCCTGCTGTCTGTGCTTCCCGGTCCCCTCTCCATTGGCAAAAAGGGGGTCCTGCGTCATTTTCTGACCGCGATGAGAGCGATCATCCCAAGGCGATGGAAATCTGCAACTCCACCATCACTAGTTGCATGGGCACAGGAGGTGGAAGCCATTCGTCGCATGGAGGAGTTGATCTCAGACGCAGAGGACACGCAGGAGAGATATACCATGACATGGGCCGGCTGGTTGGACTATAGGGACACCCACCTGTCGTTGGAAGTATAGTAGGGGGCCTCACGCCTGCGCGCCTCTGCCTCCATATCTCCCCCCCTTTTCATGCCTTTTCGTATCTTTGGCTCTATAAAGGGTTACGAATTGGGTTTATACCCCTATCCCTGTCCTGAAATCCATCTTGCCCCAGCTCCCTACTACTCTTCCCTCTTTCCCTCCCTTTTTTTTCTCCTTCTCCTTCCTTATTTTCACATGTCTTTGATGTCCCATGTCTTAAGAGGACCCCCGGGCCCCTTCTTTCTACCTCGGGAGGCCATCTATCCTCTCTGGAAGAGAATCCTTCGAGGTTTGGCTGCACCTTAACTGCTCCACTCTCCATTGGTCCTAAATCCTGGGTCCTGGTGAGGTGGCTTCACCGGCTGGACATGGAAGGAACTGAGGGGATGGGGGCATTAAGCCTAAGATAGTAGTCCTGAATAATGTGTTGATTGTGCAATCTACGGAGCTGGACTGGGCCCGGGGTGGGAGATAGGGAGTGTGTCTTTTGATTCTGGTATATCGGTAGGATATGTGTGCCTGTGGATATGGGAAATGACATGTCTTCTGTTCTTCTGTACTATTGCTCTGTACTGTCTTGTTATATTATATGATGCAAACTTTAATAAAAAGATATTGAACTAAAAAATGTGAAGTCGCCAGGACCGGATGGCTATTCCAGGGAATATTTTAAGATCTTGGCAGAACATCATTTCCCTTATCTTCATGATCTATTCAATGAGATTTTAAATACAAAAAAACAGCCAACTTCAATGTAGCAAGAATTGTGCTCATTTTGAAAGAGGGGAAAAAATCAGACAATATGGAATCGGCCAACATCTTTATTAAATACAGATTTAAAATTTTTGTCTAAGATAATGCCCAACAGATTACAAGCAATTCTCTCCTATTTAATTACATCTTCACAAACAGGTTTTATTAAGGGTAGATCAGCGCCCTATAATATTAGAACAGCAATTGGGGCCATACTTTATGCAACGTTGAAGAAGAAAGAACAGAGTATAATAATTAGTCTGTATGCTAGTAAGGCCTTCTTGGGCACACCTGGTTAGGATCGTTAAACTCAGATTTTTGGCCAGAAATTTTTAAATTTCATCTGCACAATACACAACTCACCTAGATCTAGTTTATACATCAATGGTTAAAGGGTTTTGGTGTGCTTGAGGGGGGTTCACCTAGGGTGTAGACCTTGGTTTTTCCCTCTCACACTTTTCCACAGGTGCGCTACTTGTTTAGAAGCCCGAGAAGGATGGTATCTCAATGAGTATGTGATTCCTCCTTCTCTTCTTCTAATGCAAACAATTAATATAGGCTGCAAGATTGTTGATGAACAAAGGTTGCTGCCAGTTTGGCACAAAATTGCAAAGTATTGGCTCAGGAAAGTATGTTGAGACACTTACCCGCCTGGCCCGGGGGTGCAAGACCTGCCCTGGGCCACTGAGTGTGATGTGCTGAGTGATGAAACGTTGCACTGCTTGTGGAGCGTCTGGTGGTTGGTTGCTTCTTTAATAAATTCCAGTCGGATAAAATAAATCCAAAGCTTTATTAGTAGGAAAAATGGGGGGTAAATCCAAAAGGGTAGAAGTTAAAATAGGGGGTCAGGCAGTCCGTGCTTAGTGCTGCCTAGAGGGTTACTCCTCGCTGTAAAAGAGTCCTCAATGGCGCTAATTAAAAGCGCTGTGCTTCTCTGCGAATGCAGTGTAGCGTCCTTTAGAAGGTAGATGCGGCTGAGTCCATGCCGTATTGCGGTAAGAAAGGGGTACTCTGTACTGGTTACCGATGTTGAAGCAGCTGCTGGAGCGGTCCGGGTCAGGAAAGGTTTGTTCCGTGCTGCTACTGTAGTGTCTTCTGCGGCTGCTGCGGCTTCTGGCGGGGTCCGACGCGCGTTTCGTTGTTTAACGTTTCAATGGGATGAATTCAGGGCCATTATCTATCCAAAGAGTGCCCAATGTCACCCTTACTATTCAATCTGGCATCAGACCCCCTGCTGAGAAAATTAGAGAATGAGCAAGGGATTAAAGAGATGAGACAAGATATAAATTAAGTTAAAGTACTGGCTTATGCCGATGATGTAATTTTGTCACTAAAGGAGACAAGAAATAGTGTCCCATTGATAATTGAAGAGCTCAAAAGCTTTGGTTGGACTACTGGATATCAGATTAATAATGAAAAATCAAAAGCATAAGCGATCCATAAAAGGGTAAAAGAAGATTGAGGAAATACTTTCCCATTTAGATGGAATATGGAATCTATAAGATATTTGGGGGTACAAATTCCCGTAAATCTAAATAAAATGCATTCATTAAATATAACCCCAATACTTTATGTAATTAAAATTTGCCTATTTCCTTTTCTGGTAGGTGTCATCTGATTAAGATGGTACTTTTTTTAAATTGTTGTACCTCCTTCAAACCCTTCCAATTATATTAAAAACAAATGATGAGAAACTACTTTATAGAATAGTTAATAAATTAATATGGATGGGTGCTAAAAGGGCTATCAGCATGAAGAAATTGCAACAAGAAAGAATTGGGCTGTCTAAATATGCTGAATTTTAAGCTTTATAGTATTGCATGTGTAACCTAGTTTTCCCCAGATTGGATTTGTGGCCAAAGCTATATAGCTAATATACCCTTAGGAGCATCTTTTATTCATACTAAAAATCTTAGATTTATATTACATCTGGAATCTTCAGAAGAGGATATTGAAATAAGGAAGAATCCACTCATTTGGTCAACTATTATGGGATGGAGAAAGATTCACAAAATTTTTAAAGCAGATTTGACCAGATCGATCTTCCTCCCCTTTGAAGGAAATCCCAGCTTTCGAACAGGGATTTGCTCAAAGGATCTGGCGGAATTGAGTACTCAGGAGTGTAAAATGGTGAAAGATCTACTCTCTACTAGAGGAGAAATGTTATCATCTAACATAATGAAAGAAAAATATGATTCTGTTTCTAAATCTTTTCTCCCCTACTTTCAAATGCAGAGCATCGTGGGAAACATTGATAAAAGAAGGTCTGCTGAAAGATTCAAATGTAGCTCTGCAATCATTTATAGATGAGAAACAAAGGAAAATATATTCGAGTAGTGAAATATGTAACATAGAGGCTGATGTAATACTAGCATCACATATCGCCATGTGAGCGTCTGTATAGCGGCGCTTAGAGTGACCACTAGTAGACGCTGTAAGCAGGTGTCGGGCTAGTAACCTAGCTTTGCGAACGGATAAGTGGTGCTGTACTATCCTGTCCAGCATTGATGAATGTGATGTCTGGTGGGTGCTGTAGAAGCACTCTCCCTGATAAACTGCAGAGTCAATCGCGAACGCTAGGTGGTTTCCCAAGGTCATAGCGCCCAAGACTCTACGCTACATCTAACAATAGGACAACGCTGCAGTGAGCGATAGGTAGCGTCAGTCAAGTGCGGCCAGGACTCGGCGCTGAAGCCCTATTCAAGAAAAAACTACACACAACCAGCGCTGGCGCTCTAAAACTGGGCGCTCTAGCACAGGGCACTAGACGCTGTGTGAAAAAAGTCTGTTTCTAAACACATATCCACCAGCACTAGACTGGAATGACATTGTTTTAACACTGTGACAATGATACTGCAATGTCAGACCTGCACATACAATTCTGCATAAATAAATAAAAAACAAAAATAAAAGTGTTTGTTTGCAGGGCAGGAGAGGACACACAATGATTTGAGCCAAAAATGTTAAAGTTTACTACAGCAAAATGCTATTTAAACACAACACCATTGAAATGGCAGAGCGCTACTGAGCGAAAGGTAGTACATGGCGCTTCTAAACCTAGAGCACCGGCGCTATACTCCTAGAGAGCCGCATCTAGTAATACATGTGACTCTATTAGAGGTGCTCACCGGATTCGCTTTCTTAAATGTGGTTTTCACATACAGCATCCAGCGTTCACCCGGCGCTACATGCTGCTACATGGCGTTACATGACGTTATCATTTCTTAAATAACCCCCTTTATCAAATTTAGATTTAGACTGGGAGAAAGTGGAGAAAAAATGGATAGTGCAGGAAGTGGAAGGGGGTTAGTGCCGACTGCCCCGACGCCTTCATAGCACGCACGGCAAATGCAAAATGTCTGAGTGCTTCCTGATGCTCCTCCGGCTGCTCTTATCACCTCGGCCCCAGCCACTTTCACCACCACCCTTACCGCTGCATTTACCGCTTCTTCATCCGCCGCAGCTTGGCTTCCATGGTTCCCTGTCTTGCCGATGAGTCTTCTCAGCGTAGCTGCATGTCCAGCTGCTCCCTGCCACTCTAACTGCCTCTGTCAGCCTTTCAGTCGGCTGGGTGCTTCGCACTAGCCTCCATCCCCACTGCAATCAATGACTTCATCGCTGTAAACTATCTCTCCAGAATCACCAGCACCAGGAGCTAAGCACATAGTTCATCTGAACCCCAGGAGGGTAATCCAGTTGAATATGGGGGGAGCAGATTGTGAAAGTGTAATATGCTTATATTAAACTTCACTATATAATCTTTGTTTACTAGGAGGATTTCAAGCTGAACCAATTCTAGATTAATCCACATTAAACTATAAACTGTTTTATGAGAGGGGAAAAGAAAAAGAAAGAAAAGGAGGAAAACTTCTATTTAAATTACTTGCAAACTGAATGCACTAAAGAGCATTAGCATACAGCGCTCATCCACTAAGCACCTATAGGAGGTTTAAAGCTGAACTAATGACAAACCAGGCCAATCACTAAAACTACAGGGAATGCACTGTGCAATTGAAGCAAGTTTCCCTGTCTTCCCTTTATCTCTACCCCAGTAAGGTTTGGAGACATTAGAACTGTTAAGAAATGCCTAGATTAAATATCCCACAGAAGGACGGGCAGACTCAATCAATATCAAACCTACAGGCAGATGCTACAACAATGGGAGAATGCAGAACTAACAGGTCAAAAAGTAGTTCACTACCTGATATACCTAGGCCTAGCTGCATAGAATCACTGCCAAACACTCCTCGATGGGGACATTTGACAAATGTACAGGCAGGCGCGATGTCACCAGGTGATATAACTGCACATTTTAAACTAATCTCCCAAGCCCACATCGATTACACCCTGAGCAAGCAGTCAGACAGAAAGATAAAAAGCCCAGATCACTCATCAAACGTAGCTCAGGCGCACCAAATCCAGGATGTAGACCCTTCAGCCATTAATACAGCCATTGTTTCCTCAGATCCAAGAACGACAAGGGTCTCTGAGGAACAAAACTATATCACTGAAACAATTACTGTATTGTTTAATAACCTCACTATCGAAATGAAGAAAATGCTGACTGACTCAATTTTAAAGAGGCAATTAGCCATGAACTGATCGAAAATAAATGGGCCATACAAGGCTTAAACAACCAGGGTAGAATCCCTAGAGGAAGACCTTGTTAAGGTGGCTCAAGATAGGAACTCATTGTATAAGATGGAAAAAGGGGTGCCAAAAGACAGATTTGGTCTGTAAAGTTACCATCGCTCTTGACGAATCAAAACAAAAAATGCATTGAGAAGATATTCTATGCTATGTACCCGATTTTGCAGAAAACAAATGATCATGACGTGTGCACGTCCTAAGCCACTCAAAAATTTACTTAAAAGGCAAATTAGATATACCTGGACTTTCCCTTTTGGACTGAGCTCCATTGTTAATGGGAAATCATATTTCCTTAAGAAAGGTGAGAAGGTTGTTTCCTTCACCAAAGCTAACGACCTCCCAGACCTAGAAATACAAAAGTGGGACCAAGGCCCTTTTACACTGCCTGGGCTGAGAAAATTGAACGCAGAAGAATAGATGGCAGCCAGAGAGAGTAGGAGGTAGATAGATGGGGAGAAAGGACAGAGGAGAGAGAAAAGCAAAGGAGAGAGTAAACATTTTTTTTGTCTCCTATTTTTTCTTTATCTCTCCTCTCAATTTTCTGTATCATAAGCTTACCTTGCCAATACAGCAAATACTGTAGTAGCAACGACTCAGGGTAGGGGTTGGGCCCTACCTCAAAGGAGGTGTCACCCCAAACCTGAGGTCTACAGAAATCCTAGACTGTCTAGGAGGGCCTAATAAAAAAGGTACTGTTTCGGGAATGGATGGAGGGAGGGGAATGGTAGATGGGCGATTTAAATGGGTTTATTATTATTTTCGGAAAAATAAATAAATTATGATAACTTGGAAAAGAGACACAATGTATACACGATTTGTCTAGCAGAGTCTGGCAAAGCAAATGGGGGGGGGGGGTTGAGGCACAGCTCAATGTGTATTGTTCACCTGAACTACATATTTATTTATGCTTTCACAAACCCTAAAGTGTTGTTCACATAATGTAAGAGGCCTAAATTCTGCATATAAGCAAAGTACTAAACCAAGAGGGCATTGTTATTGCAAGAGACACACTCCCGCAAAGGGAAAATCCCTCCATTTCTATTCCACAACTTTGGGGAAATATATGATAATCCTTACACCATTAAAAAACAAGAGGGGTGGCACTTGTAGAACATAGGAAATGTGCTTTCTCAGTATTTGAACATTAAAGCTGGAAAATACAATCTATTGATCAAGTTAGAGGTACAAAATATACTTTAGCAAATATCTACAACCCTAACTAACATCAGCCTAAATTCATAGGCAACATACTTACAGATAGGACTTATTGATCTTAGCAGGAGGTTTCAATATGGTGCCCACTGAAGAGGTTGACTGCACGCTTGAAATGCAACAACTTAAGTAACATCCAGATAAGCTCCTATCTAAAGGCGCATAAACTAGTAGATGTTTGGAGGCTAAGTAACCTCAATGAAAGAGACTTTACATGCTACAATCGTCCCAGCAACGCCTACTAGCATATTGACCTGTTATTTATTCCACAACCTGCTCTTCAAAATATATCTAATTGCAAAATTAGAAATAGGACTATTTCTGACCATGCTCCTTTAATGTGGTCTCTAAAATTTGGATCACAATTATATACAAGAGAACGATAGTCTCTCTACAAAGAACTCCTGAAAGACACTGTATTTATATCCAAATCCAAATTAACACTTCAAGACTACACTACAAATTCAATGACACAGATGAGATTCCCATAGTAACATTATGGGAAACACACAAATGCTACATGAGGGGGATCTTTGAAAAAGAAATTAAACAAGGAAAAAGAAAGCTAAGGTAAAAGAAAAATCAATTAATAATTTCAGAATGCTCAACAACAACAAACCATCTCAAGATCAGAGGCGGACCACCAGATTATGGTGCGAGTTCAAGAGGAAATTAAAAGGACAGTTGACGACAAACACTTCATGCAAGATAGAGAAAACATCTTAGGTTTAGGTCTAAAATCAATAAACCAGGGAAAACAATGGAAATGCAGCAGAGGAATAGGCAGATTTTTTTTATCGAACGCAGGATAGTGCAACTCTCACTACGTTAGAAGACATTAAGAAAGAGATTTAAACATTCTATGCCAGTATATATAACATAGAAGTGGGGAGGGAAGTAGAACATACTCAATTCATGGAGAAAGTTAACCTGCCCAAGCTAAATACACAAAAAGATCATGATCTCGACCGTCTCATAACTATGGAAGAGATAGTACTGGCAATTAATGAGCTTAAAGCACATAAAAGAGGGATTTCCTTCTGAGCACTATCAAGCCTTTAACAATCAGCTGAAACCATATCTATTATGCTTTTGTAATGATTTTGGGTCAACAACCCGCCCACTAAAGAAATGAACCAAGCAATAATCAAATGAATTCCGAAGGAGGGTAAAGACTCCATCAACTGTGCTAATAACTGCCCTATAGCCTTAATCAACTGACATAAAAATGCTAGCATTTTATCTAGGCAAATTGAGGCGGTCCTTACTATAGTTCTCTCACCCGTGCAAGCGGGGTTCAGGAAAGGCAAAAACACCTCACATAACAACATGATGGCACTGAATATAATCCATCAGCTAAACAGAAGCAAAAGTGAAGCATTAATTGTATTCCTAGATGCGGTAAAAGCATTTGACAGCCTAAACTGAAAGTATATGGAAGCCGCCCTACAGAAATTTGGCGTCAGGACAGAATTTATCAAGAAGATAATGGGCTTTGGTATCAAAACCAAAGATCATAATAAACAACTCTTTAACAGATTAATTTAATATTCATAACCAAGTACAACCAAGCCTTTTTTTTATTAAACATTGGCACTGAACCTCTACTTTGCCATATTAAGGACTTATGCCTGGTAAAAGGAGTTATAATAAACTCCATTGATAATAAAATTCTGTCATATGCCGACGACCTGTTGATAACTATACAAGACGCCTCCTCTTCACTCTCCAAAGCTTTGGAAATATTAGAATATATAAATGTCTCTAACTTTCAAATTAATCAAGAAAAAAATCAAAGGAATCAGAGATCCAAGGATCTAATTAAACAAATCCAGGACTTATTTTGGTCAGGTCACAAGAGACGAATATCATACAGCAAAAGGTACAAAGGAGGGAGGCCTAGCAGCTCCAGATTTCAAGGTATACTAGCAGGATATTTTTGCACACAGATTAACTTAATGGTCCAATTGTAATGAGGAATGGGTACACGTGGCCCAATAAAGAAGGGACAAAATCACATTATGGGATCCTCGACTTGTTAAAAATCAAACTGAGCCAGACACAAACCAAATTGTCAAAGCTATAAAACATTTTTTTTGCTGCAGATATTGGAAAACAAGATTATGTCCATACCCGGACAGAGTGGGGGCATGCTGAAGATCTAGTCAAGCAAGTTTATATTTGGGTGTGCTTTCGGGTGTGAACTGACACTTACACCTGAGTGATGTTTTTTTTTTATTGAACACACACTAAAATTCTACAAAACATTTCTGTTTTAATATTTCTCCAAAAATCGACTATCCCTATTATATGGCATTTTTACAGATGAGGTACACAATTATTTACAGAACTTATTTAGTGTGTTCAAGTTAAAAACCTCATAGAGCAGGAGCAGAGGGCCAGAATATTGCACCTATCCCACAAGACTCCCACGTGCACCAGATACAAAGAATACTAACAAGGTGGTATAGGGTGCCTTCCCTACTGCATAAGTGCTTTCCCATGGTCGCTCCACTCTGCTGGAACTGCAATACGGAAAGAGGGGACCTCCTTCACATTTTCTGGTCGTGCCCCTTGAGAAGCACAATGTAGCGCCTGTAGAGAAGGAGGTACTGGGGAACCTGGCCTTTTTTCTTCTTCACCACTCAGGGATGCCCACCAGAAGCTATCAGAGGTCGGTCTTGAGCCAAATGGCAAATGCTGCGAAAGCATGCATCCCTTCGCACTGAAAGGTCCCAACACCTCCCAGTATTTCCTTGTGGCTGAGCAAAGTTGCTGAGATAAAGCAATACGAAGGCATGATCACAGCTTGGAGGCGCACCACCTGAAGGGGTGAAATTCTCTGGGTGGGTGGAATTCTCTGTCTCACAGGAGTAGAGGGCGATAATTGAGGCTAATTCATAAACAAGGTTGGTCCGCACCCCTCCTGTCTCTTCTACCCATCCCTATATTTAATCTAGTCTTTCTTGTATACTTCCTTTTTCTCAGGTTCTTTCCCCTAGTTGCAGACATGTTGTTCCTGGATTTACTGAGGCAGGAGTTTGTATGATGGTTGGGTTGCACGCTGGGTGCCGGCGCCGTGCCCACGTAGAGCTGGCCCATCACAATAAGCCTGGGGATGGGCATGGAGGGGCGGTGGGGCGCCCAGGGGGCTGGTGCCCCACAAAATAGATATATTGGTCCTACCCAAGCAACTATAGCCCTGGTACCATCCATCAGATTGCATTATACTGCTCTGTCTTTGCTACGCATTGGCTGTATGCTTTAACTTATTTGTCTCTGTTATGGAAATGTCTGTATAACTTGAAAATGAAAATAAAGAATATATAAAAAATAAAAACCTCACAGAGATGTAAGCTTCAGTTCACACAAGGATCTTTAGCATCACAAGGATTTGTGTCCAGTATTCTAGGAGCAAAACTGGCATAACTCATTAGGGTTAATTCAGCACCAGGTGAGACAACTGCTGTTCACTTTAATTGTCTACAATGAAAGTGAATGTCAGTTTTCTCTCCTAAAAAGTAGAAGATTTTTCTCACCTGGAGCTGAATTGACCTGTCCACTGTAACTTGTTGGCAGACATTGCTGCCAAACAAGTGGGCCACCAACAAACAGGTGGCAAGTACAGCTAAACAATTCAGAGCTAAATTGGGACTGCAAGATTGAGAGTGAAATATACTTTCAGGTTATACCTAAAATTATCACTGCAGCTGAGCTGAGTTCCATCTCCAATTCTCTGGGGTTTTTTTTCAAAGAAGTATAATGTTAAAGCTCAATCTGGATAAAGTACAACTAGATGTAAGGCGGGGGGATCATACATGAAATTGTTACTGCAATGGGAAAGAGTTCCCCTCCCCCCTCAATTCCAAGAGGGATTTTTAAAGGTACATGTTGCCAAAGCTTAATAGATACAGGAACACAGCTAGATGCAGAAAATGGAAGGGAGCGGTCATATCTGAAAGTGTCACTACACTGGAGAAGAGTTCCCCTCCAATTCTAAGGTGGCTCTGAAAAGGGGTATGGTGCCAAAGCTTAAAGAGATTCAGCAAGTGATGCCAGCCAAGCATTAGAACATTGTAGGGCTTCACCCATAAATGGTCTAAACTTTTTTCCATTTTTTTGTTCAATATATTTTTATTGGAAAGAAATCAAGATACAGAGCATACCGAACTGTCACATAATTGTTGTGGTTTACATCTTAGGTCAAATAGACGAAAGAAAACAAAATGAAGATAGGTAACTACATTTCGCATGGCCCACCCCCCATGCCGAACACGTAGTATGGTGGGTATAGTCAACTACCGGAACCTTGGGAGATCATAAACTGTATAGTACCCTCCTTTATTCAGCCCCTCCAGTTCAGGTCTAGCCGGAAACCACTGGGGAAGATTCCCCAAGGAGGCGTCCCCTTAGTCGGCCCGATGCCTAGCTATGCCAAGGGGGAGCACCCTAATCTTGCGACAACAGTATTGTAAACCTTACAAAAGCCCTGTATTCTTCCTTTCCTTTGTTTTATTTGTAATAGGGGGTTAAGAAAGAAAAGGCAAGAGGGAGAAAGAACAAGATAGGGGAGAGGGGAAGAGAGAAAAGGAAGGAAGGGTGGGGAGGGGGGGAATGATGCCCCTTGACCAGTTAAGGGGGTGGTGGTTCAAAGAGGGGGTCCCAAGGTGGGAAGCACCAGAGAACGAGGAAAAGGGTATAGATTAAGGTTGGGGAGGGCCCGGCGGTTTAAGGCCAGCTCTTTGGGGCTTCATACTCCATCCCGTCTCTGCAATAACCCATGCATCGAGCCCCATAAGAAACTACAGAGAAGAGAGCAGTGCTCTGAATTCTGGTGTGCCTTGTGCCATAACCCAAATCGTCCAAGTGATGTTTAGCTTCTCCCTTCCGTTCTCGTCACCCTCAAGCAACAGCTCCTCCGTTCTCCTTTTTCCCTCCACCTCCTGAACCCACTCCAAAATGTCTGGAGTGCGTTGGGAGCGCCAATGTCGGGGTATTACTGACCTAGCCACAGTTAGGAGATGTCTGAGGATTCCCTTCTTTGATGCTGAGATCGAACCAGGCACCACTGACAACAGGGCTATTTGCGGTTCCTTAGGTACATCCTCTAGAGTCAAGAATTTATAGACCGAGAATACTTGGTCCCATAGTTTATTTATCAAGGGGCAGCTCCTCCAGATGTGAATCATAGTGCCCTCCGCTTGTCCGCACCGCCAGCACATGCCCGTGTCGACCCCCCCCCAAACATGGCTAGGTCAGCCAGGCACCTGTACCACCGGGACAGAATTTTATAATTTTTTTCCTGGGCTTTACATGCAAGGGAGAGCTTATGGGTCAAGGTAAAAGATTTTTTCCAATCTTCGGCGTCTAGCTCCCGGCCTAAATCCTGTTCCCATCTTCTAACAAACTTTTTTCCATTTTTAAAATAAAAGCTCTTGTTGCTGAGATACAGTTTTAACATGCTACTTCCACTTTCTCACAGAGGGAGAGAGAGTGAGCGTGGACAGACAGAGGAAGGGTAATGTAATGCCTTGCTTGTGCACAAGCTCAGAGGGAGCTGGGGTGGATCTCAGTCACAGTAGACAAAGGATTTTTATCCTTTCTATCAAAACAGAGCATCAGGGGACAGGGGGAAATTTGACACTGTAAATCTTGCCTGAAGCTGGACATACCCCCAAAGACAGCTAAGCAAAATTCACAAAGAGGTGAGGAGGCTGTAGGTTTTATTAACCCCTTGCATGGACAGTCCCTTGTATATTAACCTAGCCTAATGAGGAATATTTATATTTAAATATGATGCCTAAGCTCTAACTTTTTCTTTCTCTTGTTTATAGCTAATATATTTGTATTCATTTTTCTGTTTTTACTTTTTGTTTTTTACTTTACTTTTACTTTTTTTTTTACTTTTCACTTACAGAAACCTCCCACCACTAATGTGGCACCCCCAGTACCCCAAAGAAAAGTTAAATTGACTGGTGATATTCCTAAATCAGGGAAGAAAAATACGTACACACCAACGCCAAGGAGAAACACAATTAAAAATGAAGGTCTGTTTGAGCCTGATTTATGAAGCATCAGTGTTGCACCACTTTTTTTGCCTCAGTGGCAAACAAAAGATGACAGCGCCAATGCAGCCGCCGGCTAGCATCTTATTTAACACTAGTCCACAAAAGTTTTCAGTGGTGAGAGCTCTGGTCGAAACTGTGCCAGTTGGAAGTGGTGCTGTAGGTCAAGAGCCCATACAGCACAATGAGCAGAACTGCATAGCAGTGTTTAATGCTTATAATTAATATTAGACACATTTCTTTGTACAGAATTGCGATTTGTCAATAATAGCATTGCAGGACCTAGATGTCACCAAATGTCAGTTTCTTTTGTATAGTAAAATTGATTTTCATGGCTTCTTTTTCTTAGCAATGTGTAATTTGGACAACAACTAAAATGCAGCCTAAGTGCACTGTAAACTTTGTCCCCGGCAGTGATTTCTTGTAACTGTAGTGATGAAGCACTGACCAGCACCCAAAAAATACAGTACCAATCTTTTCAAGGAGGAAAAAATTCATAAATACGCTGTGCAGCGCAGAGAAGACGGCGGTACAAAGTGACGCTCACTGGTGCTGGGATAATCAGCACTAGGGGGCCAACAGTTACTGACACAGGCTGGCCAATACCTAGAGCAACAATCAAAGCAAATTAGTTAGCATTTGCCACTATAGTTCACAGTGCAGCACCAGAACAGACAAAAATGATGGCGCTCCAAAACTAATGGTATAGCCACCAGAAAGATGCTATACGGCGTACATGATAAATAAGGCCCTAAATGTCTTTGTAGTGTACAACACAATCAATTTTGGTTCAGCAACTGAAGCGCCTATTGCATGATAAACCTTGTAGTATTTCCAGTATGTACAGTTGGCTATAGCAACAGATTGCAGGTAGTAAAAACTGCTTCCATAAAACTCACATTTGGCAACATAAGAAAAATATCAGCTCAGCACTGTGAGAACAGCAGTGTAGGTCAGGGGGCCCTGTTCCTCCAACTTTTTTAGCATATTTGTGCTCACTTGGCATACGATAGAGCATAATAGCACTATTCATATCTGCTCCTTCAGTCTTTAGCTGCATCCAATAGAGGCAAAAGACAGAAAACAAGGTGTTTTAGAACACATCTATGCAGAAATATAGAGTATTGAAAGATTAACTAAGTTCCAAAAAATGAGATCATGCTGAGATCATGAGTAGCAAATTATATTCTTTATCATTTCTCTACCTAGACAGTGGAAGCGATCATGAATACGAAGACTTGGATAAACAAATGAAAAGTCAGTTGCAACTGAACAAGATTGCGAAGTGCTAAGTACTTCATTATCGCGAATGACACCCACATCATGGGACCAAGGAGACAACGTATTGTTTTTTCTCATGGAACTCATGCCTTTCGATGAGCAAACCACATACATAATAGACTCTAAACTGCATTGGGTGGCCTTACACTGATTATGAAACTAACTGTTAGACATACCGGTATATTTGTATTTGTGAGTTGTCTTTATGGATACGTTTTCCACTTATTTTAAAGTACCCAGTTACTGTTTTTATGACTATTTGCATTGCTTTTCAGGTTTAATACGTTTCTGTAACAAAATAACACATTTTACATAGTAGTGAAGTATAGCATGAATGTGTGAGATATCTCTAATGTGAAATAATGAGATTCTTAATGTGGATCAAAACCAGAGATTTAGAATATTCCAGGTTTTGGTGTTTACCTCCAGATGTGCGAACCCCCCCACAGGTCTCTTCTGGGTCACATGTGCATCATCAGCCAACAGAGAGGCTCATATCGCTGGCCCAATGTTCAGACCCAGCAGAGGCAGGAAAAATAAGCCCTTCAATGTATGCATACCAGAACACAATCTATCATGTATTGTATAAATAAAAATTTAAATAATCGATTTACTGTTTATGCCTCTTAGAGTTTGGGTAGAGGACACATAATTTGTACACTAAAATGTGGCACTTTTTAAAGGGGGCCAAAACCCACCCTGGAGTCTATGAGACTCCAGGGCAGGCATAGTCACTCCCCCCAAGGCATCCAGATGCAGGATATGCTGCTGTGTAAAACCCCCAAGGTTGCCCGGAAACTCACTTTCTTTGCCGGTCTAACGGCACATGCGCGAACAGCAGACATATCCCCGCTTTCCCTTTAGCAGGGTGTGTGCCTGCGCCAAGCAATTGTGAATGCCTGGTGCAAGGCATTTGTGAATGTCCAAGAGCTTTAGACGAGCTTTTGACGAGGAGCGGATCCCAGCGGACTAACTGGGCAAGAGGCTGTGCATGCGTAGTAGGACCGGGAAGAGGTTAGTTGGCTTCGGCGATATGGGAGGTTTTACACAGCGGGGCATCCTCTTTAACCATGTTTTGAAGCTTGCAAAAAAAAATAACTTGGCAGGGACACGCATTGCACATAAATACACAGTCTGAAACTACAAAAGGAACTGTTAACTTCCTATTTTCAATTGCTTTAAAGGTAATAAGCAAGAACCAAAATATTGCATTTGTGTGGGCTAAAAACAGGAAACTACAAAAATAAAAAGATATTTTAGTAATTCTGTAAAGATTTTACGTTCACTTGATGTGGAGAACACAGCTGCTGGATTGTGGACACTTGTTAAATAAAGTTGTTAGGGGGGGCGGAGCTTGCCATGGAACCGTGAGGACGTGGACGCTGCCGGCTCCCGGCCTTATCAGCAATTATTAGCTTACTCCTGGAGTTTTTCTGAGCCCTGGATCCTGGTTCCTGTGTGGGAGGCCGGGGAGCGAACCCTGCACCAGCGGGACTTGCCTGCAAGGAGTGGTGAGGCTGAGCAGCGGCGAATCCGGAGCTACAGGCACGGGGGCTGGGGTGCGGCCGCCATCTTGTCGCATCTCTCCATCCGGTGGTGTCATGGGCTGCAGGGAGCCTGGAGGCTTGGACGTCTGCACGGGGGCCCTCGCATCTGACGGTCTTCCTCCCCTTCTGCCCCAGAGACCGCGGGCGGTGTACGGGGAGCGAGCGGCGCAGAGAGCGGAGGAGCGGCCGCCATCTTGCCTTCTCCGCATCGCTGATCTGGCTGCCGCCGAGACCTGCGGAGGACTGCGGGAGCTACACAGGGCGCGGTGAGTTCGGTGCCCGCTCGAGGGACCCCCCACCCACCGGTTGTCATCTTCCCCCCTGCCCCGCGGGACGCGGGCGGCAGGCGTGAGACAGGAGGAGCGGGAGGAGAGGCCGCTTACACACTAAGGCGAGCTGCGGGGTCTGCGCTGAGCACTGGGTCCAGGTCTGTCCACCCCACATGTGGAGTGATTCCCCCTTGCCTTGGGGTTGGGGGCTGGGAGTGTCAGGCTGAGCACAGTCTTTGGGCCCCATCTGCCCTTCCCCCTCATCTGCTCTATTATTGCCCCAGAGGGGATAGGCACGGAAGCCTCCTGCATCTGTATTTATATATCAGCCTGGGACCTGTGTGAAAACACTCCGCTTTTACAATAAGGCTGTGGGCCCTTTGGCTGGCTGTCTGGGCTCCTGTAATATACTGAATATCTGGCTGCCTTAAAATCGCATCCGCAGTTATCTTGACGCCCTGTCTTTAGAATCTCCCCTCTGCTTGTTTTGCATGACCACATCCTCTTCCTTTTAAAGAATAACGGCTGTTCCTATGCACCTCTACCATAACCGGGGCACTATTTCGTCATAACTCGGGCCTGCCCGCCTCCGCACAGTTTACCATAGTCGGTCCGACCAAGATGGGCATCCACGAATTCGCAATACCCTGCACAGAAATAACCTGGAAGGAGTGCCGTTGCGCTTTGGGATGCCCCAGCAATTCCGGTGCTGAGCAGAAACACAGATCCTGTATGTGATGGGAGCGGGCAACAAGAACAAGGATTCCAAGACCCAGACCAGAGCGATCTCAACCGCTACATCACAAAGCATGCGGAGCATGCCCGAGACCCGGGTCCGTCTAGGAGTTCACCCCGAAGAGACGCGGAGGAGGATCCTGACCGGGGGAGTGTGGAGGCCTCGGGGTCAGCTCTAATGGACCGCACACTGAGAAATATGGACCCATCTGCGTTCCATGCCTACTAAAGAGGACCTGTCTATGATCACACGCTCAATTAGCGAAAAATTATCCGAAGAAGTTGGCCTTCTGAGGGGAGACTTGCGTCAACTGGATTCCAGATTGGATAAGGTGGAGCGGACTCAAGAGGAGGATAGGTCAGCCATACAACAGCTGACACTTCGCCTGCAAGCGCAAGAGGCAGCGAACACCAACCTCACCCTTCACCTTGAAGATCTGGAAAATTGCAATAGGCGGAACAATATTCGCATCCGAGGCCTCCCCGAAGCTACACGAGCGGAAGATCTAATGCCCACGCTACAGGGTATTTTCTCTGCGCTACTCGGAAATCAAATGGACGGTGAATCTAAGATTGAGATTGATTGGGCGCACAGGGCCATTGCTCCCCCTCCTCGACAGGGGGACCCCCCAAGAGATGTAATTTGCAGAATTCATTTTTTCCAGGAGAAGGAGGCGATTATGGCCGCGGCCAGCAGGAAGGGGTCCTTGGACTTCGACGGGGCGGACCTGCACTTCTACTCTGACCTCTCAAGATCCACTCTGGCAAGGAGGAGAATTTTGCGTCCACTCCTGGACACGCTTAAACAGAATAATGTGGCCTACCGCTGGGGCTACCCTTTTGCATTGATTGCTTCAAAAGGCGGCAAGACCTTTGCACTCCGCAAGCATGAGGATTTGCCGGACTTTCTTAACCAGTTTGGCCTTCGGCATGTCCAGATCCCGGATTGGCTGGGCGCTACCCTAGACCCTTATCCCTCGCGGGCCAGAGAAAGAAGAGCTCCCCAGCCTCCCGACGCGTGATTCTGACTGGATAATGTTCCAGCTGTTGGACTTCCTCAACTTCTTCATTTTCCCTTCTATAGGAGGTGCTCGGACTGCTTCCTGACGGGTCGTTTGCACACAGACATAAGTTGCTAGGCTTTGTTTCTTGCTTTCTAGTTTCACTTAAGTTGTGTTGAAGTTCATAGTATATGTAGCACTGTATTGGCTTGGGCGGGGCTGCTCCTTGGTCGCAGGGTTTTGGGGGGGCGGCCCAGCAATGATAGCAGGGATGCCTGCGCTGTGGTCTCCTCCTCCGGGCCGGGCGATGGAGGGGCGCCGCTGTACGTGTGGGGGGGGGGGCGGTTTGATGGGTCTGGGCTGGCTATCCTGCTGCCTGTGAGAGTATCAACTTTCCCTCTTGGTAGCTGGGTAGAGATCCAGGATCCGGGAACCTTATTCTGGGTTGTAAATTCAAGACTACAGGTGCAATGCTATGTTTTGATTATATTATGTGGGCGGCCGGGAGTCGGCGACTGACAGGTGTGAGTGGATCGACACTTGCAACCCGCACCTTTGCTGCGAGCGGCGACTGGCTTCTCGGTCCCCACCAGGAAGGACGTGGAAGGCTCAATACTCCCCCTTTTTGGGGGGTGTGGAGTCGTTGCGGACCCTCTGTCTGTTCGTGGGTGGGGCCTCCCCCGCCCTTTAACATACCGAGCTTCCGGGTCACCTCCGCACCTGCCCTCCTGGGCTTGGGGGGTGTTCTTGGAACCTCGTAGTTTGTCCCTGTTTAGAGTTTAACTTTTCGTGAGAAATAAACTTTGTTTCCAGTTTTGGGTCATTTCCCAAACGCTTCCTTCCAACTTCTTTCTCTCTTCTTCCCCTTTCTGCCTCTTCCCCTCCCCTCCTCTTGCTTCCCCTCGCCCCCTCTTCCCCTTGGGCCCCCATATCCGGACACTCCTTCCCCAGCAAGAGATCAGGTGCTGACTAGGGGGCGACGACCCCTCGGGGTACCCCAGGCTACTCACCCACTCTGAGGCATTAGCGGTCTCGGGCAGAGCAGTAATGACCAGAGATGGTGGTGACTCGCAGGGTGCTTCCTATACGGGAGTGCCCAGCCCTCCTTTCACTAAAACGTTTAGAGTGGTCTCGTTGAACGCCAGAGGACTAAACACGCCCCTTAAACTAGCTCAGGAACTGACCAGACATAAAGCAAACTTCGCATTTATACAGGAGACACATTTTAGGGGTGACGGGGCTGTCCTCCAGGTCCTTCTCCCAGTCCTACACAAGTAATGCACCGGATGTAAAGGCGAGAGGGGTGGCGATTTTGATTGCTAAGAATACTCCCTTTCGGGTCTCAGATAAGATAGCAGATGAGCAAGGAAGATACTTAATCGTCAAAGGCTCCTTGTTTAATAAGAAGTACACTTTGGCAGTTGCGTATACTCCTAACTCCGGACAGGTAGCTTTCTTGGACTCTTTCATAGACAAGCTTATGGCGGTACAGGAGGGACCCATTATTCTCGGGGGGGGACCTGAATGTAGCGTTGGATCCCCTATTGGATTCATCCACAGGGCGGTCGGCCCTGGCGTACGCGGCATTGAAGAAAATAAAGAAGATCCTCCAGAAAGCACAGCTCTGTGACCCGTGGCGAATTAGCCACCCCACCACTAAGGATTACTCCTTTTACTCTGCGGTCCATGCCTCGTACTCCAGAATCGACTATGTCCTGGTCTCCCACTGCCTTTTACCATATATAACAGACGCCAAAATAGAACCCACAATTATATCAGATCATGCTCCGGTGGCTCTTTCTTTCAACCTGACGGGCGGATCTAAGGGGGAATGGACGTGGAGGCTGAATGAGTCTCTTCTACGGAATGAAGTGCTAGTCCTTAGCCTTCAAAATGCCATTAAAGAATATTTTGAGTTTAATAAGAGCATAGATACCTCGCCATTTAATAACTGGCAGGCTCACAAAGCGGTAATTAGGGGAATGCTCATCAGACACGCCACCCAGATGAAGAGGGATAGGGAGCAGGAGGTACAGAAACGACCGGAGAGGGTTCAGGAGCTCGAGAGAGCGCATAAAGCCTCATTAGTCATTAGCAAAAAGTAAGCTTCTGGAGCTCTCTGAGGCCAGAGCGGCACTGAACTCACTCCTGTCTTCTAGAGCCGCTTATATCATCAAACGCTGTAAAAGAATGTATTTTGAGTGGGGGAATAAAAGTAGTGCACTTTTAGCGAGAGCGCTCAGAAATCAGCAATCACTAAACTACATTGAGACTATTATCGATGAGCATCAAAAAAAGCTTCACAATACCCCGGACATCGCGAGGACCTTCCAGTCCTTCTTCCAAAAACTATATAGTATCCGCTCTGGTGGGGCAGATCCGGGTCAGGGACATATAGAGCAAATTAAGCGATACATAGCGGACTCTGGAATGCCGGGGCTGCTCCCGGGGTTGGTGGACGGTGATCAGTCGGGCTTTATCCCCGGGCGGGAAGCCCGCAATAATACGACCAGAGTGTTGAATCTACTTCATAGGGTCAAACAAACCGGGGAGCCGGTTGTCTTGCTGTCCACCGACGCAGAGAAGGCCTTTGACCGGGTAAACTGGCAGATTATTAGAGCTGTTCTTGAGCATATTGGGTTGGGACCTAGGGCATTACAATTGGTCATGGCCTTATACTCAGACCCCTCGGCAAGAATCAAGGTAAATGGAGCCTTGACGGGCTGAGTAGACATTAGGAATGGGACCAGGCAGGGGTGCCCCCTCTCTCCTTTGATTTTCGCACTATCTATGGAGCCTTTCTTGTGCAGAATTAGGAGACAGGAGGACATCAAAGGGATCACAGTTGGGTCAGATACACATAAGATCTCGGCCTATGCGGATGATCTGCTCTTCTTCCTCGCAAACCCGACAGTAGGCATTCCAGTATTACTGAAGGACGCCATGGCTTCTTTACAGGGAATCAGACAGATTTAAACAGCTGATGATGGTTAGCCCTCAGATCAGCCCTTAGCCCTTCTAGTAATCATACTTGCCTTGAGCCACTCTCAGCCTTTATTTACAGTGAATCAGTGAGCTGGAGGGACTTGAAGGGCGCTTCTCGGTGCACCTTGCCAAAATGATTCCCCTGGTATACCCTTCCTCCCACCCCCCCCTCTCCCCCTCCCTTCTTCTCTAATTTCTCTTGCTTTCCCCCTTTTTTTTTTCCTTCCTCTCTTCTCTTCTATTATCTTTGCTGGACTGAGCCATGTTACCTCCAATCAAGAAGAACGAAACGGTAGTTGCTGTGGTTTTCCCCCGTGCCGGGTGGTCCCGCGGCGGGCGCTAAAATCTTGGCCTCCCCCGGGGTGTAGCGCAGGGTTTGGCGGACGGTAAACCACAGTTGTAGTATGACACAACTTGCCTTTATTTTAAATGAGCATATGTCAACAAACCTTTAATATTTTTTGCACATGTATGTTCGCTGAATGCATTTTTGATGGCTGGCTTTACATGTCCATAGTATTGTAATCCTTTCTTTATCTCTGTATTGTCTTCTAATGCTTCTCTTGAATATTTTTGAAAAATAAAGAATTAAAAAAAAAAAAATAAAGTTGTTAGCAAGGAAAAACAAATATACAAATTATTTGTAGAAAATGATATAACAATGGGATGTCCTTAAACATTTAAGACATTTTAGTTTGGGTGAATACTAGCAACCAGATAGAAGCCCTCCAGGAAAACAAAAAGGGAGTCCATTTTCCGAAAACGTTTTGATTGTGTAGATAGAATTTTAACGATCTTATCACATCAAGAAAATGTAGAAAATGTTTCTTTCCAATGCAGCATATTAGGACAAAAGAATGAAAGGATAAGTTCCTAATTAAGGTGGAAGTACGAGACTACCTTTAAGAGAAATTTGGAAGGCAATATGAACACTACATGACCTTGTGGGGAAAAATCATATTTTAATGATGGACCTTTTGCACTTGAACATAGCCCGAATGTGTTTGATAAGATGCAAGCTTCCTCAAGGGTAGCTCAAAGAAGCTCAGGCTTGATCCAAGTTTATTTCAATATGCAAAAATGTGGTAAACCGGGTTTACCAGTTTAAACTACTCTGGAGACCGTCCCTGAATAAGAGGAACCCTTTAACAAATAGATCATTTAGAAATAGAACCCCTGGAATTTCGTGATAATGTAATGGTAGTTATCAGGGTTAAACCGGACCTTCAGCATAATTTATTGAAAAGCCCAAACCCTTAAAAAACTATTCCCAAGCATCTAAAATAATATACTTTAAGTTTTTAGTCACTTACTTATTATTCTTTTCCCCACTGGGCTGCGACTCTGCGACTTAAGGATACGGGTGCCGCCATCTTGACTCAGAAGCATCACACTTACTGAGTAGAGGACAGTGGGAAAAAGTACAGGGGGGCAGAGCAGATCTGGGGTCAGGAAAAGGTCAGCAGTCCCAGAATGCAGAGCAGCACAGTCAGAAGACACTTCCTGTTTGCAGGCTGCCTGACGTTCCATAAGCCGCCATCTTGGATGTTTAAAGGTTCATAACATGCAGTAGATGCAGGTAGGATGATTTTTAATGTGAGCAATCTGTATGTACAGGGTGTGGGAAATGTATAAGATAGACTCTTATTCAGGGTGAAGGTCTGCTTTAACCAGCAGTAATCACGATCAGATTTAATTACACTCCAAAGTATGTCACAGTGTCAACTTATCTCAGGCAATGTCACAGCACACAGTTATGTTAGCTGAGGGTAAGGGTTAATGAGGCCACAGCATGGGGAGATGGTGTCTCAGCAAACAGACACTCAACTGCAAGCAGTATAAATGAAAGAATCATCAGGAAAAAAAGTTACTCCACATCATGCTCAAATTCACAATTCACAATAAACTTGCATAGCTTTTAGAAAGCAAACACATGCACAATTGCTTCATAAGAACGTTTCAGTGCAAGAGTTAAATAGTCGTTTGTCATTCAGGCAAGACACAGGTACACTTGCTTATTAGAACGTTTCAGCATAGGGGCTAGGCAGAACTGTATTTGCCAATTAAATGTAGGCCTTTTTCCAGAGAGGGGTTTTGGGCGGCCACCACCCCTCTTTGAGCTGAGCACCCCCTTATATTGGAGACCATCGATGGGGTATCCTAGACTAGGCCGCAGGATTGCCAGGGGTCAGCAAAGGAGCCATTGGGCTGCCAGCATATAAAGCACACGGGAACCACTACTCATTAACATCTGAGTTTGGACCGTTCCCCCAACACAAGGGCTTCTCCCTCACACAATAGTCATTGCAGGACAGGGGCCTCAGACAGGGACAGACACACCTTACGGGAGACTCAGGCACAGCGGCTTCCTCCTCTCGGCCTGTCAATCCCTTTGGATCCTCTCTACTCATAAGGAGTGCCTCCCTCACATCCAATGCCTGGACCCCCCTGGATTCTCCCTCTTCCATCAGGGTTCTCCTCTCTCTGTGTGGACTCCTCGTACTTTCTTCTCAATCTCTCAGCATCTATAGCCATGTCCTCCTACTCGCTTCCAACTGCACCCAGGCCTTCTCTCTGTAATAGCCCATCAGCTGTGACTTATACTCCCATCTAGTGACCAAAGTGGAAATAACAACCCCCTTTTCACATTAATGGATAATTCCCAAAGTGTTTTTTTTTTATACTGCCACACAAGAGTTATTTACACTTCTTTGACGAAACAAAAAGTGTCCCCACCAGTAAGATCCATATCATGGCCTCCAGATGCAGGTTGAATCCCTTGTATGAGACCATTGTCCTTTTCTCAGTGAGAGTTATGGCTTATTTCCATGAGCAGATTTATCAACCATTCGTCGAGTGAGCAAACAATCGTATGGCTCATATATAATCAAACGACTTGCATCAGATGACTTGTCAGCTTAATGTTCATTAAAGGATCTGTGATGCCCAGCGGTCACCAGCCTTCTGTAAGCAGGCAACCCCCAATCTCCACTGCCGCTTCTGCCTATAGTCAAGCCCCTGTTTGCCGGGACGCTAAATATGCCTCACCAGACACGGTTGCCCCCAGGTCTTAATAGGCGCAAAGGATGGCTGCTTACGGTGAAGGCCAATGAACCACGAGGGTATCCCGAAGCCGAGGTTATTCACAGGTAGTCAGTCTGGAGGGTGCGTCAGAGTACAGGGATGAGAAAGGTGCATAGTCAGGGGTAGCCAAAGGGTCAAGCCGGGAGTTCAGAGATTGCGGGGTATCCAAAGGAGCAGGCAGGTTCGTGGTCAGACAAAGCTAAGGTCGGTACAGGCAGCGGACAGGGATGGTCGATCAAGCCGGGTCGGAAACAGATAATAACTAAACAGAATCACACCCTAATCACAAGCGACTATCACGGGCACTGAGTGATTGGAGAAACTATCCAGGGACTGGTCAGTCTTGGCAGCAAGGCTGATCAGCCCCTGATTCCCTTCAGATGTGGAGCACTCTGCGCTGCCTGCCACTCGCAGCGCAGCGCCTTATAGTGGCGAAATTTACAGACTGCGGGAGGCTGCCATAGTGACCTGCCGTGCTCTCCGTCATCCGGGAGCGGCGGCCGCGCTCGGCAGCAGGAGCGCCGCATCGAGTGCCGCAGATGCTCGTTACAGGCCCCCTGGCAGAGGTAAGTTCCTTACAGGATCATAATTAAGATTGCAATCAAGGAATTTGTATAGTCCTATTTGCAGTTACCACATGGCAATATTAAGGCAATGAACGTGAAATTCTATCTCAGCCAAAACAATACAAAGCTCAACCAACGAGAATATTTTTAATTAGCCAATATAGTTAATTAGCCATTAAACTAGATACTGAGCCATATTTTTGTTTTACACTTGGGGTGAACTGGTAAGGAGTCCAGGGGACGGCTATACCAGTTCATCGGGGTAGATATGGCGGTAACCCGCCATATTATCCGCACCCTTATTTGAAGTCCCAGACCCATACTGAAGGGCATAAGGGCTTGTAACTTGCAGGGCTGAGGGACACCCGGTACGGCTTGTGTTAAGTTCTTATGCCTGGAGCTCAGGCTGGTTGCCTTTTGGGGAGGGACCTCACATAGGGATCCCACCCATTTTTTATTTGAAAAAACATATCTAACAGGAATAAAAGCCACACTGTCAGTTTCGTTGAAAAAAACAATGCTGTCTATAGTGGCATTCATTCTCACCATTAATTCTCGCTTCAACCCGCCCAAACGAAATAATCTCGGAAGGGGCTTTAAATCAGATGAATTGCTGAAAAATCATGGCAGTGAGTTGCACCTTGAACCCCAGCGACCCCCATATCTCCATTCATAAAAAGAGCATTACAGCCTTGGAAAAATCCATGGTTCTTTGATGTGAATGATCGTGTGGCACGATATTCATAGAACCTATTTGAGAGTGTCAGCAATGCTGCCCTTGTACTACTGCAATGATGGCCGTCTTGGTGACAGGTGCGATCCTAATTCCTTCTTTCCAAGCAAAGGGGTTACGCATTTATAGGGATGCTGAAGAACAATCACACTCTGGACCCACCTCACTTCCTGTTCCTGGCATTTAAAATCCCACACAAGTTTGAGGCCTGTACCTAAACAACATGTATTTTCCCCGGTCTCTTGTGATCTAGATGTGTCTGCTGTATCTAATTGCTGTCCAGAGACCCTGTCTGCTGCATCTGATTCCTATCCAAAGACCCTGTCTGCTGCATCTGATTCATGTCCAAAGACCCTGTCTGCTGCATCTGATTCCTATCCAAAGACACTGTCTGCTGCATCTGATTCTCGTCTACACGGCCTTGCATCCTTCCCTGTTCTTGCACCAAGTCCCTGCTGAAGCTGCATTTTCAGCACTCCCCACCTTGACTCTCAGACCCTGCTCTGCTGTCCTGCCATGTTTCCCATCGGTACACCTCTGTTCTTGAAACCCTGGTGGTCACCAACTGGGACTGTACTACAGGGGACCTGGCTGTCCTTTAGACTCAATGCCCCAGTAGACTTACCAGTTTGGGCAGAGGACACTGAATCTACATCTTCAGTTGTTGCTTTGATGAAGTCGGATAAAACCAGTGAAACGCATCAGCAACAATGTATTCTCTCACTATACTATTTGGTGCAATTTTTTTCTCTTTTTCTTATTGTGCAAATCAATATTTCCTGTAACAACCGTCAAATAATCTCCCCTACTATATATGTGGATTGTTAAAGAAAATGTTTTAGGCATACAAATTCTTAAAGGGACTCCCCATGTAAAGGGTTAATAAAATCTACAGCCTCCTTACCTCTTAAGGAAATGCTGTTTAAAGTGGACCAACACCCAGGATTTTCACTATCCCGATCGGGGGTGCCCCGCTGCGTGAACCCCCCCAGAATGGCAGAAAAAACTCACCTCACCCCGCTCCTACGACGCATGCGCGGGCCTCGTCCAATCAGTGCACTCAGAGCCGCTGTGGTATGCACGTACAAGGGACGGACAACCACAGCAGCTCCGAGCACGCTGGCGGCCGCATCTCGCGCTTCCCTCTAACAGGGAGTGCGCCCGCGCCGGCCATTCACAAACGGCCGGCACGGGCACGCACCCTGCTAGAGAGAAGCGCGAGATGCGCTGTTGGAACGGGAGTAAGGTAAGGTGAATGGGGTGTCCTGAGGGGTTTCACACAGCAAGGCATCCCGATTTCAGATGCTCCGCGGGAAGGGATTCCTGGGCCGATCAGCCTGGGTGTTGGTCCACTTTAACTAATGTGCAGCTTGGAGAAAGATTTACAGTGTCTGATTTCTCTCCGTCCCTGCTCTGCATGGTCATACCCACTCTCCTTCTGTGTGTGAGAAAAAGAAAGTGGAAGTAAAATGTTAAACCTGAGTATCTCAACAATAAAAGCTTCTTAAAAAAAAGTTTAGGCAAGTATGCTCTATGCAGTTTAGGCAAGTGTAGCTCTATGCAAACGATCGCCATGAGTCAAGAGTGACACGCGGGAGGCGGCGGTGGGGGAGCCGCTTGTCCGCGCCTGTCAAATCTCTTGTCCGTCGGCGCTGGGAGCGGGGAGAGGTGAGTTTTTCGGGTGATCGGGGGGGTTCACACAGCGGGGCACCCCGATCGGGGGTGCCCCACCGAAGTGGACCAAGACCCAGGATAGTCAAAATCCTGGGTGTTGGTCCACTTTAAAGTGTATTACTCGCTCTAGTGGCGAGATAGAGGAATGCACACAAGAAAAAAATGATGTATTAAAAACACATATTTTCTAGGTATGTTTGCAAATGTAACCCATGTTTACTACCATGCTGACCAAGAATGAGAAAAGAATATAAAGAGATGGCAAATTAGCATCCTGTCATATGAGATCTTGTTGTCTCAAATTTTTGCTGGTATATTACTATGTGGTCTCAATATAAACTCAATATAAAGACTATAAAACTAAATCTCCTGGAAGAAAAACAAGATTAAGTATATTCAGAATGAGCATTCTCTAGAAAGAGCATACATGATCATATCAATGATCTCATGAATAACTATAACCCATATCATTGAGAAGGAAAACTTCAGGATACCAAAGTGGATTACAGCAACAGAATTTCTTCATCTGACATCCCAGATTCCCAAGACTGATATTTCTGCTAAATGGGTAAGCTTAAAGCAGCCTATCCAGGGGCATCCCAAAATATGAATCCCCCCAGGGCACCGCAGAACTAACCTGCTTCCTGGCGTCCTCGGTGAAGTAAACATCTGGCGACCAATGCACTGCATCTTTGGGCTGTGAGCATGCTCCCACCCCTAGCCAGTCAGATAGGCTGGGTGCAGATGCGCAAAATGCTGGGGATGCACCGACTGCGCTCCTGATTGACAAAGCTCTGCATGTAAACAGAGCCATTTGCCAAGCATTACATATGCCTGTCAAACAGCTTTGATTGGACAAGAGCCTATGCATGTGCCATTGGACCAGGAAGGGGTGAGCTTTTCTGGGCATTCTTGGTAGTGTCACACAGCGGGGCATCCCAATCTGGGATGCCCACCGGGCCACGGAACAAAACCCCCAGATAGTAAAAATTCTGGGTTTTGTTCAGCTTTGTGTGCCAAAAAGATGTCCTCAAGGTGCTGATCCGATCATGTATTATACTATTAGTATTTATTAGTATTTTTAATATTAGTATTTTTAAAGTTTCCTTAAGATAGAAAATGTGTGTTTTATGGAAGCAGTTTTCACTGCATTGGCAATGTACACCAAGTCTATACACTACGAAGAGAGGAGTCCTGTACACACAGAAAACTGCTGCTGGGCATGTGTAAGTTTTAGTGAGCTCCCTTACCTCAGCAGCGGCCATGTTCTGTGTGTACAGGGCTCACTTATTTCTTCTTGGTGTATGTTGCCAGGGGCAACTAGTAAAAACTACTTTTTATAAAACACACATTTTGAAAATAGGAAAAAATAAAAAAAAATCATAATAGACCTAATTATAACCTAAAGATAATCTCAGTATCTTGATGACATCCTTTGGCACAACAATTCCATAGAAAGTGAACTTACCATTTAACACTTTTGTAAATTACAGTCCAGTAGGAAAAACAAATGTAGTCAAAAAGTCAAAATAACACTGTATATTACTACAACACCACCTATTCACAAGGGATATGGCATACTGATATATGGCCTAGTAGAAAAGAAAATAAGGCATCTTGCAATAAGAGTCAGACTGGTATACAGTCATCTGGGGTGGGTAAGTATTAAAGTGGACCAAAACCCCTTAAGACAGGCCCTGGAGTCTTTTAACCTAATTTGGGATGCCCCTGCTGTGTGAGCCCCCCTTGGATCATGGCTATACTTATATCACAGAGGATCCCACGGTGCATGTGCATTCCTGTGTCTAGACATTCTTATAGGCTGGGGACTGGAGTGCTCTGCAGACCACAGGGAGACCAGGGATGCAGCGGTAACCTTTTCTTTATGCTGACATGTACAGCATACAGCACTGATTGGACAAGCTGCACATGTGCCATAGGATTACAATAAAGGTGGGGGGATCAGGGGGGTTTCACACCAAGGGGCATCCAAATCTGGGTGCCCCAGGGAAAATGAGTAAATCCCAGGATTTTCCAAATCCACGGTTTTGGTCCACTTTAAGGTGATCTGTGGTCAGCAGTTGTGTTCTTCCTCCAGATGGGTATACCTGTCATGGGATGGGTTGGTTTGGAGTTATTTAGGAGTTTATCGATGTCATCTGGTCTGGATTTCTCTCCTGTTGAGATTGAATTCTGGCAAAGAAAAGTCATTTAGTGCAAATAGAAAGCCCCACCAATAAGGGATGTGTTTTTCTATCAAAAGTCATGTCAGAGGGTGCATAGCTCACAATTTCCGAAAAGTGAGGCTTGCTAGATCCTGTTATAACTGGATCCCCTGGTTGTTAAACATGATTGTCTCCCAGGATCTGGCTTTAGACATGACCTCCTCCAGACAACACTGTGAAATCTCAGTGCTCAATGTGTCCGTATTACTTCCATAGGGGATTCCATAGGCCTCTCCATAAGGGAGTTAAAAACACAGACAGTAGCACCATTTCTAATTGATCAGGAACAGTGTTTGGTATACTCAGCACTCTAATATCTTTTCTTATGTTCCTGATGTCCATGTCCTCAATGTGGCAACTTGTCTGTATGAGGTGATCATTTTGACCCCTTGCTACCAAGCTACCTGTCTGATAACCCTTTTATCCTCAACTTTATCCTGCCCCACTGCATCTATAGATTGGGTAAGGCTTTTCAGGCCCTCCTGCAGAGTCTTTTATGTCGCCACGCTATGTTAGATAGGTCTGCTTTGGTCAGCAGCTGGCTCAAGTGAACTGGGAGACTGGGAGCAGGGCTCAAATGAGGCAGTTTTTATGTTACAAAAAATGTATACTCAGCCCCCTTTGTCTCCACCCCCATCCTTTAGACTGTAAGCTCGCAAGGGCAGGGCACTCCCCCCTATTGTCTCCTGTGCTCACAACCCTTGGTTTTAACCTGTGGCATCTAATTTTGTATTGTTCTCTGTGCTATATGTTTTACCTTGTCTGTATTCTTACCTTGTAAAGCGCTATGGAAGTTGATGGCGCTATATAAATAAACAATAATAATAATAATAATATTTGTGTTAGGAGGTTTGCTGCATAATGCATGTACACTTTATACTGCATCTAGTTGCTTTTCAGGCTGGTATTTTATTAATTTTGCAGTTATTTGCATTATTGTCTGTGGGGACTATTGTAATGGGGGGCCCGGCTAGTGGTTTTTATTTTGTCCTATGTTGTGTGGTGGTGTGTTATGTATATATGATATTAGTGACTTAAAGGGTCAGTTCAGCCCAGACTGGCCATTTTTAAAGCTCCTGGCTTCTGCCTTGTCTAGACATAACAAATGCTGGAGGCCCAGAGGTTTGCGACCCTTGGGTCCTGCCTATAACCTGGCCCTGCAGTGGATAACAATGTGTTGTCCTCAAATGAATCAAATGGTGTAAATGAAGAATTGTATTATGATGTCATGGATAATGAGGAGGAGAACACTGGCTGCGAAGACAATGGGGTTCCCACTGTTTACTAGACAAGCACTGGAGACTATTGGCTTGATGCAGAGCCTCCCCGTTCAGCTATCCCGTGCATTTTTCCGTTGGTTTTGGGCTTTGATCGGGTCAGGAAAGGGTGCTACGTTGATTTTAGTGTGCGTTTATGCGCTCAGGTGTGCGCTCAGCCGCCTTTCCGATTGCCGGCTCGCACGAGGCTGTTTCCCGTGCAAACGGACGCCTCGTTCATTGGTCCGTTTTTTTCAGTGATGCAGAGCCTTGATAGAAACATAGAAACATAGAAGGTTGACGGCAGAAGGAGACCATACGGTCCATCTAGTCTGCCCTTATGTGTATACTGTATGTACTCTTTATCTTAGGATAGATGTGTGCTTATCCCAGGCATGTTTAAATTCAGTGACTGTTGATTTTTCACTACCCCTGCTGGAAGTTTGTTCCAAGCATCTACTACTCTTTCTGTAAAATAATATTTTCTAACATTGCTCCTGATCTTCCCCCCGACTAGCTTCAGGTTGTGCCCCCTTGTTCTATCAGTAAGTTTCTTCTTAAAAACAATTCCCTCCTGAACCTTATTCAATCCCTTCACATATTTAAAGGTCTCAATCATGTCCCCCCTCTCCCTTCTTTCCTCCAGACTGTACAAATTAAGTTCTTTAAGTCTTTCCTGATAAGTTTTAAGTTTAAGTCCTTCCACCATTTTCGTTGCCCGCCTTTGGACACGTTCTATTTGAATAATGTCTTTTTGCAGGTAAGGTCTCCAGAACTGCACACAGTATTCTCGCTGTGGCCTCACCAGGGCTCTATACAACGGCATCACAACCTCCCTCTTCCTACTGGTGATGCCTCGAGCTATGCAGCCGAGCATCCTGCTTGCTTTTCCCACTGCCTGGCTACACTGTCCACTCATCTTGCAGCTATCAGTAATCAGTACCCCTAAATCTCTCTCCTCCGAGGTCCTGGCTAACACAGTACTGCCCATACGGTACTCAGAGCAGGGATTCCTTCTACCCAAGTGCATGATTTTACATTTAGAGACATTAAACTCTAGTTTCCACAGTTTTGACCATCTATCCAGTAAAGCTAAATCATTTTCCATGTTGCAGACACCTCCCGGAATATCCACCCTATTACTAACCTTTGTATCATCAGCAAACAGACAAACTTTTCCTACCAAGCCTTCTCCTATGTCACTTACAAATATATTAAAAAGAATGGGGCCCAGGACAGAGCCTTGCGGCACACCACTTGTAACTCGCCTTTGTTCAGATTGCACACCATTAACAACAACTCTCTGATACCGATCCCTCAGCCAACTGGAAATCCACTGAACTATCCAGGGATTGAGTCCTACCTTCAATAACTTATCTATGAGCTCCTTATGTGGTACAGTGTCAAAGGCTTTGCTAAAATCCAGATAGGCGATATCCACAGCACCACCTTCATCTAACACTTTAGTGACATTGTCAAAGAAATCAATAAGATTGGTCTGACATGATCTGCCCTCAGTAAAGCCGTGCTGTTTTGGGTCCAATAGGTCAGTGATTTTCAACCGGTGTGACGCGGCACACTAGTGTGGCCAGGTGGCCACATGGTCAGGTGTGCCGCGGGGAAAGTTCCCCAAACTAAGGTGCCCCCTGTTCCCCGGCAATGCGCAGCGATGCGGCTTCCGCACTAGGAAGTAACGCTTAGGCTAAACAAGTCTCAGCCAATGCCTGGGCGTCTGGCAGAATGGGCGGGACAGTTACTGCCCAGTAAGGAGTGGAGCTGGAGGCGTGGTTAAGTCAGCGAGGCGCAGTGTGCCCCCGGCCCCACAGCCGGATGATACATATGTCTCTGTACGTCCCCCCCATCAGGCTCCGCTTTGAACTGCCGGCTCGCCCGCCCACCCCGTTGGTGAAACTGCCAGCGCGGCCCGATTCACAGCACATGACAGCAGGCCGTCTGGCTCCGCCCACCTGCTGTGTTGTCATAGTCTTCCCTGCGCGGGAGAAGAGACTTGCTCGCTTTCTCTATTCACTCCAGTTCTGCAAGTAAAGGGTTCTGCAAGTAAAGGTAATGGAGGGGTGGGCAGAGATTCAGGGAACCGGGACTGTCACTTGGCATAATGGAGTGGGAAGAGAGTTCCCGGACTTTGCAGCTTTTATAAAAATTAGATGATGATGATGATGATAAAGTTTTGGGGGGAGGGGCATATTGTGTTGTATTTGTGTGCATGAATGTTGATAGGTGGTCGGTACTTGACACTGGAGGAGCAGGGCGGGAGGGAAACACTGATCCAAATGTGACTTATTTTTTAAAGAGGAATGCCTCTCCTTGGGGCATCCTGAACTGGAATTCCCCCGCTGTGTAAACCCCCCCAGAAGCCCTTTTCACTCACTTTGTCCTGGAGCCCTCACCGTGTCTTTGCACTGTGGCTGCATCCCGGCTCACCTTTAGCCGTGTGCATGCCCAGCCTTGTAGGCAGGTAGGCGAGTAAATGTTGCGGGATACACACAGCTGGGCCTCCCAATTCTGGATGCCCCCACTGAGAGAAACAACACCCTGAGAAGTGAAAATCAGGCGTGCTGTTCTTCTTTAAAGCAGAACAAAACACTGAGAGGCTGGCCCTGAAATCTAAAAGCAAATCGCCCATAACAAAGCTATTTTGATATTGCTGCCATTTTCAACCACATATCTATGTGAGCTGGGCTTCTCAAGCTTGACTGCGATAAAAACTAAAAACAGGGAGAGACTGAGAACTGTTGAGGAAGAGCTTCGTGTGTGTCTTTCCACCATTCCTGCCAGGATATCCCTTTTGTGTTCATCGAAACAGGCCCAGGTTTCACACTGAGTGGTAAGAAATACATTTAGAATCTATATTATTAACTATATGTATAGTATGTACTGTTTTAGTGTCATTTTGTGCCATTTTGGTTGGTGGTGTGCCGCGGGATTTTTTAAGTATAAAAAGTGTGCCGCGGCTTAAAAAAGGTTGAAAATCACTGCAATAGGTCATTAATTTTTAGATGGGAAATGATCTGTTTTTTTAAGAGTGTTTCCATTAATTTGACCACTATAGATGTTAAACTAACTGGCCTGTAATTACTGGCTTCTTCTCTACTCCCCTTTTTATGGATTGGTACGACATTGGCCATTCTCCAATCATCTGGAACCTCACCAGTTGAAAGGGAATGGTTAAGTAATCAGTCAGAGGGGCTGCAATCACAAACCTAAGTTCCCTTAGAACTCTGGGGTGGATTCCATCTGGACCCATCGCCTTACTTACCTTTAGCTGTGCCAGCTCGGCTAAGACATCAGCCTCCAGAAACTCCGGAGCTGTGCCCTCCCAGCTGGATGCTGTGCTATGGCAATGCCTGCTACTATCTGAAAATACCGAACAAAAGTAGCTATTCAGATGGTCAGCCACAGCCTTATCTCCGTCAATATATTTATTTTCCCTATTTCTAATTTTTGAGACTGCATTGTTTTTCTTCTTTCTGTCACCAATATATCGAAAAAAGGTTTTATCTCCCCTCTTCATAGATTTGGCCATTTCCTTCTCCTTTTGCCCTTTAGCAGTCCTTATAATTAGTTTTGCTTCCCTCTGTTTAATTTTATATGCCTCTCTGTCAGCTACACTTCCACTTACTTTATACTTCTTATAGGCAGACTTCTTATCTTTTATGATAGTGCTGACTTCCCTAGTAAACCATAATGGTTTCTTCTTCCTTTTATTCTTGCTAGTTTGTTTCACATATTGCTTAGTTGCCTTTAAGATGGCCATTTTTAATAGTGACCACTGGGCACTCACTTCTGCTACTCTGTTCCACTCACCTAATTTTCTTTCTACATACTCCGCCATTTCCTTGAAGTTTGTCTTCCTAAAGTCTAGCACTTTGGTTCTGGTGTGTGATTGCACAATGTCTGTTTTTATTCTGAACCATAAGCATTGATGGTCACTGGAACCCAGATTTTCTTCAACCCTGACCTCGGACACCAGATCCCCATTGGTCAAAACTAAGTCCAGAATGTTATCTCCTCTAGTTGGCAATGTCACAAGTTGTTTTAGAGACACTCCATTAAGTGCCTCTAATATAGTCCTGCTCTTGCATGTCGATGCACTTGGGATATTCCAGTCCACATCAGGCATGTTGAAGTCACCTGTAATGACAATGTCCCCCTTCTCTGCCATTCCACTGATTTCATCTATTAACAGGTTATCTAGATCCTCAGATTGTCCAGGGGGCCTATATATCACACCAATTCTGACCACAGCCCCCTCCTTAGTCTGCATGGTAACCCAGAGAGTTTCTAGTTCATTATGTGTATGCTGAATTATTGTTGATTGAAGTGTAGTCTTGACATAAATGGCTACTCCACCGCCCTTTCTATCCAATCTGTCTTTTCTGTACAATGTGTAACCAGGTATGGCTATCTCCCAGTCATTGTGATCCTTGAACCAAGTCTCTGTTATTGCAACAAGATCCAATTCATCCCTGGATATGATAGCCATTAATTCACAGAGCTTGTTGCCCAAGCTGCGAGCATTGGTACACATCATGTGGATGTTGTTGGTATTGTATTTTAGTGTGTCCTTGATCTTTTCCATCTCTAGCCTACCACTGACCGGGCTTCCTGCTTCAATGTCCTGCTTCATCCTAAATGGTAGGGGACAGAAATCACCCTTACAAGTTGCATCTCTGTCCCCTTCCTCTAGTTTAAATCAAAAAATGCTCTGAGTTCCACTCCAAGTTCTTCTGTGCCTTTCTGTGAAGGATGCAAGCCATCCCTCTTAAACAACTCACTGTTCGACCACCTTCTAACATCAAGACTAATACATCCAAAGCCTTTGTCTTCACACCACTGACGTAACCACAAATTGAACTTGGCGATGTTGAGTGCCTTTTTTTCCTGATTACATACTGGCAAAACTTCAGAAAAGGTGATGGAACCTGTTATTTTGCTAAGTTCCTGACTAAAATTTTGGAAGTCCCTCTGTACAACAAACAAATCTTTTTGGGATAAGTCATTTGTGCCAAGATGTAGCACAATGTCCACTCGGTTATGTTTGCTTGCAGACTTCACAATATTTAGAATACGTTTCTTATCCCTATTAACCGTGGCACCTGGGAGACACCTCACTTCCTTTAGCTCATCTTTATCCTGTCCAAAGTCCACACCTCTAATTGTTGAGTCACCAACCAGAATATGCCTTTTCCTATTGGTTGGCTTGGTAACTGTTCCTTGCTGCCCTTTTGTACTCATTTTATATGGTCCCTTATTTAAGTCCACTTCCTTTGATCTTACCAAATCCTGCCCAGACTGAGCATTAGCAGATACATCCACATCAAGATCAGAAAGAACAGCAAATGGGTTATATTGGCTTAGTCCAAAATGTTGATGTTTTTGTTCTACATTGCGCAATCTTCCTGAGCCAACAGTCTTCCACTCTGCCCCTCTCTTGTGAAGTCTTTGTGGGAGTGGTGGCTGTATACCAAGCTGCTTTACTGGCGGGGATAGCTTCATAACTTCAGACTGAAGAGTAGAAACTAAAGACTGTAATTTTGAAATCTTGTCATACAAACCCTTCATTTGCATACAAATTGGACAGCATCGCAAGTTCCACAGAGTACTACGAAACACAACGGCCAGGCAAGAGTTACACTGCACCAAACCAGACATTCTAGATAATAAGAATAGGCACGGCTAAAAAGTAAATGCTGTACTCACCACTATTTCTTGTGCCCAACCCCTGCTGTTTTCAAACTACTGCAGTTTTTAAAACTACACATTTCTGTCCTGCTGCACTTATGTCAAGCTGCTCTCACACAGGCTGAAACTCCACAGAGCAGCTCACCTGTTTATATACAAGCCCCTCTAAGTTAAGCTAATGAGAGATTGCTAGCTCTTTTGCTATGTTAATTAGAACCCACCCTATTTAATCAACACCTGCTTAGCAAACAGCAACAGGCCAAAACCAAAACTTTTACTACCAATGCAATACTATCCAAATCACATTTAAGACAAATTAAAACAGTACACTTTTGACTTATAAAAGGAAGATTCAATTACAAATACAGTTACTTACCAAATCCAATGTAACTACTGCAGTTTTTCAAACTACACACTTCTGTCCTGCTGCACTTATGTCAAGCTGCTCTCACACAGGCTGAAACTCCACAGATTTCCGATTGAAATCACCCTAATAAAACGGGGCCGCCGAGCCTTCACTTACGGCAAGTCAGAGCAGCCGTATTTGCACTCGGGCAATAATATGCAGTCCTCTGTTGGAGCACATCAGCGGCGCCAGCTCCGCGGTCTTGTCCTGCTGAGTATGGCAGAAACCAGGCTGCACCGCATGCCTTTGGACATCGATGGCATGAGTATTTGTTATATTTTAGGGTTTTTTTTTTAGGGTCCTTTTTACAGGGTCTACCTAATTTATTTTTAATTGCCTGTGTGCAGGAACTGAAAGATGGGGCATAAATGTGCAGGCACTGGCTGGCCCTGAATTGGTTTTTGGGAGTCGTTTTGCTGGCTTTCCCTGCCTAGGAATTCCTGCCTACATGAGCGTTTCAAATCTGGCGATCTTTTTGGTGGCTGGCTACTGGGTATGTGTATGAAACTTGTATTGGTTGCCTACCCTGTCTGACTGTGTTTTTTCCCTTAACACACTATTTGGTAACTATTTTCGTAGTATATTTTGAGCCTAATTATTGAGCTACAAATTAAATGGGTTAAGTGATTGTACCCTATTGCGTCATGTTCTTGCCCTCTTATGTAAGTAGTATTCCCCAGACTTTTTTAATGAGTGTACAGGTTGGATGTGCATGTAGTCTCATTAGAAATGTCCTTTCCTCCCACCCTACCCCGCTCACCTATTTGTCCCTCTTTTCTATTGTTGCAGTGCAAACCTTTTTTTTTTTTTAATTATTTTTTTTTTTTGGGCAGGAGACTCTGGCTATCCTTTGCTCCCCTGGATGAAGACCCCCATCCTGCACCGATCTTCACAGGCAGAGGAGCGCTACAATACTGCCCCCAGGAGGACTCGCTCTGTGGTGGAGCGAGGCTTTGTTCTCTTGAAGATGAGGTTCCGTTGTCTTGATGAGACTGGGGGGGGCACTACAATAGACGCCTGCAACGGTCCAAAACCTAATCATGGCTTGTGGGCTACTCCACCACCTTTAGTTTCAGCCGTCCCCACCCCTCCTTTTTCTTGCACCCAAAGTGGCACCGCGCAAACCATACGTGCACAACTATTGTTTAGTGTTTTTTCAGAGACCACACATTTTTTTTTAGTTTTTTTTTTTTATTTTGCTAACAAATTTTGTTGTGTCATTTGTTTTTTTGGGAACAAAAGAAAAATGACACGTGGGGTCAGAAAATGTATTCCCCACAAATTAGTGGTATGTTGGGTTGCATGCTGACGAGGAATGATGTTGTGCCTGCAAATTGGCTGCAATGTGTGCCAGGCTTTGATTAATCTCACCCATATGGCTGGTTAGGGCAGAGATATTTCTGTTTAATACCTCTAATTGGGCGTTGAGGTTTGTGAGTTGGGTGCACACAGTCTCATTGAATTGCTGTGTTGTCGCCGAAAAGGCTATATTTTCCTGCCTCCATGCTTCCTCCAAAATTTGAAGTTGCCTTCTTTGGGAAATATGGCGTCTGGACTGGGTTGGAGCAGTGGGACGGGTGGTTGGTTCTGGTTCAGAAGGTGGTTGTGGATGTGGTGGCTGTGCCAGGGTTGACTGCGTTGCTGCCACTGGTTCAGTAGTGGTTAGTGACATATGTGGGGTGTCCTCCTCCAAATCTCGTATATGGTCGATGATGGGTGGGCTTCCTGTGGTCTGTAAAGAAATATAGCTCCCTTTTAGTTTATTTCTGTCCACAAAAGCTCTCAAATATCAATGTTAAAAGTACACAATAAGGACCATTGACTTACCTCATCGCAATCCACAATTTGGGTTCGTGGTGTAGAATCCTGGTGTGCCCTTGGCCTCGGTGCTAACGCAGGGGTTTGGGGACCTGGTGTGTCCTGTTGACTTGGTCCTTAGAACGTAGATTTGAAGATTAGCTAAATGGCCAAGTACAGTGTGTTGTGTAGCATAACACTGCCTTATTGAACTTTTTGTAATAGGTCATGGCAAAATCAGACTCACCTTGGGACCTTACATTCCGGTCTGTGTCTTGTGCCTCTGCCAGGCCCTGGATGCTGGCCGGGTGTTTGTATGTATATACATGTTCCTCGGCGGGTGTAAGGATTATTTTAGTGGGTAAGCCACCCCCTGTCTGTTGGCTGGGGAAGATTAAATTACACCTAATAAGTGTTACATCCTGTTACCAATGCGACTAAAAATGCATTTAATTTGCCCTTTACCTCTGCTGACGGCGCATGTCCATTTTTTTTTACTGTAGTATTTCAGGTCCCCAAATTTCCTTTTGATTTGTTGAATATCTCGCCTGACAGATCCCACACTATTTACTTGGCGGCAAATATTCGTCCAGATCTCCAGCTTAGCCTGCTTAGTGGTGGATTTGGAGGTCCTGCCAAATAGGGCATCATAATGCTCACAAACTGCATTTGCCACAGCCATGCTTTGAGCATCGCAAAAACGTGCAGTTAGGGAGCCACGGTGTAGTTGTCAGCCACATGGGTGTGTGGTGTCCCCTGCATCTGTGGAAATTGATGGTTGGCTATCTGGTGAGTCGTGTGTGTTTCTGGGGCTTATGGGGGAGGGTGATGTTGTGTGTGTGCTGCTATGGCTTAATGTCTGGGTTCCTGTTGAGCTATCAGATGTGGAGCTGCATGTGGAATGTGAGGTACTGGAATTGGGAGAACCAGAGGGTTGAGGTGGAGGGGTGGGTGACCTTGGTGGGGTGGTGGGTTTGGCAATACGCTTTCCCTTGCTGATGTGTTTTGTTTTGTGGGTATGTTTTGTGTGTTGAGGCTGAGGATGCTGCAGGGTCTTACTCGATTTTGCACCCTTGTGTGTTCGTGCTTTTTTGGCAGGTGGTGGTGAATGGGTTAATGTCTCCTTGGTCCTGCGTTTTTTGGAATGTGCCTGTGTGTGTGGAGTATCCTGCGTTTTAGTTGGGGCATGTTCTGCCTGTGTCTGGTGCCTGCTCTTCTGTATTTTGGAGGATGAGGCATGTGTGCGGCTGCTATGTGCCTCGGGCCTTGGTTGGCTCTTTTTGCTCCCTTTAGGTCTGCCCATAATGATATGGTATCCAACACAGAGCTGAGTGCCTTGTGCTTTAAATATGTTTCCCGTGTGGGCGTGGTCAACAGCGGGTGCGCGCCTGCGCGCACGCACGCACGTCACCGCGGGGCAACGTCAGAGCTATACCAGGAAAACCAAGAAAAGATGTCGGCCGCCATCTTTACACAGGAGCAGGACGACATCATCATGGATGTGAGTATGCGAGCGTGCACACATTCCTTATAATAAAAAAAAAACAAAGCGCAGGAATAGTCTGAAACAACTTAGTTTGTCACGTTAAATACAAGCCCACCTTAGTTTAACACATGTACACAGCTACAAACTAGGCTAGATGCAGATAGAAGAACTAGGGCAATGTGAGGCAGCAAGAGGTTAATAAAGTGACTTTAGTTAGGGCAGGAAACTTGTTAATGTATTTTGGGGATTAATGGTGGGTCCTTGTATCTTTTTTTAACAGATGATGCTGAGGAATCGCTACGACTTCCTGCCGTCAGATTATGAGAAGCGGACGTTGGCCCTGGCGGTGGTGGACGCGATCGCACGCCGATCACAAACCACCTATACCTTCACCCAGATCGCCCAACACTGGTCTGATTTAAAGAGAAGGCATAAGCCCCGGGTGAGGCGGTACTTCGCCAAACATTTCCCATGTAACTGTTGAAAATGTAAATGCACCTATAACCCTGGCATCGCCTGGGGCGTGGTTTTATGATTGTGTTTGTATTTCAGCCCATGAATGGAATATGCGGTTCCGCCCCACCCGGACCAGGACACGCAGCCCAGTGTTGGGCGAAACAGGTGAAGGTGTAGGTGGTCCACCGCCAGTGTCAACGGCCACCCCCTCCTCTGCCAGTGAGTATGAGGAGCCTCTGGACCTCAGCATGCAGGGGAGGGGGGAATCTGACGGCAGGGAGTCGAGCCTAAATGAGCCTCAACCTGACTCCGGTAAGGGAAATATAGTTAGATATGTGGAAATACATGCATTAAATACAGATACTCGTGCACTATTGTTAGTTGTAGATTCAGACGTCGCAGGGACATCCCAAGGGATGAGTGAGGAAGGGGGCGACGAGGAAGAGGTGGCTGGGGAAGGTGAGTAGATTGATACCTAGAAGCCTAACTTAATATGATATTCATGATACAACAACAGTCTCTAATATCAGTGTGTTTGTCATCCAAACAGATTCACAACAGCAACAGAGGGAGGATGAAGGGAGACTCCGCCCCCGACGCAATGTGCGGCCAAAACCTTGTAAGTGGTGTTTATTTAAACTAAAGAAAATGAGCAAACAATTCCATTTGAAAACTAAAATTCAGAAACCTTTCCCAAAAAATTTAAAAAAAAAAGGCCTTAAAGCGGACCTTAACTCTGAATAAGAGCCTATCTTAGATATTTCCCACACCCTGTACATACAGATTGTCCACCTTACAAATCATCTTACCAACCTTTTCCAGAGCACAGCTCTGCTCTGTGTGAGCAAAGCACAGCTATAACCCACCCCCTGTACCTTATCCCACTCTCCTCTCCTCAGTAAGTGTGATGCTTCTGAGTCAAGATGGCGGCGCACGTATCCTAAATTCCTGAACTGAGTTGCAGCCCAGTGGGGGAAATAATAATAATTGATTGACTAAAAACTTACTATATATTAGTTTAAGATGCTGCGGAATCTTTTTAAAAGAGTTTGGGCTTTTCATTAAATCACGCAGAAGGTCCGGTTTGAAAAGGGCCCCAAAAAAACAACGCACAACCAAACCAAAAAAAAAATGCTAAACGAATGTTGTTTTTCATTCACAGATCAAAGATTACCACACCCTCAAGACCCCGAGGCCTAATTTTTGTTTTAATTTGACAAATGTTAAAATTTTTAATTTTCAATTTTATGCAAAAAAAACCTTAAACAAAAAAAAAACGTTTTAATAAAAAAAATGTAATTATATTTTGAGAGTTGTCTTTCCTGCAAAAGTACAACATCAGCACACATTTACATGACACAAAAGGTTTAGATATGGGACAATAAATCAGAAAAACTCACAAACAATTAAGGTAAGCATTAATGGCAAGGAAGAAGGAACAACCAAGGAGATTAAGGCATGCATTAAGGACAAGGAAGAAGGAACAAACAAGGAGATTAAGGTATGCATTAAAGCCAAGGAAGAAGGAACAAACAAGGAGATTAAGGTATGCATTAAAGCCAAGGAAGAAGGAACAAACAAGGAGATTAAGCTATGCATTAAAGCCAAGGAAGAAGGAACCACAAAAAAATTATTTAAATATATATATGTGTGAAATTGGCAGTTGTTGCCATATGTATATTCCAATGGAGGTTGAGGGATGTGCGCTTGCGTGTAGCCAGATTGACAACTGAAGAGCCATGGAGATGTAAGTATACTTGAAAAAAACACCAAAATGGAAGGTCAAATACGACGGAAGGCAAGCAGGTACGTTCAAAAAGCAAGGAAAAAGCTGGGAAAAACGGGCCGCCCGTGTGAACGGGAACGGAAGCCCCGATCAAATTGAAGGCACCCGAGAGAGCAAAAAACACTTCCCGAGTGAAGTCAAATTGACGGATCAGTTAGGGAGCCATTCTGACGGAGGCTCTGCATCACATTTGAGCCACGATTCAAACGGGAGCCCCGGACAATCGGAAGGTTTTAAGGTCAGTTCAGGGGAGGCTCTGCATCAGGCCCTATGATCCCCTTGACTTGACGGCACAAAATTTAAGAGAGCAACCCTGATTCCCACTTAGACGGGGGTAGGCTGGGCTGCTTGGGAAGCGCAAAGTCAAGGGACAGAGGTAGGAAGCAGTGGTCATACAGCAAGGTGGCAGGTTTAAATGTAAAATTAAATCAGACCAACAGCCTGGCACAGTTGGAAAAGAAAGGTAGCAACCATTTTGGAGCTTCCTCTCCCAACTGGCATAACTGAAATGCAGTAACAGGAAGCCAAGCATGACTTCACATTTGTAGGTGGCCTGCAAGCCCATGAGCAGTCATCTTGTTTTTAAAATGTACCCCAGCAGGCGTTAGAAAAGATAAATTATTTCCCCTAGTCAGCTGACAGGCATATGCCAGCTCATGACTAGTCTGCTTTACCCCAGTCAGTTCACAGTTAGCACAGAGATGATAGTTAACCCCATGCGTGAACACCATTAGATGTAATAACTAACCCTGTGCATGCTGTATTCTATGCATGTGCACTACTGGTAATATTTTGCACAAGCGCATCAGCAGGCTTTAGCACATCCGAACCCTATGCCTGGGTATTGGACAAATCTGGACTTACCTGTGCAGACATTAGGGTTGATTCAGAGCCTCCTAAAATCCATCTCATTTTTATCTCTAAGTGTTTAATCTCCACAAAGTTTTCGTAGGTACGTGCATACGCATGATGCAGAGCCTGCATCAGGAGAGTTCTGTTTGCGTAGCTGCGTAAGCCGTCGTAAAGGGCCGTGTACTCTCGCGGAGTAGGCAAGAGGACGAGGTTTTCATTTACATTGAGCTGTAATCCTTGTCTAGTACCGTTTTTGAGTGTTTTTCAATGTACCTTGCAAAGTAATTTTTCCGGGTCCTGCGATAGCCTACTTGCATGTTTCTCTAAAAATACGTTGATATTCCATTGTAACGTAATTTTTATGTAAAAGCTGGTATGTCTGCAGGCATGTACATATGCACGCAGATTTTTAACTGTTTCACGTACCCGGCTATTCCATCACGAACGTATGCTCCAGTGCTTACCTTAACTCCCTTGACAGTGTTTTGCTTTCTTTTAGTAATGTCCTCATGCTTACCTTAACTCCCTTGACAGTGTTCTTCTTTCTTTTAGTAATGTCCTCATGCTTACCTTAACACCCTTGATAGTGTTTTTCTTTCTTTTAATCTCACAAGAGGGACTGTGTACAGCTTTCCCACATCCACCCCAAAAAAGGAGCAGCAAACATTACTGTCAATACAAAATCATATATTTATTATACAAAAAGGAAGGGTACACATAAGACAATCAATCACACTGTACAAGACAAGTTTAAAAACAACTGCATTTTCCCCAAATCACATCCAGGGCTGTAAACATATAAACAGACCAATATATCTGGGAATCTATGTGAGAATAAGGAACGGAGGCCCCCAACAATCAAACGAAAAAAACAGGGGAAGTTTTTACTCAATTAATACTTTTTTTGTGCCAGCACAAAAATACCCATATACACTATAAACCAATATCCACCAACCCAATACAATGCAATAAAGTGACCTGTGCAAAGTTGTACAATCAATTCAAGAAAAAATCAATTAAGATTACAAAAAAAAATATATATATATAATTAAATATATATATATATATATATATATATATATATATATATATTGTAGGGATCTTCCCGGGGGATGGTGTGTTTGGACACAGTTCACGGCAGACTCAGACGTTATAAAAGCAGATCTTGGCGTTTATTCATAGCATAAACAGTCCAGCAAACAAAACATACAGCAACCACGTGCTTCTTTTGTGTCCAAACAAAATAAAAGACCTAGCCCGTCTGGGCGCTTGCTAACAGGTTCTTCTCACCTATCTGGCAGTTTCAAAACACAGCGTTAGCCTGGATATCGCAGGGTGAGTTTTTAGCTCCAGCAGTGGCTGCGTTCGCAGCTTCCTTCAAACACACACACAGGCTGTTCATTCCTGGCTGAGAGCAATAGCCTGCAGTCTCTGCAGAGCTTTTACCTCCCAGGCTAATTAGAATCAGAGCTCACCTGATTCAAAACCCAAACCGGATCGGGGAGGTGTGGAATGACAGGTCCCTCTACCAAACCTACCTGCCATTCCATATAAATCCAGGCCCGGCAAAATTAAACAACACCTCAGCAGCATATCACTGCTGGGAAACAAATCAATCCTGGACTTACCATCTCACCCAGCGTAGTAACCTAGGTGAAATGTACACCCCCTCGATCACTTCTCCAGTGACATGTCTACATATCCCCCCCCTCTTCTTCAGACCGGAGGGCTGAGCATTTTGTCCCCACAGACAATGTACCCTCGACAATGCGTCAGCATTTGCCTGTAATTTCCCTGGCCTGTGTTCCACAGTGAAATTAAAGTTTTGTAGGGACAGAAACCATCTAGTCACTCTTGCGTTTCTCTCCTTGTTTAACTTCATCCATGTTAGGGGGGCATGGTCTGTCACTAACTTGAATTTCCTGCCTAGCAAGTAATATTTTAGGGATTCGAGGGCCCACTTCACCGCCAAACATTCTCGCTCCACAATGGCATAATTTTTCTCGGCCGGGGTTAGCTTCCTACTCAAGTACATCACCGGATGCTCCTCACCATTTACTACTTGTGAGAGTACTGCACCTAAGCCTGTGTTAGAAGCATCTGTCTGGACCAGAAATTCTTGCCTGAAATCGGGGGTAACTAACACAGGTTGTTGGCACAAGGCAGATTTAAGGCTTTGGAAAGCCTTCTCGGCCTCTGGAGTCCATGTGATCATTGCTCTCTTTCCGCCCTTTGTCAAGTCAGTTAGGGGAGCAGCAACTGAGGCAAAGTTCGGCACAAATCTACGGTAATAGCCCGTAATACCAAGGAAAGCTCTGACCTGTTTCTTTGTCAGGGGTCTAGGCCAATTCTGTATTGCCTCAATTTTATTTAGCTGTGGCTTAATCAACCCTCTTCCAATAATGTAGCCCAGATACTTGGCCTCTTCTAGGGCTATTGCACACTTCTCGGCATTTATGGTCAACCCTGCATCACTTATGGTATCCAATACGGCCTGTACCTTACAGAGGTGACTTTCCCAATCAGGGCTAAAAATGACCACATCATCGAGGTAGGCAGCTGAGTAATCACAATGTGGTCGCAAAATCAAGTCCATCAACCTCTGGAAAGTCGCAGGAGCTCCATGTAACCCGAACGGCATCACTACATACTGGAATAGCCCATCAGGGGTGGAGAATGCAGTTTTCTCTTTAGCCTCATCAGTAAGTGGAATCTGCCAGTAGCCCTTTGTGAGATCGAGGGTGGTTATGTACCTGGCATTACCCAACTTCTCAATCAAGTCATCTACCCTGGGCATAGGATAGGCATCGAATTTTGAGATCTCATTCAACTTTCTGAAATCGTTACAGAACCTCCAAGTTCCATTAGGCTTTGGGATTAATACAATCGGGCAGGACCATTCACTCTGTGACACCTCAATTACCCCCAGATCAAGCATACGTTTTACCTCGGCAGATACGGCTTCCCTACGGGCTTCCGGGATCCTATAGGGCTTGAGGTTTACTCTGCTTCTAGGCTCAGTTTCAATGTGATGATAGATGAGGTGTGTACGCCCTGGAAGGTCAGAAAACTTGTCTTTGTTTTTCTGTAAAAATTCCTGAGCCTCCTGTTTCTGTGACACAGATAGGGTATCACCAACCTTGACTGGAGGGATTGGTTGTGACAAATTATTAACAGTATTTGTCGCCCCCAAGGATTCCCTGTCTTTCCAGGGCTTAATCAAGTTTATGTGGTAAACTTGGAAAGGCTTCCTTCTACCTGGTTGGTGCACCTTGTAGTTCACCTCACTGACCTTTTCAACAATTTCATAGGGACCTTGCCACTTCGCCAGGAATTTACTCTCAACAGTGGGAACTAGTATAAGGACCCTATCGCCTGGGTTAAATGTCCTGATTCTTGCAGACCGGTTGTAAATCCTACTTTGGGCCTCTTGCGCCCTCTGGAGGTGTTCCCTTACTAGGGGCATTACAACGGCTATACGGTCCTGCATTTGTGCTACATGCTCAATAACACTCTTGTATGGGGTGGACTCGCTCTCCCATGTCTCTTTTGCAATGTCCAGTAGACCCCTAGGGTGACAGCCATAGACCAACTCGAATGGTGAGAACCCTGTGGACGCTTGGGGCACTTCCCTAATAGCAAACATGAGGTAGGGTAACAAATGATCCCAGTCACGGCCATCTTTTTCCACCACTTTTTTCAGCATATGTTTCAAAGTTTTGTTAAATCTCTCCACCAATCCGTCCGTCTGGGGGTGGTATACAGAGGTACGGATGGGTGAGATTTTAAATAGTTTGCATAACTCCTTCATCACCTTTGACATAAAGGGTGTACCTTGGTCAGTCAGGATTTCTTTGGGGATTCCAGTCCTAGAGAACATATAAAACAACTCACGTGCAATTGTTTTAGATGCAGTGTTTCTTAAGGGCACAGCTTCAGGATAGCGGGTCGCATAATCCATGACCACCAGAATATACTGGTGTCCTCTAGCGGATTTTACAATGGGACCCACTAAATCCATGGCTATACGCTCAAAAGGCACCTCTATAATAGGGAGCGAAACCAGAGGACTGCGAAAATGTGACACTGGGGCACTAAGCTGACATGTGGGGCACGACTCGCAGTGTTTTTTAACATCATTATATATTGCCGGCCAGTAGAACCTCTGGAGAACCCTCTCCTGCGTTTTGTCAGTCCCCAAGTGTCCCCCAAGAACATGGTTATGTGCCATGTCAAGCACCTGACGCCGGTACGGCTTAGGCACCAGAAGCTGTTCCACAATCTCATCCTTAATCTTAGTGACTCTATAGAAAAGATCATTAGTCACAGAAAAATGTGGAAATCTTTTCTCAGCATCTGGTTCCTGAGGTACCCCATTCATGACAGCAACCTGCTCTCTCGCATTTTTGAGAGTGGGGTCCTGTAACTGTGCAGTCCCAAAATTATCCCTAGACACCTCTAAGTCTGGTATATTTTGCTCAGTGGGAGGAGCTTCCTCCTCTCCAGCCAGGACCTGCAAAGGAAAACAATCATTTTCATCCTGCACACTTTTATCATTTACAGGGGGCAATGCAACAACCTTAGGAGTATCCTCACTCCTTTCGGGGGATTTTCTTTTTCCCCAGAGAGCCCAGAATAATGGAAAATCGCGCCCCAATATTACGTTATGCATGAGGTTTTTAACCACACCCACTTCATATTGTACGGTGCCTTGTTCAGTCCCGACTTCAGCCAGCACTATAGGGTACACTTTTGTATCCCCATGTATACAAACAACACTCATATGCTTTTTACACTCAAAGTCGCCAGCCACCAGGCTGGCATGCACCAAGGTTACGAGGCTTCCTGAGTCCAGCAACGCCTTAACAGGAAAATCATTAATTGTAACGTTGCAGATTTGCGGTTCAGTCTCTAGTCCAGGAACTGCAACACAAGATGGTTCCGCAAATAGCGACTGACGCCGATTAGCCTCACATTCCATGGGCTCAGTGGTAAGAGGGCAATGGGCAGACACGTGTCCCGTCTCATGGCATCTCCAGCACCGGATAGAGCCTGGTCTCCTTGGCAAGGAGTCCTTTTTGGGGCCACTTAGCCACCCGGGACCATCCCCAGTCTTTTGCCCCTGAGACACCACTTGAGCCCTTTTTCCTCCCTCAGCACCCCTCCACACTCCCCCAATAGATGGAAGTCTCTTACCAGCTGATGGCACAGATCTGGCACTCCGGGGAGGTGAGGAGGCTGCAGAAACATCACGGAGGTAGTCCTCAGTCGCCTGGAACCTCTCCACAAGGTTGACAAGTTCGTTTGCATTCTTAGGGTCACCTTGTCCCACCCAGCGTTGCAGGTCAGCAGGAAGTGCTCGGTGGTAGCGATCCATCACAACCCTCTCTAGGATCTGTGCAGGAGTAGAAGTGTCTGGCTCCAACCACTTTCTCGCCAAATGGATCAGGTCATACATCTGGGACCTCGCCGATTTGTCCAAACTGTAGCTCCAGTTGCGTACCCTCCTGGCACGGACCGCAGTAGTAACGCCTAGTCGGGCAAGTATCTCCGCTTTTAGCCGAGTATAGTCCTTAACCTCTTGCTCACTGAGGTCATAGTAGGCCTTTTGAGGTTCCCCTGTTAAATAGGGCGCAATTACCTCTGCCCACTCAGCGACTGGTAACTTCTCTCGCTCAGCCGCACGCTCAAACCCAGTTAGGAAGGCCTCAACATCGTCCTCAGCAGTCATCTTTTGCAGCGCTCGCTGCACAGCTCTTCTCACATCAAAAGTCTCTGGAGCGGCTCGCACCACTGTGTGGGGGTTAGCAACCACAGGCGCCTCTTGTTTTGCAATCAGGTGTTCAATAAGTTGTCTATTGGCCTCTATCTGAGCCCGTTGCAGTTGTTGTTGGGCAGCCATGGTCTGTTCATGTCGTCTATTGGCCTCTATCTGAGCCTGTTGTTGTTGCAAACTCACTTGCATAAACTGCTTCAGCATCTCCTCCATGTTGCCCGACTGTTCTTGGAGTGTAGTTGCAGCTTTCACCCAAGACATAAGCAGCTGTAGCCAAGTCTGTCCACACCGTTGCCCCTAGCAACCGTTTTGCCCGCATCCTCCACCAATTGTAGGGATCTTCCCGGGGGATGGTGTGTTTGGACACAGTTCACGGCAGACTCAGACGTTATAAAAGCAGATCTTGGCGTTTATTCATAGCATAAACAGTCCAGCAAACAAAACATACAGCAACCACGTGCTTCTTTTGTGTCCAAACAAAATAAAAGACCTAGCCCGTCTGGGCGCTTGCTAACAGGTTCTTCTCACCTATCTGGCAGTTTCAAAACACAGCGTTAGCCTGGATATCGCAGGGTGAGTTTATAGCTCCAGCAGTGGCTGCGTTCGCAGCTTCCTTCAAACACACACACAGGCTGTTCATTCCTGGCTGAGAGCAATAGCCTGCAGTCTCTGCAGAGCTTTTACCTCCCAGGCTAATTAGAATCAGAGCTCACCTGATTCAAAACCCAAACCGGATCGGGGAGGTGTGGAATGACAGGTCCCTCTACCAAACCTACCTGCCATTCCATATAAATCCAGGCCCGGCAAAATTAAACAACACCTCAGCAGCATATCACTGCTGGGAAACAAATCAATCCTGGACTTACCATCTCACCCAGCGTAGTAACCTAGGTGAAATGTACACCCCCTCGATCACTTCTCCAGTGACATGTCTACAATATATATAATAGTGCTAATGCTTGAAGTCATGGACACAAAAAAAGTGCTAAGTGCATAAATCAGAGACAGTTACAGTCAATTTAAAAAATAAAATGGAGAACACCAAATTACCAGACCCTAAGGGTTAGCAGCACAACCGTTCCACAAGACAATAAGGGGGAGAAAAAATGCAGCAGGAACACCTGCGCACGCGGCTACCCGTGCCGATTCAGCCCGCAGCTGAAATTAGCTGTTTATCTTTAGTGTAGCACATTGTAATTATCAGGTGGTGCACCCCCATTTGTGGTACTTTGGTTTTTCTTTCTTTTAGTAATGTCCTCATGCTTACCTTAACTCCCTTTCCTCTTTACATTGTTTATTTTTCTTGTGCCTTCTACAGTAGTTATAAACAGATGTGTATTTCTGAACACATTACTATGATTTTAATGAACCATAAATGACTGACATCACAAGCGTTTTAACTTTTTGTGTATTTATTTATATACATTTTTGAATTTCCTTTACTGTTAAAATATATATATTTTTTAATTGTTTGCATTGTTTTTTATTAAAGTAAAAAATATAAATGTATTTAAAACATTTTAATATAAAACTATATACAAATATTTGGTGGCAGGCTCCCAGTGTGTTATTCATTTGGGGTCCCCATCGATGCGGCCAGCTCCTCTATTTCCCCCACCAGCCTATGCGCAGCACCAGTTAATTGTTGCAGGTGCTCGCATTATGGTTTCCTGTTGCTCACGGGTGAAGTGCATAGGGGCCATCTTGGGGAGTTCCTAACGGTTATGTGGCATGCCCAGCAGTTTCCGCACTGACATAGTAGGGAGGTATAATTTCTTAAAGGGTAGGCGCCACCGCAACTATACTGTCTGTGTACTTATGACAAGGAAGAAACGCAGCCACAAGAGCCGAATAGCAGAATCGCCAAGGCATACGCCAGCAATAGCCTTTGCCTTCCACCTCAATACAACACAGTGGCAGGCCAGCTACCAGAACCAGCAGAGCCACTCCTTCACATACTGCTCGCAAAGCCAAGTCTCAGTCATGTAAGACTGTTGAGCCAACCAGGGCTTCAACTAGGCAAAGGCAATCTACTTTGAAACGTCAGTGTTTATCCAGCCTCCAAGTAAAACGTAACTTTTAATTTATCTTGTTAAAAAATAGCCAACCATAGAAAAATGCCAATATAAGTGAAAATAAAGCAGGGACCCAGAAGCCAGCGAGTCCTGCCACCAGAACCCTGTTACGCATTTCGGGCCATCATGATTAAGGGCCCCTGTGGCCCGAAATGCGTAACGGGGTTCTGGTGGCAGGACTCGCTGGCTTCTGGGTCCCTGTTTTATTTTCACTTGGCATCATCTTGGCATTTTTCTATGGTTGGCTATTTTTTAACAAGATAAATTAAAAGTTACGTTTTACTTGGAGGCTGGATAAACACTGACAATTATCTGTAATTTGGGAGGACTGCTGAATGGATTCCCTCTTCCGTGGCTTTATGTGGATGTGGTGAGCTGGCTACTTTACTTGCTTACTGCTTTACTTGCATACTGCTCAAACATCATTAGAAAGCAAGTGCAGTAAGGGCAAGGGGAAGAGTAGGCCAACACACATTAGCCCCCCAAAAACACCCTCTCCCACTGGAGGCCAGCTAGAAGAATCTAATATTGAGAGCCCCGTCTCACCATCTGCATCAAAGGCTACATCTTCCTGGGCCAGCCAAGAACACACACCCAGCCCCCAAGCAAGCCCTGTTCAGTCAGTAGGCAGTGAAAGATCTTCATATTCATCATTAACACCTCAACCACAAATGTCACCCATTCTGCAAAGTCCCCAGGATGATGCAGACCGGCCATCTGTTGGGCAAAACCTGTGGCGTGGGCGCTTTAGTGAGGGCCAATGTATGGCATTGGCTAAGTTTTCTGACTTAAACTATGCCATTTGCCAGAAAATTAATAAGCACAAGCTGCATGGGTAATAATGGTTGGTTTGGTTGTTTTGGTTGAGGTTGTGCATGACCTGCTCATTCCAAATTTTTTTTTCTTGTTCAAGGTTGCAAACAGAAGGTGGATATCCTGTCAAACTACAATTTACTGCTGCTGAAGAACTGGTCTATGGATTAATACACCCAGCTACACTCCAGGGCTTGCCAGGGACTATGGACCATAATATTGAGGTAGTAGGTTGGTATTTAAATGAATGTTTGATATTTAATTGCAAACAGATGGTTTTAAATGGCGTACAAACATATTGCCAAATTGCTCCACAACAAATAACAGTTGCAAGTTCTGGTGCCAATACTTCTAGGCATGTATTAGCAAGGAGTCCTATTAATCAAGAATTCGATCTGGTAAGTGTAATGTGCACAAACTGGTGATGCATGTCACATCATGCACTTCAAGGTGAATAACAACAAGCTAAATACATTCTTAACTCTCCCTACAGACACCCCCCATAATGGCAGACATACATGATCTTGAGGAGGATGACAACATGCACCAGGTTCTGCAGCACCAGTGGCCTAACCAAATAATGCAGCCACAACATCTGCCCCCCTACTGGAAATACAGCAACAGCTGCCCCTGCACCAGCTGCAGCCTACAACACTCCCTCTGCAGCAGCAGACTCAACCACGCCCTCTGCTGCCACATCTCGATCCCCGAGACCAGCATGGGCAGCAGCTGGACCAGCAGGAACCATCACTTACATGGCCGAGCTCTGCTGCAGAGGATTTGCCATCCCCATCTCAAAATGTAGCTAGCCCAGGACCACCGCCAGATGCATGCATCCAAACCCAGGGAAGAGGACAACAGCCTCTGCAACGTCACCATCTTACCTTGGTGAGGTGTGTGCAGCTGATGGACTCAGCTTGGCGACTGGATAGCCGCACATTCAGGCAAACCAGTGAAAGGTTCCAAGAAAACATTTCCACACACATGAACCAAATACAAAATAACCTACATTCCATGCTGGAGGAAATGCAGACCAGCCACAGACAGAGGGAGGCAATGCTGAAGCAGTGGCAGATGCTCAATGCTACCCTGGCACAGATGGTGGCAATTTTATAGACCCGACAACCGGTTTGTTTGTGTATGTAAAGGCTATTTTACATGAGTTACACTCATGGCCACAGAAAAAAAACCTGAACGAATAGTTAATGTTAATTAAAAACAACAATAAAATAAAATGACTTAGGACAAACAAAGGTTTTTTTGAAGGAAATTTAATTGTAAATAAATCAAAAAGTCAAACAAGTACAACAGACTGCTAACAAACACATTACATAAAGCTTAACTAAAATGAGACAAAATAAGGTGCTCCCTGACAGACTGACCAGAGGCACTCTGGGTGCCCTGATACACATTTTCTGGTATGTCAACAATTGCTGGAGAGGGGAATACATCCAGATATTGGGACACCTTCTGCATATGATGGCAAAGTTATGTAAAATCATGCATGCAACAATGATTTTTATTACTTTTGGGGGCTGGTACTGGAGAGCCCTCCTGTATGATCCAGACACCGGAAACGGCTCTTCAGCAATCCAAATGCCCACTCAACAACAGCCCTGGTCTTCCGATGTGCCCGGTTGTAGACGTCATGTGGCCGCGTCTGAGGCCCCAGGACTGGGGTCATTAGCCACGGGAGCAGGGGGCATTCCGAATCCCCTAAAAAACAAACATAATAATATTAAAATTACATTACAATAACAGCAAATGCATTAAAATCATTATCATTTAATCAGATGGGAAAAGAGCATAGGGGGAGGCAGGGGACTCAGTGAAAATTACAATAGTTACACATGGAAATTGAAACTAAAAATAAATATAAAACTTACCAAGTAGCCAACCACCAGACAACTCACCAGACTAAAAACACCCGTAGAGACTGGAATTCTGAAGGATATAGGCATCGTGGGTGGAACCAGGAAAACCAGCCATGACACTCAGAAACCTGAGGTCAACAACACTTTGCACATTGATGGAATGTCCCAGCTTACGGTTCCTGTAATTAGAAGAAAAAAAATACTTTCAAGCACACCTACAACTACATAAGAATAGTATAAAATGTTGCCATTAAAATTGGTAAGGGTGGCTTATTATTTTATATTGGGTGGCCAGAACATTACTTAAAAAATAGAAATGATACTTTAGAGTGAAAAAGATACATTAAACTTGAAGTAATGGTAGATTTAGGTCTACATTAAAATATACAATGCAAGGCAACATTAAAATAAATTTGGCAATCAACATAAAAACAGTACTACATACTTTGGAACTAAGGAAGGATGGCAAGGAAAAATATCTAATATAATAAAAATATACCTGTATAGATGCTCATCAGCAGCTGGAGGCACCAGCAGTATGTGCGTACAGACGATAGCACCCATGATGTTAGGCATATCGGCAATGTCATAAAATCCAAACTTCAATGCATTCCAGGCTACCACGTTGTCAGGGAAACAGATGTATTTTTGAAACATGGTAGCCATGCCATCGAGAAACTTGTTTAGTGTGCGGCTCAACGTAGGCTGGGACATGCCCACGGAGAGGGTGTTCAGCCTCTGGAATGAGCCGTGCGCAAGAAATTGAAGGCAGCAAACCAATTTGGTCATGCCTGCAATTGCATGCCCCTTGCTTGTGGTAGAAGCCAACCAACTCACTATACAGTTTCTCGAAGGAAACGCTGTTCAGTCGGGTGAGCTCGAATAGCTCAACATCATGCGTGCGACCGATATCCAAATGTGGACGATGCAACCTCAAATCCGACATACAGATGCATAGAATGCCGCTTAGCTGCAGGCGCTCATATTACTCCACGTAATCTGCCTCCATAACGCTGCAACTCACACCACGACGGCACACTTTCACCAGGAAATAGACCCCATAAGTTGGGCGTGAAAACATGCTCTGAATAATGTGCAAGCCCAGACTAATAATGCATTATTTGCGTGAACGCGAATACTTTACTACAAAAATACGATCAACGAAAACGCTTACTCGCGCAAATGAAAATGCCAATACGCACCAAAAAAGACACAAGAAACTTGAAAATGCCTGAAAATTCTCTCAAAAAATACACAAACACATGTTTTTTCATGCGAAAGTTAAGTTAAGAGGCTGTGAATCAACACCATTATGTGCACCAGATTATGACATAAAAATATTATGGTAATGATTTTACTCACAGTGTGTTCAACTGTGACCTTGATTTTTAACCAAATTTATAAAATAGATTATAGGACTGGTTGCAGGCTGACAGGGTTTGGGTGCTGTGGCCCCTTTTTACGAGTTGTCTTTAACTGTGTTTCCTGCTGTAATACAGATAAAGAAACAAAAAAAGCAGTGGTCATGGCCACATCCTTTGTAGCTTTTGCATAGCATGCTATCACTTTTCTCACTGAGCTTCTGCCACTTAGCTTGCCACCAAAGCCATTCTGTTTCTTTTAATTTATATGCAAATGGGATCAAAATTTTCAGTTTTACTGCAATTATCTGTTCATCAAGACTTCTACTAGAAATTCTCTGTTGCTTATATTACCTACGTGGCCACTAGACTTGTTTTTTAAAAAAAAAGTTGATCAGGTTTAAAATTCGTGGACTTGCCATAAGCTCTTCTGCCAGCAATGCTGTTATTCAAAAATGCATACTCCTGCATCTTGTTGACTTAGAGGCCGATTCATTAATAGCGCCAGGTAGCGCCAGATGAGCGACTGTAGCGTGATTTTTTCAGCGCCAGCCAGTATTCGCTGTGCTTGGCCGGCATTAGCTTGATGACAGCGACTCAGTCGGTGTGCGGTAATGTTGAATACGGGCTTAGGGGTCGCTGTTTCACAGGTTCAGCGTTGTATGTGAGCGCCTGACAACGAATGGCCAGAGCGAACGGCTAGCTTCATATTCATTAACAAATCACGCTCCGAATGTGCTGTCGCTGTCCATTCCTTGTTTAAACCCCAGAGCGCTGGCGGCGATGGGTGTTAACTAGTTTTTAACCCCTAAACAACCATATTTTTTGAATGTAACATTATACATGTTTATAGAATCATTTTGTAATATGAATACATTAATATCAGACCTGTTAGATCAATTCTGCACAAATTATTTTTAAAAAATTTTTTGACTTAAAAATAAAAAATAACATTGCAGAAGTGGTCTCCGAATTTTTGACATTAAAAAAAAAAAAAAAAAAAAAATTAATACCAATTAATTATGATTAATTATAGATTGCTCCATTGAAATGCATTGGACATCGCCAGGGAGCGACAGCTCATACCTGGCGCTGTGAGGGAATTTGCAGCGGCGCTGTTCGGTCCAGGCGGCTTCATGATGAATGCCGCGCTAGCCGTCGCTCTCGCCGGCGCTAGCCTCATTTTGCTTGATAAATGCGTCATTGTGACCGCCGCCGGGCATACTTGAGTCGGTAGTCGCCGTTAGCTGCCGCTACCTGGCGCTCGTCAGACACTACCTGGCGCTAGCCCGTGACAAATAAGGGCCCTAGTCACCTGGCTCATCCTTATAGAGAAAAAGTGAAAAAGCTCTTACCCCTCTACTAGTAACCTCCTGAAGCAAGGCAAGCCATCAATAGCCACTCACAAGTTCAGTAATCAAGATAAGTCGAGCTTCCACTAGGTCCCATAAAAATAGCCTTTATTCCATTCAGTGAAATTATATGACCATATAATGTCCATGTTACACATCCAGCGCCACTTTTTCTTCTTGCCAGCAGAGGGCTCCCAAGACCCCATGCAATCACATATGCCCGGGCTGACCGATTCCCTCCCCCGGGCATCCAAAATCGGGATGCTCAGCTGTGTGAAACCCCCCAGGTCGGCCCATACACTTAACTTGCTTCCCGGTCCCGGCGCATGACCGCGGCCACATCCCCGCCACCCCTGCTATCCCTTTAGCAGGGCATTTGTGAATGGCTTACCCATGCTCATACCTGCAGACACCTTTTAACAGCCATTAATAGATTATTGGATAAAAGGTACTGTGACGATTGCACGGGTTGATCAGAACTATTGATCGTTCATCTGATCATACCAGCCAATCGTACCCCACGTGTGTCACTGCAATTGTTCAATTAGCAACACGCGTGGCTATAAATCGCTGCCACCAGAACCCAAACAGGGTTCAACTCTATATAAGCCATACACAACACAATCAGATCAAACTGATCGATCGACCCATAACCCCTTCCAGGCAGGGGCGATCGAGTGTCCTAGATGAGTAAGGTTGCCAGGCTCTTCAGAAATAGTGTGAGCTTTTTAGATCCCTAATTCAGAGCATCAGTGACCCTCTGCTGTATTTTTAGAATTTATTTAAACAAACAGAAAACCACAAAAACAACAAGAAACAGGTGATAAAAACAGCATTAACTATACAACTATAAATAGAAATTACAAATAAAAAAAAGGTGAAAAATATACTTAAGAGTCTGTCTGGGCTGCAGTTTGTGTCAGTCCCAACACGGTTTTCTGGTCTTCTCCTTGACGATGTTAAAAGCAGCATGTGTCACTCTTGATGGTAAGATTGGAGTCAAGGGCCATTCTTTCCAGCCATGCTTATAGCCCCAGAACAATGGGTCTCCCTCTCCCCCTCCCACCAGGGGGCTGGTGTTGGCATCACAGCCTCAGTATATTCCAATCTCATTTCTGCTATATGATGCCAACTGACCACATTCCCAGGGAGGGGGTGAGACAAGCAGGAGAGGAACTTTGGGACTTTGTGATCTGTTGTTTATTTGGTTTCCACACTGGGGTGTTATTACTAGGTGGGAGGGGGAAGGATGTGAGTAGGACAGGACACAGTTGAGGGTGTTATCAGGATTGACCTGGCATGTGAGGGTTAGATAGAGGTGAAACCCCAGTGGGAGGGGGGATAAGAAATGAGGGGTTTACACCAAGCAGGCAGGTCAGCTAAAGTATATATATATATATATATATATATATATATATTACCCCAACATACACACATAGAGAAATAAAATACACCTAGGATGTTCTTTCACACCTTCCCCCATTAAGAGGTTGGCTGGAGGGAAATAGCAGTTTCCATTTTTAGCCGACTGACTACTGCTGGTTCGGCTTATCGTGATAGCCCATCCGCATTACCATGGTTACTCCCTTTTTTATGTTGAATGCTGAAATCATATTGCTGGAGAATTAGGCTCCAATGGTGTAACTTACCGTTGTCACCGGCAACTCGATTCAGCCAACTTAGGGGGTTGTGATCAGTTATCACCGTGAAATTCCTGCCATATAACTAGTGTTGGAGTTTCTGTAATGCCCACACGATCAATAAGCATTCCTTTTCCATATCGTGGCATACGCCACTTCACGACGGAACAGCTTCCTACTCAGATAGAGGATGGGGTGTTCTTCCCCGGCGTGATCCACTTGGCTTAGCACTCTTCCCAAACCATAAGCGGAGGCATCGGTTTGCACCAGAAATCGCTGAGCAAAGTCTGGCGCCTGCAGAACTGGGGCACTGGCCAATGCCTTCTTCAGGGTCTGAAAGGCTTGTTCGCATTCAGGGGTCCAATTTATCAACCTGGGCATCTTCTTTTTGGTCAAGTCTGTCAGGGGTTTGGCTATGGCACTGTAATCCCGGACAAACTTCCGGTAGTACCCTGCTGTCCCCAGAAAGGACTTGACCTGCTTCTGGGTTTGGGGGGTGGGCCATGCCATAATGGCCTCAACCTTCCCTGTGTCAGGCCGCAGGTTGCCCCCTCCTACCTGCTTTCCCAGGTACTGGACCTCGGTCATGCCCACCTGACATTTGCTAGGTTTTGTCGTCAGGTTGGCGGCAGCAAGTACCCTCTGCTCAGGTCCATGATTGTGATATAGCGAGCAGCCGCCAGCTTATCCAGCAGCTCATCAATCCTGGGCATGGTGTAGGCATCAGAGGTGGTGATAGCATTTAGTTTCCTGTAGTCCACACAGAACCGGGTAGTCCGGTCCTTCTTAGGGACTAAGACTACGGGCGATGCCCATGGGCTGTGGGATTTCCTAATTACACCTAGGGTAAGCATCTCCAAAATTTCCTTTTCATGTCTGTACCTCCAAGGACACATGGTAAGCAGTCTGTCTGATACGGAGATGCGTACCTCGCACGCGGTGGACTGCCAGGTGGGTTCGCCCAGGTCTCACGGTGAAGGTGTCAGGGTATTTCCCTAGCACATTCGAAAGTGGCACTACCTGTCCCAGCTGGCTGCCCTGTGGTGAACAGGGCAGTCAAGTGCACCCCCTCTGGGGCCAAGGACTCAGCCACCGCCATTCTTGCAGCACCAGCTCTGGTAACTGCGAGTACAGGCGCCATCACATTAACAGGGAAACGTGTGACAGTTACATCCTGATCACTTACCTGCCCAGGTTCACTGACCTTCTCCTCTCCCCTTCTGGGAGAATAAGACACTCCAACCCCTCTCCCTCTCTTTGCCCATCCCTAGGGCTCCCTGGTGCCTCACCTGCAAAGGTCCAGAGGACAGAGTTGGGGACTCCACAGAATCAGCTACGGGCTCATAGTTGGAGACTAACCTGCCCAGGTCCCCACCGAGCAACACAGCCGTGGGTATCTCATTAGATACCCCCACTTCTTTTATCCCTCTACCCACCCCCCAATCAATGTACACCCTTGCATGAGGAGAGTACATGAGGATGGACTCCCCCCACTCCAGTGAGGGTCAGGAATCTCTCTGGGATTAGATTTTCTTTACTGATTAGGTCCGGGTGGACTAAGGTCACCTCTGCTCCAGTGTCCCGAAGCCCAGTGACCACTCGATTGTCGACCACCACGGGTTGGAGATTGGCATTGTCGGGCCTGGCGTTGCCCCGCACCATCATCACAGAAGAGCGGGGGGTGCTCGTCTGGCTAGCTGTCCAGTCGCAGATGCCCAATCTTTCCACAAAGGTAGCAGGTGTCCACTTGACACCAGAGGCTTCACGGAAGGGTTTCTGGGAGGTCTGGCAGGCGGGTGATGGTCTTTCTTCTTTCCAGCTAATAGGGGGCGCACGACGGCCATCAGACACCCGAGTGTGCACATAGCTGTCGGCCAGTTCGGCTGCTTCTCTGGCCGAATTAGGTTTGCGCTCCAACACAAACTGTCTGAGGTCAGGGGAGCAAATGTGCATGAATTGGTCTTGCACCATCAAGTCCTCCAGGGTATCATAAGTGTCCTTTTTGAGGCCATGGACCCACTGCCGAAAGGTGGTACGCAGTCAGGCCAACAGGTCTAGGTAACTGTCCACGGGTCCCTTTTGCAGTGATCGTAACCGTCGGTGGTAGACCTCTGGGGTGAGCTGATACTTTTCAATAATGGAGTCTCTTATTGCCTCATAGTCCCCATCTTTCTTAGGAGGCAGCTCAATGAATGCCTCCAAAGCCTTGCCCTTCAGCCCTGGGGTTAGGCACAATGACCACTGCGACCGTGGCAAATGATGCTGGCGGCAGATCTTCTCAAAGGACTGCAAGTACACGTCCCAGTTTGTGTCCAATGCTGGGAACTTTGGGGCAGAACCCACAGTTAGAAATGCAGAGTCCACTGAAGGTAAGCGAGGTGCAGGGTCGGGGATGGCGGGCAACTTCCCGCTCTGCCTGAGCAGCTTCCCGCTCTGCCTGGCTCTCCAGGAACTGTTAATAGGTCTTTGAATTGGTGGCACTTAGTTGGATCAGGACCGACTGGAGCTGGGGGTCCCTGTAAGAAGCAGAGAGGCTAGGGCTGGGAGACCCAATGGGAGCAGGCACTTCAACAACCACCTCAGTCTGGGAAGGATCAGCAGTGCTGGAACATGCAAGTCTATCTATTACGGGCTGCATTGGTTCCTCCAAATCGGCTTCATAGAGCGATTGCACTATTCTTTTGTCCAATCATAAACGGGCAACTGTCTGCGCTGGCATTCATTGATCAAATCGTCTTTGCTCATTCGCTTGTACAGCGCCAGCCCAGATATGTCACCAAAAACAAAGCAATGGGACAAAAAAAAAAAAAAAGAGGGGGCCAACAATTGCTATCTGCTTATTTACCGTCACAACTATGCACCAATAAAATAACTGATTAATTTAAATAAAGTCCTTCAACACAGCGTAACTTAACACAACACTTATGCTCTAAATTGAAAGAAATGAAAAGGTGATCCCACAAGCTGTTAACCAATTTGTGACGATTGCACGGGTTGATCAGACCTATTGTTTCCCGGTCCAATGGCACATGTGCAAGTCGCGGCCACATCCCCGCCACCTCTGCTATCCCTTTAGCAGGGCATTTGGGAATGGCTCACCCATGCTCATACCTGCAGACACCTTTTAACAGCCATTAACAGATTATTGGATAAAGGGTGCTGTGATGATTGCACGGGTTGATCAGACCTACTGATCGTTCATCTGATCAGACCAGCCAATCGTACACCACGTGTGTCACTGCAATTGTTCAATTAGCAACAGTCGTGGCTATAAATCGCTGCCATCAGAACCCAAACAGGGCTCAACTCTATTTAAGCCATACACAACACAATCAGATCAAACGGATCAATCGACCCACAACTACTTCCAGGCGGGGGCGATCGAGCGTCCTAGGTGAGTAAGGTAGCCAGGCTCTTCAGAAATAGAATGAGCTTTTTAGATCCCTAATTCAGAGCATCAGTGACCCTCTGCTGTATTTTTAGAATTTATTGAAACAAACAGAAAACCACAAAAACAACAAGAAACAGGTGATAAAAAAACAGAATTAACTATAAAACACGGTAAATAAGATAAATAGCAATTACAAATAAAAAAAGGTGAAAAATATACTTAAGAGTCTGTCTGGGTTGCAGTTTGTGTCAGTCCTCACACGCTTTTCTGGTCTTCTCCTTGTCGATGTAAAAAGCCGCATGTGTCACTTTTGATGGTAAGAAAATGAGATATCTCCTCAACAAACAAAGCTGCAAAAGTTAAAAGATCAGTTTCTTGCTTTACAAAAGAATGTGCAGGAATCAGAAAGGTACAGAAGGCGACTGCCAGAAGCACCAGTAAAGAGAACCAGTCTTCCCTCAGAAATATCCATCCACAAGGAATTTTAAAAAAGGAGGACAGATCGAGAAGCAAGAACAGAAAGAGAGACTCTCTTACTCTAATCTAATTCACCAGATAGACTTGAGGTGCAAAAAAGATACCATGAGGGAGATTTCATTGCGGCAGTAGTAAAAGCCATCAGTCCAGGGTTACATCTCAGGAACATGCTAGAAATGAAGATCAATCTCACCCGGCTCCAGTTGAGAACCATCTTGAAGGGACATTACAAGGAAGAAAGTACTTCTGATCTATACCCCCAGCTGATTAACATCTCTCAGGACAACAAAGAATTCCCTCAATACTTCTTGTTCAGAGCTATTGTGCTTTAAGAAAGACTTTTATTTGCATCAAAAGAAGAAGAAGCCGATGAGAGGTTTGATGCAGAGTTAGTCCAGAAGTTTCTCAGATAAGTATGGGCAGATGTCTGGAAGCACCCCACATCACAGATAAAGAGCTGATACAAAAAATAATTGATGCTGACAGTCATCAGAAGTTAAAGAAGAACTCTGCAAGCAAAATAGCCAAGGTGAATCCAGCTGGAATCGTGGGTGTGCAGAAAGGGGATGCCAGAGAAGCTGACCCTGCCCTTAGTCCGGCACCAGTCACCATAAAGGCACCACTTAAAGAGACAGTAACTCAGACTAACTGGGAAGCATTAGTGAATGATCTCTGAGCAGAGTTAGCTGAGGTGAAAAGAGCACTGAGATAGACCACCTCTTACTTGTGAGGACTGCCTGATCTCCAATCAAGGTAAAGCCTGTTGCCACTGTCTAAAGTGTGGTGAAGAAGGACACTTCGCCAAAGAGTGCAGATCACTTTACTTCAAACAGTAAAAGGGCAGAGGGTTGCTGGTGAGGGGCAACAAGTAACCTCAATCCCAAAGCAGTCTCAACCTAACCGAACTGCGTTATTTGAGGCCGCCTAGAGTGAAGAGTGGCTGTGCTAGTACTGACCACAGGTGTGTGACCATCTTCAACAACTGCAAGAGAGACAGAATTACTAGTGTTGAATGTGACAGTTCTTCAATCTACCCCCCTGCAGAAGACAGTACCTCATAAAACCAGCCCAAGCTAATTGATTTCGTTGGTGTATGGTTGGTGTAAAGTGCATGATCCAATGTAAACTGGATGGAGTTGCTTTTAAAGCTCTGTGGAACACAGGAGCTCAAGTTAGTATTCTCTGAAGACTGGAGGCAACAACACTTACCTCAAAGAACTCCGGCCAGTGGATGAACTTGTAGGGCCTAGAGCAATCAGCGGCTGAGCGACAAACCAGACAGAGATACCCTTCTTGGGATGGGTAGAAGTGACATTTCAACTCTATGCTAAGAACAGCAGTCCTCACAAACTGTTAGTACCATTCCTAAATACCAGTGACCAGAGTCAATCATTGGATATTATGTGATTGCTGAGGTGATCCACAAGACGGCGACCCTTACTCCTTGGATTCAATAGCCATGTCCTTTGCTTTACCAAACAGAGCAACAGAAAGAGTTGTGCAAGCCCTGAGAAAGACAGAGACAGCAGTGGCTGTTCATGAGGTCAAGATAGGCCTGCGCCCAACTACAGTCCCTGCCTATACAGCCATGGGAGCAAAGTGTGGTGTGCGAGTAGGACCCAAACCACAACCACAGAAGATCCTCTTTGTGCCTCAAGACCTTGTACAGCTACCAGAAGGAATCATCACAGGTGAGACCTTAGTAACTGTTACTTACAGTGGTTTTGCTAAAGTGACTGAGTTGGTGATGAACTCCACAAAGCATGAAGTGAGGCTTGACCCTAAAACTTCTTTGGGACACCTTGAAAATATCAAGACTGTATATCCAGCTAGTGTGAGACTAGTCCAGATGTCTCCTGAAAGCACCAAACCAACAGAAAACCCTGAAACAGCTGATCCAACCAGTTGCCTCAATAACTGCTGAACCAGAGAATGAACCAACTTTAGAAGTTTAACCTGATGATGCAGAAACTGAGACATCAGAAGAATTGTCAAGTAGAAAGGTATCTACTACAAAAAGAAAAAAGATCTATGACTTTAACCTGTTACACATTGGGTAAACCAAGTACCGTACCAAGAAATGTTCATTTGAAAAAGGTTTCCTTACCTGCTTACCAGGAAATACAACCTGAGTGGTACCTACCAACCCCCTGTTTTTCAGAGAACGTTGAACCTTTTTATTATACTTTTTGATGGACTAAGGACATACAAATGTTCTATCACTTAGTATAGTGTATAGTTAGGTTTAAAGACTCAAGAGATAACAAAAAATCAAACGTTGAGCCAAAGAAACTATTTATTGGAACATGCGATATTTATTTAACCATTTGCATTCTTTTCTCCTCCTTTACAGAAAACCTTCGGAATGTATTTAGAATTTAAAGAATAGGATGTTATTGTCCTTGTTATTATTATTTATATTTAAAAACATGTTTACGTGTTAGGTAACCACCTCCCTTCCACTTCTAGAAACACTTAAAGAAGCACTATCCTAAAAAAAGGTTAAAAAATAATATAAATATGCTGGATGGAAAGCAGAGGGGTGACTTATACACCTGGCATCAGGAAAGATTGAGCCAGGTTTATATTTTTTATTTTAATGGAAGAAAAGGCTCAGTGACCCCCCATAGACTATACCTGTCACCCCTGGATTTTATTCCTACCAGGAGAAGAAAACCACAAGCTTGGCCAGAGTTTTATTCAGTTCTGGTGTATAGGTGACCTCCCCTCTCATTAGCCAAGGTGTTTATATGGATTTTTAATATTACACAATTTCGCGATAGTGCTCCTTTAACTATTACAGTAGGAATTTAGGAAACACACCAAATATCAGTCTAACGCGGGTACCACTGAGTGTGAATACTAATCAAATGCTCAGTGGAAACCATTTTAAAGGAGTAGAAACCCATCCCAGATCATAACTTTGGTCAGATAGGCCAAATAAACCTGCCTTCACCGGTGTAATCTGATTATATCGAGGGGGGGAGTGTGGCCTGGCAAAAAAGAGGTGGGCATGAAACACTACAAACATCTCTGCACATCTCTGCACAGTAAACAGTAAAGCTGTATGTAATAAGGGACAGCAGCTACACAGTTAATAGGCAGAAGCTGCTGGAAGTGATATCACAGGGAGAGACCCAATGCAGTTTCGAAAACATAGATGATAAATATCTCTGCTACTTCGTGTTATAGCCAATTCAAAGAGGATGTGAGGGAGTGTGTAGTGAGTGCACCAGAGTTATAGTACAGTGCACGTGAGTCAGCTAAAACCCGATGGGGTGAGTAGAAGGCTTAGTGAAGCAAACACAGAGAGAGAATGTGGAATCAAGAGCACTTTTTGGGGAAGTTAAAACACACACAGAAAGGGAAGCAGAAGAGCCTGGCAAGCCAGTTGAATAGGACAGCGTAACCCTCAAATGAATAGATTTGAGCCCTGGCGGATCCGGGAGCCAGTACACTGAAGACCATAAGAAAGATACTGAAAGTTGTATAGTCCCAGTCCCTTTTGAGACCATGGATACAGAGACTGTCATTGTTTAAACTGAAGTTGCTGAACAGAGAGTTGTTGTCCAGTCCAGTTAGTGGCCTGTGCAGCAATCGCAAGTGCAGCTTCTTCAGCTGCATGTTATTATTCGTGACCAAAGAAGCTGATTGTAGGAGAGCCGGGTCTGCACCATGGGAATGCCATGAGGTATGGTTGATTTTAGGTACCACCAGAGGGGAGCTCATGTAGCACCAGTAGTACTAGAACCCCTTATCTAGAGTGAAAATGAAGGACCCTTGATTAGATCCTGTGTAGCATCTTTTTTCTTGGTGTTTCTTTTCTATCTTCTTTCCATGTAATATTCCCCTTCATTCTTAAAGGTTCTTCTATTTCCAGGAAGAGGTTCTTAATAGGATTGCTGGCACAGTTGTTTCACGGGTTCAGTTATTTTGCATAAGTATTTTGATAATTTGTAAATAGTTGTCTCTTAAACAGGTCCAAAAGTCATATTCGGGATGTCCCCAAGGAATCATGGAAACTGGACCAAAATTCAGTTCAGTTAGGTCGGGTTTAGCCGGACCATAAGGTCATGTTGATATCTTTAGTTCTTTAGGGTTATTGTATTTTCTTCTTGGCTGTTCGACATTTCTTGAACATTTAAAATGTGTGGCAAATGGCTCTGATTGGACGGGAGGCAGCAAGTGTGCCATAGGACTGAGAAAAGGTGAGTTTTACAGGGTGTTTGGGGGATGGTATTCACGCAGTGGGGCATTCCAATTCAGGATGCCCCCTGGGTCACGGAACAAAACCATGGATAGTCAGAATTTTAGGTTGTGTTATGCTTTAAGGAAGTGACATTGTGACTGGAGGATGGCGGGTTCAATACCCAGTTGGCAAATGACTGAAGTGCTCTTGAGTCACCTAACCCCCCAAATGTTCTCTGGGCGCTGTTAATACGGCACCCCATCACTCTAGGCACTGTTCACTGGTGGGTTTGCTTACTAACGGCACAGATGGGTTAAATGTGGTAGACACATTCCTAAGTGCAAGTACACAATAGACAAATAAACACAATGTATTATTTTTGTGATACATGTATTATTGTCATCTATCTCTTTTACGAGAAAGAAGAACTACCATATCTTTTCTCAAGATAAGTCAAAACCTAAAAGCAGAAGTGAATCAAATGACTAGTTAGCTTTTGGTAATCAGATAAGTTCTATGATGTAGCAAAGGCAAGTGTGGACAATAAATCTTTTGTTAAATTCACCAATAAAATATCACACTACAGAAAAACATTTCATTAACATATTTGCAGCAAAAATGCTCAGTGAATCCCTTACAAATGTTTTTCTAAGGCATAGTAGTTGTTTGACATACTGTGCCAGGGCATAGCTGCACAGCAGGTTGCTGTTGGGGAACAATGTTAAAAATAATGATATTTCAGTTCCACTTGCATGTTTTTTCCCGCTGCATGCCCTATTGTGGATATACTGGTTTACTTCTTGTTTGTCTTGCATTGTCCAAACAAAAAAATCATAAAGTAAAAAAGCCATGAATGCCACAGGGGCCAGAGGGGTTTCACCACTTTTCATTCTTTTTAATGGCTTTCTATGGCTTGCACACCCCTATTGTGTGGCTCGCTAGTTGTCTAGCCGAACACTAATAGAGGCCTAGCACACTGATGAGCACCCAGGGCTGGACACTGTCAGCATCAACCATTGGGGTAATGCAGTGAGGCAGGTAGAAAAATGTGCTGGCCCGATAAATTCCAGTTCTGAACAGAATGACGTGCACACCAAGTTGTCAAATGTGATGCTATTAGGGACTTAACTGTAAAACTATCCCCTCGATTCAAAGAGCAAAAGTTAATTGATTTCGGATCGAGAATCGTAAGTTTGGGTGGGTGTTAGTCATTTTTTCCTGTTTTTTTGGCCATTTCCGACTCGCACGAGCCTACGTACGATTTCGTATATGCTCTTACGATCATCGGAAGTTCGTTCCTAAATTTTAGGATCAAAACGTAAAACTTAGGATCAAAACGTAAAACTTAGGATCAAAACGTAAAACTTAAGATCAAAACGTAAAACTTAGGATAATCGGATGTGTTTAGGTGTGATTCAGAGAGCAGATTTCCAACCTCTAAATCCGTTTTAAAAGAAAGCCACTGCCGACACCTTTTAGCAGTCGGATTGCTGTTCTTGAACAGGTTTTTTGGCTATGTGGAGGAGTCTGCGCGTCTTGAGCTGCAATGAACTGCATGTATCAGCATGGCCGAGGCCATAAATTGTATGGCAATGCATACCTGATTCAATACATTTCATGTATGCCTTATAAAAGCATTTTAATGTGGACCTTAATTAGTCCTTTGCATGTAAACCTTTATTTTGCAATACATCCATATATTTGCGTTAATTAAAGAAACTTATGTCCTTTGTTATTTATTTTTAAATTGATGTACTAGAATAATATTTTTAGTTTGAATTTATTGGTGTAGTTGTTTACCTTTGCTTTGTTTAATTATTTTAGCTCATCTTTGGTCAGATGCATCACACTTACTGAGGAGAGGAGAGCGGGATAAAGTGCAGGATGTGGGTTACTGCTGTATTTTGCACAGACATAGCAGAGCTGGGGGCACGGAAAGGTCAGAAATCAAAGAATGCAGAGCAACACAGTCACAAGGCCCTTTCTGTTTGCAGGCTGCCCGATAATACCTGACCCGCCATCTTTGCTGTTTCTAGACTCATAACATGCAGAAGTTGCTGGGTGTTTTTTTATATTTGAGAGCAATCTGTATGTAGAGGGTGTGGGTAACCACACACAAAATTTTAAGTTGTACCATTTGAAGCCAAAATATTAAAATTAAATCCACAAGTAAAAAATGCAAGTTAACTAAAAATTAAACAAAGATTTACTTATGCAAATGCATTCATTAATGGTTGGTTACTACAAAATGAATGAAATAAAGAAAAATAAAAGACCAAATATTTAGAATGCACTTTAATGAGGTAAGTTTGTAGTGCGCAGGCGAAAGATCAGAAGGATTTACGTCCAGACAAAAAAGGAAAAAGGGCAAAACCAATGTTGCAACCTGAGAAATGAAACGGAAAATTCAGGATGGAAACTGACATAGGTCTGATTCCCGAACTGCCATACGAACGGACGTACATTTTAGGATAGAAACGTATTTGCTTATAGAATCACTCGCAAGTTCATACGAACGCACGAGCGTACGGGAAAAATAGGATGATCGGCACCCAAATCCAAGCTGTTACATGTTTCTTTGAATCGACCCTTATGTCTAGTTGTTTCCTGTTATTTGACTTCTGTGATCTAAAAATGTTGAATGTGGCATCTTTCAGTGCTGAATGTGGCTCTTATGATGAGATGATAAGAAAGGTTTGAAGACCCTTGGCAGAGTTTCTTCCCACTGATTGCATCCCAACATTTGATAGAGGGCTGCTAATTTTGGGGGGAGCAAGCTCATTGCTTGGATACCCTGAACTCAGGAGGTCCAAGATCCCTACTGGACAAAAAAACCTTTCTCTATGTTCGGTAGGTCTTCATGCCACAAAATCCCACCTGGAAGTGAGATTCCCTGATCTGCCAGCTAATTTTTATGGTGCAAATAAAATCATAATTTTATTTTTTATATAAAACAATCATTAGATACAGGGGCTTTCTGGATGGGTTTTACTTATATTTAAAAAAAATGCACACCTTACTACAGCAGGTTGTAGGTTGCCAAAAATAAGTGTATTTATACAGTGCATAAGTAGGTAATACATAATATCTACATCAAGTCTCCTAACAAGATAGAGATGGAAGATCGACAAAATGAACCTACAAGATACAAGCCAAACAATCATATGTCATATATTGATATTATTAGAAGAGACGGTTGCAGTACATATTAATCACCAGCATGGCGCCAGCATTCAATTCGCATCAGGCTTCATAGAGATACAAGATGACATTAGTGTGAATGGCACAAATAGCATATTAGAGCATAGTGCAATCATTGCACTACCCGAAAGTCAAATAAAGAACAGTTGGTCATACGTTACAGCATAAGCAGACGCTTAGTATCCGAGGTTTCACACCCAGTGGGTCTTTCCTCAGGGAGGGATGAAAGCGGCCATGGTGTACAGCTGCAGGACGGGTGTTTTTATGTTGGACCTTGGCGGGCTTTCCCGGACGGCCGGTGATGTCACTGGGGGCGTTCCACTGAATGCCAGTCAGTAGCGTCACCAGGGGGCGAGCCAGGTCCCGGACTGTCATCCCAGCATGGCGTTTGCACATGCGCCATACAGATAGGGGAGGTGGCCGCACGGGGCCATGGGTTCGCCTCCTCAATGGTGCGTGGGGCTTTATGATTGGGTGCCAGCTTACACAGACGTACATATGCAAATTCCTTTATCAGGGTTTTCTGTTAGCTTGCGCCTGCATATTCAATGTATTCATCTAGTGTGCACCTGTGTATTCCACGTCCCTTTTTAGGCAGTTTTCAGCGTTTGCTTGCTAGCGTGACCAGCATACACATAGGTATTAAAGTTCCGGAGTGGAGTCGATAGCGTTGCTTCTTCCAATTGGATCCCAAGGGATTTTGTGGGCCACTGGCATCCCTATTTTGGTCCTCACAATAGGCTGTATTCTATTTTAGCCACAGTTTTCATGCTGGAGAAAGCCAGGAGACGTCAGCAGATTTGATTTAGTCGGGAGAATTATTTTTGCCGCCATATGTATATAGAAAGCACAAGATAAAATGTTAATAATGAACACTCAGCTAGGAACACCCCCAGCCCCGCCGTTGCTGCACACCATAGCTTAACCCTTCTAGTGCCAGCTACGTGAGACTCAGGAAGCTGACTTTAAACCCCCACAGTAAAAAAAATAAGTTAAAAACTCACCTGACCCCTCGTTATATTAGGCCGGGTCTTCTCTTCGCCCGGGGGGCATCCGATCCCCCCCCCAGGGCTCTTCTGTTCTCCGATCCCCCCCCCCCCGCTTCAGCCGCTGGCACAAACTGTAAATAAGAAAAAAAAAAAGAAAAATGACACTCACCTGCAGCCCCGATCCCTCCCAGGGTCTCCTCTTCACCGGGGGGGGGGGGGGGGGGGCCTCTGATCACCCCCGCGGGCTCTTCCGTGGTGAGGAGAGGGTGAGAAATCGCCCTCTCCATCACTTCCTGGTTCACAGCTGCTAGCCCCACCCCTTTATTTTTTTAAAGCTCAGTCGCTGTTGGAGATTGGAGGAGGAGGGCTGGTTACCAGCTCTCCTCCACCGATCTCCAGCAGCTGTCATCGGAATGTCGTGGGACATGATCGGGACATCGGAGGTAAGTAGAAAAAAAAAAATAAATAAATGTCATTTTTTTTCTTATATGTGTGTGTGTTTATTTTTATTGTTAACCCCTTGCGAACTGGTAAAGGATCCATGGGACCCCTATACCAGTTCACAAGGCTGGGGGCTGGCAAGTCACCTGCAACTAGCGGGTGACTTGCCATTAACCCCCGGCACCTCAATTATCTGCCTCCCCAAAGGCCGGGGGGGGGGGGGGGCAGAAGAGCCCGGGCCCACAGAGGGAATGTGAGCTTGTAGGCTGCAGGGTGGGGGGCCCCTGTTCCAACAAGCCCCCATAGCTGGTCCCGGGCTGGTTATTTTGGGTAGGGGGGACCCTATGTCATTTTTTTGGGGGATTTTTAAGGGTGTTTAATTAAAAAAAAAAAAAGACATAGGGTCCCCCCTATGCTTTGTCACCCAGAAGCTATAAAAGGCTTTCAGCAGCAGCAAGAGAGCAGAAGCCAGAGTGATCAGCGTGGGACACAGTGGCCCAGGGATGGATGAGAGGTAAGTATAAAAAAAAAAAAATGCGTAGGAGTATAGCCTTTTTTTAATTTTTTGCCTGAAAATGTACTGAAATAAAAATCTATTGAAACCTAAAAAATGTAACATCCTTTCTTATCTTCTCCGCTTTAATTTCATGTCCTCTGATCTGTTCCTTACCACTGTTCTCGCCCCCTACCTTCCCTTTTCCATGCTGTAAAGCCCAAGGATATTGTAGTAGATAAAACGGATAAAATTAAAGTGGACCTTCACCCTGAATAAGAGCATATCTTATATGTTTCCCACACCTGCACCTAATGCATGGTGCTCATGGAACATCAGGCAGCCTGCAAACAGGAAGTGCCTTCTGACTGTACTGTACTCTAGGATTGCTGACCTTTTCCTGACCCCAGCTCCGCTCTGTCTGTGCAAAGCACAGCTATACCCCCCCCCCCCCCCCCCCAGTAATGTAGAGGAGGGGGGGAAATCCATGTCACACATATTCTTGTCCATTCCAGAAAAATGTGCCTAGTATGACGTGGATCATTTATTCATTGTTATTGTGTGCCAAAATGATGTGTTCAAGGTGCTGAGCCTATCTTTTCTTTTTTTTCTATTTGCAACTTTCTCCAGCAACGTGTTTATCTCTAGTAATCAGTTCCTCCCAACCCTAACATGACTTATGACTATTAAAAATATAATAATGCTATTTTTAAGAGCAGCAATATTCTCAGCTGCACCCTGATGGGCAGCGAACTAAAAAGGCTCATGGCAGCAGCTCTAACATACAGTATGAGTGAGGTGCAGCACATAGGATTGCCTGGTGTCTCTTTTGTTTCGGGGCAACAGCACGCTATAAACACACAGGCGCTAAGCCGGCATCTTATCCCACGCATAACACGCCACTCTCCTTGCAGCTGTCACTGAGGCTTCACCACACTCCCTCCCCTCAGAACGTAAGACAGCGCGCATGCGTAGCGTGTCATCGCTAACATGGCGGTGAAAAGTTCGTCACAGCATTGAGGGCCATGGGCGAAATCGATGACGTTGTTACCTAAAGGAGGAACAGTCAGTCTATGATTGGTTAGGGAGAATCGGCGCGTAGTTTGGCGTGTGCTGTGACTGGTGGCGGGAGACGGGTGAAGGGGCGGACGTTTTGATTGGTAGGGATACGTTAGCGCGCCAAGCGACTATAGTGTGGTGGTCGGGACAGGGAAACGTTTTCCGGGCATCATGTGGAATAATCACGGTAAGTGCCGGCAACTTCCACACGTGGCGTTTGTCTTGTATGGCGAGCTGGACATGACTCAGCACAGTTCACAGCTGCCCGCTTTCCTGTGAAACCCAATAACATAATAAAAACATTTTGTTAGGTGACACGTTCTGAATAATGCGAGTTATATTGTTAGCATACCTACCAACTTTTCAGGGTAGGAAAGAGAGAGATCTGTTAAATTAGGCTCCACCCCTTAATTGAGTGATGGGTAGGAGTTGTAGCATTTAAAATAATCCAAACACTTTAAATAGGCAAATTGTTTATTGATGTAGATCTGTAGGTTAAACCTCAGAGGGACAAGTGAGAACGAGGGGTAGGGGGACAAGGACTCAAAAGAAGGACTGTCCCTCCAAATCAGGGACACTTGGGAGGTATCCTTTTAGTTAAAGTGAACCGACACCCATCATGATTGCCCCGGAAATCTAAGATTCCCGGGCCGATCAGCTCCCTCCCTGCGGGGCATCCAAAATCGGGATGCCCTGCTGTGTGAAACCCCCCAGGACGCCCGCTGCACTTACCTGATTGCATGGCCCAACAGCGCGGGCCGCGGCCGCATCTCACGCTTCTCTCTAGCAGGGAGCATGCCCTCTTAGAGGGAAGCGCGAGATGCGGCCGCCAGTGTGCTCGGAGCTGCTACGGTAAGACGTCTCATTGACGCGCATACCACAGTGGCTCCGAGCGTGCTGATTGGACGAGCGGCCACGCATGTGCCGTAGGAGTGGGGTGAGATGAGTTTTTACTTGCGATCCGGGGGGTTTCACATAGTGGGGCACCCCTGATCGGGGTGCCCCGGGGAAGTGGACCAAGACCCAGGATAGTTCAAATCCTGGGTGTTGGTCCACTTTAACCTTTTATTGTTTACAAAGCATTATGATGTTACTAGGTGTTGTATGTGGTAGAAATGACAGGACAGACGGTCAGATATGTGACAACGAACACATTCCACTGGAACACTTGTTTCACAAAGTGGTTATTGTTCCTTGCACAGGGGGGCATTCTGATTGCCTGTGCCCCCTTGAATGTACTCATGAAATCTTACCTTTCTCCTGGGTCCCCTGTTGAAATCAATTGATGTGATTGGACACTGCAGTTACTTATTCATCTTCCTTCCGTGTATCCGGCAGCTGGCAACCATGTGACTGCATCTGTATCTGTGGCAGGGGAGTGAATGATGGTGAGGTGACCTCAGCCAAGATTTACTTTAAAGAGGAACAACGGACCTTTTTTATTTCTGTAAAAACATCCCTCCCACTCTACCTTTTTAGATGTTATCTAAAACAAGCCACCTGTCAAGCCATTGGTGTCCTGGTGATGCACATCCTTTCCTGTAAATATAAACATAAATTATGATTACGGTTTTGTTTTTCTAGGTGGTTTTGATGGAGGCTATGGTGGTGGCATGGGAGGAGGAGGGTACACGCAGTCACCAGGAGGCTTTGGATCTCCAGCACCAACTCAAGGAGAAAAGAAATCTGTAAGTAAATGCTATTTGACTTGGGGGGGGGGGGGGGGGGGGGGGCAGCATTCAACCAGTATGTTGCCATTGTGCTGAGTGCTGCACTTGGCCCCTCTCACTTCCTGGATGAAGTTAGACTTTGTATAGATGCTCCATACAGACTCACAACAGTTGCCTACCTCTTAAACCGGACCAACAGCCCGGCACAGTGGGAAAAGAAAGGTAGCGGCCATTTTGGAGCTTCCTCTCCCAGCGGCACTTCTATTTGCAAGTGGCCTAAAAATGCATGATTTGATTCTAAAATTTACTACAGCAGGAGTTGGAAAACTAAATGAATTTTTATGTGCAGCAATCTAAATTGTCTTGGGGAAGGGATGCATATGAGCACTGTTTGTTGTGTTGGTCTGGTTGAGGTTATTTTAGACTGTTGGTCCGCTTTAAGCAGCTCGCACCTAAGAAGCAATTTTTCATAAGACCCAGCAAACATTAATGTCTAGGTGGCATCCAGTTTTGGACCCCACTAGAAAAACCAGTGCCAGAGAATGGTCTAATATACCAGTCAGGGCTGCCAACTGTAAGGGGGGGAACCTATTGGAACCCAGAAGTGTTTCAGTTTGTCCTTGGGCTTGCCGTAAAGTTTTATACTGCAAGGCATACCAAATTGTGATGCTGATTACACTATTGGGAAGAGAAACACAAAGGATGTAAAAAATGCCTATCTGGTGTGGTTGCTTTTGGTCCCACCTTGTTAGATTCCTACGAAGGGAAGTGGAGGGGATTTTTGGCCTGGACCAATAACTGTGATGAAATAAAAAATACAAGGTTCTTGAATCAAAAGTACATGTGTGGACGCTCACTGTAGGTGGCCTCACCTGCCTTCCAGCCGCTCCAACAGCACACGCACCTCTATACCTGCGAACCGGCCAGCAGCACATGTACCTTTTTACTCATAACCGGAGTACATGCTCAGTCCCATACTAACCAGGCACAATCTCTTGGAGAATTAAGAAAGGACTATATTTATACAGCTACCCACCTACCCCAAAAGGCAAATTAACACCGAAATGGATCCCCTTATACACAATAATTAAAGTGAACCAAAACCCTTCTGGATCGGTCCAGGATTCGATCCATCCCCTCTCCACGGGGCATCCAAAATCGGGATGCCCTGCTGTGTGACCCCCCCCCCCCCCCCCCAGGTCGCCAGCTATACTTGCCTGAATTCCAGTCCGCCGCGGACGCATCCCCGGCATCCCTCTAGCAGGACGCGTGCCCGCACCGGCCAGTTGTGAATGGGGGGAGGGAAGTGCGAGATGCGGCCACGCTCGGAGCCGCTGAGCTAAGATGTCTTAGATGTGCATAGATCAACGGCGCATGCGCCGTAGGACCGTGGTGAGGAGAGTTTATTCACGAGATCTGGGAGGTTTCACATAGCGGACGGGGTGCCCCAGGGGAGTGGACTAAAACCCAGGACGGATGGTCAAAATCCTGGGTTTTAGTCCACTTTAAGCATCTCCTGAAGAAGCTGCCTCCACTGGCGAAAGGCATTAAACAGTATAAGGCATTTTCTTCTTTCAGATGTGCATTTAGGTGATTCAAACAATATCCAAATGCCAAAAGCTGCATATATATGTATCTGTACTATACTGTGCACCTTGTAATTTCTGATATGAGAGCCAATACAGGTTAGGAAATGCACACATGTACTTTTGATTCAAGCAACTTGTAGTTGATTTATTTCACCGTGGCTATTGGTCCAGGCGAAAAATCCCCCCACTTTCCTTTGTAGAAAAATCAAATTGTGATGCTCCCTAGGGAGCATGTGTGCATTACCTAATTGACTGCCGGCTTTCATGCACCATGGGAATGAGTGAGCAGGGGAGTACAGGTATCTGACTCTGGTGTTTTGTGCAGGGTTTCCCTCTTTCGGATGCCCCTTGATGCGGAGTTAAGCAACCCTCCAGTCTTATATTCTAAGTATGTCACACACCCCACTTCAGACTTAATAATTACACTAGGGTTAACGCACCTCTAGGTGGCAGCATTGCAGAGAACTTCTCCAAAAACTTCAACAGGCCCCTCCCGGTCTATACATACCTGGTACCTCCCAAGAACCTCCCAGTGTTGTTCTCTGCAAGGTGGCGACAAGACAGAAGAAAGAAGTCTCCCATTGGTGCCTAGGAGATTAGCTCCTCCGCTCGACCCTTCATTGCGGGGCATAGCGGGATTCCCGGAGTGGTGATCCGGATGTGGGATGCCCCTTTTTTTATAGGAGTTAGTGGTCAGGTTGTCCTTGCCCTGGGGTGTTGTGTCTCTTCCGGGGTGTGGGACGCGCTGGGGACAGTGTCATGCTTTCACTATGCACATGCTGTGTGAGTGTGCTGCTGCGCTTTCCCTTTGTGATTTTACTTTGTGATTTTACTTTGTGATTTTACTTTGTGATTTTACTTGTGATTTCACTGTTTGTTCCCATGGCTGTGTGTGTGTGTTTCTCCCCTCAGGAGCCGGGGGGGGGGCGGGGCCTCGCGGCGTGCTGCGCCGCGGTCCCGCTGGTGGCTGGGCGCCGTATTCGGCGCCTGTAGCCTGCTTGCCCGGCTGCTCAGGGGAGACTCTTGATCAGTGTGTGGGTCTGCGTTACTCCGGCGCTGTACTCCGGGAGCCGGCGGGTGGCGCCACTGGCCCCGTGATCGAGGTCTGATTGCGGTCCCCGCAGGCAGACGCTGACGCTGCCTGGGGGCGGGGTCGCGCGCGCGCGGGCCGCGCACGGATTGGACGGCCTGAGGGGCGGGGCCTTCACGGCTCCCGCGCTCCCGGAGCTTCTCTCTTCCTCCGTCCTCGGTGTGCTGGCCGCCATCTTCTGCTGGCTGCGCGGTTCCTCTTCTCTCCAGGTAGGCTGTTCTTAGGCGATGTCAGTGACCCCTCGGATCCTTCCTTCTCCCTTGCCTCCCTCCTCGCCCCGGTGCAGCTTGATGGTGCTGGTTGGCATTAACCATTTCCGTGGCTCTGGTTAATGAGGGGGGGGGGGGGGGGTGGTGTAAGGGGGGTTTTGTATATTATGCGGTGTTTTTTGGCATGGTGCTGATTGACGCCTGTCTCTCTCTCCCTTTGTGTTTTTCAGATCCTGGGATCCCGTTTGGCAGGGCTCTCCCGGTCATATATACCTGGCTCGTGGGGGGTGTTTTTTGTCATTGCAATTTATTTATATATATATACACTTATTTGTATTTTTATAAGGGTCTTATGCTATTCCCCTGGGTCAGGATCTTGTGACTGTCCTTAGACAAGTGTTAGGTTATTAAGGGGCATCCCGGGTCGCGTACCGCATAAATCCCTGGGTTCTGCAAATACCATAATTTCACCACATGGAGGTTGCCACAGATACCGGGAATGGTTCTTCGGGACAATCCAAGGTGTGCGGGGGTTGTGGGGCTCCGCTCCAGGGAGATGATGTCATTTTGTGTATCCCTTGTGCACAGCAGAACATTGCACGGCAGTCCAGTACTCCGGTGCCTAGCACTTCGTCAGCCGCGCCATCTCCCTCTCCCCCTCGCTTATTCCGGACCCCGTGTGACGTTGTCCTGGGCGGGGATTCGCAGGCTGAGGTATGTGCCCGTTTGACCAGCCTTGAGAAGCGGTTTTCTGCTATAGCCGCTCAGAAGGCCTCAGCTAAGCGGAAGCATCTGTCTCCGCCTCCGCCGGATTCAGATGAGGAAGTTGTGGGAGATATGGATTGGTCGGATCGTCCCCGTGAAGAAGGTGAGCTCATTGAGGATGAAGATTCTGATGTTCAGCAGTTGCTGGGTTCTGAGGGAGATCAGGATGATGGCCTCCCTCTCGATTCCTCTACCATTTTGAGCCAGATGTTTGAGGTTTTGGATTTGGAGCCTCCGGTGGTTGCTCCCAGGCCCAAGGGTCAGCTTTTTGGGGTGTCCAAGCAGCGTCTGGAATTCCCCAGCCAACAGCATTTTGAAGAAATCGTCTTCAAGCAATGGGAGCAACCTACACGTCTTGTTGGTGTGCCGTCTAGCTGGGATAGGAAGTATCCTTTTCCGGCGGAATTGATGAAGCGTTGGTCTGTCCCCCCTGAGGTAGATACTCCGGTCTTGGGACTGTCCAACACGGCGGTTGTGCATTCTCCTGACACGACTTCGCTCAGGGACGGTGAGGATCGCCGGGTTGATCAGCTTGCCCGTCATGGTTTTGTATGTGCGGGTTCGGTGTTGAGGCCTGTCTGTGCTTCGGCTCTTTTGACTTTTGCTGTCAGGTCTATTGTCAGGGACTTGGGGGTGGATCTCGAGCCCACCAGTGATGAGTCCCTTGGGCTTAAGCGCTGTGATGCTTTTTTGTCCTTTATCCTGGCCGCTCAGGAGGATGCCATGCTGATGTGTGGCAGGGCTACTGCCTTGCTGGTGGCTATCCGGCGCTGTGTGTGGTTGAGACAGTGGACGGCCGATTTTAATTCTAAAAGATCGCTCACGGCTCTGCCCTTTCTGGGTTTGAGGCTTTTTGGTGAGAAGCTGGACTCTGTTGCCAAGGGAGGTAAGTTACCTCAGCGCAAGAAATTTCGTCGTTCCTTTCGGGGGATGGTCTCGTTCAATCCGTCCTTTCGGGGAGTTGGCGCCGGTAGAGGTGCGGGCTCCTCGGCCCCCAGGGGCGGCAGTTGGAATAGGGGCAGAGGCCGTGGCCGTCCCACCCGCGTCTGGGGTGCTAAGCCCAAGCCGGCTGCCAAGCCCATCCAGCAATGAGGGGGCGCCCTCACCCGGGGGACGGTTGCAACTTTTCTCCCGGGTGTGGGACCAGGAGGTCCCGGACAGATGGATCCGGGAGGTGGTTTCGGCCGGTTACAAGTTGGAGTTCGAGTCCCGTCCTCCTCCAAGGTTCTTCAGGTCTCGGGTGTCTTTGGATCCTTTGGCCGCGCAGGGGCTCCTGGCGGCAGTAAGGAATCTTCTGGATTTGGCCGTCATTTGCCCGGTTCCTCTTTCAGAGGTGGGACGCGGGTTTTATTCCAATCTCTTCACGGTCCTCAAAAAGGACGGGTCCTTCCGTCCTATTCTGGATTTGAAGTTTCTCAACAGGTTTATTCGTCCTCGGAAGTTTCGCATGGAGACCCTGCGGTCGGCGATCGGTTCGCTTCGGCAGGGGGACTTTATGACGTCCATAGACATCAAGGATGCGTACCTGCACGTGCCGTTTTTTCCTGCTCATCAGCGGTTCCTCCGTTTCGTGGTGGGGGATCGGCATTTTCAGTTTGTGGCTCTTCCATTCGGTCTCACCTCTGCTCCGAGAGTGTTCACCAAGGTGTTGGCGGGGGTGATGGCCCTGCTCAGAGCTCAGGGGATTCGCATTGTGCCTTACCTGGACGATCTTCTCATCATGGCTCCTTCCTTCAGTCAGGCAGAAGGGGACACCAGCACGGTGGTGTCCATGTTGGAGAGGTTCGGCTGGGTGATCAATTACCCCAAGTCCTCGCTGGTTCCGGCCAGGGTGGTGACCTTTCTGGGGATGTCGCTGGACTCCTGCCAGCACAGAGTGTTTCTTCCTCAGGCCAAGGTTCTGATGATTCAGGAATTGGCCCGGCTGCTCCTCTCCCATCCTCATCCGTCCATTCGTCTGGGGATGAGACTGGTGGGGTTGATGGTGGCCTCGTTCGAGGCAGTTCCCTTTGCTCAGTTTCATACGAGGACTCTTCAACTTCATCTTTTGGCGTCTTGGAACCGGTGTCCGGGGTCTTTGGATCGGTCCTTCCGGTTGTCCCCTCGGGTTCGGCAGTCCCTTCTGTGGTGGTTGGTCTCGGACAACCTTCTGAAGGGCAGGTTGTTTCTGACTCCACTTTGGGAAACTGTCACCACGGATGCCAGTCTGTCGGGCTGGGGAGGTTATTGGAAGGATCTTCGGTTTCAGGGGCAGTGGGACCCACTGGAGGCCCACTTGCCCATCAATGTTCTGGAATTGCGAGCCATCAGGTTGGTTCTGTCTCACTTGACGCATCATTTACAAGGTCTGCCGGTTCAGGTTCGCTCAGACAATCAGACGGCGGTTGCTTACATCAATCACCAAGGAGGGACTCGCAGTCTGGGTGCCCACAGGGAAGTGTCTCTGATTTTGGTCTGGGCGGAGACTCATGTCCCTTGCATCTCGGCAGTTTACATTCCGGGTGTGGAAAACACAGAGGCGGATTTTCTGAGCCGGTGTGCGTCCCGTCGGGGGGAGTGGTCTCTCCATCCCCAGGTGTTTCGGTCACTTTGTCTCCGGTGGGGGACGCCGGAGGTGGATCTGTTTGCCTCTCGTCACAATCACAAGCTTCCGTCCTTTGTGTCCCTGTCCCGGGACCCTCTGGCTCTGGCGGTGGATGCCATGTCCCTGAGCTGGAGGGACCTGGGGTTTCTTTATCTGTTTCCTCCGATTCCCATGCTAGGCAGGGTTCTGCGAAAGTTGGTTCTGGAAGGAGTTCCCGCCATTCTCGTGGCTCCAAGGTGGCCAAGGCGGGTGTGGTTCGCGGACATCGTCCGTCTGGCCGTAGATCAGTTCGATCTGCCTCTTCGGCCAGATCTTCTCACTCAGGGTCATCTCTGTTACCCCAGTTTACAAACGCTGGCTTTGACGGCTTGGCTGCTGAAACCTCCATCTTAAAGGAGGAGGGTCTTTCGGATGCGGTCATTCAGACTCTTATTAGTGCTAGGAAGAGATCTTCTTCTTCCATCTACTACAGGTATTGGAGATCTTATATTGATTGGTGTGAGGCTAGGTCTTTGCCCTGCCGGGTCTTTTCTGTGTCTAGGATTTTGGAGTTCCTTCAGACGGGTCTGGACTCTGGTCTTCAGTTGAGTACCTTGAAGGGGCAGGTTTCTGCTTTGTCAATTTTTTTCCAGAAATCTTTTGCTAGTCATTCCTTGGTCAAGACTTTTTTCCAGGGGGTCTCGCATGTGCGGCCTCCTAGGAAGCCTTTGCTCCCAGTTTGGGATTTGAATTTGGTTCTTTCTGCTCTTATGGCTCCTCCTTTTGAGCCTTTGCGGGATGTTGCTTTGTCCATTCTTACTCAGAAGGTTGCCTTTCTGGTGGCCATTACTTCGGTTAGGCGTTTTTCCGAGCTGGCTGCTTTGTCTATTCAGGCTCCTTATTTTGAGGATCATCAGGACAAAGTGGTTTTTCGTTACAAGTCAGATTTTCTCCCTAAAGTGGTTTCTGCTTTTCATCTTAACCAGGACATTGTTCTTCCTTCTTTGTGTTCTAAGCCTAAGAATGTCAAGGAGAGTGCTTTGCACTGCTTGGATGTGGTTCGTTGTGTCAGGTTCTATCTTCGTGCGACGTCTTCTTTTCGTAAGACTGATGCCTTTTTCGTTGTGCCATGTGGGCCTAGGAAGGGTTTGGCTCCGGCCAAGTCCTCCATTAGTAAATGGATTCGTCAGGCCATTATTGGTGCTTATTCGGCCAAGGGGAAGGATCCTCCTTTCCGAGTTACTGCTCATTCTACTCGTGCGGTTGGTGCGTCCTGGGCTTTTCAGCACCAGGCTTCTGTTGAACAAGTGTGTAAGGCTGCAACTGGGTCTTCTGTTCATACCTTTTCTAAGTTCTATAAGGTTGATGTGCGGGCTTCAGCTGATGCTGTTTTTGGCCGCAAGGTTTTGCAGGCTGCAGTGGTTTGAATTTTTTCTGCGTTATTGCCTGTTAGGATACCCACCCTTTTCTGGACACTGCTGTTGGATGTCCCTAGTGTAATTATTAAGTCTGAAGTGGGGTGTGTGACATACTTAGAATAATACCATTTTGTGAATACTCACCTGTAAAATGGGTATTATAAGTATGTCACACACCCCACTTCACCCGCCCTTTTTGGTATCCTGGCTCTCTATTTGGTGAAGTTTGGTTCTTTACGTTGAGGGTTAAATTGTTTGGTTCTGGTACCTTGTCTTACTGCTGTTCTAATACTGGGAGGTTCTTGGGAGGTACCAGGTATGTATAGACCGGGAGGGGCCTGTTGAAGTTTTTGGAGAAGTTCTCTGCAATGCTGCCACCTAGAGGTGCGTTAACCCTAGTGTAATTATTAAGTCTGAAGTGGGGTGTGTGACATACTTATAATACCCATTTTACAGGTGAGTATTCACAAAATGGTATTTTAACTGGATGGTACTTTGGTATTTTACTGGACTTCCTCTAAACTTTGCAACACAGGGGCTTCCTGATTTGGATGCATCAGTTCCTGAGGAGCAGGCTGTCTATGCTTGCCTGTGCTGGTTTGCTCTACACCTATTAGGTTCCCGGGCCAGCGGTTGAACAGTAAGTTGCAAGGCTGCTGGGTAAGCTTCATAGGCTGTAGATGGTATAGTATTGGCAACCCGGTGACATGTTGAATTCCTAGATATGTAGTGTCTATGGTTTCATTCTGGATTAATTCTTTGATATTCAATTTTTTCTTAGAGGTCCAGAGCACAACAAATTGTTCCCTGTACAGTTTCCCAGCTCCTGTCTGCCACACAAAGTGATGAACTCTTCAAAATTGGAGAGGTGGAACTTTCTCAGGTATGTGTGAATAGTGTTCTTTGATTAATGCTTTTCAACATGTAAATTGATTTGTATCAATACATATAGTTCCGTTGTGTGTTTGCTTGGGTGGAGTTCTAGACATTAACTAAGCACTAATCAACTAGTATCAATAAAAGTATGTCAGCCATACAAGTTTCCTCTATTTCCCTAGTACTTTCAGGTTTATCAAATTTTGCCATATGGAATGGCTGATACCAGGCTTTGAAATAATTTGCTTTGTTATAAAAAGGATACATTTTAATTTCCTTTCAATGACATGCTTTGCTACAAACTGAAGCCTCAACTGCCTGGACAGGGCAGCTTTGACCCATGTTCTAATTTTTCAGGTGGGTAGAGATAACAAATGTATAGGAGAACATAACAAGAAATGTTGCCGCATTTGCAGTCTAATTTTACAGCTTTGTGATTGCTCTAAAACTATTACTGTAATTTACCAAATTGACACAGTTATGGAAATAGAAGTCTCAGGTGATAATAATGAAAAGGTTTATTAAGAATTATTACAAATGAAAGAGATAAGAGTAAGAGATAAGGAAGCATGTATGAACTTTATGGCATCTACAGCAAAGAAGTGAAGCCCACCAGGTTCTGTATAGGATGATTTTTGGTTGGGGGGCACCGTTCCTGAAGTAAATGTAATGATAATGGGCATTCTGGGGGGGGGGGGGGGGGGTCCAGCATTCTTGATGCCCCCACAAGCTTTTTTCTTATTCGCCGTCTGCGGGATCAACACCCGTCCGGTTTAAGTGGCTACAGTCTGTAAACCAAAACTCTTAACAAATATATTGTTTCTTCTATAACAAGTTGACAACTAACTGCAAATAATGCATGGTAGAAAGACTAATTTGCAAGTAGAAATGGCAGCTTGAAGAGGAACATTGGAGGCCTCCCAAATTGGGGATGTCGCCGCAGAGAGGAACACACAGGAAAGTGAAATTCATGTGTGGTGTTCCTCTTTAAAGAAAAAGTTTCTGAAACTCCCCCAGTCAGGAGTGGCATATAGTGCATGATGCAACCTCATGGCTGATCACTCCTTGGTTGAATGAGCAGTGCCCTCTTTTTAGGAACAATAGGCGCTCCAGATGTGGGAAACTATTGTTCTCAATGGGAGTAGGCTGTACACGGACCACACGCCCCCAGCTCGGCTTTACCCTCTGGAGCGATGGCAAGGGGAGAGGGTTGTTTTGTGCACTCCTTTTGTGGGCCTTTACTTATAATGTAACTGCTGGGGAGTGTCTAATTTTTTTTTTATTTAGTGTCTATATCTTTCTATTTTAGGTCACAATAGTAGGCATAGTAAGACATGCAGAAAAAGCTCCAACAAATATCCTTTACAAAGTAGATGACATGACTGCGGCACCCATGGATGTCAGACAGTGGGTGGATACAGATGTAAGTATATTTCATTTTTTGTATTAGTCTAGCAGATGACAAAACTGCATAGTGGTTGTTTGTAGTTATTGGGCCTAAACCATAAGGAATTTTTTCAACTATTCATTATGTCCCCACTAGGGATAACCACCTATTTATGATGGGTAAGGAATGTAGAAATAATTTATAAACGTAGTATATTTGAGTACTGCCTACCCTTCTAATCTCAGGCTGACCGCAATCTAATTGAAGAACAAAGAGAAGAAACCACCGGGACTGGGTGGTAAAATTAGACGGCCTATTGAGATTGCTACACAAAAACACTTAAAACATTATGCATATCCCAAAAATTGCGTATTACGAAATTACAATTTTCTTGATATGCCTACTTGTAGCTAATGAATGTAAAACACAGTATTGCAATCTCCATATGCTGTCTAATTTTACCACCAAGCCCGAGTGGTTCTTCATTGTTCTTTCCCAACTAGCCTAGGATAGACAGGCTTGAAGCGAAGTGAATTATTGTGGTTTCAGTACAGTGATTTTTCGATATGCCTGGGAGTGAAGTTTCCTGCCCCCTCGAATATTTGATGTATTTAATGACTTCCAATACACCAGTTTTGAATGCTAAGAAAGTATATTGGTATAAAAATTAATGTACACAATCAAGTGGTATACAAAGTGCGCCACTTGGTGGCAGAAGGCTCCAATGGACCATGAATGGTTATCATTACACGTATAAAAAGCATGCATGATCATATTAAGTTTAAGAGAAAACATCTGCCAATCATAAGCCATTAGCTACAGTAACAATAATTTAGGTCCACGCAAATCAAAAAAATGCTCTTCAGCACAAACTTAAACAGCAGGTTACTATACAGTGCAATGGATATTAAAATGTGGGGTGCAGACATGCTTACGAATTCATACCCCGACTTGGTGAACATTGCCCTTCTTTAAAATGGACCAAAACCCAGGATTTTGACTATCCTGGGTTTTGGTCCTTCCCCCCCCCCCCCCCCAATCGGGGTGCCCCACTTTGGGGAACCCACCAGATCGCCAACTCACCTCTTCCCGGTCGTACGGTGCATGCACAGCCGCTCGTCCATTCGGCACGCTCGTAGCCGCTGATGTCACTTTGTTTAAGGCCAGCAGCTCTGAGTGCGCTGGTGGCCGTATCCCCCGCTTCCCTCTAACAGGAAGCGTGCCTGCGATGGGCCTTTCACCAATGGCTGGCGCGGGCTCTCGTCCTGCTAGATGAATAGCTGGGATGCGGCTTGTGCATGTGCCGTTGGACTTGGAAACAAGCTAAGTGTATGGGGTGACCTGGGGGGTTTCACACAGTGGGGCATCACGATGCCCCGGGGGGAGGGAATCGATCGGCCTGAGAATCTTATAGATCGGCGTGGGTTTTGGTTCACTTTAGGGGACCTAAAGCAAAGGCATGAATAATTGACAGTTGTGGGAGGCTTGCTTGTTGGATAATCCAAAGTACGAATGAGCAGCTACCTTACAATGCGTTACAATCGGCCCAGATCGCAGGAAATATCCCTTGGGCTGGGCTTTGGATTGGTATTCTGTCCTAGCAGGAAAAGCAAAAGCCGGCTGTCCTTTTTTTGTGCAAAATCTTTTTTTTCTTTTTCTTTTTTTGTAGGAAGCCAGTTGTGAAAGTGTAGTTGTGCCTCCTGGAAGTTATGTTAAAGTGTCGGGCCACCTTCGATCCTTTCAGGTAATATACTATAATGTAATCTTTAATAAAACTAAATGTAAACATCCCATGGAAATGTTGCATGTGTTCACAATACTGACACTTGATGCACCCGAATGACATGACCAGAAGTTAAAATTATAAAGGTAAACCTGTAGAAAAATGGATCTGTCATTGATTAAAGGAGCACTATTACGAAAAATTGGCCAATGATAAAAAATCCATACACATATCCTGGATGGCAGGAGGAGAGGTCACTTATACATGCTGCAACACGATATACCCAGCCAGGCTTTTTTTTTTTTTTTTTTTTAATTTTAATAGAAAGCAGTGGAACCACAAGCTTGGCAGGAGTTTTTTTGGTTCAGGTGTATAAGTAACCCCTCCTCTCTTTAGCCGTTGTGTTTATATGTATTGTTAATAGTCCACAATTTCACGATTGTGTTTCTTTAACCACCCTAAGAAGAAGTTGCTTTTCAGCTGAACCCTGTTTTCTGTTTTTTTTTTTTTTTTTTTCCTAGCATATTACATTTTAACCTTTTTGTGTTTTAAAAATTGACATTTTACAGTCTTCAATATTTTTCTCATTTCTCTAGAATAAGAAAAGTGTAGTTGCATTTAAAATTGCACCTATTGATGACATGAATGAGTTTGTGTCACACATGCTGGAAATTGTTCATTCACATTTGAGTCTTAATGCTCAGGTAAGTCTAGTGCAGCTAAATGGTGTTTGTTTTTTTTTGGCTGATTTTTGACAGTCATCTTAGTGGTAGTATCATAATTGCAATCAAACTTTTCTTCCTGCTGTAGCCTTCAGGTGGTGGGTCTACCATGGCTCTTGCTACACCTGGACGCATGGGCATGGATACAGGAGGCAGTTTTGGTGGAGGAAATGATATGAACACAAATGGGTTGACAGCACATCAGGGCCAGGTATGTTAAAAATTATACTAAAGGCAAGCCCGATTGTTGTTCCATTGTCTCAGGCTACATGTTGCACTCCTAAACTTCAATCTGCTTTAAAATAGACCCTGCAGTCTCTAAGTTATCTTAGTTCCTCGTGGCAACAGCGATGTGATATAAGCACACCGTGATGAGTGAGGGAGGAGGGCAGGGTTTCAGAGCTACAGAGAGGCAGCCAATCAGGACATCTGGGCAGGCAGTGGGGGTTGTTTCCATTCTTGGTCCACTGAAGGTTGATTTATGGACCAGGTCAGCGCAGTGGGACTGAAAGCTACTGATACATTTTTTTTAACTTTTGAGTTTAATCACTTTTAACTGTTTGTAACACACCTAGTTGTGTTTGGAAATATACAGCAAAATACTGTTGATGGGATAATGTAACACACCTAGTTGTGTTTGGAAATATACAGCAAAATACTGTTGATGGGATAATGTTTTTGATGCAAGTGATGCTTTAGGGAAATTGCATTTATGTTTTTCTTCTTTGTGGTTAAGGTACTGGGCTTGATAAAAAGCTGCAAAGGTAGTGAAGGCATGGGATTTGAAGAGCTGAAATCTAGACTTAAAGGAATGAATGTGAACACCATCAAGTAAGTAGAAGTACAGACCTCATTAGTTTAGGCTCTTATTAAACCTAGTGTTGTACTTGCCAAATAATGATGGTTGCCTCCTACAGCAATGCAATATTTGCTGTGGAGTACAAAAACTGCTAATAACTACTGTTAAAGCTGAATGAAACCTGGGGTTTGTCTCTTGCCATTCTGCGTGAACCCATCACCCCCTCCTTTAATCCCCAGTAACTCTTACCTGACCTCTGATCCAATGGGGAGTGCGCAAGTCTATCTGAATGGCTGGAGGTGGGAGCGGGCCTTGGGGATGCATCCGGGCCGGCATTGTTTATATTGCTATAGGAGCCAGGACAAGGAGCGTTTTGTTGTGACCGAGGGGAGGCGGGCTACAAAGCAGGGCATCCCAATTTGTGATGCCCGAGGAGGAAGGCCAGCAGCTGGCACGAAGTCTTTTTAGACTACCTTATTTTTCGCCCCAGAAGACTTCCCCCAAAATGAGTGTGTGTGGGGGGGGGGGGGGGGGAGTTCTTGCTGCATTTTATGGGCTGAACATTAAAAAAGGTACATTCTAAGACCTCCCAACCTGCAGCAGCTCTCTCCAGCTGCCATAGAGACACACCCAAACGTTTATTACCGGCTTCCACTGCCTCCACACAAACAAGCTCCCTAAGCGCCGGTTCTGGTCATTGAACGCTGGCACTAGTCACAGGCCACTCCCACGCGGTTGCGTCTCTCTGTGTTTGTCGTGAGGGGGCCATGCTGCACAGTGCCTGTAATGTGGAATGCCTTGCACACTGCCTGTTGTGGGGTCTGTAATGGGGGGGAGGGGATTCTGAACAATGTCTGTGATTGGGGGGGTTATTTTAGCACACTTTTTGGTTCAGAATTTTTTTTTTTTTTTTCCCTATGTCCAGTCCGGGCTGTCCCAATCCATATACGTGTGGGTAGTCCGCCACCAGGTGGCACCAGTTACTGCAAGATCCAGAGCTGTAACTCCTTCCGGCCCACCTATAAATAGAGCTGTCTCCATAGAGTTCCCAGATTCGTCTTGCGGTACATGCTGCAAGGATCGTCTGGAACTCTCTGGATTTGGCAGTTGAGCGGGGCATTTTTAAGCCTGTCGGCCGCTGCATCCCTATTGCCTCTGTTCCTGTGGACCCAGTCTGCCTCCCAGCCTCGGCTGACGTGAACAAGTGAAGGTAGGGAGAACGCCGGGGTCAGGCGTTCAGAGCTAGGCTCTGGGCCGCAGACCCTCCCTAAAGGGTAGCCGGCCATAGGCGATGGTGAGCCTATGGGGGGGGGGGGGGGAGGAGCCACCTAATGCCCGGGGTTATTCCCCCATCTGTGCCCACAAGCTTTATTCTTGTGTGTGTTATTTTTCACTTGTTCTGACTTCACTGGCATACTTGCTTGCCTCTGCTCCTCTTCTCTCCCCTCCATCTGTCTGCGCTGCTGTGAGGGGGGGGGGGTGGATCGTGCGGCGTCTGGGGCACTTCTTCCTGTGAGGCTGCGAGCTTGGGATAGTGCGGGGCGCGCTGCGCTCCGCTGCCGGGGGGGAGGGGGAGGCCCCTCCTCTCCCTTCTCTTGGGCACCTTTTTTCTTTCAGGCCGCGGACGCTCATTCGCGTCGCAGTTGAGTAGGGCTGCGCGATGTCGCGTTTTGCGTCATAGCTAGCGCAGCCCACCCCTCGAGGGACCAACTCGGCGCCATTTTTTCTTACCTAGTGAGGGGACTCCGTCAAGACGGCCGCTTGAGAGATCTCTTCTGCGCGCTCTGCAGTGGCCGGCCGACGCTGGCACCAAGCCAGCCTTTCAGAGCCTTCTGTTATCGGGCGTGATTTGTCCTGTTCCTCGCCAGGAACGAGGGCGAGGTTTCTACTCTAATCTGTTCTTGGTGCCCAAGAGGGATGGAACGATGCGACCCATCTTGGATCTGAAGGGCCTCGACAACATTCTTCAGATGTCGGTCGATCGTTAAGTCATGCCCGACGACCCAGAGCTTCTCACTCAGCGGTCGATGCGGCATTCCAATTTACAGATGCTGGCTTTGACGGCCTGGCTGTTGAATCCTCAATCGTAACGGAGAATGGGCTGTCGGACCATGATTCGGGCACGGAAGAAGTCTTCTTCCATGATTTACTACAGAGTTTGGCGTGCCTACATTTCTTGGTGTGAATCCAAGAGTCCTTGTCGCACTTTTTCTATTTCTAGGATTTTGGAATTTTTACAACTTGGCTTAGACCTGGGTCTACAGCTGGGTACCCTCAAGGGTCAGGTCTCTGCTTTGACCATCTTTTTCCAAAGATCCTTTGGCAAACATAGGCTGATCAGGACTTTTTTCCAAGGAGTTACCCATGTTCGTCCACCGCGTAAGCCTGTATTACCGGTGTGGGATTTGAACTAGCCGCTCTTTGTATGAAAATAACAGTGATTTGTCCAGCTTCTCCTTAAAACATAGCTTTTAATCCATCCAGTTAAAAACAGTTTTTTGTGAAACTATTGAGGTAATTGAAATGGCCCAGTAACAACAGAAGGCAAGCACCTAGTGACGCGTTTCAAGCCTGGTCAGGCTCTTAATCATACAACAGTGTGGAGCAGCTTACAGCCTTATATACAGCTAAGCAAAGAAAACAAAGCCAATTACCTGTAATGCATGACAGGTGCTGTGATTAGTATTGCGGCCAGACCCGGAAGAAGCTAGTATGACGTCAGCCAGTAAGGGTTAAATGATTGGGCGGATAGCAACCAATCCGCACTAGGGCTGGAGCAGTGCACAGCCCTGCGTTAATAGCGTACGTAACTGACATACAATCAGAAGAAAAGCAACCCCAGATATTCACAAGCAAACTGCTCTTTGTATGAAGCCTCCCTACTTTGAGCGGATAAGGTTGTTTTTCGCTTTAGGCCTGATTTTTTTTTTGCCTAAGGTAATTTCTCCCTTTCATCTTAATGAGGAGGTTGTTTTGCCTTCTCTGTGTCCGGAACAGTCTAACTCTAAGGAAAGGACCCTCCATGCCTTGGATGTGGTTAGAGCCATTTAAGTACTACCTGGTTGAGTCCTTCAGGAAGTCGGGTTCGCTCTTTGTTCTCTCTGAAGGTTCTAGAAAGGGTTTGCCTCCGGCCAAGTCCACTCTCAGTAAGTGGATTAGACAGGCGGTGGTGCAAGCCTACTCTGCCAAGGTTTAACAAGTTTGTAAGGCCGCTACCTGGTCTTCTGTTCATACCTTTTACTAAGTTTTACAAGGTTGATGTTAGGGCCTCAGCTGACGCTGCTTTTGGCCGAAAGGTGCTTCAGGCGGTAGTGAAATGAACTACATGTTGTTCTGCTCTGGGGATCCCGCCCTATATATGGACACTGCTTTTGGATGTCCCACACATATATGGATTGGGACGGCCCGGACTGGACATAGGTAAAACCAATTCTACAGGTGAGTACTCACAAAATTGTATTTTTCCCTATGTCCAGTCCGGGCCGTCCCACCCCGCCCTTAGTTCATTTCCTCTGTTGCCTGTTAAGGTGATTATCTTTTTGTATTGGACCGTTGTCCTTACCTTTTTGTGGAGAGAGTACATGCTGTAGCATGTTAACATGTTTTCTTGGCCTCCCGGCCTGTCTCATTTACTGCTTTTTGACATTCTGGGAACTCTATGGAGACAGCTCTTTTTATAGGGGGCCGGAAGGAGTTACAGCTCTGAAACTTGCAGTAACTGGCGCCACCTGGTGGCGGACTACCCACACGTATATGGATTGGGACGGCCTGGACTGGACATAGGCAAAACCAATTCTACAGGTGAGTATTCACATAATTGTATATTCTAAGTATACAGTACGTCCTGCTCCAGATACAATACTTACACTTGGGTTATCCTCCGCCAGATGGCGCTGTGCACTGCAGACATGCAAAAAACAGGCTCCTCCCGGCCCTTCATATACCCGGGGACCTCCCACAAATCCCCAGATTTCTCTGCACTGCTGACTGCGAAGACATGAAGTATCACTCTCTCGCAGGTGAGCGGGGCTATTTCAGCCTGCGGCCCTGTTGGACTATTCCCACCCGTCCTCCTTGTGATGTGCCTCCCAGCCTGGGCTGTGCTGGTCAGGTGAAGGTAGGCAGCACCATGTGTGCTTAACGGAGCCATGCTCCACCGCAGTCCCCCACCAAAGGGTAGGCGGTTTAGGCTGATGGTGAGCCTCATTATTGCCCCGTGTAGAGGTGGACCCTGGGTAAAGGGTCGCCATCCTCCCTCTTTTCCCCCCCGTATTCGGGGAAAAAGAAGGGGGGGGTGTGTCTGTTGGCGGTCTCGGTGTACTGTATTGTCACGCTTATGGCCGTACTTTTGCCCCTGACTGGCAACTAGGTGTCAGAGCCGCGCTGCTTGCTCCTTCTATTCTGGCCGCCGCCGTTTGTTTTTGGCCTTTATCAATTTACTATGCAATCGTATACAGCACGTCCTGCTTTATTATCCTGCAACTTGGGCAGGAAACTAATTTTTCTACGGGCGTCAGAACGGGTTGCAGCCTCGTTAGACTGTACGAGTATCCACTAGCAGATGCCTTTACTGGCATATTCTATGCTTCGCTTGTCAAGCCTTAACGGCTGCTTCAGAGCTTCGCGCTCTTTGGGGGAGGCGGGGACCTGGCGTGGCGCGCTCCGCGTCACACCCAGATTAGGCCTGCCCTTCGAGGTTCGGTTGGCGCCATTTTGTTGATCTTCGCGCGTGTGTTGTCGGTCTTTCTCCTCCCCTGGTCATTAAATGCCCTCGCTGGTGATTTTCATCATTAGTAATTTTTTCTGCTGCGCATGGCCCTGACACCTCTTATTCCCCTTCTGTCTTTCAGACTTCAAAGACTCCGGTGGCTTCTCCCGGCCTAACATAACTCGTAGCGGGCTTACAAAAAATTCTCCCACATTCCTAGCGGGCCTTTGGGACATCCAGGGTTGCCTATTGCATAAATCCCTACTGACATATATTGCATTGATAATCACCATATGGAGGCATCTCAGAATTTTGTGTCCGGGGTCCCTCTGGGACAAGACCGGCTGTGTATAACGTGTGGCTATCCCCGCATTGGTGCTGACGGGACACAGATCTGTGCACCGTGTGCCGAGTGAGTACTGGTCCTGCAACCAGGATCGCCAGGGGCTGCTCCTCGCCTTAACACTCCTATTCCCCCAGGCTTAAATCTCGCTTCTGCTGAGTCGCATACGAGTGGGAAGTTGCAGCCGGCTGCGTCTTCCAGACTGCCTACGGCTGACCAGATTATTACGGGGTCGACAAAGCGATCAGGCCCTGGTAAGAAGCGGTCCTCGACGCCCCCTGTTTCTGCCTTTGCTAAGGGATCGGAGGAGTTCACTACTCCGCGTGCCTGCACCCCCTTCTGATGAAGGAGGGCTGTTCTCTGACTCGGTCTCATCTGATGAGGAGCCGAGGAGTCATGACGATTCTGACCATAAAGACTGGAACCAGTTTGACACCATTGGATTGTTGATTAGGATCTTTAAGGCCCTGTCTATCTCTCTCCCTAACACGACCCCCAAGCCGAGAGGCGAGCATTTCCATACAGCGACACCGCGCTTGGAATTCCTAGAGCAGGCTCACTTCCATGCTCTTGTACTCGAGGAATGGGAACACCCCGGTAAACTTCCAGGGGACTGGGATTGGAAATACCCTTTCCCCCCTGAGATGGTTGATTGTTGGTCATAGCCCCCTGTGGTAGACACGCCGGTCGTTGGGGTTCCCAACTCCCCCTTTATCGCAGCTCCTGCTTATAGTACCCTTCGGGATGCCGAGGAGCGGCGCATGGATAAGCTGGCTTCACACGCCTTTTCTTGTGCAGGAACGGCGCTGCGCCCAGTCTGTGCCGCGGCCATCACTGCAGTGGCCGCCAGAACCCTCATCAGACAGATGCTTGAGCATCGCACTGATGATCTTCCCTGGGAGGTGTTTAATGTACTCTCCAGTTGTGATGTTTTTGTAGGATTTATCCTTTTAGCTATGGATGACACCATTAGAATGTGTGCGAGGACTTCCGCCCTTGTGGTGGCTATGCGTCGCCTGGTCTGGCTGCGAGAGTGGGGTGCTGACTATGCTGCTAAAAGGACTCTTACCAGGTTCCCCTTTAGAGGGCAACGCCTGTTTGGGGCCCGTCTGGACCTGTTTGGAAAAAAGGGCAAATCACCCCCAACGCAGGCCTCGGGACAGGGGCACCTCTCCCCCTCCATACCATAGCGTTAAACAAGAACCAGGGTTGTCCTTCCGGAGTCTTAGTGCAGACTCCTGCCCCACGAGCAACAGACAATGCTCTGGGCCCTCCGGCGGGGCTAAGCCTAAATCTTCCACCAAACCCCCTCAAGCATGATGGGGCGCCCTCGCCCGCCTGGGTGAGGGGATGACTGCAGCACCTTGCTCCTATCGGGAGGCATTTTGCCTCTTTCTGGTGGATACAGGAGGTAGTTTCCTCCGGATTCAGGATAAAGTTTGCTGCGCGACCTCCCCCATGATTGTCAGGGTACTCCTGGTCCCTGCCTCTGTTCGGGTGCTGGTGCAGGCCATGCACGGCCTGCGGGGTCTGGAGGTCACTTGCAGTTTGCCCTTAACAGGCAGAAGCAGGTGAAGCTACACCAACCCCTTCACATTCTCCCAAAGGGATGAGTCAGTCTGCCCTTCTAAATTCACAGGTTGTCGGCAATTCTACTATTTCAGGCAGTTTCTGCATGAAAAAACTGGGATGGGCCACCAGCGCCTTGCGCCTAGTGGGCCCTTGACGTCTGGGGAGATCAAGGATGCTTATGCTCACATCCCCGTGTCTTCTAGACACCGAGGCTCTTCAGGTTTGTGTTGGAAGTCCAACACTGCTAATCTGTGGCCTTGTTATCTGGCCTCTCTTCTGCCTCCAGAGTGCTCCCCAAGGTACTAATGGAGGCTATGTCTCTGATGAGACCAAGGGGCGTCCGCGTGAGACCTGCCAGGTGGTCCTTTTCGCTTCCCAATCTCTGTCAGGTCAAGTTAGCTACTCGGCTGGTGGCGTCCCTTGGGAGTCATTTGGATGGGTGTTCATTCACCTCTAGTCCTTGTCCTCTTGATTGGTATCTCCATTCCTAGGGATGAATCTAGATTCGGTTCAGGCGAGAATCTTCCTTCCTCAACAATAAGGTGGACAATCTGGTTACATGGGTTCAGTCTCTCCTTGCTGTTCCAGTCCCTTCACCAGGCAGGAATGCAGCTGGTGGGCCTGTTTGGTGACTTGCTTAGATGAAGTCCCTTATACTCCTCTACCTGGGGCTTTTCTGCAACTTCTATTGTTAGTACTGGACTGGGACCCAGCATCCCTGGAGCAGGGTCATGTGTGCCTTTCCCCTTGGTTAGGAGTCCCTCTTGTAGTGGATTTACTCTAGGAACCTGTCTGGGGGCAGTTTCCTTCTTGCCCTTCCTAGAGACGGTCACTATGGATGCCAACCTATCAGGTTGATGGGGAGGTTTTCTTCTGTAACCCCATGCGGGTGTGGGGAAGGTGGGGCCTTTAGGAGGTCCGTGCACCTATCAGTATTGAAACAGTGAGTTTTCAGGCTGATGCTATCTTGCTTGATTTCTCCTCTTCACGGCCTGCCTGTTTGGCGGCGCTCGGTCTGTCTGACGACTGGCCTACCTTAATCATCTGTGTGGGACCTGGAGCAGGATGGTTCCCCCAGGAAGGTATATGTTCCTGATCTGGGTGGAGGACAATGTTGCCCGCATATCAGTGGTATTCGCTCCGGTGGAGGTCCCTCTGCGACAGGATGTGCTAATTCTTGTCACTATGAAGTTCAACCAGTGTGGATCTGTTTGGTGCCCCGTCACTATTTCATGCTTTTGCCACTTGTTTCCCTGTCCCTGGATCCTCTGGCCGTGGTCATGAGGATTTAGTAATTTTATGACAGGACATTCTGGCCTGTATGTCTTGTCTCCGTTCCCCCTGCTAGGTGGGGCTCTGCAGAATTGCTCTGGTAGGGGGACCATTGATACTGGTGGCCCCTGGGTGGCCTAGTGGAGTGTGGATTTACAGACGTGATACCTAGGGTAGTAGGTCTGTACGTTCTGCTAGGGGTGCCGCCCTGTTTCGCTCAGGGCCTCCTTTACGTCACTCTTAATCTTCAGTCTCTGGCCTAGCCGGTCTGACTGCTGGTTCTTCTGTCCTTATGGAGACAGGCTTCTCTCCTGTGTTCGTGACTATTGGAAGTCTAAGAGCAGGGCTCTTCTTCTTCTTCCATTCTTATGAGGTATGGCTTACCCATATGGATTGGTGTTAGTCTAGGTCTCTTCCCTGTTGGGCATTCTCTGTTCCCAGGGCTCTAGAGTTATTACAGCATGGCTTGGAGTTGGCTCTCCAACTCGGTACTCTGAAGGGTCAGGTTCTGCCCTGTCCGCCTTCCTGCAGAAGTCTTTTGCTTATTTTCCTTGGCTAAGCATTCTTTCGGGGGTCGCTCATTGCGTTCCCCACTTAATTCTATGGTTCCTGTTGGGATTTGAATTTTTTATTCTGTTTGCCTTGCGGGGTGTTCCTTTTGGACCGATTCAGGATGCTGTCTGGCTGTCTTTTACCTTCAAAGTTGTCCTTTGGGTCTGCTGCTTCAGTCAGACGTGTGTCTGAGCGGGGGGCTCTGTTTCGCTAGCCCTCGTTCCTTGATATGCACCAGGATAAGGTGATGCTCCGCTTTACGCCGGACCTTCTGCCTATGGTGGTAGCTTAGGCTCATGTATTTAAGACATTGTCTTTCTTCTGTGCCTTATTCCTAGTAACTCTGAGGCAAGGGGATTTACTTTCCCTCATCAGGTGCTGGAACTTTTTTCCTGGATTGTCTCTGGTCCCTTAGGGGGACTGATGCCCCTTGGGGTTTGTGGGCACCTACCTCTGTATGTGCCTGATCTCGTCTGCTTCCAGGGGTTAAGCGGCCCTTGGCCTAGCCTTTACTTGGATGGTTTTTCCTTCTGGTCCTAGGGAAGGTTTGGCTTCTTCCTGGACTGTTGCTAGCATTTGATCTTGTCAGGCTGTTACTCAGGCCTATTCCTTTGAGGTGATGAGTTTTCTCACACTATTCTGATTCTACTGGTGACTCGGTATCCTTGGGCCTTTCCGCACCAGGTTTTGTTGTACAAGTTTGCTAAACCGCTATTTGTTTTTTTGTTCATACCTTTTCAAAGGTTTTTATGATGTTGACGTTGGAGCCTTTGCTCATGTCGCTTTCGGTGGCAAGGTTTGCAGGTGACAGTGTCTCTTACTGTCTGCTGTGCCTTTTTGTTGGGGATCCCACCCTTCTTTATGGACACTGCTATTGGATGTCCCAAGTGTAAGTATTATATCTGGAGCAGGACGTACTGTATACCTAGAATAATACAATTCTGTGAAATACTCATCTGTAGAATTGGTATTATACGTATACAGTACGTCCTGCTCCACCCCACCCTGGTTTTTGCATTATTCTGGATCCCCTGTATGGTGATTGTTATTATCATTACCAGTTTTGTTTTGGTGGTTAACTTCTCCCGGCTTCTAGTTCACTGCTTTTCAATGCTGGGGATTTGTGGGAGGTCTCCGGGTATATGAAGGGCCGGGAGGAGCCTGTTTTTTTTTTTTTGCATGTCTGCAATGCACAGCGCCATCTGGCGGAGGATAACACAAGTGTAAGTATTATATCTGGAGCAGGACGTACTGTATACGTATAATACCAATTCTACAGGTGAGTATTTCACAGAATTGTATTTTTCCTCTCGAAATCCCGAGTGCATCTTATGGGCAGGTGCGTTGAAGGGGGAGAAAAATACAGTATTTACATTATTTTCTTACATAAGAATTGTATTAAGGGAGTGCTTTGCCTCAGTCAGGTACAAAACATATTTTACAACCCATCTCTCTAAAAATAAAGGCTTGGCCTCTCCCTACACCAAGATGATCAGTGCAGCAGTCACAACAGATAACTGCTCCTTCTGTGGTAGTCTTCTTACAGTAATCTATTCTAGGGAAGGCTTATAGCACTTTTTATTGTAATGATGGGGACATTTTCTGCATTCATACGATTGCACAAACGTCTAGGTAGCTTATAGGAAACTGCACATAATGCATTTTTATTTAGCTGCCTCTTGTCTCCTTGAAGCACACTGGGATCATCGCTCACCAATGATTTATTTTTTTTATTTTCTAACTTTCAGAGTACCATTTTCGGGGTAGTCAGAAGGCCATTCCTGAGATTGTGGTCTCTGTCCCACTGGGAAATTAGCCTCTGCTCATTATCTGTAGCTGGCCTAAGACCCACTGTCAGTTATTAACCTCCACAACTGGTTTTCCAAATAATTTTGCATGGCCTAAAATACCGGGTGTTCTGGGGGAGTTTGTGTGTGGGGGGGCTCCAGCATTCTGGATGCCCCCCATCTTATGCGCTTTCAGTGGGACAAACACCCGAGAAAAAATGGGTATTGGTCCAGTTTAAAGTGGACCAAAACCCAGGATTTTGACGATCCTTAAGTCCTTGTCATCGCTGTGTAAAACCTCCCAGGTCCCCCCGAACAAACTCGCCTCTTCCCAGTCCTAAGATGCATGCACTGCCGCTCGTCCAACTGCTCAGATCGCTCGAGCCCCTTCGTCCAGTAGCTCGTCTAATGTGAGAGCTGATCCGAGCACACTGGCGGCCACATCCCCCGCTACCCTCTTATCGGGGAGTGTACCCGCGCCGGCCATTCACAAATGCCTGGTGCGGGTACGCGCCCTGCTAAAAGGATTGCGGAGATGCGGCCGCTGCTCGCGCATGCGCTGTTGGACTGGGTACGAAGGCGAGTTTTCAGGTGACCTAGGGGGGTTTCACACAGCAGGGCACTCCCAACTGGGGGAGCGAATATGCGTGCCTTGGAGTCTCATAGACTTGGGTGGGTTTTTGTCCTCTTTAATGAGGGTTTTGTTTTTTATTCCTGTGAACCTTTTTCCTCAGGAAATGGACAATAGATTGTTAAGCATTTTAATTGCTAATGAATAACCCGTTTTCCACTGGTCCTCAAAAATATTTTTTCCTTTGCCTTTAGATTAGCGTTGGAGTTTCTGAGCAATGAAGGCCACATTTATTCTACTGTCGATGATGATCATTATAAGTCTACAGATGCTGAATAATTGAATCTGCAATTGGTTTGAGAACGTTTGGCCAGTTACATAAACTGAATGCCCCAGCTTGCTGTTGGCATGTTTGGCTAGTATCCAGCCATCTAAAAAATAAATACTATATTGTGTGCACCAATATTATTACAAAAAGATGGACATCTTATTACGCAAGCCCTGTTGTAGAAATGTACATAGATTTGTTCCCCTAACCTATTTCCTGAAATTACAAAGTTTATTGAGGCATACTAGACAATACAGCATTGCAGTCAGAACATAGATACGTTATAGGGATTGACAACTAAATGTTCTCCATAACAGTTATGTTGCCACTTTGGTTCAGTCTCTAGTTGAGTAAACCACATCCTTGAAAGCTCTATCAGCCTTTTGGTTAACCTATTGTTTTAAGATTTTGATTTGGCTTGATAGCTCTCTTCTGTTGTATTTCCATTTTCTGTACTATTCATTTTTGAAAATGTAAATAAAATGTCACTTGGGCGATTAAAATAATAATGGACATATTTTGTCTAATCATTTCTTGCATTGATGACTTGGAACCACTAAAACCTTAGTGCCAGTTAAAATGCTAGGGTCCCACTATGAATAAGAAATTATGATACAGGGTTTAGCTATAGTCAATATCCCTTCCCCCGCTTCCCACATTCTGTAGCCATCAAAGACTATGAAAGGCTTCCCACTTGTATGGATTGTGATGTAGATAAGTTAGAGGCATGCTTCACACCCAGAATGTGTAAACAATGGGATGAGTGCGGGCAAGGGAGAATTGATACCTGGCATCCCTTCTCCCAGTTGGGCTCTTTGTTCATTGGCCCACCAGTGCGGCTGGTGTGGTATCTGCCCAGTTTGAGAGGGTTTTCATCTGAGTTCCAGCAGCTGCTGTGAGCGAGCACTCAATCGCAAGCGATTAGGGGATGCTCCCAATAAACAGGGGGCTCCGTGCATAGGAATTAACACTTAATTGGCCCTCATTGCAGTGAGCGCTAAACCTTTTGTAAGGGAATTTATTTTCTACTGTGCCACTAATGAATTATTATCTGAACATCTACATATATTCTTGGTGTACAGTACATCCTGCTCCAGATAGAATACTTACACTCGGGTACTACTCTGCCAGATGGCGCTGGACTGCAGAGACATCGAAAATAGGCTCCTCCTGGCCCCTCAAACACTCGGGGACCTCCCACAATCCCCAGAATTTCTCTGCAGTCTGGACTGCGAAGGACAAGAATATGGGTCTCTCTTCTCGTAGGTGAGCGGGGCTATTAGCCTGCGGCCCTGTAGGACTATTCCCACCCGTTCCATTATTAATGTGCCTCCCAGCCTTGGCTGCGCTGGTTGGGTGACGGTAGGCAGCACCGCTGTTAGGTGCTTAGGAGCGCTGCTCCACCGCAATCCCCCACCAAAGGGTAGGCGGTTTAGGCATATGGTGAGCCTCTATGGGATGCCCCTCCCGCACTATTGCCCCTTGCTCCTGTCTATCGGTGGGCCCTATGTTAAATGGCCGCTGTCCTCCCTCATTCTCCCTGTAGCATTCGGGGGAAAAGGGGGGGGGGGGGTGTATGTATATACATGTATTGGCTTATGCTTCATTACATTATGCTTTGTGTCAGCCGCCGCGCTGACTTGTATTACTTTTATTCTAAGTGTGCCATACACTCCACTTCGATCTTCATGACATGTGGGTAATCTCCAGTAGAGATTACCTGCGAACTTCTGCAGAGATGAATATGCAAAAAAGAAAGCCCCTCCCGGTCCATATATACCTGGGACCTCCCACCAATTTCCCAGTTCCTTCTCTGCAGGGAAGGCGACAAGACAGAAGATGAAGACTTCTTTACTTACAGGTAAGCCGGGCCCGCACCCGGCCGTCTATTGTCCCTATTACTGCCAGGACCCTTTCTAAATTGCCCCTATTTGAGCCTCCCAGCTTAGGCTGCGGGTCCTGGTGAAGGTAGGCAGCACCCTATGGGTGCGGAAGGAGCACTGCTCCACCGTGAGACCTAACTATGGGGTAGGCGGTTATCCAGGTTTTTGGTGATCCTGTTGTGGGATGCCCCGTCCCTCTATGCTACTCCCCTCCGGGGGGGGGGGGGGGGGTGCGCCTGGCTGTTTCGTTTTTCGTTCTCCCATGCCCCTGTGTGTGTGATTTCACTGTGCGTGTGTGACTGACTGTGTGTTTTACATTTGGGCCATGTCAGGTGCTGTGCTTAGCCTGGGGGAGCGTCTCCCCCCTCAGGCTGTGTTCAGGGAGGGGGCGGGGCCGGGCTCTCTGCGCGGCTGTGGTAGCCCCGCCCCCTTTGGTGCAATTCTGTGGCTCGTTTCTAGGGGATCCGTGTTGCTGGGAGGGGGGTGTGGCCTGGCGAGCGCGCGTTGGGCGCTGGCCCGCCCTCCCCCCTTCTCTCCCTCTTCCTGCATGAGGCACTTCTCGGGGGCCATTTTGATGCTGGGAGCTGCGCTCCGAGTGGTAAGGGCCGGATGGCCACTTCCTTAGCTTATGTGGGGGCCCCTCTCTAGCGGGGGCCCCCACTGATTGCGGGCGTGTGTGTTTTTTTTTTTTTTTTTTTGTGTTGGTTACGCATGTCTGGCTGGGATACAGATAGATATATATATCTATTATACATACATACATACATACATACATACATACATACATACATACATACATACATTTAGGTATGTGTTATTGCCTTATATATGTAGGATTGCATTTATGTTGCCTGTTTTGTGTTACAGATTGCATTGTATATGTGCATATTAAGGGGTTCCTCCTGGTCCTGGGGTCCCTAGTGTAAATTTGTTCACCTCAAATCCTCCCACCGGGACTTTTAAGGGGCCTCCCGGGTTGCTTAGGCGTTAATTTCCTGCGGTCTTGCGACTGACCACATAAATTCACCATATGAAGGCTCCGCAGGATACTGGGCTCGGGCTCCCTCTGGGACAATCCGGGCCATGTGTGGGGTATCCCTTACGGGGGAGAATGTGCTGATCTGTATACCATGCGCACAAAAGGCCATAACGCGGCAGTCTGGTACCCAGCCTTCTGAGTCAGCTCCTCCCGCTTCATCGCCTTCCCCTCCCCACCTTATCCGTACCCCTAGTGACATTGGTGCCAGCGGGGAGTCGCTCTCTGATGTTTGGGCTAGGTTGACCAGCATAGAGAAAATTATTGCTAGCACGGTGGGCAAGAAGGCCCAGGCTTGTGGGATGTTGACGACGATTCCGTTGATTTGTCAGATTATTCCCCGTTAGAGGGGGAATTGTATCAGGAAACAGAGGCTGACTATGTTCAGTCTGGGAATGCCGATGTCGGGCAGGCGCTGGGGGATGCCGTAGATACGGCCACTGTTTTGTCACATTTATTGGAGGTGTTGGATATTGAACCGCCTGAGGCGCCCCCTCTCAAGAAGGGGGAATTTTTGGGGGCCTGCAAGCCCCGTCTGGAATTCCCTACCCAGGGTCACTTTGATGCGCTGATCCTTAGAGAATGGGAGAGGCCCAGTCGGCTTCCTGGTGTTCCTGAGGGATGGGATAAGAAGTATCCTTTTCCGGTGGAGGCGGTTAAGCGCTGGTCTTCTCTTCCCGAGGTCGACGCGCCAGTTTTAGGTTTGACCAACTCTTCTGTGCTGAACACCCCTGACGCCACTTCCCTTTTAAGGATGGCGAGGATAAGCGCCTTGATCAGATGGCGTGCCACGCTTTTGCCAACGTGGGCTCGGCCCTGCGGCCTGTTAGTGCATCTGCCCTGGTTTCGCTTGCTACCAGGTCTCTTATCAGGGACTGGCTGAATAACGCTCAATTTGATCCAGCTTTCGCTGAGTTCGCTATCCTTAAGAGATACGAATTGTTCATGGATTTTGTCATGGCTGCGATGGAAGATTCTATTGTCGTGTAGTAGGACTTCAGCCTTACTGGTGGCTAAACGCAGATTGGTCTGGCTCCGCCAGTGGACAGCGGACGTTGGGGCCAAGAACTCGCTCACAGCTCTTCCCTTCTTGGGTACGCGGCTGTTTGGAGATAAATTGGATGCTGTTGCTAAAGGAGGTAAGTTACCTCAGCGGAGGAAACAGCGCCGCCCCTTTCGGGGGACCTGGCTCGTTCACTCCTTCCTTTCGAGGTGCCAGAGCGGCTAGGGGTTTGGCCTTCTCGGGTGTCGGGCTCGTCCTGGAACAGAGGCAGAGGTTGGGCACGTCCCGCGGCTGCCTGGGGTTCCAAGCCCAAGCCTGCCGTTAAACCGGCTCAGCAATGAAGGGGCGCCCTCACCCGCAAGGGTGGGGGGACGGCTGCGGCTCTTCTTCCAGGTCTGGGCCCGGAACGTCGCAGACAATTGGATCCTGGAAGTGGTCTCCTCCGGGTACAAACTGGAGTTCGAGTACTGGCTGCCCCCAAGATTCTTAAGGTCTCGGGTGCCCTCGGACCCTCAGGCTGCACAGGGGCTCCTGTTAGCAGTAAAAAAAACCTTCTGGACATGGGAGTTATATGCCCGGTGTCTCCGGAGAGAGGCAGGGGTTACTACTCCAACCTTTTCACGGTTCCCAAAAAGGAGGGTTCGGTGAGACCCATTCTAGATCTCGAGGTTCTCAACAGGTTTATCAGAGCCAAAAAGTTCCGCATGGAGGCTCTGCGCTCGGCTATCAATTCCCTTCGCCAAGGGGATTTTATGACATCCATAAACATCAAGGATGCGTATCTGCATGTTCCGATTTTTCAGGCACATCAGAGATTCCTCCGGTTTGCGGTGGAGGATCAACATTATCAGTTTGTAGCTCTTCCCTTCGGTCTGACCTCGGCGCCGAGGGTCTTCACCAAGGTCTTGGCGGGAATAATGGCTCTGCTCAGAGCATTCGCATTGTGCCTTATCTGGACGACCTGTTGATCTCAGCTTCTTCCCTCCGTCAGGCGGAGCTGGACACCCACCAGGTGGTGTCGACCCTGGAGAGGTTCGGGTGGGTGATCAACTGCACCAAGTCTTCTCTCTCGCCGTCTCGTGTGATTTCATTTCTGGGCATGAATCTGGATACCAGTCGGGCCAGAGTGTTTCTGCCCCAGACCAAGGTGCAGGGGATTCAGGGTCTGATCCGCCTTCTTCTGGCCAATCCTTGTCCCTCTGATGGGGGGTGAAACTGGTGGGATTGATGGTATCCTCCGAGGCGGTACCGTTTGCACAGTTTCACATGAGATCTCTTCAACTTCACCTATTGACGCATTGGGACAGGAGTCCGCAGTCATTGGATCAACCTTTCATGATGTCTCCCAGGGTTCGGCAGTCCCTTCGGTGGTGGCTGGAGTCGAGCAACCTGTTGAAGGGCAGATCCTTTCTGGTTCCTTGTTGGGAGACGGTTACCACAGATTCCAGCCTGTCGGGCTGGGGAGGTTATTGGAAAAGTCATCAGTTCAGCGGGGTGTGGGGTCCTCAGGAGGCTCACACCCCCATCAATGTCTTGGAGCTCAGAGCCATCCGACTGGTTCTGGCTCGGCTGACCTCACATTTACGGGGTCTACCGGTTCAGGTCCGTTCGGACAACCGAACGGCGGTAGCTTACATCAATCACCAAGGAGGGACTCGCAGCAGGAGTGCCCTCAGGGAAATCTCTGATCCTGCACTGGGCGGAGAGCAATGTTCCTTGCATTTCGGCAGTCTACATTCCAGGAGTGGAAAACACGGAGGCGGATTCCCTGAGCAGGGGATCCTCTCGCCAAGGAGAGTGATCTCTCAACCCCGAGGTTTTTCTGGATCTTTGCCACAAGTGGGGCACTCCGGAGATGGATCTCTTTGCCTCGAGGCACAATCACAAGTTTCCGGCCTTTGTGTCTCTTTCTCAGGATCCTCTGTCTCTTGCAGTGGATGCCTTGTCACTGGCTTGGAAGGATTTGGGTTTTCTGTACCTGTTTCCACCCGTCTCCATGCTGGGCAAGGTAGTTTGCAAACTGGTTGTAGGAGGGGCACCAGCGATTCTGGTGGCCAAGAATGGTTTGGTACGCAGACGTCGTAAGGATGGCCGTAGATCAGTACCGGCTTCCCTTGTTGCCGGATCTGCTATCTCAGGGTCATCTACTTTACCCCAATTTACAAACGCTGGCTTTGACTGCTTGGCTGCTGAAACCTTCGTCTTGAAAGAGGAAGGTTTGTCTGAGGCCGTTGTTCAGACCTTGATTAGGGCTAGGAAGCGGTCCTCTTCTGGCATTTACTATAGGACTTGGAGGTCCTATATTGATTGGTGTGAGGCTAGGGCCTTGTCTTTTTTTCGATACCCAGGATTTTGGAGTTTCTTCAGCATAATCTGGATCTTGGGTTCCAGCTTAGTACTTTGAAAGGACAGGTTTCTGCTCTGTCTGTTTTCTTCCAGAGGTCTTTTGCCTTACACCCGCTGGTTAAGACTTTTTTCCAAGGGGTCGCGCATGTGCGGCCTGCTCGGAAGGCTGCTACTTGGTCTTCCGTTCATACTTTTTCCAAGTTTTACAAGGTTGATGTGCGGGCTTCAGCGGATGCTGTTTTTGGCCGCAAGGTTCTGCAAGCTGCAGTGGTTTGAGTTGGTACATTCTTTACTGTTTCTGGTTCCCACGCATGACGGACACTGCTATTGGACGTCCCTCATGTCATGAAGATCGAAGTGGAGTGTATGGCACACTTAGAATAATACCGTTTTGTGAGTACTCACCTTTAAAACGGGTATTATGAGTGTGCCATACACTCCACTTCGCCCCACCCCTTTTTTTCAGGTATTCTGGGGCTTTTATATGGTGAACCATTGGTTTTGATTGTTTAGGTTATAATTGGTTCTTCCTGGTCCCCTTACTGCTTTTTTACACTGGGAAATTGGTGGGAGGTCCCAGGTATATATGGACCGGGAGGGGCTTTCTTTTTTGCATATTCATCTCTGCAGAAGTTCGCCCTCTACTGGAGATTACCCACACACTCATAATACCCGTTTTAAAGGTGAGTACTCACAAAACGGTATTATTCTACTTGAATATTGCCGCAGCCGCGCACGTTTTTTTCCCAGTGTTCCGCGCTTGGCGGCGGTGTTACCTCAGGCGCCGGTGCGCCGGCATTGGCTGCTTGTCACGTGTTGGCTTTGCGCACTTCGTGGGGGGGCAGGGCCTGTCTCTAGCGCGTTCCGCGTCATTGCTCGTGCGGGCCCGCCCCTCGAGGTATACCGACGCCATTTTGTCTGCTTGTTTGGCTTCTGCGTGACGGGCTTCTACCTACCGCGGTCCGTAAGTGCCCTCGCGGGCGGCTTTATTACCCTTTTTTAATTGTTTGCTTACAGCTCCCTTTGATTATGTCTTTCAGACGGGCGAACCTATTGGCTTCTCCCGGCCCTCTATTAGTTGGTTAACTTGTGAGGCCTAGTGTAATTACTCCCACTTCCCTAGCGGGTTATTGGGGCATCCCGGGTTGCTTTTATAGCGTCAATCCCTATCGGCCTATTGTGCCGCTATAATCACCATATGGAGGCGTCTCAGGACAATGTGACCGAGGTTCCTTCGGGACAAGCCCGGCTGTGTGTAGCTTGTGGGGTGTCCCCTATTAGCGCTGACAATGCGCGGGTCTGTGTACTTTGTGCCGAGCAGGTGCTTGCTGCAATCCGGCCTTCCAGTGGCTGGGCCTGCGCCTCGTTTCACTTCACCTACTCCCCCAAGCTTAAATCTCACTCCCATTGAGTTGCATACAAGTGGGGATTCTCAGCCTGATGTGTCTTCTAGACGGGCTAGTGTTGAGAAGTTAATTGCTAATACCTTGGCGCATAAGGCCCCTGCAAAAAAGCGGCACTTAACGCCTGATGTCACTCTTTTCCCTATGGAAGTTGATGAGTTTTGGCATCTATGTGGATATACCCCTTTGGACGAAGGGGAGCTATTCTCCGACTCAGGGTCATCTGATGAGAGGCCAAGGGGTCATGACTATTCTGGTTCTGAGCCCTGGGCCTCGGATGATACTGATTGCTGGCCCCAATTTTTGAGGTGCTGTCCGTTTCTCCCCCTATTGCGGCTCCTAGGCAAAGGGGGGAACTTTTTCATACTGCTAAGTCACGCTTGGAGTTTCCTGAGCAAGGACATTTCAATAATCTTGTGCTCAAGGAATGGGAACGTCCCAGTAGACTTCCCAGTGTACCTAAGAGTTGGGATAGGAAGTATCCCTTTCCTGCTGATGTGGTAAAGTGTTGGTCATCCCCTCCCGAAGTGGATGCCCCGGTCCTAGGGTAATCTAACACCTCTGTCATGCACTCCCCTGACTCTACTACCCTGCGGGATGCTGAGGACCGGCGCATTGACCAGCTGGCGTCCCATGCCTTTGCATGTGTGGGGACAGCGCTGCGCCCGGTCTGTGCCTCGGCCATTACGGCTGTGGCTATTAGGACCCTGCTCAGAAGTATCCTGGATGGTGCCCCTGATGATTTGCCTGGTGAGGTGTTTAATGCACTCTCTAGTTGTGATGTTTTTGTGAATTCTGCCTTGGATGACACCATTAGAATGTGTGCCAGGACATCTGCCCTTGTGGTGGCTATACGCTGCTCGGTTTGGCTGCTGACAACTCTGCCAAGAAGGCCCTCACTGGTTTTCCCTTCAAAGGACTACGCCTGTTTGGGGACCGCCTGGACCTTTTTGCTTAGGGAGGCAGGTTACCCCAGCGCAGGCAGCAGTCTCGGCCCTTTTGGGGTCAGGGCTCCTTTTCCTCCCCCTACTGTGGTGCTAGACAGGGGGAAGGGGAGACTTCTGGGGTAGGGGCATAGAACGTGGACGTCCTGGCTCCTCCTGGGGTCCCAAGCTTAAGTCCTCTCCCAAGCCCCCTCAGGCATGATGTGGCGCCCTCACCGATCCGGGTGGGGGGACGGCTTTAGCACTTTGCTCACGTCTGGAGGCTTCATGTCTGACCGGTGGATTCAGGAGGTAGTGTCCTCCGGTTACAAGATAGTTTGCTGCCCGGCCGCCCCCAAGATTCATCAGATCCCGGATTCCTCAGGACCTTGTGTCAGCTCAGGATCTAGTGCAGGCAGTGCAAAGCCACCTGGAGCTGGGGGTCATCTGCAAGGTCCCTTTAAGAGATAAAGGCAAGGGTTTCTATTCCAACCTCTTCAGTGCCCAAAAAAGATGGGTCAGTCAGGCCCATCCTGGACTTGAAGATCCTCAACAAATTTGTCAGGAGCAGGCGCTTTTGCATGGAAACTCTGCGCTCTGCCATTAGTTCCCTGCGCCCAGGGGATTTCATGACCTCTGTGGACATCAAAGATGCTTACCTTCATATTCCTGTATTTCCAGGTCATCAAAGATTCCTCAGGTTCGCTCTGGAGGATCAACACTACCAATTTGCGGCATTGCCCTTTGGTCACACCCTCCCAGGGTGTTCACCAAGGTGCTGGCTGGCGTGATGTCTCTGCTCAGGTTTCAGGGCATCCGTGTGCTGCCTTATCTGGATGACATTCTCATCACCTCCCAGTCTCATCAGGCATAATTGGATACTCAGCTGGTGGTGTCCACCCTGGAGTCATATGGTTGGGTCATCAACCACCCCAAGTCCTCTCTGTCCCCCTCCTTGGTGACTCCATTCCTGGGAATGAATCTGGATACAGTTCAAGCAAGGATTTTTCTTCCTCAACAGAAGGTGGACAGTCTGATTGCGCAGGTCCAGTTCATGCTATCTTGTCATCATCCCTCCATCAGGCAGGGAATGCAGCTGGTGGGCCTGATGGTGGCGTGCTTCGAGGCGGTCCCTTATGCTCAGTTCCACTTGAGGCCTCTGCAACTCCACCTCTTGTCAGTATGGGACAAGGACCCAGCGTCCCTGGACCGGGTCTGTGCGCTTTCCCCCCTGGTCAGGCGGTCCCTCTCGTGGTGGCTGGACTCCAGGAACCTGCGGGGGGCAGATCCCTTCTGACCCCCTCCTGGGAGACTGTCACCACGGATGCTAGTCTGTCAGGTTGGGGGGGGGGGTTCTGGAAGTCTCTGCGGTTCCAGGGGAGGTGGGAACCTCAGGAGGCCCACACACCTATCAACGTCTTGGAGCTGCGGGCGATCAGGTTAGTTCTGGCTCAGTTGACTCCTCACCTTCGGGGGGCTGCCAGTTCAGGTGCGCTCGGACAACCATACGGCAGTTGCCTACATCAATCATCAGGGAGGGACCCGGAGCAAGAGGGCCCTCCATGAAGTGTCTCTGATTCTGATCTGGACGGAGGCCAATGTTCCCTGCATATCAGCTGTGTACATCCCGGGGGTGGAAAATCTCCTGGCAGATTCTCTGAGCAGGGGGACCTCTCGCCAGGGAGAATGGTCCCTCTGCAACAGGGTTTTCCAATCTCTGTGTCACCGTTGGGGTCAACCAGATGTGGACCTGTTTGCGTCCCGTCACAATCACAAGCTCCCGGCCTTTGTCTCCCTGTCCCAGGATCCTCTGGGACCACGGATGCCCTAGCAATGTCATGGCAGGATTTTCAGTTCCTGTATGTCTTTCCTCCATTCCCCCTGCTTGGCATAGTTCTGCGCAAGATTGCTCTGGAAGGGGTGCCAGCAATTCTGGTGGCCCCCAGGTGGCCAAGAAGAGTGGGGTTCGCAGACGTGGTGCAGCTGGCAGTAGATTAGTAAGTTCTGCCCAGGGTGCCAGATCTGCTCACTCAGGGCCCCTTACGCCATCCCAGTTTACAAACTCTGGCTTTGACTGCCTGGCTGCTGAAATCTCCATCTTGATGGAGAAGGGGCTGTCTACCTCGGTTGTTGATACCATGATAAAGACTAAGAAGAAGTCTTCTTCTTCCATTTATTACAGGGTTTGGCGTGCCTACATTGACTGATGTGAGTCTAAGTCTCTTCCCTGTCGTGTGTTCTCTATTCCCAGGATTCTGGAGTTCCTGCAGCATGGGTTGGAGATGGGGCTCCAACTCAGTACTCTGAAGGGTCAGGTTTCTGCCCTGGCTGTTTTTTTTCCAGAAGTCCTTTGCTCAACATTCTCTGATCAGGACTTTTTTCCAGGGGGTTACTCATGTGCGTCCTCCATGTAAGCCTATGGTGCCTGTTTGGGATTTGAACTTGGTTTTGTCAGCCTTGCAGGGTGCTCCCTTTGAACTTGTGCAGGATGCTGCCCTGGCCATTCTTACTCTCAAAGTTGTGTTTTTGGTGGCTATCACCTCTGTTAGGCGTGTGTCTGAGTTGGCGGCGGTTTCCATTCAGCCCCCCCTACTATGAGAAACACCAGGACAAGGTGGTGTTCCGCTTCAAGCCAGATTTTCTGCCTAAGGTAGTGTCTGCCTTTCATTTGAATCAGGACATTGTTCTTCCTTCATTGTGCCCTAATCCTAGTAATGCTAAGGAGAGGGTTTTGCATTCTTTGGATGTGGTTAGGTGTCTGAAGTACTATCTGGTGGCTACTACTGAAAAACTGATGCTCTTTTTGTGGTCCCTTCTGGTCCTAGGAAGGGTTTGGCTCCTGCCAAGTCTACTATCAGCAAATGGATCCGTCAGGCTGTTATTCAGGCCTACTCTGCTAAGGGGAAGATTCCTCCCTTCCGCCTTACTGCTCATTCTACTCGTGCTATTGGTGCCTCTTGGGCCTTTCAGCACCAGGCTTCTGTTGAACAAGTTTGCATGGCCGCTATTTGGTCTGCTGTTCATACCTTTTCAAAGTTTTACAAGGTTGATGTTAGGGCCTCAGCTGATGCTGTTTTTGGACGCAAGGTTTTATAGGCGGCAGTGATTTAAACTGTCTGCTGTTACCTTTTTTGGGGATCCCACCCTACTTTATGGACACTGCTATTGGATGTCCCGAGTGTAAGAATTCTATCGAGCAGGACGTACTGTATACCAAGAATAATACAATTCTGTGATTACTCACCTGTAGAATTGGTATTATGAGTATACAGTACGTCCTGCTCCACCCCACCCTTGGTTTTTGCATTATCTTCGATCCCCTGTATGGTGATTATCATTGTTATAGTTACCTTCTTGGGTTGTTTTAATTATCCCGGCTTCTGGTTAACTGCTTTTCAATGCTGGGGATTGTGGGAGGTCCCTGGGTATTTGAGGGGCCGGGAGGAGCCTATTTTCGATGTCTCTGCAGTCCAGCGCCATCTGGCGGAGTAGTACCCGGGTGTAAGTATTCTATCTGGAGCAGGACGTACTGTATACCGTACTCATAATACCAATTCTACAGGTGAGTAATCACAGAATTGTATTTTTATAGCACATAAAAGTGATCTGTGTATTTTAAACTGTATCAGCAATGATTTTTTTTCTGGACGGCTTTTAAAGCATATTCCTATATATTATATACTGCAGCCCCTCCCCCCCCCCCCCCCCCCGTCTTCGTCTGCCTCCTGTAACAGGGCATCTCTCTGGGGGTCTTGGTGGTCTTAATAGTTCCTGTGGTCTCCCCAGATCTCTGGGCGCCCGGCATCATATACTCCATCTTGGTGATCTATAGTATTGTAGGTAATCTGGAGGTCTTACGAGTCTTCGGGCGCCATATTGCTAATTGCTAATCGGAGTATTTCCCGTCTGCAGCCATTTTTGTGCTCCTGGTGGTTTTTTTATATGTGATAAAATTATGTAATAAATATAGGAAATATAATTTCCATCAGTATAGAGCTGTTTTTCCAAGTCCTCCTTCAGCTTGACCACGTGGAGATATTATGCTCCACCCCCTGGGAGGAAACACAAAACAGGAACAGAAAAACCCCACCCCTTCCTCCCCATCTTAGTTCTTTGTTTCCTCCCTGGGAAACCTTGGGACAGAGTTCCTGACTTTAGACTTCGGGCCAGTTTGTTCTTTTAGTTTGTTTTGTACCCTCCAGAGTTTGGAGCTAGTCGGCTGTAGCGGACACATTCCAGGGAAGTTCTTTGGGATCCAGTTACACCCGAGACTATTTCATAATGGCCTTTACATTTAGCACTAGTTGTGCTACTGTCTCTTCTAATCCGGCATCACAGCAGGTGTGCTGTTGTCGTTTTTACTAGTAATTTCAGCGTTTTAACTTTAATACACCTATTTTCCCAGTGTCCTGTTCGGGTCGCTCCATTTCTGACATGTGGGTAATCCGCCACCAGCCAGCGCAGTCGCTGCAATACAAAAATCGCAGCTCCTCCCGGCTCCATATAAGGCAACTGTCTCCCACAAATCCCCAGAATTCTTCTTGCAGTCTCACTGCGAAGATCGTGTTATTACTCTCTCTGGATATCGCAGGCGAGCAGGGCATCCCTATTCCCACCTTCTTCCGGGGACCCATCCTGCCTCCCAGCCTTGGCTACGGAACAGGTGACGGTAGGGGAACGCCGAGGGTCAGGCGTTCGGCAGAGCTATGCTTTGGGCCGCAGACCCTCTCCCGAAGGGTAGCCGGCCATAGGCAATGGTGACCCTATATGGGGGGGGAGGAACCACCTAGGGACCCTTTCATTCCTTCATGTCCCCACAAGCTTTATTGATATCTCTGTGTGTGTATTTACTGTCTGTTTTTACTTGGTACTCACCTCCCTCTTTCCTGTCCTTCTCCTCACCTCTCCTCCTGTCAGGCACTGTGAGGGAGGGGGCGGGCAGCCGCTCTGTGCGGGCACCTGCCTCGCTGTGCGGGCGCAAGCGAGCACTCCGGGGAGGGGCCTCCTCGGGCTGCCTCTTCCCTCATGTGTGGTCCGGGCGCCATTTTCTCATCTCTGGCGCCTGGGGTTCGCGCGCTGCGGGGGGCGGGGCCGCACGCTGACACGTTCCGCGTCATCACTGCGCGACCCGCTCCTCGAGGTGCTCGGAACGGGCCCCGATCGGCGACATTTGTCTCTCGCGGCCTGCGTGCGCTCTGGACAAAGCGCGCTGGTCTCTTCCCTCCTTCCTGACGCATCTGGAGGTTATGCCTCGATATTTGGCTGCACTCGCTCGGCTCCTCTGTCCCCACTGTGGTCAGTGAGTCCTGGTTTTCTTTGTCTCTTCCTTGCATGCGCTGTGGGATGCTCATGTTTTTTTTGTTTGTGTCTTCCAGACGGGTCCCAGATTGTGGTTCCTCCCGGTCTCCATCCGCAGTCTCTAAATTAAAGGGATCAATAAGAGGGATTAAATTGGGGATTGCCCGGGTTTTGGGCCGTCAGTGCCTTGTGACCCGAATTATTTTTTTATATAATCACCATAATGGAGGCTTCTGGGGATAGCGAGCTAGGGGCCCCCTCAGGGTGGGTGAAGCTCTGTCTCGTGTGGTACATGCCCTCTGAGCGGTCTCAGCGCAGTTTGTGTACCTTGCGGCAAGAGCATTCTTCTGGAACAGGATAGGGCCGGCGCTTCTGTCCCCAGCCCTATTTTACCTATGGCGTCGCCGACACCCCGCGCCTGCATTTAGCTCCCAGTGAGGGGGAAGCCAGCAGGGGGTCTCAAACGGATTTGGCGCTCCGAGTGGCCAGCCTGGAGAAACGGTTATCTCGCTCGGCTGCCGGCAAGGCCACGAGTTAGAAGCCGCATATTGAGCCAGGTTATTCGCTTTTTGCTGATGATGATGATGTGTTTGGTGGTCGGGACTCCATGGAGGAGGGTGAGTTGTTTCAGGACTCCGCCTCCTCAGGGGAGCGATCGGGTGGCTATGACAGCGACCCTGGGTCTTCCTCGGATGAGGATATGTGGCTCCCTGCTGACACAGAGAAATTGCTATATTCTGTGTTTGAGACTTTGCACATTGTACCTCCTAAGGCGGCCAAAAAGAAGCAGGGGGATTTATTCCAGCCAGAGAGACAGCGACTTGTCTTTCCTGAACAGGGCCATTTTTCCGAAATGGTTTTTAAGGAATAGGAAAGGCCTAAAGGCCGTGGGTGCCTAAGGGTCTAGACAGACGATATCCTTTCTCTGGGGATTTGGTTCACCTCTGGTCCCGTCCCCCAGAGGTGGATGCCCCTGTGCTGGGGCTATCCAATACCACGGTTATGCCGTCACCTGATACGGCTTCCTTGCTCGACCCTGCTGACCGGGGCATGGATCAGCTGGCTTGTCACGCTTTCACCTTTGTGGGTGCTGGCCTTCGTCCTGTCTGCGCTGTGGCCATTGTCTCCTTAGCCATCAGAAAGAAGGTGAGACGTCTTGTTGATCTTGCCAAATCTTGCAAGCGGGCGGAGGAGTATAAGGACCTCCTAGCCTGCGTGGACTTTATTGCATTTGTAATCTCGGCTATGGCTGATAGCATCCGGCTTGGCGCCAGGGCTTCGGCCCTGCTTGTTGCGCTTTGTTTCTCGCTCTGCGGCAGTGGTCGGCCGACGCTGCTGCCAAGAAATCCCTCACTAGTATCCCCTTCTTGGGGTTCGGTTATTCGGGGAGCATCTGGACCTCCTGACCAAGGATGGGAGACTGCCTCAGTGACGGAAGCCTGCGTGGCCCTTTCGGGGTTCTGCCTATCCCTCCTTTCGAGGAGGTGGCCACAGAGATTCCTGGGGACAAGGTAGGTCTCGCGGCCGACCCAATCCCTCCTGGGGAACTAAATCCAAGCCCCCCTGCCAAGTCCTCTCAGGCATGAGGGGGCTCCCTCACCTCATTCGGGTGGGGGGACAGCTTCTGCTATTTGCTCAAGTCTGGAGACTGCATTTCGGATCAGTGGATTCAGGAGGTGGTGTCCTCCGGTTACAAAGTAGAGCTGGCAGCTTGGCCGCCGCCAAGATTTCTTCAGTCACGAATATCTCGGAATCCACTGACGGCACAGGGCCTAAGAATGGCTGTTCAACGCCTTCTGCTGTCCGGGGTGATTTGTCCTGTGCCTCGCCAGGAACGAGGTCGAGGGTTCTATTCCAAGAAGGACGGTACTCTGAGGCCTATCCTGGACCTGAAGGGTCTCAACAAGTTTGTCAGATTCAGGCGTTTTTGCATGGAGTCCTTACGGTCCGTGGTGAGCTCGCTTCGGCCCGGCGACTTCATGACCACGGTGGACATCAGGGATGCTTACCTGCACGTCCCGATTTTCCAGGGACATCAGAAGTTCCTGAGGTTTGCTGGAGGATCAGCATTACCAGTTTGTGGCGCTGCCGTTCGGGATATCATCAGCCCCCCGGGTGTTCACCAAGGTGCTGGCGGGCGTTATGGCCCTTCTGAGGAACCAGGGCATTCGTGTTCTTCCTTATCTGGACAACCGGCTGATTGCGGCTCAATCTCTTCAGCAGGCCGAGAGCGATACCCGGACGGTGTTCACTCTCGAGGATTTCGGATGGGTGATCAATTATCCCAAGTCTTCCATCACTCCCTCAATGGTGAGGTCCTTCCTGGGCATGACGTTGGACACCTCTCAGGTCAAGGTATTCCTCCCCCAGCAGAAGGTGGAGGTTCTCCAGATGCAGACGCAGGCCTTACGCTCTTGCCAGCTGCCATTGATCTGTCTGGGAATGAAGCTGGTGGGCGTCATGGTGTCATGCTTCGAGGCAGTGCCCTTCGCTCAGTTTCACATGAAGCCTCTTCAATTGAATCTTTTGACCGCTTGGGACCGGACACAGGAGTCCCTGGAGCAGGAATTCTCACTGTCTCCTCTGGCCAGGCAGTCCCTCTCGTGGTGGTTGGACTCCAGAAATCTTTTAGTGGGCAGGGCCTTTCTGACTCCTCGTTGGGAGATTGTCACCCCAGACGCCAGTCTGACCGGCTGGGGAGGTTTTTGGCAATCGCTGAAGTTCCAGGGCCAGTGGGGTCCGCAGGATGCCCACTTGCCCATCAATCTCCTGGAGCTGAGAGCGATCTGGTTGGTTCTGTTTCATTTGACTCCCCATCTACGGGGTCATGCGGTTCAGGTCCACTCAGACAATCAGACGGCTGTCGCCTACATCAATCACCAGGGCGGGACTCGGAGCAAGCGAGCCCTCAAGGAGGTGACCCAGATCCTGACTTGGGCAGAGGAGAATGTTCCCTGCATCTCGGCGGTTTACATCCCCGGGGTGGAGAACCAGGAAGCAGACTCCCTGAGCAGGGGGGCCTCTCGTCTGGGGGGATGGTCTCTCAGCAACAAGATCTTTCATGTTCTGTGTCGCTGCTGGGGTCAGCCGGATGTGGACCTTTTCGTGTGCAGGCACAATCACAAGCTTCCGAGGTTCTTCTCCCTGTCAAGGGATCCGCTGGCCTTCACCACGTATGCTCTGGCGATTCCTTGGACGGAGTTCAGGCTCCTTTACACATTCCCTCCGTTTCCACTCCTGGGTCGAGTGCTGCGCAAGATAGCCCAGGAGGGGGTTCCAACCATCTTGGTGGCTCCTCGCTGGCCAAGAAGGAGTTGGTTTGTGGACATAGTTCAGTTGTCAGTGGATCGCTACCTTATGCCCGACGATCCCGGGCTTCTCACACAGGGGTTGCTGCCCCCCCCATTTACAAACGCTGGCTTTGACGGCTTGGCTGCTGAAACCTCCATCTTGATGGAGAAGGGGCTGTCTGCCACGGTCGTGCGTACCATGATTCAGGCTCGGAAGAAGTACTCTTCCATGATATATTACAGGGTTTGGCATGCCTACATTGCCTGTTGTGAGTCCAAGAGTCTCTCTTGTCGCACATTCTCTATTTCAAGAATTTTGGATTTCCTACAACATGGCTAGGACTCGGGTCTCCAGCTGAGTACCCTCAAGGGCCAGGTTTCGGCCTTGGCCATTTTTCTTCCTGCCTTCTTTCTTCTTTTATGCCTTCGGGCAGCTTACGCCTGAGACCTCCGGGCTCCTCCCACCAGGGGGAACACGAAACCACCAGCCAGAAAGTCTTGACTACTCCCTCCATTCCCCAGTTGTTTTCGTGTTCCTCCGTGAGGTAGGAGCCAGACCACTAGCTCCTGGACCGGTTGGTTTCGGTAAGTATATTTCCGGTACTATGGGCCTATTCTAGCAGGGGGGTCCATTTCTAGGTCCTGAAGGCTTTTCCTTTTGCCTGGGGCCCGAGATACCCTATGGGATTTTTGGCCAGATCTCATTCTTTGATTTTATCAAAGGGGGGTAAGTAGATTTTTCCCCTCTTACTGAGGATGAATTTTGGGAAGAAGCCGGGGTGACCGGACCCCATACTTTTAAATTTTGGGATCTAATGTTAATTAATTTTTTTAGGGCAATCAGGAAATTCCCTGACGATTTGGTTGCTCTGGATTCTTTTTTTCTATTCTTTTTAACATTTTTGACTATTTTTTACATCTTTGAATTTTTAATGTCATGTACCTTTAAGAGGCGGGGAAGAGAGGGGAATGGCGCGTTCTCTCTCTTTCCCGCCTTGCCGTTACTTCCGCATTCTCGCTTACCTCGCTGTGCTGACAGGCGGCGGGGGGGGGGGGGATCAGCATCTCTGAGGTCTTCCTCTCCGTGAGTCCGGCAGGGGGAGCCTTCTCGGCGGCACGAGTCCAGGTACGGGTTCCTTCCTCTTGCGGCCGGTGGTGACTCAGGTGGCGGCACTGCGGGTCCGACGAACGTCCTCTTCGTGGCATAAGGTACCACGCATACGCCCGACATTTTTTTATATTTTCCTTACAGGAAATTAGATCCCCGGCTTCTTCCTCCCGGGGCTGCTGACATCACATCCCGGCGCCCGGTGGAATTTCCTGCTTTCCCACAACACGTCTTTTTTGCCTTAACAGCACAGTGTTTTGGGCAATTCTGTATTATGGCCTCCCCTTCTAAATTTAGTATGAAGGGTTAATATTTAATTATCGGATTCGGCTCCTGCCCTATTTAGGCAGACTCAGGAAGCAAATATTTTGGTGCCTCTATCCAGAAACATGGCAGAACAGGATCAGGACGGTTTTATGGATCCTATTGAAGATTCTTCCACAGAAATAACTTATGTGGACCAGGATTCATCCAGTATTCCGTCGGCTGCCGTTTCTGGAAGGAGGAGGCCCAGCTTTGCCCGGTAAGTCACTTTTATTTATTAATAGTGTCTATTTTGGGCATGTTAGTTAAATTTAAATATGCCTATCGCCTCTTTTTTTTTTGCTTATGTCTCTTAATTGTTTGATGCCAGACTAAGCTCACAGAAGTGTACCTAAATCCTCTTCTTCCGGACCTATTCCCCATAAGAAAAGTAGGAGTGGTCCCAAGGATAAACTGTGCTTTTTTGATTCCTATATGTAACTGCTCTGTCAATCTTGCACAGACAAGGTGGTTGATCAGTAGCGTAATTACAATCTTTTGCGGATCATAATAGACCAGATGACTTCCTCACCTTGGAACCAGAAGGTTCCTGAGGATTCGGGTAACCAGGTTGTGTTTTTTCCCGACCTACAGGTTCCTTTTTTTGATCCTGCTTATTATCCGGTCACGGAGGTGGGAGGGGGGGGAAGATCAGGCCAGTTTTAGGGCTTTAAACAGAGGAAGGTACTATTCCCTCTGGGACATTTACCTTGCCTTTTCTTATGATTTTCCTATCCTTGGGGATAGAAGTAAAGGATTCAGGCCCAAAATGTAATCATGTTGGGCTTTTTCCAGATTTGGCGCCTGACTCTTCGTGTTCATTCCTTCTCATTATTCTTGAAGGACATGATTATGAACGATTGGAAAGATCCATTTTGGGGAAATAGATTTTCTTGACCTATGTTCACGCCACCCAGAGTGCGGTTGCTCATCTACTCTCGGGAATTAAGCAATATCTGGCCCGGTCAATACTTGGACCCTAAGTAGGGTCACGGGGTCTTTAACTTGCATATCCTTTTACGGAAGAGGATTCAGAATTTTGGGAAAATGCCCTAAGTTGGAGGTCTTTCGTGCCAAAGTCTCTAGGAGAGCAGGGTTAGCCTTTGAAGATTTTGGGTCCTTTGTGATCTCCTAGATAATAATAATATGATTCACTGCTCTAAGAGGTCTGACAAGTGAAATCTAATATTTTGGACCTATTGGCTTCTATTTGTATGATCGGAAGTTTGGCCTTCTGCTTCAACAATGAAAGGACTGTTTGTTGAAAAGGACTGGTCTTGGGGGATTATGAAATCCCTTTTCAGCTATGTCTTTTGGCGTCAGGTGCCGTTTTTTTGGGGGGGAACAAAGTACATGGCTGTAACATATCCGTTCACAGCATTCTCTGGTTGAGGACCCGGGTCTAAGGATATTGGGTCAAAGATGAGTCTTGTTCTTTTAGGAATATTTATGTTCGGACGGATTCGGGTTTACGACTGATAAGAACATATCTTCTGTCCAATCTGGGCCACCTGTTGAAGGAAGTGCTCTTTTGCAGCTCCTTTGGTTAGATGCTCCTTTCATACAGGGACCCTGCTAATGAACCAGGGGGTACCGTCCTCCTCTACCTCTTCTGCTAGTAAGGAGGGTTTTAAAGGTTCCACTCGGCCTGGAACCTATTGACCCAAACCCGAGGAGCTATGATGCCATGTCTCGGGTTGGGGCCTGAATACCTTGTGTTGCCCCTTTCCATTCCAGGGGCATAAAAGAGGGTTTCATGTGGAATTTGCTGGTACCACAAGGTCAGAGTCTTGGTCTCTCCTCCGTGAAGTTGGAGGAACGATCAGATATTCAGAAGTCGGATAACCTTCGGAGCCAGGGCATATCCCAGTTCCCCTCACCAACAAGGAAGGGGTTTATTCCTCTTTCTGGTGGTGGAGGCTTTGGAGGGAGATTAATTCAGCTGTTTAGAATTTCAGTCTCTATGTTCCATATGCATGCTTCCACAGGGTTGTTTTATGGTCTTAATAGATCTGGGGAATGCCTGGCAGGTTCCGCCTCCGGCTCAGTCTTTTTTCGGATTCACAGTAAAGACAGAGCTGGATACTGCGCTTCCAATTTATTGCTCCCTTTTGGGCTGGGATCAGTCCAAGAATTCTACAAGGATTTGGGGGAAAACACTGCGGGCATGTCAGGAGACTGAGAGGAGTCTGTGGCGGCTGACCTGGACGATCTGCGACTTTTTTTGTCCACTTCAAGATGCCTTAGAGCCTCAGTTCAGGTTTAGAGCTGTGTTTCAGCTCGGTTGGATTCTAGACCTTCTAGTCTGGTTCCCTCTCAGATAATGATTTATTGGTCGGAAGTCAACAACTCCTTCGGACTCTTTCTCCTTCTCAAAGGGTTTTGGCACTTCAGGAAACCATTGATTCCTTTGTGCCAGTTCAGCATCTCCTATAACACTAGCCATGAGGGTGTTAGGACTGTTGACATTGGTTTTTCCGCAGTAAGATGATGTCACTTGCTTTTAAGTACTATGAGGTACATGTCCTGAGCAGCTGGTACGACTCCCGGAATGAGTGGGAAGATAAGGTTCCACGTCTCGGTCAAGGGAGGCTATAGCTGGGACCCCAAAAGAGAGGTTGGTTACTGCAGATACCTCTGCTTGGGGTTAGGGATCCGTGGCGAAGAATGACAGATGAGGTTAGACTATGCTACGACAGTTCATCGCTGAATGGGTGTCGCATTAGAAATCCTTTTTGGATTAGATGACCAGAGTCTCCTTCAGCTGTAGGAATGTTGCATCATGTGGCAGTTTTTTTTCTGAATGCCCTCATTTGAGGGAGTCAGAATAGGTAGGTCAATTCTAGGGTCTTCTAACGGATCGTTCGGATCTATATTATTGCCTTGGCAAGTAGTCACTAGCTGACCAAACTTTTTTTTCTGGATTCGGCAGTAGGGACGGACGCTTCAGCCCTTGCACGGTATTTCAGTCTAGCCTATGCACGGTTAGATTGGTGTTATCCATTCGGGTCCCTAGGCCACCTCTAATCTGGCGGTCTTTTTATCATGTTTGTCTGTTAACCCTAGGTTGTTCTAACCCTAGGTTGTTCTAACCCTAGGTTGTTCTAACCCTAGGTTGCTTCTATCCCTAGGTTTCCTCTAACCCTAGGTTGCCTCTAACCCTAGGTTGCTTCTAACCCGGGTCGTCTGTAGCCCTAGGCTGTCTCTAACCCTAGGCTGTCTTTAGCCCTAGGCTGTCTCTTGCCCTAGGGTGTCTCTAACCCTAGGGTGTCTCTAACCCTAGGTTGTCTCTAGTCCTAGGTTGTCTCTAGTCCTAGGTTGTCTCTAGCTCTAGGTTCTCTCTATCCCCTAGGTTGTTTCTATCCCCTAGGCTGCCTCTAGGCACCAAGGTTGTCTCTAGCCCTGGGCTGACTCTAGCCCTGGGTTGGCTCTAACCCTGGGCTAGTCCTTATTTTTACCCGAACAACTTTGGGGTTGTTATTCATTCAGGATCAAGGGGTTCCCCTTTGAGCCTTTTTTCGCAGATCCAGTATTCTGAGATATTTTTAGCTCTCATCGGATTTTCCTAGATGCTAGGAATGTTCCTTCTGTCGGTTCTGAGGATGAAGCTTCAATATGATATTCTTATACATATTTGGGAAGTACCTTTTTTAGGGAGACCCAACTGTGGGTTCATGGACGGTGTAACTCTGAGTAAGGACAAAGAGTGTTCTAGTCGACTTTTACAGGATTTGGCTTTTCTAGTTTATATCAGGCCTTATGGTTTCACATCTCATTTGACAAGAGGTGATGCTACATCTTGGGCTGAGCAGGCGAGCTATTGCAGTCGCTTGGTCCTCAGCAAGGTGTTATTTTACTGGACGCTATGGGTTGGATCTTCTGTCCTAGAAGGATCAGTCTTGTGGCAGAGGTATCCTCCATTCTGTTCTTCCAACCCAACAAGGTAGTACTCGCCTATCTCTCAGGCGTATGCTGCCCGAAGGATGTTTTGAGAAAACTTAAGTTAGGTACCTGGTAACTTTTTTTCTAAACATCCGAAAGGGCAGCATACGCCCTTATTGTTTTCTGTGGAGTTGGTATATATGTATGGATTATAGATTGGAGTTGTGGGTTTGTTTCTTTTCTCTCTTTCAAATCTCTACAACAACTGGGGAATGGAGGGAGGAGTCAAGACTTTATTCTGGCTGGTGGTCACGTGTTCCCCTTGGTGGGAGGAGCCCGGAGGTCTCAGGCGTATGTTGCCCTTTCGGATGTTTAGAAAAATAGTTACCAGGTTCCTAACTTAAGTTTTTTCCAAAGATCTTTCACCAATCATAGACTTGTCAAGACTTTTTTCCAAGGAGTTACTCATGTACGTCCACCGCGTAAGCCTGTCTTACCGGTGTGCGATTTGAACTTGGTGCTTTCTGCTCTCCAGGGTCCTCCTTTTGAGCCCTTGTGTGATGCTGCTCTATCCATTTTGACTCTAAAAGTGGTCTTTTGGTAGCAATCAATTCGATGCGTGGTGTTTCAGAGCTGGCTGCGCTTTGTATGACGCCTCCTTACTTTGAGACGCATCAGGATAAGGTTTGCCTTAAACCGGATTTTTTTACCTAAAGTTGTTTCTTCTTTTCACCTTAATGAGGACATTGTTTTGCCTTCCTTGTGTCCCGCACCTTCTAATTCTAAGGAAAGGACCCTCCATGCCTTGGATGGGGTCAGAGCCATTAAGTACTACCTGGTTGCAACGGAATCCTTCAGGAAGTCGGATTCTCTATTTGTCCTCTCTGACGGACCTAGGAAGGGTCTGCCTCCAGCCAAATCCACTCTCAGCAAGTTGATCAGACAGGCGGTGGGGCAAGCGTACTCTGCCAAGGGGAAGAATCCCCCCTTCCGTGTTACTGCTCATTCTACTAGGGCTATTGGTGCCTCCTGGGCTTTTCAGCACCAGGCCTCTGTTGAACAGGTTTGTAAGGCCGCTACTTGGTCTTCTGTTAGTACCTTTACGAAGTTTTACAAGGTTGACGTTAAGGCCTCAGCTGATGCTGTTTTTGGCCGTAAGGTGCTTCAGGCGGTAGTGTCATGAACTACATACTGTTGCTCACTGGGGATCCCACCCTATTTTGGACACTGCTTTTGGATGTCCCACATGTCAGAAATGGAGCGACCTGAAAAGGACACTGGGAAAGATACAATTATGTGAGTACTCACCTGTAGAATTGTTTTTGACTGTGTCCTGTTCAGGTCGCTCCACCCCACCCTTGTTCTTGTTATCTCTTTTTGCATGTTATGGTGATTACTGTTGTATAAGGAACTTTTCCTTTTGAGAGAGTACATGTTGAAGCTATGTGAAGTAACATGGTTTCTTGGTCTCCCGGCATGTCTCTATTTACTGCTTTTGAACCACTGGGGATTTGTGGGAGACAGCTGCCTTATATGGAGCCGGGAGAAGCTGCGATTTTTGCCTTGCAGTGACTGCGCCGCCTGGTGGCGGATTACCCACATGCCAGAAATGGAGCGACCTGAACAGGACACAGTCAAAAACAATTCTACAGGTGAGTACTCACAGATTTGTATTAGTTGACTTTCCCTCCAAAATTTTGAGTTTTGTGGGCGGAGCCGAGTGACGTGTACACTTCCAGTTTCGGCAAGAAATCATAAGCGTGTTCTCCTCCATCCCGGCTTGAGTTGCAAGCTGGATAGGAGGCAGGCTGGGGCAGCGCCCAGGACCTGGACCCCGGGCTGAGCAGAGTAGCAGAGAGTGGCAGAGACAGCCCAGCAAGCATAGCAGCCATGACGGGGAACGCCAACAGTGCCGCAAATAGCACATGTCAGTTTTACTTAACTGGACCTTCAGCATCATTTAATGAAAAGCCCAAACCCTTAAAAAAACTATTCCCCAGCATCTAAAATGAATATATTTTCCCTATATCCAGTCCAGGTCGTCCCAGTGATGACATGTGGGTATTCCGCCCCCAGGGGGCGCTCAACTGCAAGGTCAAAAGATGTAGCTCCTCCCGGCCCCCTTCAAAGGCAGGTGTCCCTCCATCATTCTCCAGTTGTTCATCTTGCAGTCTTGGCTGCAGAAGATCGTTTGGATACCTTCTATCGGATATTGGCAGCAGAGCGGAGCTTCCTAGCCCGTCGTCCATTGCGGGCCCTATTTCCACTGATCCCGTCTACGGGATCGTGACGGTAGGGTGAACGCCGGGGTCTGGCCTTCGGCAGAGCTATGCTCTGGGCCGCAGACCCTGTCCTAAAGGGTAGTCGGCCACAGGCTTATGGTGAGCCTGGAGGGGGGGAACCACTAGTTAGGGCTCTAGGAAAGTCTGTATGTACCCTCCCTGCCCACAAGCTTTACGGTGTTTTTGACACTTGTGTTACTGTGTTTTTCTCACTATGGCTCCTTGCTGGCTCAGCTGGGTCTTGGAGCATGACATCCTTACCTCCCTCGCTCCCTCATCGCTGCCTGCCGGGGGGTTGCTGTACCCGCGGGCCCCTGCTGCTGCGGCGCTGCCCGTGACGGGGGGGGGGGGGGGGAGACGCGCTGTGTGAAGAGGCGACGGCTCAGAGAAAGGACCTCTACTCCCGCTGCGGGAGCCGAGCTGCTCTGTGTGGGTCTCGCGGACCTAGGCCATACTGCAGAGGGATGACGGTGGGCGGGCCCGTTTTTTCGCACCGCAGGGGGGGCGGAGCCGGGAGCTGACGCATTCCGCATCATCACGGCGCGGCCGCCCCTCGGGGAACGTGCTGGAAGCTCTGCTCTGCGTGTGTGTGCTTGGGGCCTGCTCTCTGGCTGTTGGCTGCGTCTTTCTTCTGCTGCTGCCGGGGATTCCGTCATCGGAGGTTTCTACGGCTCCAAGGACTGTCCCTCTGTCGGTGTTGTGAGTCCCTCTTTTTGAATTACTTGTTTTTATTATGCCAATTTTTTTTTTGCTGAGTCTGATGGGCCTTTCTCCCCTCTCTTGCATAGGTCGTGGGCTTTGTGGTTGAGAGGGATTATATAGGTTTGGGCCGTTAGTGTCTTGTAACCTTACCAATTGACCATTTTTAATCACCATAATGGAGGCATCTGGGGATAGTGAGCTGGGGGCCCCATTTGGGCAGGAAAAACTCTGCCCCTTGTGCAGTAGGAATCCTCTGGGCGGATTCAGCACTGTTTGTACCACTTGCGCCAGGGGCATCATTTTGGACCATGACCGGGCGGGCATCCCTGCCCCCAGCCCTTCACTGCCTGTGGCCTCTCCGGACCCTCCGCTGCTGCACTCAGCCCCCAGCAAGGGGGGAGCCAGCAGGGGGTCCGATGCTGATTTGGCGCATAGACTGGCCAATCTCGAGAGACAGATCTCGCGGCCGGCTCCCAAGAAGGCCACGAGTAAGAAACGGCACCTCAAGCCCGTTTACTCGGATAATGACGATCTCTTTGATGATCTGGGCTCTGTGGAGGAAGGTGAGTTGCCAGATGATTCCCGTTCCACGGTGGATTATTCTGCTGGTGATGACAGTATGTCTGGTTCTTCCTCGGACGAGGATGCGTGGCTCCCTGATGATACGGAGAAGTTGCTTACCTCAGTGTTTGAGACATTACACATTGTTCCTCCCAGAGCGGCTAAGAGGAAGCAAGGTGATTTGTTTAGGCCCGAAAGACAAAGGCGGGTCTTTCCGGAGCAGGCCCATTTTTCTAATATGATTTTCAAGGAATGGGAAAGGCCTAACAAGCTACCATCGGTGCTTAAGGGCCTGGATAGGCGGTATCCCTTCCCTGAGGAGCTGGTTCGGCTATGGTCTCGCCCTCCCGAAGTGGATTCCCCTGTATCGGGGTTGTCCAACACTACTGTTATGCTATCACCTGATACCGCTTCCTTACGTGACCCGGCTGACAAACGCATGGATCAGCTGGTCTGCCATGTGTTCACCTTTGCTGGTGCCCTTTTGCACCATGTGTGTGCCACGGTGATTGTCTCTAGCCATCAGAAAGAAGGTGAGACATCTTGTGGATAGAGCTAAGTCTCGCAAGCGGGCGGAGGAGTATAAAGAACTCAAAGCCTGTGTGGAATTCACTGGTTTTGTTGCCTCTGCCGTGGACGATGGGGTCCGGCTTGGTGCCAGGATTTCGGCCTTGCTTGTTGCCCTCCGCCGCTCACTCTGGCTGCGGCAATGGTCGGCTGATGCCATGGCCAAGAAGTCGCTTATGAGTATCCCCTTTGTGGGGCACAGGCTGTTTGGGGAGCGCCTGGACCTTTTGGTCAAGGATGCCTGCTCGGTCCTTTCGGAATCCCTCTGCCTATCGTTCCTTTCGAGGAGGAAGAGGCTCTTCATTTTCAGGTGGCCGCAGAGATACCTGGGGTAGAGGTAGGTCCCACGGCCGACCCAATCCCACCTGGGGAGCCTAGTCCAAGCCCCCTGCCAAGTCCCCTCAGGCATGAGGGGGCGCCCTCACCCATCCGGGTGGGGGACGGCATGTCTCGGATCGGTGGATTCAGGAGGTGGTGTCCTCCGGTTACAAAATAGAGCTGGCAGTCAGGCCGCCGACAAAATTTCTCCGGTCCCGGATATCCCAAAACCCATTGAAGGCACAGGGCTTGAGAATGGCCATGCAACACCTCCTGCGGTTAGGTGTGATTTGCCCTGTACCTCCTCAGGAACAGGGTCAAGGTTTTTACTCCAACCTGTTCACGGTTCCCAAGAAGGACGGAACGTTAAGACCTATCCTGGACCTGAAGGGTCTCAACAGGTTTGTAAGAGTCTGACATTTCCGCATGGAAACCTTACGGTCGGCGGTGAGGCCCGGCAACTTCATGACCACGGTGGACATCAGGGATGCTTATCTGCACATCCCGATTTTCCTGGGGCATCAGAAGTTCCTTAAGTTTGTTCTGGAGGACCAGCATTACCAGTTTGTGGCTCTTCCATTCGGGATTTCCTCAGCGCCCCGCGTCTTCACCAAGGTGTTGGCGGGCATCATGGCCATCCTGAGGAACCAGGGCACTTGTGTGCTGCCTTATCTGGATGACTTGTTGATTGTGGCCCAGTCTCTTCAGCAGGCCGAGAGCTATACTCGGACGGTGTTGTCAACCCTAGAGGCCTTCGGCTGGGTAGTCAATTACTCAAAGTCTTTTATCACTCCGTCAACAGTGAGATCCTTCCTGGGAATGACGATAGACACCGCTCAGGTCAAGGTCTTTCTGCCACAGCAGAAGGTTTTGGGTCTCCAGATTCAGGTGCAGGCCTTACTGTCTTGTCAACGGCCATCGATCCGTCTGGGGATGAGATTGGTGGGCCTAATGGTGTCATGCTTTGAGGCAGTGCCCTTCGCCCAATTTCACATGAGACCTCTTCAATTGAACCTGTTGACCAGCTGGGGCCAGATGCAGGAGTTTCTGGAACAGGAATTTTCTCTGTCCCCCCTGGCCAGGCAGTCCCTCTTGTGGTGGTTGGACTCCAGGAACCTGTTGGCAGGCAAGTCCTTTCTGACTCCCCAATGGGAGATAGTTACCAGGGATGCCAGTCTGACCGGCTGGGGAGGCGTTTGGCAGACGCAGAAGATCCAGGGTCAGTGGGGTCCGCAGGAGAATCGCTTGTCCATAAATCTCTTGGAGCTGAGAGCGATCTGGTTGGTGCTTCTTCGCTTGACTCCCCCATATTTAAGGGATCGTGCGATCCAGGTTTGCTCGGACAATCAGATGGCTGTCACCTACCTCAATCACCAGGGCGGCACTCGGAGCAAGAGAGCCCTCAAGGAGGTGACCCAGATTCTGACTTGGGCAGAGGAGAATTTTCCCTGCATCTCGGCGGTCTACATTCCCGGGGTAGAAAACCTGGAGGCAGACTCCCTGAGCACGAGCGCCTCGCGCCTGGAGGAATGATCTCTCAGCAGCAAGACCTTTCAGGCTCTGTGTCTCCGCTGGGGTCAGCCGGACGTGGACCTGTTTGCGTCCAGACACAATCACAAGCTCCCAAGGTTTGTCTCCCTCTCAAGAGATCCTCTAGCTATTGCCACTGACGCTCTGGCAATTCCTTGGAAGGAGTTCAACTTTCTTTATGCATTCCCTCTGTTTCCACTTTTGGGCAGAGTGCTGCGCAAGATAGCCCAGGAAGGGGTTCCAACTGTCCTGGTGGCTCCTCGCTGGCCGAGAAGGAGTTGGTTTGCGGACATAGTTCAGATGTCAGTAGATCGCTACATCATGCCCGGCGATCCAGGGCTTCTCACACAGGGGTCGCTGCGGCACCCCAATTTACGGACGCTGGCTTTGACGGCCTGGCTATTGAAACCTCGATCCTGATGGAAAAGGGGCTGTCGGCCACGGTTGTGCATACCATGATTCAGGCACGGAAGAAGTCTTCCTCCATGATATACTACGGAGTTTGGCATGCCTATATTGCTTGGTGTGAGTCCAAGAGTCTCTCTTGCCGCACATTTTCTATTTCTAGGATTCTGGAGTTTTTACAACACGGCTTAGACTTGGGTCTCCAGCTGAGCACCCTCAAGGGCCAGGTCTCGGCCTTAGCCATCTTCTTCCAGAGATGCATTGCCAACCATAGGTTGATCAAGACCTTTTTCCAGGGAGTCACCCATGTTCGTCCACCGCGTTAGTCAGCATTACCGGTGTGGAACTTGAATTTAGTACTGTCTGCTCTTCAGGGTCCTCCCTTCAAACCATTGTGCGATGCTGCATTGCCTATCTTGACTCTCAAAGTGGTCGCGATTACCTCTGTGCGTCGCGTATCAGAGCTGGCCGAGCTTTTATGAAGCCTCCCTATTTTGAGCGGCATAAGGATAAGGTGGTTTTTCGCTTTAAACCTGATTTTTTGCCTAAGGTTGTTTCTCCCTTTCACCTTAATGATGAAGTTGTCTTGCCTTCCTTGTGTCCGGCACCGACTAATTCTAAGGAAAGGACCCTCCATGCTTTGGATGTGGTCAGAGCCATTAAGTATTACCTGGTTGCGACTGAGTCTTTCAGGAAATCGGATTTTCTCTTTGTCTTAACAGAGGGCACTAGGAAAGGTTTGCCACCAGCCAAGTCTACTCTCAGTAGGTGGATCAGGCAGGTGGTGGTGCAAGCATATTCTGCCAAGGGGAAGGAACCCCCTTTTTGGATCACAGCTCATTCTACCAGAGCTATTGGTGCCTCTTGGGCTTTTCAGCGCCAGGCATCGGTTGAACAAGTTTGTAAGGCTGCCACTTGGTCTTCCGTTCATACTTTTACAAAGTTTTACAAGGTGGATGTTAGAGCCTCTGCTGATGCTGTTTTTGGCCGAAAGGTGCTTCAGGCGGTAGTGAAATGAACTACATGCTGTTCCGCAGTGGGAATCCCGCCCAAATGGACACTGCTTTTGGATGTCCCACATGTCATCACTGGGACGACCTGGACTGGATATAGGGAAAAATACAATTCTGTGAAACTCACCTGTAGAATTGTTTTTGATTATATCCAGTCCAGGTCGTCCCACCCCGCCCTTTTGTTCATTATCCCTTGTTTGCCTGTTATGGTGATTACCATTTTTTATTCATTTGACTTGTATCCTTAAGTCTTGTTAGAGAGAGTTCAAGCTGAAGCTATGTGAAGTAACATGGTTTCTTGGCCTCCCGGTCTGTCCTCTTTTTTTGTTTACTGCTTTTTAACCACTAGAGAATGATAGAGGGACACCTGCCTTTGTAGGGGGCCGGGAGGAGCTACATCTTTTGATCTTGCAGTCGAGCGCCCCCTGAGGGCGGAATACCCACATGTCATCACTGGGACAACCTGGACTGGATATAATCAAAAACAATTCTTCTTTTTCTCTCAGGAAAAAGGACAGCAATCCCAGAATGCAGAGCACCATAGCCAGAAGATAAATCCTGTTTGCAGGCAGCCTGAAATTCCATGAGCCGCCATCTTGGATGTTCAAATTTTTAATAAAATGCAATAGGTGCAGGTAGGATGATTTTTAATGTGGCCAATCTGTATGTAGAGGGTGAGGGAAACATACAAAATACTCTTATTCATGGTGAAGGTCCGCTTTAGGTTATTCTTAAAGAGGCAGTAATGTATAATAGTATATATTATGTTCTGTTTATTTTAGAAAGACTCTAAAAAAAAAAAATGGAAGATAAGCATGCCAAGACTCCCAAGAAATCCAAGCATTGTGAATCTTGTAACAACACGCTTCCGGACACTTGGCAGTTGAATTTAAGTTTGGGGTGTGACAAAAATAAGAGAGTCAGGCTTGGCGGCATTGTTAAAGGAGATTTTGAATATGAAGCAACAGTTAGCTTCTATTGAAAATGGCCAAAAATACTTAGTCTCAGTGGTCTCTTGCTTCCGCACCTATTCCCTGCTCGAACACAGAAAGTCAGGTTAAAAGTCAAGGGTTATCACTGAACTCTGTGCAGATTGACATCACATCTGACCCTGAGACGGGGGAAGAACCAGACTCTTCACAAGACTCTATGGCTGAAGGGGGGTCAGAGAGAGAGAAAGAGCAGGAACAAGCTCATACTCTTTTGGAGGATATTGAGTTACTCCTGCAAGATATTTATGAAACTTGGGACATTCAGCAGGAAGAAATGCCCCTCTTCCAGCAGGATGAATGTACAAGGAAATTCTAGCTAAATGTTCTGAGAAAGCATTTCCCATACATGCTGTCTTAAAACTGAATGGAATACCCATGAAAAGAAATTAAGAGATTCTGGCACTATTAGCCCCAGAGTATCCCTAAGACTAATAATGAAAATACTGGGGTTAATGACCCCAGTCATCCCAGCAGTTCATTGGACACAAGTACACACGATGATTCTTTAAATATTCCTTGCATAGAACAACCGGATTATAGTCATACAAATCTCAACTTTTCCGTCAACCAAAACTTTTCTATTTTGCAACCAGCACAGACTGGTAGAAGTAGTGAGGGTTGTTGGTTATAGTGGAATCCCCTTCCGGCTGGAAGGGACCGATTACGGTATTGGGATGAGTTTGGGAGGATTGGAAATACTCGGACGGTGTTGTCAACCCTAGAGGCCTTCGGCTGGGTAGTCAATTACTCAAAGTCTTTTATCACTCCCTCAACAGTGAGATCCTTCCTGGGAATGACGATAGACACCGCTCAGGTCAAGGTCTTTCTGCCACAGCAGAAGGTTTTGGGTCTCCAGATTCAGGTGCAGGCCTTGCTGTCTTGTCAACGGCCATCGATCCGTCTGGGGATGAGATTGGTGGGCCTAATGGTGTCATGCTTTGAGGCAGTGCCCTTCGCCCAATTTCACATGAGACCTCTTCAATTGAACCTGTTGACCGGCTGGGGCCAGATGCAGGAGTTTCTGGAACAGGAATTTTCTCTGTCCCCCCTGGCCAGGCAGTCCCTCTTGTGGTGGTTGGACTCCAGGAACCTGTTGGCAGGCAAGTCCTTTCTGACTCCCCAATGGGAGATAGTTACCAGGGATGCCAGTCTGACCGGCTGGGGAGGCGTTTGGCAGACGCAGAAGATCCAGGGTCAGTGGGGTCCGCAGGAGAACCACTTGTCCATAAATCTCTTGGAGCTGAGAGCGATCCGGTTGGTGCTTCTTCGCTTGACTCCCCCATATTTAAGGGGTCTGCGATCCAGGTTTGCTCGGACAATCAGATGGCTGTCGCCTACATCAATCACCAGGGCGGGACTCGGAGCAAAAGAGCAGAGGAGAATGTTCCCTGCATCTCGGCGGTCTACATTCCCGGGGTAGAAAACCTGGAGGCAGACTCCCTGAGCAGGAGCGCCTCGCGCCTGAAGGAATGATCTCTCAGCAGCAAGACCTTTCAGGCTCTGTGTCTCCGCTGGGGTCAGCCGGACGTGGACCTGTTTGCGTCCAGACACAATCACAAGCTCCCAAGGTTTGTCTCCCTCTCAAGAGATCCTCTGGCCATTGCCACTGACGCTCTGGCGATTCCTTGGAAGGAGTTCAACTTTATGCATTCCCTCTCTTTCCACTTTTGGGCAGAGTGCTGCGCAAGATAGCCCAGGAAGGGGTTCCAACTGTCCTGGTGGCTCCTCGCTGGCCGAGAAGGAGTTGGTTTGCGGACATAGTTCAGATGTCAGTAGATCGCTACATCATGCCCGACGATCCAGGGCTTCTCACACAGGGGTCGCTGCGGCACCCCAATTTACGGACGCTGGCTTTGACGGCCTGGCTATTGAAACCTCGATCCTGATGGAAAAGGGGCTGTCGGCCACGGTTGTGCATACCATGATTCAGGCACGGAAGAAGTCTTCCTCCATGATATACTACGGAGTTTGGCACGCCTATATTGCTTGGTGTGAGTCCAAGAGTCTCTCTTGCCGCACATTTTCTATTTCTAGGATTCTGGAGTTTTTACAACACGGCTTAGACTTGGGTCTCCAGCTGAGCACCCTCATGGGCCAGGTCTCGGCCTTAGCCATCTTCTTCCAGAGATGCATTGCCAACCATAGGTTGATCAAGACCTTTTTCCAAGGAGTCACCCATGTTCGTCCACCGCGTAAGTCAGCATTACCGGTGTGGAACTTGAATTTAGTACTGTCTGCTCTTCAGGGTCCTCCCTTCGAACCATTGTGCGATGCTGCATTGCCTATCTTGACTCTCAAAGTGGTCTTTTTGGTAGCGATTACCTCGGTGCGTCGCGTATCAGAGCTGGCCGCGCTTTTATGAAGCCTCCCTATTTTGAGCGGCATAAGGATAAGGTGGTTTTTCACTTTAAACCTGATTTTTTGCCTAAGGTTGTTTCTCCTTTTCACCTTAATGAGGAAGTTGTCTTGCCTTCCTTGTGTTCGGCACTGACAAATTCTAAGGAAAGGACCCTCCATGCTTTGGATGTAGTCAGAGCCATTAAGTATTACCTGGTTGCGACTGAGTCTTTCAGGAAATCGGATTTTCTCTTTGTCTTAACAGAGGGCACTAGGAAAGGTTTGCCACCAGCCAAGTCCACTCTCAGTAGGTGGATCAGGCAGGTGGTGGTGCAAGCATATTCTGCCAAGGGGAAGGAACCCCCTTTTTGGATCACAGCTCATTCTACCAGAGCTATTGGTGCCTCTTGGGCTTTTCAGCACCAGGCATCGGTTGAACAAGTTTGTAAGGCTGCCACTTGGTCTTCCGTTCATACTTTTACAAAGTTTTACAAGGTGGATGTTAGGGCCTCAGCTGATGCTGTTTTTGGCCGAAAGGTGCTTCAGGCGGTAGTGAAATGAACTACATGCTGTTCCGCAGTGGGAATCCCGCCCAAATGGACACTGCTTTTGGATGTCCCACATGTCATCACTGGGACGACCTGGACTGGATATAGGGAAAAATACAATTCTGTGAAACTCACCTGTAGAATTGTTTTTGATTATATCCAGTCCAGGTCGTCCCACCCCGCCCTTTTGTTCATTATCCCTTGTTTGCCTGTTATGGTGATTACCATTTTTTATTCATTTGACTTGTATCCTTAAGTCTTGTTAGAGAGAGTTCAAGCTGAAGCTATGTGAAGTAACATGGTTTCTTGGCCTCCCGGTCTGTCCTCTTTTTTGTTTACTGCTTTTTAACCACTAGAGAATGATGGAGGGACACCTGCCTTTGTAGGGGGCCGGGAGGAGCTACATCTTTTGATCTTGCAGTCGAGCGCCCCCTAAGGGCGGAATACCCACATGTCATCACTGGGACAACCTGGACTGGATATAATCAAAAACAATTCTACAGGTGAGTTTCACAGAATTGTATTTTTAAGTTTTTAGTCACTTATTCTTTCTCCTACTAGGCTGCAACTCAGGACTCCAGGATACAGGCGCCGCCATGTTGCCTCAGAATCATCACATGCTGAGGAGAGGAAGGGGGTTGGGTAAGTGCAGGGGGGTGGGGTTGTAGCTGTGTTTTGCACAGAGCTGAACTGAGGTCAGGTAAAAGGACAGCAATCCCAGAATGCAGAGCACCATAGCCAGAAGATAAATCCTGTTTGCAGGCAGCCTGAAATTCCATGAGCCGCCATCTTGGATGTTCAAATTTTTAATAAAATGCAATAGGTGCAGGTAGGATGATTTTTAATGTGGCCAATCTGTATGTAGAGGGTGAGGGAAACATACAAAATACTCTTATTCATGGTGAAGGCCCGCTTTAGGTTATTCTTAAAGAGGCAGTAATGTATAATAGTATATATTATGTTCTGTTTATTTTAGAAAGACTCTAAAAAAAATGGAAGATAAGCATGCCAAGACTCCCAAGAAATCCAAGCATTGTGAATCTTGTAACAACACGCTTCCGGACACTTGGCAGTTGAATTTATGTTTGGGGTGTGACAAAAATAAGAGAGTCAGGCTTGGCGGCATTGTTAAAGGAGATTTTGATTATGAAGCAACAGTTAGCTTCTATTGAAAATGGCCAAAAATACTTAGTCTCAGTGGTCTCTTGCTTCCGCACCTATTCCCTGCTCGATCACGGAAAGTCAGGTTAAAAGTCAAGGGTTATCACTGAACTCTGTGCAGATTGACATCACATCTGACCCTGAGACGGGGGAAGAACCGGACTCTTCACAAGACTCTATGGCTGAAGGGGGGTCAGAGAGAGAGCAGGAACAAGCTCATACTCTTTTGGAGGATATTGAGTTACTCCTGCAAGATATTTATGAAACTTGGGACATTCAGCAGGAAGAAATGCCCCTCTTCCAGCAGGATGAATGTACAAGGAAATTCTAGCTAAATGTTCTGAGAAAGCATTTCCCATACATGCTGTCTTAAAACTGAATGGGATACCCATGAAAAGAAATTATTTTTGCCCAAATCCTTAAAAAGAAAATTCCAATTCCAAGAAAAATCCAATCATGGAACACTGGAGTAAGTGTCCCAAAGTGGATGCCCATTTAGGTCAAGTGTCCAGGGCTTCTGAGTTTTGAAGATATGGGTACATTGAGGGATCCTTTGGATCGCAGAGGGGATAACATTTTGAGAAGAGCATGGGGTGCTACTCTCTTTGGTTTTAAACCTGCTATGGCTTCTGATGTGGTCCTGAGGAGCATTACCAAGTGGGTGGACACCTTTAAGACCCACATGAATAATATTCATAAGGACCTAGATGAGATATTATCTAGATCTAGTGAGTTGCGGAAAAAATTCCCTGCTAAAAAGAGGCCCTATTATTCTCGCCCTGTTAGTAAGGCCAGAGCAGGAACCAGTCTAATTCAGAGGATAAAAAACGGTGGAATCCACTTAGACCCCAAGGGAAGTACTCACTTGTGAGCAAGCCTCCTGAAGGGCCTAAGCAGCAATCCTGACAAACAATTACCAGTGGGGGGAAGACTTTCTAAGTTCATATCCGCTTGGAAAGATATTACCCAAAATCAGTTCATCCTACAAACTTTAGAAAAAGGATATCATCATTTTTTATAACGAAATTGCCAAAGGACCCAAAAAAGATTAGTCTTGCAGGAACTTTTACAAAAGAATGTCATAGAAGTAGTACCTCCAACCTCGGTTTTGAAGGGGTTTTATTTCCATGTGTTTCTGGTACAGATTCTGGCGGAACCCATGGCCAGTCCCAGACAACAAGGAATCATTGTGATTCCTTATCTGGATGATCTTTTGATCCTAAACAAGTCCAGAACAACATTGTTGGCAGATCTAGAAAAGACCTTGACAATGCTAAAGAGTCTGGGATAGGTCATAAACCTGGAAAAGTCAAATTTGGAACCCTCTCAGCAATGCAAGTTCCTGGGGTTCATCAAAGACAGCAAAAAGTTACTTCTCACAGTAGAAAAAGGGAATAAGCTAGTGGCAGAGATTCTGGCACTATTAGCCCCAGAGTATCCCTAAGACTAATAATGAAAATACTGGGGTTAATGACCCCAGTCATCCCAGCATTCATTGGACACAAGTACACACGATGATTCTTCAAATATTCCTTGCATAGAACAACCGGATTATAGTCATACAAGTCTCAACTTTTCCGTCAACCAAAACTTTTCTATTTTATAACCAGCACAGACTGGTAGAAGTAGTGAGGGTTGTTGGTTATAGTGGAATCCCCTTCCGGCTGGAAGGGACCGATTACGGTATTGGGATGAGTTTGGGAGGATTGGAAATGCGGGGTGGAGGAGGGTAGGACGAGGTAGGAACCTGGCACAGATGAACATGCTGCTTAGGGATATTCCTCCTCCTAACCAGAGTAATAGAATAATGTTGGCGGAGGCAAAATGATCAGGACTTCATCCAGGCTAGGCCGGGTAAATAGAATAGGGGCGAGGTGAAATAGGGACTGAAGGGTGGGGGGGATAGAAGGTCTGGATCAGGTACATGGCCTCACGGTTGGCCTAATGGAGCCTCTTTAGGGGCCCATTTAACAAGGAGTATAACTTTACAATGCTCACTCCCGTTATCTTGTGAGACAACTACTGTCCAGAAGCTCTTGATTTTCTCACAATCACCAAAAGATATGAAGTAAAGTTCCCTGGGATTTACCACATTGCCAGCAGAGGGTAGTAACTTCAGGGAAAATCTGATTTAGTGACTGAAGTGTCCTGTACTACCAGCTTAGAAGTTTGCATCCCTTCCTGGTAGGAGTTGCTAATAGAGGCTCGCTGTGAAAGCTCGAGTATTTTCCTTTCAGGGTAAAGGAGATATTAAACTCGGCCTCATCGGGTGCATCTTAAGTGCACTGGGAATGTCGCCAATGGTAGTGGGACCAGCGACCACCTCTGTTTTAGTTGGGTCTATCATTTGTCTTGCATGGAGATCAACTACCTCTTCGATCAGCCCTGTCTCGTACCATTTGTAAGGGGTGTGAGAGAATGCTATTAACCTTTATACAAGCCATCGTAGCTCAGTACAGGTATATGAACCAGGATAGCATATTTCCTTTGCACCCTATCGAATGCTTTTCAGCATCGGTGGAGAGTAGCAGAACTGGAAGCCCATCTGTGTGAATTAGATGGATAAGGTTGAGTATTCTAGACACTATCTCTCTGGCCTCTCTCATAGGGATGAAGCCTGCTTGGTTGTTATGTATTAGAAAACTGAAGTGGGGGCAAGACGGGTGGCTAAGATTTTCACAAATAGTTTCATGTCCACCTTCCACAGGGATATCGCCACATAGTTGGAGCAAAGGAGGGGATCTTTACCCTCCTTAGGGATGAACGTCTCAACATGCCTTGGCATGCCTTATCCGTCTGACGACTTAAAGGCAGAAACCACATGTGGGGTCAGGATATCACTCAGCTACTTGTAATAGGTCAAGGTAAACCTATCCAGGCCAGGGGACTTGCCTGGCTGGGTGGATTTAATCGCTTGAGCCCATTCCTCTTCCGAGATTGGTTTCTCCAGTGTCTCCACTATTTATTGAGCTAATGAGGGAAGGCCTGACAAAGCGACATAACGACATAAGGATAGAGTCTGCCCTTGTGTTTCCGACGAAGTTTCTCTTTGTTCTATAATGGCCCTGGCTAAGTTCGACTGCACTGATTACCGTATTCATAGAAAACATGTCTTTTCAGAAGAGAGGCTTTGATCGCTTGTTTTTTTTGTGCTCAACTTCGAGATTGGAAATTTTCCCCAGCAATTCAGAGTCCAACAGCACATGCGCAGGCTCTCTTCCAATGAGAGCTGCCTGCTGAACTGACGTAATTCTGCAGGCGGTTCTCATTGTTGTCAATGAGGAGTGCTCACTGCTGCGTCCCCGGCATCATCACATGGGCTGGGGCCCATGTTCGTGCTCCCCTTTACAATCAATGAGAGCAGTTTGCCTCAATTGGTAAACATAGCAAACAGCTCTTATTGGCTGAGAGCCTACACATGTGCCGTTGGCCCGAGGAGAGGTGAGTATAACTGGGTGAACTGGGGAGTTTCACACAGCGGGGCATCCCCAATTGGGATTTCCCTGGGGAACGGAACAGTACCCAGAAAATTCAAAATCTTGGGTTTGTTCCGATTTAAGGGCCATGTGGTTGGTTTAGATGGAACCTCTGGTATAGAGAGGATTATAGATACAAATACTGTGATGGGCTCAATCTCAGTATTTCTTACAAGCTGCAGATATTTTTGCTTCAAGAGGAGATAGTCTTTCCGCAAGTAAAAGTCATGCGGGGCCGAGTAGAATGTATAGTCTTGTGTTGAATTCACCATAGGTCTATGAGTCGAGAGGTTTGAAACGAGTGTTTTAATCTTTTGAGAGCGAAGTAATATAAGTGGGAAGTTTTCCTGGATATGTCAAGTAGAGGGTCCAAGGCTACATTGAAGTCTCCTCCAGATATCACTAGGCCTTCTGCGAATAAATGGAGAACGTTTAGTGTTTTGTCTAAGAATTATAGTTGATCAGATTTGGGAGCATAGATATTCGCCAGTGTACAGGTCTTAGGACTAGAAATAGGAACCTTCCCTCTTCATCTTCTAAGCTATCTAGTAGTATCCAGGGCAAGGAGGATATCTACCCCCTTTACCTGGAGTCCGGAGAATAAGAGTGTAGGAAAGTGCCTGTCGGAGCTTTACCCTTTTGAAAGTGTGTTTCCTGGAGGAACACCACATGCACTCTCCTTTTCCAGAATAGGTTTAAGAACATTCTCCTTTTCCCCGGGGTATTAAGACCCTTGGCATTTAAAGAAACAATTTTAAGGTCCATCATGGGTTCTGAATTTGGATGGAGCTCATGGAGTTGCTGGCGAACACTGTGTGGCATGAAAGGAAGAATGGGTTGATAGGAAAGAAGTGGGTCAAGACATTGTTAGAAGTGGAAAGGCACAAGGAAGACTTATCTACGTGGGGAATACACTGTTACAACCAAAAAACATGACCAAATACTGTAGATCAACCATTTCAATAAAAAGTTGCACATAAAAATAATATAAAATGCTAATAAGGGGACACACTCATCTTTTGTAAATGACACCGTCCAGTCGGACCTGGCATTAACCGTCTGGCCAGGCTACATGGGTCAAAGTGGAGGTTAATGTCCAATTTATGGTGTGCCACAGTGTGGTCCTGGGGGCCCCACCACCGCACCCGCTGGTCCCTTTTAAGGTAGCATTTAGGTAGCCCCGACTGGTGGACCCACCATCCCCTGCCCAGGCCCGGGACCGCACCAGGGGTGGCAGGCACACCCCTCACCGCTGGCAAATCCAGGCCCCAAACTGAGCAGCCAGACTGAGGACTTCATTCACATGCTGCACATAGAACCGCAAACCATGTCTGCATGAGGTTAGTCAGGCTGCACTGACTCTGTGTCCGGGGAGCAACACCAAACAGTAGATAAATAGCCCCCCCCCTGCGTCCAACTCATCCATCCAAACTCCAGCGGTGTAGCCCAGGAAGGCCGACCTGAGAGGAGGGGGACTGTTAGAGGAGTGTATAGCAACCATATTTTTGTTATACCAAAACTATTCAATGAGTGGTAAAAACAGACAAATAACCAATTTAAATTCATTGAAAACGCAGATAAAAATAACCAGAAGTAAGTGCAAAGAAAGTTTAACAATTAGGAGGCCCATTGCTGTTTACTCAGCTTCCAGCAGAGGCTGGTGTGTGCCTCCTCTCAGGTCTGTCTGGGGCACATCTTTGGTGAATTCCCTGTGCAAGAGGTTGGTACATGGGAGAGTTCAGCCAGCTTGGACCCTGGGGGGGGGGGGGTGTTGAGAAAGGCAAAAATACCATTTTGTGAGTACTCACCTTTAAAATGGGTATTATGAGTGTGTCATACACCCCGCTTCCACCATTCATGACATCTGAGTAGTCTCCAGTAGAGATGGGATACTTCTGCAGAGATGAATGCAAAAAACCTCCCGGTCCATAAATACCTGGGACCTCCCACTAATCCCCCAGTGTATGATAGCAGTAAGAGGACCAGGAAGAACCAATATAACAACAAAAATAAAAAAGGTTCACCATATAAAGGATCCGGAATACAACAAGGGTGGGGTGAAGCGGGGTGTATGACACACTCATAATACCCATTTTAAAGGTGAGTACTCACAAAATGGTATTATTCTAAGTGTGCCATACACCCCGCTTCCACCATTCATGACATCTGGGACATCCAATAGCAGTGTCCGTCATGGGTGGGAACCGACAAAAAAAAAGGAGAACAAAAATGCACCAACTTCACTGCAGCTTGCAGAACCTTGCGGACAAAAACAGCATCCGCTGAGGCCCGCACATCAACCTTGTACCTTGTAAAACCTTGTAAAACTTGGAAAAAGTATGAACGGAAGACCAAGTAGCAGCCTTACAAACTTGTTCAACAGAAGCCTGGTGCTGAAAAGCCCAGGACGCACCAACAACACGAGTAGAATGCGCAGTGATCTTAAAAGGGGGAGTCCTCCCCTTAGCAGAATAGGCCCCAACAATGGCCTGGCGTATCCATTTACTAATGGTAGACTTGGCGGGCGCCAAACCTTTTCTGGGCCCGGAAGGCACCACGAACATGGCGTCCGTCTTACGAAAAGGAGAAGTAGCAACCAAATAGTACTTCACACAACGAACCACATCCAAAGAGTGCAAAACTCTCTCCTTGTCATTGCTAGGCTTAGGACACAAGGAAGGGAGAACTACATCCTGATTGAGATGGAAAGCAGAAACCACCTGTCAGGAACCGCTTACCTGATCCCCGTTCCAGCGACGTCTCCAGGCGGCCAGCTGCAGCTGTCACTGTGCGGCGTCCGCGCCGAGCGGCGTCGGCTCGAGCAGCGTCAGCTCGAGCGGCGCCCAGCTCAGCCACGCCCCCCGCTTCCTCCTCCAGGAGACGTGCTCGCGCGCGGCCGCGAGCACGTGTCTGTTATGCCCTCCGGCGGCGCTGTGCTGCGCGCACCCGCCGGAGGATCAAGTAAAGGGTTAATGAATCCTAGGGGATTGAGGGCTTCGCCCTCTTCTGCTCTGCAGCCAATTACCCTTGGAATCCTATGTGCTCCAATCAGTACACTGCTTCCCTCAGACCTGTTCCTATAAAGGCAATTCCCTCTCAGTTGTGAATTGCCTGTGATAGCGCTCAGAACCCTGTGTTACCTACTCCTGTGAAGTCTTGCCTGTTGCCGATTTGATTGTACGACCATTCTCGATCCTGAATCCTTGTTGCCGACCTCTGCCTGAATTGACGCCTCTCGATCCTGAATCCTTGTTGCCGACCTTTGCCTGAACTGACGCTTCTAGATCCTGATCCCCAGTTGCTGACCTCTGCCTGAACCCCGACTACGTCTTGCCTGACCCCTGGTGCCGCTACGATCTCTGCCTTCCCGTTATCGACCTATTGCCTGTCTCTGGACTTCCGTCACTCACGCTCTTGCTATTGGTTCTCCAGTCCTCCCACATATAAGCTTACATCCTTTGAGCCATTAAGTCCTGGGGGCAACCGATCCCGGGTAGGCGTATCTTGCGTCCCGGCAAGCGGGGGCTCCTACAGGTGAAGCTGGCTGTGGAGATTGGGGGTTGTGAGCTTATTAAGAGGGCTGGAGTTACCCCGAGCGTGACACCACCTTAGGAAGGAAATCTGGTTTAAAGCAAAAAACCACCTTATCCTGGTGTCTCTCAAAGTAAGGGGCCTGAATAGACAGAGCCGCCAACTCAGGGACACGCCACCAAAAAGGCAAGCTTTTGAGTGAGCACAGAAAGAGCCACATCCTGCATCGGTTCAAAAGGAGGCCCCTGGAGGGCCGACAGAACCAAATTTAGGTCCCAAACGGGAACCAAAGACTTTCTAGGGGGCCGAACATGAGTGACCCCATGGAAAAAGGTCTTGACCAGATGATTCAAAGCAAAAGACCTTTGAAAAAAGACAGCCAGGGCAGAAACCTGACCCTTCAAAGTACTGAGCTGGAAACCCCGATCCAGACCGTGTTGTAGAAACTCCAAAATCCTAGGAATCGAAAACACCCTGCAAGGTAAGGCCCTAGCCTCACACCAGTCAATATACGAACGCCAAGTCCTATAGTAAATACCAGAGGAAGACCTCTTCCTAGCTCTAATCAAAGTCTGAAAGACAGCGTCAGACAAACCTTCCTCCTTCAGAATGAAGGTTTCAGCAGCCAAGCCGTCAAAGCCAGCGTTTGTAAATTGGGGTAAAGTAATTGACCCTGAGATATCAGGTCCGGAACCAGGGGCAGCCTGAGCTGCTCTACCGCCAGTCTTACGACGTCTGCGTACCAAACCTGTCTTGGCCACATTGGGGCCACCAGAATTGCTGGCGCCCCCTCCAGAACCAGCTTGCGAACTACCTTGCCCACCATGGAGAAGGGGGGAAACAGATACAGGAACCCCAGATCCCTCCAAGGCATCCACCACCAGAGCCAGAGGATCCTGAGATAGAGACACAAAGGATGGAAGCTTGTGATTGTGCCGTGAGGCAAAGAGATCCACCTCCGGAGTCCCCCACTTGTGACACAGGGACCGAAAAATCCCAAGACTGAGAGACCACTCCCCTCGGCGAGAGAAGCCCCTGCTCAGAGCATCCGCCTCCGTGTTCTCCACGCCCGGAATGTAAACTGCCGAAATGCAAGGGACATTGCTCTCTGCCCAAGTCAAGATCAGAGAGACTTCCCTGAGGGCACTCCTGCTGCGAGTCCCTCCTTAATGATTGATGTAGGACACCGCCGTTCAGTTGTCTGACCGAACCTGAACCGGCAAGCCCTGTAAGTGAGGTGTCAGCCTTGACAGAACAAGCTGGATGGCTCTGAGCTCTAGGACATTGATGGGGGTGTGAGCCTCCTGAGGACCCCACAACCCCCTGAACTGATGACTCTTCCACAAACCTCCCCAGCCCGAAAGGCTGGCATCCGTGGTCACCGTTTCCCAACAAGGGGCCAGAAAAGACTTGCCCCTCAACAGATTGCTTGGCTCCAGCCACCACTGAAGTGACTGCTGAACCCTGGGAGACATCCGTAAGGAGCGCACGTCACCTCCCATTGACTTCCTTCTTGGTGTGCGTGACGCGCTCCCGTCATTCCGGCGGGCGCGCCCTCGTGTGACGTGCTCCTTCGGGGTTTGCTCTGCGGATTGGAGTATAGGCTTTTGGCGGGCGAGCTTCCGGGAGGCGGGTCCGGTGTGCGCGTCGCTCGGGGACTGCGGCTGAAGCGCGTTTCTCACACAGGTGGCGCGGGGTAAGTAATGATAATTCAGTGGTCTATTTAAATGTGATTATTGAGTGACTCACCTATCTATGAATAAGGACCCCCCTCTGTCCGAAACGCGTTAGAGCACGTGAGAATTTCTACCTCCATCGGGTTCTTTCATTGTTTTTATAGCTGTCTTTTCAATTTTGGGATGTTTTTACATGGATTTTCATTAAAGCATTGGATTTTTTAAGGAGTGCTGACCTAAATTGCCTTTGTGATTCTCAAGTGTCAGTGGGGATCTGGGACTCCCCCAGGTCTTGCACCCGATTGTGGACCCGTGCTGCGGTTTTTTCTGATCTTTTTCCAGACATCCGTAAGGACTGATCCAAGGACTGCGGACATCTGTCCCAATGCAACAACAGGTGAAGCTGGAGCGACCTCATGTGGAACTGGGCAAAGGGGACTGCCTTGAAGGACGCCACCATCAAACCTTCTTGGCCAGAAGAAGGCGAATCAGATCCTGAACCCCCTGCACCTTGGGTCGAGGTAGAAACACTCTGGCCTGAGTGGTATCCAGATTCATGCCCAGGAATTAAATCTCCCTGGAAGGAGAAAGAGAGGATTTGGGGTGGTTGATCACCCATCCGAACGTCTCCAGAGTCGACACCACAGTCTTGGTGTCCAGTTCCGCCTGATGGAAGAAAGAAGCTGAAATCAGCCGGTCGTCCAGATACGGCACAATGCGAATGCCCTGGGCCCTGAACAGGGCCATTATGCCCGCCAGAACCTTGGTGAAAACCCTTGGTGCTGAGGTCAGCCCGAACGGGAGGGCCACAAACTGAAAATGAAGATCCTCCACCGCAAACCTGAGAAATCTCTGGTGCGCTGGGAAGATTGGAACATGCAGGTAAGCATCCTTGATGTCTATGGACGTCATAAAATCCCCTTGACGAAGGGAACCGATGGCAGAGCGCAGAGTCACCATGCGAAACTTCTTGGTTCTGATGAACCTGTTGAGAATTTTTAGATCCAGAATGGGTCTTATGGATCCATCCTTTTTGGGGACCGTGAAAAGATTGGAGTAGTAGCCCCTGCCTCTCTCCGAGGGAGGCACAGGACATATGACTCCCATGTCCTGAAGATTTTGGACTGCCAACAGGAGCCCCTGTGCAGCCTGAGAGTCCGTGGGCACCCGAGACCTTAAGAAACTTGGAGGGGGCCAGTACTCGAACTCCAGCATGTACCCGGATGAGACCACTTCCAGAATCCATCTGTCTGTGACCTCCTGGGCCCAGACCTGGAAGAAGAGCCGCAGCCGTCCCCCCACCCATACGGGTGAGGGCGCCCCCTCATTGCTGAGTTGGTTTGGCAGGGGGCTTAGGTTTGGAGCCCCAGGAAGATGCTGGACGGGCCCGTCCTCTGCCTCTGCCCCAGGAGGAACCTCTGATGCCTTAGTAGGCGAAACCTCTGACGGCTCTGGCGCCTCGAAAGGAAGGGTTGAAGGAGCTCGCCCCCTGAAAGGAGCGACGCTGCTTCTTACGCTGGGGTAGCTTACCACCCCTAGCCACCGCATCCAACTTATCTCCAAACAGCCGCGTACCCAGGAAGGGAAGAGCGGTGAGCGATTTCTTGGCTGCAAAGTCCGCGGCCCACTGGCAAAGCCAGACCGATCGGCGCATGGCCACCAATAAGGCCGAAGTTCTACTAAACATAACAATAGTGTCTTCCATAGCGGCCAAGACAAAATCCATAAACAATTCACATCTTTTAGGGGCAGAGAACTCAGCGCTGGCTGGATCAAAATGGGCACCATTTAAAAACTCCCTGACAAGGGATCTATTAGCCACAGCCGCTAGCGCAGATGCACACACAGGCCGTAAGGCTGAACCCACACTGGCAAAGGCATGGCAAGCCAACTGATCAATGCGCTTATCCTCACCATCTTTGAGGGTAGTGGAATCGGGGGTGTGGACCACAGAGGTGTTGGACAACCCCAAAACAGGCGTGTCGACCTCGGGAGGGGAAGACCAGCGCTTTACCGCATCAACCGGGAAGGGATACTTCCTATCCCATCCCTGAGGAACGCCGGGAAGCCGACTCTGTTTCTCCCATTCCCTAAGGATCAATGCATCAAAATGACTTTGCGTAGGAAACTCCAAGCGGGGCTTAGAGGACCCGAAAAATTCCCCTTTTTTGAGAGGGGTTGCCTCCGGTGGGGCAATGTCCAAAACCTCCAGGAGATGGGCCAGAACTTTAGAAGTGTCAATGGCATCCCCCAGCGCCTGCCTAACACCATTATCACACAACTGCACATCGTCAGATTCTGATTCCTCAAACAACTCCCCCTCCTCTAATGGGGAATAATCCGACCACTCATCCTCATCAAAATCCAAAGCAGGCCATACCGGCGATAAATGTCTCTTCTTGGCATGGGCCTTTTTGCCCACTGCGCCGGAAAGAAATCTCTTAATGCTGGCCAGGCGAGCACAAACATCAGAGTGCGACTCCCCACTAGTGACGATGTCACTTGGGGTACGGATAAGACGGGGAGGGGTATGTGATGAAGCGGGCGGTGCTGACCCAGAAGTCGGGGAAGCAGACTGCCTCGATATGGCCTTTTGTGCACATGAAATACAAATTAGCACATTCTCCCCCAAAAGGGATACCCCACAACCCACACACGGCCGGGATTGTCCCGAAGGAAGCCCAAGCCCAGTATCCTGCGGTGCCTCCATATGGTGATATTTTGGGGTAGTCGCAATGACCCTAGGGAATTAAGCTGGTAAGCAACCCTGGGATGCCCCTTTAAAGTCCCAGTGGGAGGATTTGGAAAAGGTGTAATTTAAAGCTAGGGACCCTAGGACCGGGAGATCCTCCCAACATGCAGAACACAGGGAGTCCTCCTGAAAGACACAAATGAAAGGGGACCCATCAGCCAACACTCATACCTAATACTATAATATATATATCTATATAGATACATCTATATACACAATATGTACAAAAAGGACAGCGCAGCCCCCTGCGGAGAGGGGTGCTGCCATAACAGGAAGAGAGGGGGCCCACAGGGCACTCATAAAACAGCGGAGTCCGCAGCAGCAACAGGAACAAGATGGCCACCGGAGCCCAGCACAGCCTTGCCTGGAGGGAGTGAAGAGAAGAAGAGGGGCGGGTCAGCGCAGAACGCGCACTCGTTAGGCCACGCCCACCTCCCGCACGTCCAGCAATGCGGATCCACGCCGTGGGCTGAGCCTCAGCAAGGTGCCAAAATGAGGGGAGGGGTGGAGCCGCGGCCGTGCCGAGGGCCGGCCCCGCCCCCCCAACACGCAGCCTGAGGGGGAGAAGCTCCTTCTGCTAAACGCTGCACAGAATGGTGCAGACCCACAGCAAAGTGACAGTACACCGCAACATGCGCGCACACACACACACTGTAAGCACCCACACAATAAAGAAATGTGAGGGACAAGCCTCACATGTTGTCTTCTTGAATTGCTTCTTTATGTAGTGTTTGGATGTTGGGGAGCTAACAGCACTCCTTCTATCTACCTAGGTCTACAATCGCTTTTTATGCTGTATTTACACTGATCATATCATGTATTTTCTGTAGATGTACACAGGAGCGCCTCATAGCGGTCACTCTTAGGGGCTGCATCCCCTCATAATAATATGCATACATACTGTATTGTTCTGCATGCTTGTACAGCACTTGTGATCCCTTTTTCCTCAAATTAAAATCCTTTCACTTTTTGCAATTCAAATTGTGGTTGTTCGTCTTTCTCAATCCGTTTCCTATTGCACTATTTTCCTGTGACTGGTACACAGGAGAGAGGACTGAACACCATCTACTTATCATTGTTTTCTTTATTTTGCACGATTGCAAACTGGTGTGCTTCAACCATCAGTGTATTAACCATACAAGCCTGCCCCCCTCCCCCCCCCCCCCCCAGCTGGAGGGTTAAGGAAGGGACCCGGAAGGTGGGGGATCCGGAACCAGAGTCTGGTGGACGGATACGGCGAAGGGACAGGGCATCCCAAACCGGGATCACCAACCCGGACACCGCCTACCCCTTGCAATGGGGTCTCACGGAGGAGCAATGCTCCTTAAACACCTACAAAGGTGTTGCCTACCCTCACCAGGACCTACAGCCAAGGCTGGGAGGCTCATACGGGACAATGGAATAAGGTCCAGGCAGAAATAGGGGAAAGGAATAGAAGTCTTCATCTTCTGACTTGCCCGTCGCTCTTGCAGAGAAGGAACTGGGGGATTAGTGGGAGGTCCCAGGTATTTATGGACCGGGAGGAGCTTCTGCAGAAGTTCGCCCTCTACTGGAGACTACCCAGATGTCATGAATGGTGGAAGCGGGGTGTATGACACACTTAGAATAAGATTTTCCCCAGACTCGAAAAGTAAAAGAGTCACCATTTTTCATAATGATGAGGTTGAATGGGTAGCCCCATCTGTAAATTGCTCCACAGTCTCGTATTTTCTGAAGAAGGGGTTTCAGTTGTCTTCTAATCCATAGCGTTGAACAATCCAGCAGGATCGTGATTGTTTTGGTTTCATGGACAATCAGCCTGGAACCCAGGACCTTTTTAGCATTTCCTCTTTAACCTGAAAGTGGTGCATAGAACATCTTGTGGCGCAATAGGATCTCCCACTGGGCGACCCAAACTCTATTGATCTTGTCCAGCTTGATTATGTTGTCTGAGGGTGAAGATAGCATTGTGGGGCGTTTAAGGTATGCCACACAGGGGCAAGTTGTTTCATCGGTTCCTGTTCTCCAGATCATCATAGTGTAGCTTTAAGTTTGAGATTTGAGTGGACTGTTCCAGGTGGGTGAGGCGCTCCTCTGTGGATTCCTTAGTGCTTTCCAGAGGGGTTTGATTCAGGACTGGAGAACCCCTGGCTTTCACTCCAGCTCAGATGTAATGGAGGGGAGGGTGACTTCTCCTGACCCCCCCCCCCCACCAGAGTCAGCGTGGCAGTTGGGGAGGCCGCTGTTGTCATCACCTCGGGAGCTGGAAGGGGAAAGCGCGTTGCGGCCACATGCTGTGCCCCCTGAGTTAAGTCCAGACACTGGATTGCTTACCCGGGGAGGTAGGCAGCACATCTGAACAACGCATGGGATCCTTTGACTGGTGTCCCCCTGGGTCTGCTGTGGACTCAGAGTTGCTATAATTTGTGGTGGGTGCCATCTTGGCTCAATGAACGTCCTGCTTCTAGGGATCCATCACCTGCAAGTATTGGGTGATGCCCGTCTTCTCGCCTTTTCTTGCGCTGGTCTGTGTGCCCCGGCATCTTTCCATCTCCCCTGTGCCAGGTCAGTGTATTGGCTAATTATTTTTAGGGCTGGCTGGACTGAGGAGGGCGGGAACCTCGGGAATGCATGACTCTTTCCATGTCCCAAAGGTAGTTTTTTTAAGGTAAGAGGTACATGACTAAGGGGACGTGTGCTTCTTGTATATTTTTGTGAGATGGAAACTTGTTTTTGTCTTAACCAGTAAAAGTTATGTTATATTAGTGTTGAAATTCGCAGCCGGGTCTTCCTCTTTACACAAAATGTATCAAGCTTACAGGGGCTGTCCTGTGCTCTTCCGGATAATTTCAACAGCAATCAATAAGGGGTGAGTTGTACCTTTTCTTTGATATAGGGGTCATTTCAGAGCCAGATTAGAAAACTCACAACATTCATTGTCTGCCTTGGGCCTAATTCTACACCAGGTGAAATTTTACATATGGTTGTTGAATCTGCCCCAAGGTAGACAATAAAAGTGAATGGCAGTTTTCACTCCTAAAAAGGGAGTTTTCTCACCTGGCTCTGCATCGACCACATTGCTACAATTGTAAAGCATAACAACAGCATAACAAATACAGAATCCATCTCACAGGACTATTCTTCTTCTACTTCCCAGATGAGCAAGATCAAGGATCAAGATTGTGGGAAGTCTTGGACAGTTTTATCTAGGAAGCACTTTATGTATTTTATTTGCCTGGACAATGACCTGAATTCAAGGTGGAAAGTGTCAAACGACCTACAAGTTGGAACACAGTTTTCTTTTACTCACCCAACTCTCCCTGTTGCACAAAACTCCAGGCCATTTTGAAAGTGTATTTAGATCCTTTTAAAGTGGACCAATCCCTAAAAACTGGATTTTAGATACGGCACATACTGGTTGGCTTCAACTTACTACGCTATATTGGACACGAGGGGAGAGCTCGCAGCCGTGCCGGCTTTGTGCTCCATTTCTGCTGGGACTATTACATCGTTCAGGTAGAGCTGACTACAATCTTTATGTTTAACCTGCCGATACCAGTCCTTTAGTCTTAAAGATTCCAGATTCTGAATGTCCCACTGTGTAAACCCACCCCCTCAAGATTGCTGACAAACCGGCCATTTGTGAATGGCCGGTGCGGTTGCGCTCCCTGTTAGAGGGAAGCGCGAGATGCGTCCGCCAGCTCGCTCAGAGCTGCTGAGCTTAGATGTCGCTTAGCGCCCATAGCTCAGCGGCTCCGAGCACGATGATTGGAGGAGTGGCCGCGCATGCGCCGTAGGACCGTAGTGAGGTGAGTTGGCTTCAGCGATCGGGGGGGGGGGGGGAGTGGACCAAAACCCAGGATAGTCAAAATCCTGGTTTTTGGTCCACTTTAAAAACACGATAAATGCGCTTACCAGAATGCCTGACTCTACACTGGAGCCCAAAAACTAAATAAATACAAAATAATTAGGTGTAAAGATATTAGATCATTACTATAAAAAAAAGTTGTGTTCATTTTTTTTACAATCTCTGTTTCCTTGTCTTTGGATAATTAAGCTGTAAAAGTACTTTGACATCAGTATCAGCCCATGCAGATGTAATCTTTAAACTTCAATCACATGGATATTTCAAAGCGGCCAGGAGTGTCATATATGACAATGAACACTTCCTGAGACATGAGAACTAGGTAAGTCAATGTGCCAAAGAGAGAGGAGCCGCAAGCATCCTACAGACTGGGTCACAGTCTTGTCTTACAATGAAACTTCACGCGGTCTTCTTTCTTGCAGTTTGGGCAGGTGCCAGCCCCACTCAAAGAGGTAAATCTGCTGATAAGAACAGTCATGAATTACTGAAATAGAGTTCGTATCTACTGAGGCAATGTTTTTTTCTTCTAGGTTATTTTTGGCACCTTACAGACTTGCACTTGGACCCTAATTACACAGTGACCACTGACCCAACGAACGTATGTCCATCTGCGGGTGATCAGCCAGTTACAGATCCTGGGAAATGGGGCAATTATCTTTGTGACTCTCCGAGAACACTTATCAACTCATCTATTTATGCAATGAAAACAATCCTGCCGGATCCAGACTTTATACTATGGACTGGGTGAGTACAAGCTCATTAAAGATGAGACTTACACTACACATTGCTTTTTAGATCAGGTTCCTAAAGACTTTTTTTTATGATCAAGTATGTTGTAAAAAGTAATGAAGTAAGTGATAGTTATACTGAACTGGTATATTTTGTCATTTTTCTGTTTCCCCTAATTTAGAGTTTTCCAATTTACCACCTAGATATAAATATTTATTTTAAAGAATTACAATAACCCATGGGTTTATTAAATCATGCAAGGATGTAGTACTTGTTTTGTGCATCACTGGCACAATAAAAACATTATTACATCCTTAAAGTGGACCAACACCCAGGATTTTCACTATCCTGGGTGTTGGTCCACTTCTGCGGGGCACCCCAATCGGGGGGGCCCCGCTGTGTGAAACCCCCCAGAAAGCCCAAAAAAACTCACCTCACCCCGCTCCTACGGCGCTTGCGCGAGCACTCCGCCAATCAGCGCGGACAAACAAGCTGGAATATGGACCGGACAAGAAGACACCGCCCGCCGCCGCCGCCTCTCGCGCTTCCCTCTAACAGGGAGCGCACCCGCACCGGCCATTCACAAACGGGCGGCGGGGGTGCGCGTCCTGCTAGAGGGAAGCGCGAGAGGCGGCCCGCACATGCGCCGTTGGAACGAGGAAATTTTTGGGGGTCCTGTGGGGTTTCACACAGCGGGGCACCCCCAATCGGGGTGCCCCGCGGGCAGGGAGCTGATCGGCCCGGGAATCTTATAGATTCCCGGGCCGATCAGCAGTGGGTGTTGGTCCACTTTAAACTATTAAATCCATTTGTAGGAGTTACAGCCATTCTCATCTCATCAAGGATTATCTTTAACAGAGTAAAATGAAAGTAATTTAACTTGTTCGTCTGACTAGTGCAGATAATTTTTTTTTTCATAAAAACCAGGAAAAGCAAATAAGTGGAGAGCAACAAATTGGCATAAAAATCCAGCTCATAGCAAATAAAAAAAACTGCTACCTGGCAACCTTTCATCCATTGAAGCTTTCCATACAAAATTATATAAACAACTGCAAAACTATAAATGCGTGTTGAATAAATGATACAAATAGCAAAATAGCTTTTAACAGTTGATATTCACTCACTAAATTGAGTGGCAAACAGACATACATAGAAGCTCCTGAGAAGTGATACATTTACTTAACCTTGTACAATCTGTGATTGTACTCCCAATTTTCTTCTACTGATTATGAAAAACTCAAAAAAGTGAAACAGTCAATAAAAAAACATTTTGCAAATTATAAAAAGTGTGCAAAAGTACTGTCTAATGCCAGGGTCTACTAACTTTCTTACCTTGAGAGGCACATTCATCACAGACAGACATTCTTGAGCCACTTTTGATATTGCTGACTGCGCAAACCTCCACCCAAAAAATACTTGACCCCTAAGAAGCAGAGCCTCTTTCTCCAAAAATGTTAAATGGCAGTATCATACAAGGACAGTGTTTTTACTTAACTTCAACTGCAAAGAAAGGTAAGTTGGCACAATTCTTTGCCTGTCCTATTGATTGACCCAAGGAAAGCTGTGAGCTACAAAGCAAGGGACTGCAAGCCACATGTGGCTCCCGAGCTACAGGTTGGGGACCAGTGGTCTAAAGGAAAGGGATAATTTATTTTAATTTGTTATACTCTTAGATTAAACTCTACTAAAAAACAACACATGAAGGAGTTTCACTATGTTGTTCACTATGTCAGAGGAAACAATAAATCAATACAGTACAACTGCAATAGATACAAGAATTTAGGTATAGCTGAAAGAACAGTAAGCCACTTTTTTGATTTGGGTGGTACATAATGGAAAGGGCAGTTTTTTTACTAACAGACAAAACAACCCACTAGGTCCAACCAGACAGTAAGAGAACATATTTTCTATTTTTAACAGTAAATTAAAAATTGAGTGCTGTGTGCTTAGGATGCATAGGAAGCAGTAGCGTACTTAGTGGCTTGCCCAAGTTTTAGCCTCATACATTCCAAAGGTGCATTCAAATTAGTGATCTATTCTTGCCCGAGGCAGTTGTTTTACAGTGAGAAGTCTAAGCAATTTATGTTCTTAAAATGTAACTAATTTAGGCACAAAAGGCTGGTGACAGCTGAACTTCCAGGGTTTCAGTTGCACTTGGTTAAAACTTGAAACGTTTAATACTTGGTCCTCATTAGGTAAAGTTATTTTACAAATTGAATAGATTTGATGTTTTTTTATTTGCCTATAGTCATTTTTATATTCTTCTTTTAAGAAGCACAGAATTACTAGTACAATATACAGTTGTGTGTATAAAAATACCTGGTGCACGTAGTTCGGATGTCAATAGGTGTTAAAGCAAAGGCTTGGTATGTCAGGAGGCTTAGTACTCTCATCTGTTGGCTGTACACTTACCATCTCAAAATCAACATAATATGCAGGAACTGTATTATTCCTTGTTTTTGTCCTTGTTTAGAATTTCCCTTGCATAGGATTCAAAAGACGTAAGCGCCAGGATATATACACAATTGCTACTTCTATAAGTTTCTTATGTACACACAGATATTGTGAGGAAAAAAAAAACTATACTTTGCATTTCTTTTAGGGATGACACCCCTCACGTGCCCAATGAGCAGCTAAGTGAGAAGGCTGTCCTGGACATCGTAGAATGGTTGACAAATCTAATCATGGAAGTTTTCCCAAGTAAGTAGTAGGAAATTATTTACTTTATAAACAGCTCTCACAGTTACCGTACCTTTTAGCTAGAACTTTGACCCCTTTTATCTTGTATGAATCAGCGATTTCAGTAAGTATTTCATACTGCAGTGTTATTAGTTCCAAACTGGAGGTATTTATCTGCTCCAATAACTTCATTTCTCGATTTGACACAAAAGTATGTCTGATATTTTTACATTGCTAGAGATTTAGACAATACAGTGTCTGATCCAGAAATGAGTACAAAGGTTTATACTGGCATCCTCTTTGTTTCCTGGCGCCTCACGTCTTATTATCCTCACCTCAGGCCTAAGCCAGGTACCTATTCCTCTGTCTGATTGTCCTTTGTAGCCTCAAGCTTTATCCTTTGTGCCAGAAGTTCCTAGAGGCATCTGTGCACAGGTTGGTGAATCATGTCTTCTGGCAAATGCAGGATTTATTATAGTAGACACAGTGCTAAAAGTCATCACCCACTACAATTAGACTGTGTAGACTAAATGTGCCCCTATTGGTGCTGGGAGCCAGATAAGCTCTGAAGGGCTTCACACTATATTGTTACACTGACCCAGCATACAATCCTGACTGCATGTCAAACAAGGTCAGCTTCCCAGTCATCCTCCTCCAATAAAAACTTTAAAAGGTAAACTCTTTTTGTCGGGTTTTTGTTGTTCTACCCTATTGTTTTCCTTTTTTGGAATGTAAAATAAACATTTGTGTTAGGATTGTGCTCCTATAGCTGGGTTTGACCTATCAGCAGGCTGTTTCCAAGTTTCTTATATTCCGGTGGCTCTGTGTTGCTAAAGTGAGAGCGGCTTTCTGGCCTTGAGTAAAAACTACTGACTACAAGTCCCATAATCCTTCTACTGTAACAGCTGAGCTTGTCAGCAGCTTTGGCTAAATCAAGCAGCACTAATAACTTATCCAGGTAAGAATGCTTTAGCTATTGAAAATAAGATTGTGATACACTCAACTGTGAGCTCCAGAATATGGAGCTTCATTTCTGCCCTAGCCAATCAGAGGATTAGCAAGCTAGAGTCAGGAAGTCTTTGCCAGGTTCACCAAGCACACCGGTTGTGCACGTTACTAAGGTAAACACATTGGGGTAGATTCAGAGCCTGATGAGAAAACTCACTTCTTTCTTAGGAGAGAAAACTGCCAATTACTTTCATTGTTTACCGGGCGTACATTTTCACCTGGCTCTGAATCAGCCCCAAGGTAGACAATGAAAGTGAACGGCAAATTTTCCCTCCTAAAAAAGAAGTGAGTTTTCTCACCAGGCTCTGAATCAAGCCCATTGTTTCTAGAGAAAACGTTTTTCTTTTATAACACAGAGTTGCAAACAAATTGAAAAGAAAAAACACACAGATAAGTTCAGCACCTTGTGTACATCATTTTGGCACACAATAATGCAATTAATAATCCGTTTCTGTGCCACCATTTCAATTTATGGCTATATGTTAGGCTGGATTGAGTTTTCACATGTTGCCTGCAAGTCTCATGTACAATTGTCTCATGTACTTTGCTATGTCTTTTTCCTTCATTAACTTAATTTGCACAGCAATTTATTCTTTTTACAGCAGCCCAGAATGACTGATTCCCTCTCCCCAGTTTGGGATGCCCTACGTGAAACCCCACCATTTGCCCGGGAATTCTTACCTGTCCGGTGAGTCTGTGGTGCATGCGTGGCCGGCGGCAGCATCCCTTGCATTTTCTTTTGGCTGTGCGCAGCCATGCCCGCTACAACTAAATGGCTGTACATGGCCACGGAAGGATGTAAGTGATGCCGCGCGCCGCCAATGGGTGCAGCTGGAATTTTATTCATCTTCTCCAGCCACACATTAATACGCGCAGCCATAGAAGCTGATTGGACAGGACCCACGCATGTGCCATTGGACGGAAAAGTGAGTTTTACTGGGCGACCAGTGGGGTTTCACACAAGGGGGCATTCCAAACCTGGTTGCGCCAGGGGGACCAAAACCTGGAATAGTAAAAACCCCGCTGTTTGGTCCACTTTAACTGTATCAATGCTCTTTCATTTTTACTTATTTTTTGACATTTATAATGGGCCTATATCTTTAACTCTATTTCTTTTTTACTATGAGATTTATTCTTTTTTTCCAATTTCACTATATCCACAGCTGTTATCTCTACCTCTGTATTTCTACATTTGTATGTCGCCTCTCCCATTTCCCAGCTGTAATGGAACTACAAGCCTATGCATGATCTTTCAAAATGATACCTTTATGAAATCAATTTTGGTTTATTTCTAATAAAAACAAGACTGTAGCTGAAGCTCTTTTTGGCTGTCTATCGGAAATGCTGCATGCCTACCTCTCCTCATGTCTCATTAAAGCATAAAACTCCAGGGCCGGCAGTGCCAGGAGTAACTAGAGGCGCAAGCCAGTAGTCCTCATAGACACCCGGTTTGTGAGGCTGGAAGCTGAGCTTCCGGATTGCTACTGGCGTTGGGCCCAGAAGAGGCAAGACCTGGAAGCACAGCTCCTGGCTTCACAAACTGGGGAAGCAGGAGGACGATTAGTGGAGTGGGAGCACAGTCAGGTAAGGAAATCTTCTAATTATCTCTGATATTGCCGGCCCTGGAGTCTTTTGGAAAAATCCACAAAAAAGAGACTTTTTTCTTTTAAGGGGAATTCTCAATTCAATGCATGCAGCTGTTTCTTCTGCTGTTTGGGGAAAATATATTTCCTAAAGATTTGCATATTAAATATCTACTTGACTAATGGGTTTTTAGGTTTTTAATGCTGTTTCATGGAGTGTTACCTTAATTTAACTAAATGATCTTTTGTATTGTTTACTTTCTACTCAGCAACCAAGGTTTATGCTGCTTTAGGAAATCATGACTTTCATCCTAAAAATCAACTGCCAGCACAGAGCAATGTTATTTATGATCGCATATCAGAATTTTGGAAGCCATGGCTAAAGGCAGAATCAATATCTACTTTTCAGAAAGGTAACATTGTTTTATGAAAGTCTATGAAAAGATGGTTGTGTTTTGGAATATGACAGCTTTGTTGAAATGATAACACAGTCATAAGCCAAGCTTTGTCTTTTCCAGGGGCATATTATAGCGAGCCTCTTGTGAACACAGGAGTTGCGAGTCGTGTCCTCATCCTGAATACCAATTTGTACTATGACTCCAACAGTATAACCGCCAATATGATGGATCCTTCAGAGCAGTTTTCTTGGTTAGAAAATCAGTTGATAGATGCTTCACAAAATGGAGAAAAGGTAAGCATTGCAAGACATAAGCATTACCTTGCATTTCAAGCAATAAAAAAAAAACATTAGTAAGCAATTTGCTTAATTTAATTGTTCACATAATAATTCAACTTTGGTCATGTTATTTACATAGATGTTTATAGCCTATCCTTTACCTTTTAGAACACAAAACTAGACGCCTCACTTTTCCTGAGTCATGAAACAGAATTCTATGTACTGCTATTCTATGCATCCTTTATGCAATACCTGCAGTGAGTGAATGGCTGACTATTTTTGACCTAAAGGCAATAAACACAACCTTCAAATGTATACAGTTTCAAACTGGAGTACCCTGGGTCCACTAGATGGAATCAATAGAGGAATTTGTTCTTGGGGCCTACTAAAGGAAATCATACTTGGCGCCTATTAGAAGAATTCATACTTGGGGCCCCCTGGAGAAAATCTTTTTTGGGGCCACCAAAGGAAAGCATTTTTGGAGCCGAATAGAGGAAATCACTACTGGGGCCCACCCTTCTGTTATTTAGAAGTTTACATAAAATATAAGGCATGGTATCTATACATGAAATAACACATAGTAACTTACTGAATAAATAAACTCACAGAGAACCTCAGTCCAACCAAAAACACTGTGTTGGTCCTGGACCTTCTGCACTGTGCTGATGGTGGCCCTAGGTCAGTGTCTCTAGTGTTCTGATGGGTCAGTCCAACACACAATGGATACACTAACCTAGTTAAAAGGTTGTAGATAAAGCTATTACAATGGTCCTGCTTGATAGAAACATAGAAGGTTCATCTATTCTGCCCTTATGTGTGTATGTTGTCTTTATTTTATTTTAAAATGTTTAAATCATCATAATTTTCTCTCCATTATGAGGCTAATGTAAAAACACATATTTAACCGGCACTCCCATGCCACTTTTCTCCCATAGCCAACGGGACCTGGACAATGGGGGAGCAGTGGGCAGGGTAACTGAACTGACTGACCTCCAGCTGCCAATGCTGCGGCTTCCGACCTGCCACAGGCCATGCCCACCCACCGCCCGGGCCTGCATGTGTGTGCGGCTGCTGCTGCTTCGTCTCTTGGGGCACACACATACACTCGGGCATGGGTGGCGGTGGACATGCCCTGTAGCTCGTATCCAGGGGCGGGCTGGCCATCGGGAGAACCGGGCAAAATCCCGGTGGGCCGCGCCTGCCCCACACTTCCACAATGTGCAAACATCAGTAGCTCAATGGTTAAATCAGTCCTGCGTCCTGGTGGCCTGTACCTATATCCTTCATAGTAAGTCAGCAGCCGTCGGCCCAGCCATTCAGTGCCTGACAGCAGCGCAGGGGTGGCTGGGAGAAAATGACGTCATTCCCAGCAGTGCTAGTTTTTTTAAACTAGCGAGGCATCCCAAATAGGCATGCCAATCTGAAAGGGCACCGAAGGTTGGTACCCTTTAACCCATCTTTTCATATCTACTCTCTTTCTCTGTAGTTATTTTGTGTGAATATGTGTGTTTGGGTGCCATCCTGAAGTTTTACACAGGGCACCTCTTAACCTGGGTAAAACAAAGGAGCAGGAATGAAAGAAAAAGAGCTGGCAAAAGATATGTAATGACAGGAGAAATGGGGTAAACAGAGAATTAGGGTTAGATATTTAAAGTAAAAGTGTACCTGAGTGGACCCTCTTAGCTGTCTGCAGCGAGTAGGGAATATACTGAGCAGTCATCTGCATCCAGTCAATAAGAGAGCCTTGCCCCCTCATGACTCCCAGCCATGGCTCAGCATAATCCGCTTCCTGGTCCCCATAGTGGGGCCAGGAGGAGTTGATAGCAGCAAAATGCCAGGGCTGTGGCATATATATATATATATATATATATATATATATATATATATATCAGTGCTGCGATTGTAAAGTGCTTGCGATTACTGTTGCAAAATAGCTAAATGCAGGACTTTTAGGATGCAATTAAAATCGCCAATTGCAGATATGAAAGGGCCTGGGCAAATGCAGGGCCTGTGTGACCAGAAAATTCCCGGGCCGTTTTTTGTCCCCAGTCCGTCCCTGCTGGTATCTATTGTTTTTAATGGACCCCGGCTGCAGTCCACCCTACCGCCACCCAGACCTAAGTGAATGTGTGTTTGAGGAGGAGAGGTGGCGGCGTGCAGTCAGCCAGTGATTTGGGGGCAGGGGATTCTGCCACATTGCCTTTAATGGGGGAACTGGGCATTAACCTGTCTAGACTTATCTAAGCACTCAGCTCCAGCCGAGTCTCGCCGCCACATCCCCTCTAACAGTGAGCATGCCTGTGCCAGCCTTTCACAAATGCCTGGCGCGGACACGCGCCCTGCGCTGCTCTGCATGCGCCTTTGGATTGGTTTACTGGGCAAACTTGGGGTTTTACACACTTGAACCTAAATGCCCTGGGGGGAGGGAGTATGCCTGCCCTGGAGTCTCAGATTCCTGGGTGGGTTTTGGTCAATATTAAAGGTCCCAATTAGGTCTCCTTTGCCCCCTCCTTTCCTCCAGACTGAAATACAAATTATTTAAAGGATTGATACAAATATAGGTATACATGTAAAGCTATAGTTTATTTGATAATTTTTATTTTTATATGTGATGTATCTAGAGTTCAGTATAAATATTCTATAAGTCACTTTTAACCACACCAACAGGTTAACACTTTTATCCATTGTGATATGCAGTACCCCACCCCACTAATACCTGGGGTGCATTAAGACTCATAGTAACAGCCAATTATATTTTTTAATTCTGAACCCCAATTTTTTAAACAATACAAATCTATATCTATTGCCTTATTTTACTGGGCAAAACCTAGTTTGGGGAAACATAATTTATTTCTGTACTAGGGTTGTGTTCAACAGAAGCAAGGTTGTTCCAGCTGTTCACCAGCAGAGGGCTCCAAGGTTCCCCAAGCATAAACAGTTGCTCACTAGACCTGCGTCTGGCGGAAAACGTGCGCAGCAGCTCATAGAGTTCTTGTGGTGCACATGCATTCATCCCTTTCTGGGCAAGCACGACTATACCCGCATGTGCAGTGTGTGCACATGAAACCATGTTCGCTTGTGTGCATGGGCCTCAGCGAGCCCTGGCTTTCAGCACCAGTTGGTCATTCCTCATGTTGTGTTTGAGTTCCTGACGTTATCTATGTTCGACTTGGCCAGATCTCCTATTCAACCCTGGTTTGTTATCGACTCTGTTATCGACTCTGTGCCTGCCTTCGACCTTGGCCTGTTCACCGTTCTGAATCTGTTCTGCCAGCCTTCGAACTCGGCCTGCTTATCATTTATGAACTTATTTTGCCAGCCCACAACCTCATCTTCTCCTGATTTCTCTCCCTCTGCTGTTCTCCAGTCTTGGTCTGTCTGTTGACTAGATTCAGCAAAACACACTCCTCGGTTGCCTAACCTGGGTCCTTCCGACAGCCCAGCATTTGCCCCATTGCTGGAGGGCCATAGTGAAGACAAGCTTGGTCCTTAGACTCCAGGCTTCTGGGTTGAAAGGTGAGTCTGTCTGTTCTCTCAGCAATCTGGGCTCCACCTATGGTAGTGTGACATGTATGGAAGGCAATAAAAGCAATGGCCTAGAGTGGGATTTCCAGGGTTCAGGGTTTTAGTAGGAGAAACCAACATAAAATACAATATTATCTATAAAGCTCAATGTTTTACACACAGTGTACATGCAGTTTGATTGTTTTCATGAGTCCATGTACATGTTCCTATTTACAGGTGTATATAGTGGGCCATGTCCCCCCAGGATACTTTGAAAAGAAACGTGAGAAAGCTTGGTTCAGAGAAAACTTCAACAAGCGTTACATAGAGATTATCCAAAAATACTTCACAGTAATACAGGGGCAGTTCTTTGGGCATCATCACACTGACTCATACAGAATGTTCTACAATAATGCTGGTAACGTTTTATTTTACGGATTTTTTTGAAAAATATTTGACGATTACTGTAACCCTCGAAGCAGTAAATTTTCCTTAAAATATCTCCTGAAAATAAGGACCATTTTATGCTTACCGTATTTTTCGCCCTATAAGACGCACCTGCCCATAAGACTCACCTAGGATTTGGGGGGAGAAAAATAAGAAAAAAAATATTTTAAACCAAAAACACACCATTACAGACAGTGTGGCATTCCCCTTTCCCATTGGCCGTGTGGGATGCCCCCATTCCATAGACAGTGTAGCATGCCCCCATCCCATTCCCCGTATACCCAGTGTGGCATCCCTCTCCCATTCCCATATAGGCAGTGTGCCCCCCCATTCCCATTGGCTGTGTGGCATCCCCCTCCCATTCCCTATATAGGCAGTGTACACCCTATTATCATAAGCAGTGGGGCATTCCCCCCTCCTATTCTCCATATAGGCAGTGTGCCCCCCCATTCCCATTGGCTGTGTGGCATCCCCCTCTCCCCCCATAGGCTGTGGGGCATCCCCCTCTCCCCCCATAGGCTGTGGGGGATCCCCCTCTCCCCCCATAGGCTGTGTGGCATCCCCCTCTCCCCCCATAGGCTGTGTGGCATCCCCCTCTCCCCCCATAGGCTGTGTGGCATCCCCCTCTCCCCCATAGGCTGTGTGGCATCCCCCTCTCCCCCCATAGGCTGTGTGGCATCCCCCTCTCCCCCCATAGGCTGTGTGGCATCCCCCTCTCCCCCCATAGGCTGTGTGGCATCCCCCTTTCCCCCCATAGGCTGTGTGGCATCCCCCTCTCCCCCCATAGGCTGTGTGGCATCCCCCTCTCCCCCCATAGGCTGTGTGGCATCCCCCTTTCCCCCCATAGGCTGTGTGGCATCCCCCTCTCCCCCCATAGGCTGTGTGGCATCCCCCTCTCCCCCCATAGGCTGTGTGGCATCCCCCTCTCCCCCTATAGGCTGTGTGGCATTCCCCCCCCCTCCATTAGTATAGGCTGCCTGGCATCCCCCTCTCCCCCCATAGGCTGTGTGGCATCCCCCTCTCCCCCATAGGCTGTGTGGCATCCCCCTCTCCCCCATAGGCTGTGTGGCATCCCCCTCTCCCCCCATAGGCTGTGTGGCATCCCCCTCTCCCCCCATTTGTATAGGCTGTGTGGCATCCCCCTCTCCCCCATAGGCTGTGTGGCATCCCCCTCTCCCCCATAGGCTGTGTGGCATCCCCCTCTCCCCCCATAGGCTGTGTGGCATCCCCCTCTCCCCCCATTTGTATAGGCTGTGTGGCATCCCCCTCTCCCCCATAGGCTGTGTGGCATCCCCCTCTCCCCCCATAGGCTGTGTGGCATCCCCCTCTCCCCCCATAGGCTGTGTGGCATCCCCCTCTCCCCCCATAGGCTGTGTGGCATCTCCCTCTCCCCCATAGGCTGTGTGGCATCCCCCTCTCGCCCCATAGGCTGTGTGGCATTCCCCCTCCCCCTCATTAGTATAGGCTGCCTGGCATCCCCCTCTCCCCCCATAGGCTGCCTGGCATCCCCCTCTCCCCCCATAGGCTGCCTGGCATCCCCCTCTCCCCCCATAGGCTGCCTGGCATCCCCCTCTCCCCCCATAGGCTGTGTGGCATCCCCCTCTCCCCCCATAGGCTGTGTGGCATCCCCCTCTCCCCCCATAGGCTGCCTGGCATCTCCCTCTCCCCCATAGGCTGTGTGGCATCCCCCTCTCGCCCCATAGGCTGTGTGGCATTCCCCCTCCCCCTCATTAGTATAGGCTGCCTGGCATCCCCCTCTCCCCCCATAGGCTGCCTGGCATCCCCCTCTCCCCCCATAGGCTGCCTGGCATCCCCCTCTCCCCCCATAGGCTGTGTGGCATCCCCCTCTCCCCCATAGGCTGTGTGGAATCCCCCTCTCCCCCCATAGGCTGTGTGGCATCCCCCCCTCTACCCCATTAGTATAGGCTGTGTGGCATCCCCCTCTCCCCCCATAGGCTGTGTGGCATCCCCCTCTCTCCCCATTTGTATAGGCTGTGTGCCATCCCCCTCTCCCCCATAGGCTGTGTGGCATCCCCTCTCACCCCATTTGTATAGGCTGTGTGCCATCCCCCTCTCCCCCCATAGGCTGTGTGGCATCCCCCCCTCCCCCCAATTCCCATAGGCTGTGTGGCATCCCCCCTCCCCCAATTCCCATAGGCTGTGTGGCATCCCCCCCTCCCCCAATTCCCATAGGCTGCGTGGCATCCCCCCTCCCCCCAATTCCCATAGGCTGCGTGGCACCAGAACTTTCCCCCCAGTCGGCGTAAGTGAAAAAAAAAAACACGTCAAACTCACCTCTCCACTGACACCGCTCCGCTGAGCGGTCGGCTCCGTGAATGGGGTGGGCGTGGCCTGCGCCGCCTCAGCGTCGGCACAGGCCACGCCCACCCCATTCACGGAGCTGGCCGTAAGAAGCAGCGGCGGGAGCTCTGTCCCGGCCCCGCCGCTGCGATCGCTGTCTATTTCAGGCAGCGATGACAGCGGCGGGGCCAGAGACAGCTTTCCCGCCGCTCCTCCGCCTGCTGCTTCTTCCTGGGCACATGCGAGCACCCAGGTCAGGGCAGCGGGTGGGCGTGGCCTGCACCTACTTGGTGCAGGCCGCGCCCACCCGCTGCCCTGACCTGGGTGCTCACATGTTCCCCAGGCGGAAGAAGCAGCAGGCGGAGGAGCGGCGGGAGCGCTGTCTCTGGCCCCGCCGCTGTCATCGCTGCCTGTAATAGACAGCGATCGCAGCGGCGGGGCCGGGACAGAGCGATTTAAATGCCAGTTCCAGGCGCTGGGCAGACATGTTTCGCCATATCTCTGTGGCTTTATCAATGCCCTCTAAAACAAATGAATGCATAAGAGAAAATGAATAAAAATTATCCAATCTTACTCTATGTTCTATTAGATCTGTATCACCAACTTAGAGATGGCATAAAAATCCAGAATTACCTCTGTCTGTATGCTGGCATTAGTATGAGATATCAATTATTCCATTTATATTGATACATGAATTCTTATCCAAACAAATCCATTTTTTCACTAAGACCCCAGGGGGGCGTGGCATGAGCACGTTAATGGCTTGGTATGTCTTCAAAAGCCCTTTCAAAAAAGAGGGGGAAAATATTGTATGTTGAAGTAAAGGGGATTTAGTCATATGGTTGTAATTACCATATATTTATACATTTGCTATCCAATGTGACTGGTATCCCAATTACCTTAAAAGGACTGATCTATGGGATTGTTCCCCTCCTAGTCCATCTGATTGTCTATGTTGAAGTAAAGGGGATTTAGTCATATGGTTGTAATTACCATATATTTATACATTTGCTATCCAATGTGACTGGTATCCCAATTACCTTAAAAGGACTGATCTATGGGATTGTTCCCCTCCTAGTCCATCTGATTGTCCTGCAATAGTGGGGGCATGAGATCCACCGGAACACGTTTGGGAAAAGGGATGGTAAAATTCCAGAACGTAAGATGGACCTATGAGTCCAGCTTAGGGAGAATAAAATGGATTGTTAATTTACCTCATGAGTGTAAAAAAAAAAAAAAAAAAAAAAAATATATGTAATAGGAAATACTGGGTATAAATAGTTGAGATTATGAGATGAATAATAAGGACCACAAGGTCAAATGATGAGGAGAATAAATATTGTGAAAAGGGAATACATATGTGTGCAGGCGCGTGTGCAGGCATGTGCATGTGTGATTGCGATGACATGCACGTGCATGCATATGATGCATGAACAATGTAAACCCGGGGGGAGTATGGCAGAGCATGTGACAGATGCATTAGGCTATGAGACATGATGTCTCACAGCATCAACAATATCCATCGACAATAAAGACGTATAGAAAGCAATGCCATTCAATGTGACTGAGACTCAGAAGTGAATTAGGCTGTATTTGAAAGCATAATGAGAATTGATACAGCACAATATCGCTGTAAGGGGAGCAGGAGGCTCCATGAAAATGGCGGAACACAATACGTAATCATAATATGTAATCAGCAGTGAGGCCCCAATAGCATGGCGGGTGTGATGAATAATGTGACTGATACAGTAAGGCTCCAAAAAAATGGCGCGGGAGAAAAGGCGCAGCCGTACGAACATTGAGGCCACAATAACATGGCGCAGGCACATAGGCTCCACCAACATGGCGCCACAGACGCGCGGTGGTTGGAACGCACGCGTCACTTCCGGAAATTAATCCGGCAGTGACGCGAACCCGGCAATCACGGTGGGAGACACATGGCGCAACACAGTAAATAAAAGGGGAGGGAAAGCGGCGCACGCTCATACCCCTAGACCGACGAGCATTGTGATTAGAAGCCCGGACACAGTATCTGCGGGCAGGCCGCTGCCATTTAACGCCAGACGCATGTCACACACAGAAAGGAAGAGATACAGCACAAACAGGCTGTGACTGCCACACAACGCCAGAAGCGGGCCACACACAGAAAGGAAGGAACGTCTCCGCACTCCACGACCATTCGAGACAGGTGGGTGATTAATAATAAGGGACAGAGATAACCACTTGCGCACTATAGACTTTCACTTAATGGAGCCTATCTTTGATTACAGCCTTCCCATATTTGAACTGACCTATAAACAAGATGATGACAATCAGATGGACTAGGAGGGGAACAATCCCATAGATCAGTCCTTTTAAGGTAATTGGGATACCAGTCACATTGGATAGCAAATGTATAAATATATGGTAATTACAACCATATGACTAAATCCCCTTTACTTCAACATACAATATTTTCCCCCTCTTTTTTGAAAGGGCTTTTGAAGACATACCAAGCCATTAACGTGCTCATGCCACGCCCCCCTGGGGTCTTAGTGAAAAAATGGATTTGTTTGGATAAGAATTCATGTATCAATATAAATGGAATAATTGATATCTCATACTAATGCCAGCATACAGACAGAGGTAATTCTGGATTTTTATGCCATCTCTAAGTTGGTGATACAGATCTAATAGAACATAGAGTAAGATTGGATAATTTTTATTCATTTTCTCTTATGCATTCATTTGTTTTAGAGGGCATTGATAAAGCCACAGAGATATGGCGAAACATGTCTGCCCAGCGCCTGGAACTGGCATTTAAATAGTTTATGAATATCACCAAGCAAAGATCTATGAACAATTATTGAGGACTCTAACACATATGGCAACTATAGTTATACTTTGTGAATGCATAAATGTAACTTATGATGTACAGCACAAATATGGTATAATAAATTAAGAAGCTAGCACTTCTTTTAAATGGAAATACAGCATTGTGTGGTCTTGGTCAAATGCTCATTGGAAAATACTGGAAAGGCCTAAATCCGGATTTTAAAGTGTATGCTCATATGTTAGTTATCGACACCTAAAACTTTTACTTTGGAGCAGTGAATGATCTATTGTTCTAGTGAAAGTTTTAGTTATAAATCATGTTCTAATGTTCTCCGTTTACAGAAACACACCTCAATTTCAGAAACATTCCTAATTGCCATTAGATATTTTAAGCAATATTTTACTCAACCTAAATCTCTGAAAAACAGCATAACATATTCAAATCAGCTTCCCCAGTACATTTGCATTAATGTTTTCTGTATAAATTCAGACCAGCCTATTGATTTCAATAAGGGCGTACCTTCTGTCACTTGCGCTGAAGCCTCCTACTGTCACCAAGTCATGGCCCAGTGACAAGAAAGTGATCTTGTGAGGTTCTCATCAAAAAAAGCAAATATTCAACTACTGGGTCCCATAAAACCATCAAGTTTTATTGAATTCCATTAAAATCAAAGTTCTCAAAAGCATGTAGGAGTTAAAACATAGCACTGCAGAAACTGGTGACTCGTTTTAAACCATCATTGGCTCTTAGTCATATGCTCAAGCAGCATAAGGGCACACCTTAAATACTACAGAGATCTTACCAGATTTTGGTTGGATCATCTGTGGGCACAGCCTGGCCTCCTCCTCCACTCAAGTTCACTGCATAACCGTGCATTGTCAGTCCCTGTCTCTCACATCACGATATGCAGCCTGTAAAACAAAGTCACCAATCATGAAGCGAAAATAGAGACTGGGCCCTCCTAGCCAGCATGATGTCATGCGCTGGACATGATTGCTAAGGTCCACCCAACCACGGACGTGTACTGTACTGTGGACCAGGAGTGCATCTGTGTGGAAAAAGATACTTCTCTAACCGCAATTTGCGTGCAGTGGAACTCATGGGGGACGGCAATGCACCAGTACAGGAGACCACGAGTAGCAGTGCCGAATGTAAATGCAACCACAAAGATGAATACCTGGAAAAACATGTTATAAAACATTAAAACAACATCTCACCTAATATTTTTTTCTTTTAAACATTTTTATCTTCTGCATTCATATGTCATCAGCATGTAGTAAAACAATGAAACAATGTTCTCAACAAATATATAAAATTATTTTTAGCTTTAAGCTAAACTAACGATCCCTGGTAGATCTCCCTAGGTAACATTGTTTTGCTCTCTACATATACAAGTCATTGGCTATAAATAAAATGTTATATATGGAAGTGGTGTTTTGTCTACTCAAATGTACCAGAACAGGCATAAGATGACTACCTATGGATACATAAAACTAATATCATACTATAAATAAATATCATTAATCATCATAATGAAATACCAAATACACAAATAACGAAAATAATTAATTATAATTACAAACCCGTACACAAATCAAATCAGAAATTCAGTCCCTGAGTTTGTCTGGTCTTTAAATAGAGTATCCATCTGGACTCTAACATTAGAAGGGTCCTGCGAATGTTACCTCCCTCTGAGCCTAACCATACTCAATTAATTGTATTTTGATTGAGTCAAAACTATTGTTATGTGTATCTCTATAACCTTTTGCTACATTGGACATCCCTGTTCTGTATGGTCTCTTAAAGTGGACCAACACCCAGGATTTTGACTATCCTGGATCAGCTGGGTGTTAGTCCACTTTAATATCTTCTATGTGTTCTGCCAAATGGGTCTTAGTTTTACAAATTGTACATTCCGTATACTGTAAATGGCATATGTTACATGTAATGGGACAAATGACATTCTTGCTTTCGCAATTAAGGAATGATTTAATCTCATCCCTACCTGTGACACTGGAGGACATGCTTGGTGTCTCTCAAATACACTGGTAACCTAGTGAACATTGCTTGCAGCTGGTAATCCACCCACTGCACCAGTCTCTCACCCCCCCCCCCAGTACCTGCCACAATGGGACGACCTAACAGGTCAGTTTTATGTGTCTTGAGGAGGTAGTGAAAAACCGGCACCATGAAATGAGAGACGATGATGAGTCCCTAATACTCAGCACCCCCATGGTCTTAGCCTCATTCACAATTTGTGTTAGTTCTCCTAATATGGATTTAGTAGGGTCTGAGGGAATAGATTTACAGGTCACCTAACCATTAAGCTGTGATAGTGCATCTGTAATATAATGACATCTATTTAAAACCACCACAGCCCCTCCTTTATCTGCTCCTCTTATAAAACAATCCCCTGTTCCCTTTTAATTATGAAAGGGCCTTTTGTTCTAAACTGGACAGATTTCTCCTCACTGGTTTACTTGCTATATTCTGATGTAATTCAATCAAATCATTTTCCATCTTCTATCTTAAAGTGGACCAACACCCAGGATTTTCACTATCCTGGGTTTTGGTCCACTTCCGTGGGGCACCCCGCTGCATGAAACCCCCCCGATCGTCCTAAATAACTCACCTCACCCCGCTCCTACGCGAGTGCTCGTCCAATCAGAGCGCTCAGAGCGCTGTGGTGTGTACGGACAAGCGACGGACAACCACAGCGGCTCTGAGCGTGCTGGAGGCCGCGTCTCGCGCTTCCTTCTAACAAATGGCCGGCTCGGGTGCACGCCCTGTTAAAAGGAAACGCGAGATGCGGCCGCGGCCCGCGCATGCGCCGTTGGAACGGGGATAAGGTAAGGTTTCTGGGCGTCCTGGGAGGTTTCACCCCGCGGGGCATCCCGATTTCGGATGCCCTGCGGGGAGGGATCTGATCGGCCCGGGAATCTTATAGATTATAGATTCCCGGGCCGATCCCCCCTGGGTGTTGGTCCACTTTAAAATAATTCAATTAACCTAGAACGGGACTGAATTGGATAGAATGATGGATTGGTGACTTTCAGTTTCTTGGAGCACAAACTAGCCCTCTCACTGTCCCTTTCAGACTCCATTTATAATCCATGTAACTGGACAACTGCAAAGTGGTCATCAAAATTTGTATACACCAGTGTCACAGATAGGGAATATAAGATTAAATCATTCTTGAATTGCAGAAGCAAGAATGTCATTTATCTCATTACATGTAATGTATGACATTAACAGTATATGAGGTGTACAATTAGAAAAGCCAAGACCCGTTTGGCAGAACACATAGGAGATATTAAGAGACCATATAGAACAGGGATGTCTGTTGTAGCTAAACATTGTAGAGATACACATAACAATAGTTTTGACTCAATCCAGATACAATTATTGGTTATAGTATATGTGTGGCCCTTGGGGAGATAACAGACCAGTTGGATTCTCTATTTAGTTCAAAATATTGTTATTATATAAAATGCAAATAAGGTTACATTTTCCACAAGTCAAAATTGCATAGAGAGTAATCATACATAGTTTGTGTTGACAATAAACAGAAATTTGGGGGGGGGGTAGAATCGAATATAGTGTATCAGAGGAATGGTAAATGATAGAAGCATCGCGCAACACTCGATCCAAAGGTTTGTCTCCATCATGGTCTGCCAACCTTTGCTGAGCATACCTCTGGGCCATGTCAGTGCGTTTTATTGGGCGAATGTGGGGGAAAAAAAAAGGCAACTCACATTTTCGCTCGTGCTGTCTCAGCTGTCTTCTCTCTATCTGCTGCCGCCGCCTGCGCACGGAGACGTCCGCTTTGTACAGCAGGTGGGCGTGACCGGATTGTCCATCTGGGTCCGGGGCCATATTGCTGGATAATTTATTAATTGTGCATTGTATTTCCTGGACTCCAATGGGTGCGTTTAAAGCTCTATGCTGGTCTTAAGTAAGAGCAGGCAGGTCAAGACTAGGTTTTCTAGACCTGAATCTGCCAACTGGGTCCTAAATAACTAGCGTACATCTTCTATGACTTTTGGGGTTTGCAAGGTTTGCTAGCAGAGTACCTGCTTTATTTCCCTAATGGAAAAAGTGGCTTTTTGAATATTCTACTTTTGACTGTGCTAATGCAGTTAAGTGCATGTCTAGGGAGGATGTAGCCATTTGCCACTCTTCTTTGTGACTGTGTTTTGCAAGACTGATTTTCCCTGAGATTGCTGTTTTCTACGAGCAAGGGTCTGAGAAATGATATGCCCCCAGAGGACAGCCTTGGCAGTGAACAACAGCAAAATTGGTGCGTCCCAGTAGGCCAAACTGCCATCCAAAAAATCAGCCTACTCTTTTTTCATTCCGACTATTAACCCCGGGGAACTCGCCAGGTATGTGGGGAACTTCCACCTCCTAGTCTATACAAAAGGAGTCGCTAGATTTGTTGTGAAGTTTTGGGCTGGTACTACCATCCTGGAGAATTTTTCCAATGAAAATGTAGTCGGTTCTGGAGAGTGTCTTATGTGATCTTGAAAAGTATGTGTAGTGTTGATCTGTAGGTCGAGAAAGTCTCCATAAATCAATCAGAGAGGTATTTGTCAATAAATGTAGCATTTCCAGGTCAGGATGAGTATTTGGGGGAGAAAAGGGTGTGCGCCTGTTGAGAGTTGGGTTTACTACCACGTTAAACTCCCCAGCCACTATTAGTTTGGGGAGATTTTGTTTGAAAATTAATTGCGAGATTACTGTGTAAAATGATGCATTCTCAGAGTTAGGGGCATATATATTAAGAAGGTATTGTGTTCCTAAAGTTTCTACTTTAAGAAGAATGAATCTGCTTTGCTCATCTAGTGTGGTGTGAAGGACAATCACTGGAAGGGATTTATTAAAAAGTATGGAATCTCCCCTCCTTTTTGATGGAACATTTGTCCAATCCATGGGGGCCTTTAGAAAGTTACGTGATTTGAATTGCCAATGTTTCTCATGAAGATTATGTCGGGATGGTGCTTTTATAAGCTCCTGTAGGACTTTACATCTCTTTATAGGTGTATTAAGTCCGGCTATGTTCCAGGATATTAATGTTAGATGGGGTACCACTATCGGGGTTGGTCAGAGGGTTTCCCCGAATTCATGAGCTACTCATTCAGGCACATGGGGAGGACAAACAAAAACAAGAACTCTCATACCATTATGGTGGCTGACCCAGCCTTCAGCCACCATCTTCGAGGGGGGGGGAGCAGCCAATGGGTAGTAGTTTTCTGAAAGAGTAAAGAACTTAGGGTTGGGACCTCCGAG